>CM060990.1:516312670-517524670 GCA_030765065.1 Deroplatys truncata
TTGGAATTTACACTGATGGATATCAAATTAATCACACCGCTATATCTGGGGTGTACTGAAAGTTATTCCCTAATATGCCCTGTCGAGACGTACATGACAAACTTTGACGCAGAAGTACATACAACACAGCTAGCAGTTAATAATCACATATACAAAATAAATACCTTCAAAAAAGTTGTAATACTTAACGACTCCAACCATTCAGCATATATAATCAAATCACAACACGGAAGAAACAAATATAACCAAAATAAAACAGGACATTAAATGTCTAAGGAGTAAAAATAAATGTGTAGTACTCCAATAGATACCTTCACATGTAGGAATCCATGGAAATGAGACTGCTGATATACTGACCAAAAAAGGAATACAAATATAAACTCATCAACAGCCTGTCCCATCAGAGACACTTAAGAGTTTCATACAACGATAAATTATGGAAATCTGTCAAAGTCAGTAAATAAATCATTGGGTAAAAAGGGAAAATACACAAGAGAGATGAGACACTCAGTAATTAACCAAGAAGCAGTGGCACATTTCAGGTTGGCAATCGACCATGACCGTCTGGCTGAACACTTGAATAAGATCGGTATAATTCAGTCAGATGGATGCCTCATCTGTAATATCGGTGCCACAATGAATTCAGACCACATTTCTACGTGCGCTGGCCTAAATCTGTACTCTCGAAGTCAAGGTCACATTTGTAAGTTGTACTGGGATGCCAAACATGGTATGTAGTATCTTTTGTATTATTTAATTCTATCCATTTGATTTACTGTTATGACTTCTGAAGTTTTAAATTTACTATATAATAAGTTATCAGATATATAAAATATTAAAATCCAACATTTATAACATTTACAGCGGCATCCACCGACTTAATTAGCTTGGCTCTATCTCTACGTCCGGATTTAATTTGATTAATACAATTTATTTGCATATTAAAAATTAAAATAAAGTGTGTAATAAATAATTGCGTATAACCAATTAAAGCATAACTTGAGGGTCGAATTTTTTAATTTTCAGAGGAGCGTATTTCTGTCTCACAGATTTTTATCCCCGTATCTGAATAAGTGTATTAATTTAACTAAAATGCATATTAAAAACCAAAATAATAAAACTATGGTGTATACGCGATATTATGAATTCTATTAGAATTGTACTGGGATGCCAAACATGGTATGTAGTATCTTTTGTATCATTTAATTCTATCCATTTGATTTACTGTTATGACTTTTGAATTTTTAAATTTACTATAAATTAAGTTATCAGATATATAAAATATTAAAATCCAACATTTATAACAACATTTTCAGAGGCATTCACTGGCTTAATTGGCTTGGCTCTATCTCTACGTCCGGATTTAATTTGATTAATACAGTTTATTTGCATATTAAAAATTAAAATAAAGTGTGTAATAAATAATTGCGTGTAACCAATTAAAGCATAAATTGAGGGTGAAATTTTTTAATTTTCAGAGGAGTGCATTTCTCTCTCACAGATTTTTATCCCGCTATCTAGATAACTGTATTAATTTAACTAATATGCATATTAAAACTAAAATAATAAAACTATGGTGTACACGCGATATATGAATTCATATTAGAATTTTCAGAAGATTAAATGGTTAGCCAGATATGCTTTTATCTCGAAGACTATGTATAGTCGGGTGCAAAAAACGTGCCGATATGAGGAATCGCGCTTTAAGTTGGCAATCATTAATTAATACGCCTCTGTCTCGCCTTGCATCCCTCATTCGGTTACAGAGGTTAATGCTTGAATGCGGAAACAACAAGGACCGGACTCATTCAGAGGCTAGTATGGACAGAATTTGGGAGGCATATTGTTTCAACCATTCAGGTGGCATATACCGATTCTCCGTCCCTTTCATCGCATAGCTAGGTATGAACTTTCTTCATTGGGTAATGCTAGCGTATCGGACTTCAGTTAAAGCCAATTACAAGATAGCGCACCTAAAACAGATGCGGAACACAAATGGTGAGGAGATTCTGCCAACGTTCAAGAATGGAAAACACTAAAAGTACCCAAAAGCATCACATTTTGCATTCCACTGTACACCAACATCGTTTTTATTCTTCCAATGTGCATATATGAATTTTCATTTAAGCGATGCAATCCCCCTTTCTTTTATGTAATTGAATGTTAAGTAGCCATTCCATGAAGGACGTGAATTAAATTTACGTGGAGATGCTATCATTGAAATATTACAATATAATATGTTCATGTTGCTTTTATGTTTTACAAAACTACTAAACCAATTTTGATGAAATATTGTACATAAATTAATTGATGAACCGTGTACATAATTCCAGTTCCTGGAAATATTATCGTCTCATACAGATACTAGAGAAAAATGTTAATTTAAACCAACACTTACACAATATTCAATGGGTTGTATATAACTACTTTATGATTAATTCAGTTCACAGGTGCCGATTTTCTATGCATTTTCGGAGGAGCAGGATTGTGCAAAACAGTTGGATACTATTTATATATTTAGTGCAGTCGCCAAAGTAAAAGTATTTAATAATAGTGCAGTATAAATTGTTTCCATTGCCTATACATTGAATAAACACTACATTAATTTAAATTTTAAGAAGTACAATTATAAGATAGATTTGTTGAACCTTACCTTGCGGTTAAACTAAATGAATTGTATTTGTGGACGGTTTTTAACTGCTGCGGTCCTCGCACTCTATAATGGGCGTGAAAGACCAGAAATTTTGTTCAGAGACCTCTTTATCAGGTTTTAAGTTCTTTTAAGTGCCGTAAATCTATAACCGGCTTTACTTTCCTTCCGAAGGCAGTCATGCTAAGGATTTTTACACCCGAAAAATTCCATCGCCTTCCGCCGGGTTTGAGCCCGCGATCTCGGGAGCTAGAGGCTAGCATGGTAACCACTACACGATGGAAAATGACTTCCAGCGAAAGTGTAGTAACACAGTTCGTTTCTACAGACCCTGGTGGCCGAGGTCTTTAAGACTTGGACTCGTGAATGAGAGGTCCACGATTCAATTCCCACCACGTTTGTCCACCCAGTCAGATTTTTTCCAGGTTTTACAGTCCTCATAACTAGCAAACTTCAAACTTTTGTTTGTAATGTTTTCTCTGCATTTCCCTTCCCAATTATTATTTCATGTCATGTGTTATCACTGTCCACTTCCTGCAAAACTAAACCGAGTTTTATTTATGGACGCTCTTTAACTACTATGTTTCTTAACATCCCAATCTATTTTCGCCTGAAAGTTAGAAAATTTTGCTCAAATGCCTGTTTATCAAGTTTGAGGTTCTTTTACGTGCCGTAAATTTACGATTCGGGACCACCGGCCTTTCGTCCCTTCCGAATTAAGCCATGGCAAGAATTTTTACCCCGAAAAATCCATCGACCTCTGCATAGTGTGAACCCGCGACCTCAAAAACTAGAGGCTAACATTCTACCTCTAGACCACGGAGGATGACACCACCACCTGTGGTGCCATATGCAAAGAATGGGTGTAAATTCATTCTCGCGTACAAGCTCGTCTGCCCGAATGAAGTTCTAGTTTAATGGCTTCTTCTTGCGAACAATGGGTAAGAACGCCATTCGAATACTTGGAATTTCAATCCGTAGCCGTACAAATGACAAAAGTAATTTTATAAGATTGCTACTACCTAGGTGTGAAGATAATCACGAACAGGAAAAATGGAATGAACATGAATCCTACAGGCAAGTGGATTTCTCACGACATACAAAATGAACTGCATTTTACGGCACACCCTACTTCGAAAAAGGATCGCAGATATTAAAGCTGCAAAATATGTTTTCTACAATGAGGGATGAGAGTATGCATGTGACAATACAAGAACAATTCAATATTTGTGTGCTCCGATTCTGATCCGATGTTAACTGAAAATTAGGTTGCGTCATAATTGTGTTGGTTTAACAATTGAAATCTGCATTTGAAATAAAGGTAATCCTTTGCAACACCGTTCGTTTTATTTAAACATTTTTACTTCTTTGTTTGTTAATAAGAGATCTATTTTGGAGTTTTCTGGGGGTAGGCCCCTTCAATCAAACTGTTGGGGTGAGAGATGTTCCTGGCCTTTTAACTTAGAGGGCAAACAAAAATTGTGTTGCCCCAAGTCAGTGTCTATCTTGAGGTACGTACGTAAAACTGGATTTAATTTAAACAATTATAAAATAATAATAATAATGAAATTTTATCTTCCTAATACAGGTATATTTTGAGAAAACGGAATTTGCTAAAATATTCGTAAATACCAATTCAAGTTTTGAATATTGCCTTATTGCATGCCCTGTACATATTCACAGTAATTTTGATGATGTGCATCTTCAATTTTCTATAAAACTACTAAACCTACATATGTGTTACTGAAAATTAGCATAGTATCAGAATGATGCATTCCGTACATCCTCCCAGTTTCTGGAAAAATATTATTAAATCATACATATAGTAGAAAAAATAGTACATGTCAAACTATTTTGAAAGGATTTAACCGAGTTCCATATCACAACTTTTTAAGCATTTGAGTTACAGACTAAAATTTGACTCAAATCTCTCTGTGATTTTGTAATAAGCATTAAAACGTTCGCCTTCCTACTATAATTAATAGGTTTTGAGAAAACAGAAACATTGATGTTGAAAACTTGTCGCGGTAATTTGGCTCGTGTTATCTTATTTACTGGGCGCGTGTTATTGTTTTATTATTTTGAATTTTGGGTTCTTTGTCCTACGGCTAGCTATTATTACTCAGTCGAGGAAGCATCTCTGAGCAAGGTGTGTAAACGGAAAGGAGTTGTTGCTAAAAGATAACACCAATACAATAATTTGTTTATACACTTTTATTGCCGTCACACTTAACTAATGATTCAAATATTTAATCTTTATATACGCCTGACTGAAACTGTTATATTTCCGAATGTAGTTACTGTCGTATTAGTTGCCGCGTACTTCACATTTTGTAACTAACTTTACGACGCGAGAGATTCTTCCAAACTGGATGACATGCACCTCACGAGAGATTCCTCAAGACTGCGTGAAACATGCTTATGGCTCGAGAATATACACTCCTTCACCTCGAAATGTCTAAACATTATAATAGAGCTGCTATTTGTTACCAAATCGCGCCAACATTAGCGTCTGTTTTGTCAGCCAATCACTACTACTAACATATATGCTCTAGGGCAGATATTCCCTCCATTTCTAATAAAAGGCACGCTACCTTGACGTCATTTGTTTGTCTCTTCTTAGTGATAAACAACTCACACCCTCGTTTTATTGTTACCCACTTCCCTTGTCAGTTTCAGCGAGGCCGTGTAGAGTTATTTTCTAACAATACTTATGGCTAACAAACATCTAAAATCCTGTACATACAATAATATTAATTTACACTACAATCACTCTGGCATTCACAGTGTTGTGATATAAAATATTGCCTCATACTGTAACTTGCCGTAAAATTCAAAAAATATTAACAATATCTAAATGCATTCCATTTTTAGTATCATCAACCTTATCTTATCCTATTCTATACTTTTCTTTCTTTCTTCAATACCATGGGATCTTTGATGGCCATCTAAGATTGCAGATCTGCTCATAAAAGTTGAAATTTCAGGAATAAAAGAGGCATAACTTCAACTGTCACTATGAAATTAAATGGCATTGCAGAGCCTTAGGAACTATTTTTAAGAAATTGCCATCTTGTATAATAAAACAAACTACAAAAAGTATGTGGAAAATGGTAAAACTCATATTTTGACACACCATTGTGTACTGCCTCCCCTTAAAGGATTTATTTTATAATAAGATGTACTTCACTGCATCTTCAAGAGATGGATCTTTCTTTCTGCCTTCATGATGACCTGATGGCTCTGTCCCAACAGCTGCCATTTGATATAATGTAAATCTCACTGTAATGCGCTGGAGGAAACCTGTTCCTCTTCCTTCCACCCTCTACGTGCCTATACATAAATACCACTTCCTAAACCAAGACAGTCTATTTGCATTGTGTGCCAGCCTAGCTGTCGGAATACGAGGTAGCTTCTAAACTATCTCCCTAACCTCTCCGTTCCATTAAACTCAGACTATGATTCCATTAATAGAATGCATTTTACATCTACTGTAGGAATACATAAAATAATAAAAGAAGAACTGAAATGTCTCGCCTTAAACCACCAAGTGGTTACATTAAAACATGGAGAAACTTTCTCTACTGGAAGCATTAAATGTCTAGAAATTACCTTGTCTTGTTCGATACAGAATTCCGTCATTGCTCCGGAGGCACTTCAGCTTAGGGCTTATTGTACTACCTGTATCGTTTTAAAGCCAAATCATTATGCCTGCACTTTTAACCAAGGAAAATCTCACAGCACATATGATTTCAAATCCTTCTGTGTCTAAAACCATTTTCCCAAAAGCAATATATATCCTTTGAGCAATCGCCTCGTAGAAGCATATTATGTGCTGGGCTGTTTCAGATTCTTTCTTCACAATCTGCAATCTAAGTTACCCTGAAACACTCCCATCGTGTTAAGATGCTTTTTCACCGGAGCATGTCCTGTGAGGAATGCAATAATTGTTCTCTACTGAAGTCTGTTACATTTAAGTAAGCTTTCAGCTCTTTTCTTATATGGTTTTCTGACAAAGAGACTGCCATATTTGTTATCTGGAGATTTAAGAAAAGTTTTTTAATGCTCTACTTTGGACCAGTTCTTAATAGTCTCTCTTACCAAACATCCAGATGTTCCTACAGCAGGCTCCGGCCCAATAAATTCTGAAGCTGCTCCCTGTCTTTCAAGTTCATCATTTTTTTTCATTTCTCTCCGTGTCACTATAACCCGCACCCATATGAGTAGAAGTTCATTTTGTTCTGCCCAGCTTGTGAGCACGTTTAGGCAGTTTAAAACCAGTCCTGACGTTACCTTAATCCTACTTAAAGCCTTAAGTGCAGCCTATCTATCTGAGAAGATAAGGATCTGTTTATCAATGTAAGCATGTTTTCATGTATGGATTGTACAATTGCTTAAGCTTCTGTTCCAAAAAAGTAGTATACTCACCCAAGAGAAAAAAACTTCCTGTAACTTGATCTTGTGCCATATACTCCATATCCTGTTCCTGAGACATCCTTTGAGCCGGCTGTATAAGGCATCAAAGTTTCTTTTCGGAGCTTTATTCGTCCAACGTTAGAATCAATGATGACCCTAAAGCTCTTTATAAAGTGTTTAATTGGATTATATGTAGTCTGACGATATTTCTAAATATGCATCTCCTATGTATTTCCTAATTCTTAGCAAACCTGAGTATATTTCGGAAGTTCTCAGTTGCTTAGCGTTTTGCAGTCTATAGAGTGCCATTTTTGCCTCTTTCATTACAACCAAATACAATGGAGTCAGGTTCAAGTGTGTCTGCACTGCTGCAGTAGTTGTTTCAATGCCTGCTATGACAGACGTACATGCTGTTCTTTGAATTTTACTTAGTTGATTATAGAGTCTGTTTTAAGTTGCGTAGGCCACCAAATCCGTACTCCATAAGTTATTGATGGTATGATTATCCTGGTATATATCCAATGGATCATATAGGTCTTAGTCCCCAGCTTTTACTATGTGTACGTCTACCTACTTTAAAGGTTGCTTTTGCACGTTTTATTGTTTACTTGAATTGTTGATTCCAGTCTATGTCTTGGAGTCAAAGGTGATTCCCAGGTATTTGTCTTCCCCAGATATTTTATGTTCTTTACATTGTAGATATAGAGGTCCTCTTCTTCTTCTGGTAAATGGTACTATGGCTGTTTTATAGGATTAATAGTTAAGCCTCCCTTCATAGCCCATTTTCTCACAGTAATCAGGATCGACTGCATGAGTTCCCTGACTGTTCCTGTGTATTTACCTCGAACTATGATAATGGCCAGCATAGCCCGTAATATCAAAGCTGGGTTACTTGAAAACTACCAGGTTTCATAGTAGGGATGATAATATCCCACCCTGTGGACAACTACTCATGACCTTTGCAGCTAGACTACTATCCATAAGACTTGTATGAACTATTCTGCCTCTCAGCATGGACTGAATCCACCGATAACAGATTTTACCAATTCCATGCTTCCTTGCAACAGTAGTTATTGTATTAAAGGAAGTCTAACCAAAGACACCCTCGATATAAATTAAGGCACCAAATACCACCTCCTTTTCTTAACGTCTAGACATTACGTACCAATATAACGATATTAAGGAAAGGATAAGGCATTAAGAATATCATAAAGAGATACATGAATATAAAACCAGGTTAAGGAACCAATATCAATACAGCATATGTACGTTTAAGTAAATCAATAAATTCATATAACTATTTTGGTCCAAAGTTATATAACGAACTTCCCTTCAGGCTAAGCGATGCACAGGAAATATATTTAAAAGTAAATTGAATCAATGGCTCATTTAGAAAGTATTCTACTATAATTAAATATATTTCACAACAAATAAGAGTGACCTTGTTTTAGCCTCTACAGTTAAGGATACAGTCTTAACGTGAAACTAAAATTAGGCATTAATTATAACCTCTATTATTCCCAAGTGTTTGCTTCATTTGCGTTTTTCTTAGCCATGAGTAAATGATGGTTGCTATTTTACTTCTTATACATGTTACTTTTAGTGTGAATATTATTATCAAATGTGTACTTGGCATGTAATTGTTGAATACTCCTTGAGTTTTTTTTATAACTGGCGTGCCCCATACTTCTGTATTTAATCAGTGGATGAATAAAGATTCTATTCTATTCTACATATAGCATATCCCAGACTGTGCTTAACGCACGCTCTCGCCCATATGAATTGGCTGTAATGTATTTCTTCTTTGTCTAGGATCTGGATGCTTTTCAAAAATTTAAAAGAACTCGGCTTCTTTCCCAATACCTGAGCAAAATTAAAAGCAATTCATTAAATCACTAGATACTACTTATATATCTCTGTCTAGTATAAAGCTGCACCCTTTAGTTTAAATTCAACGTCTACTCTTAATGTGCTATGGCCTAAGAGGATTGAAAAAATACATGTTTGAAGGTCCCCAGGAACACGTAAGGGTGTAAGAGTAGCTTTAATATACAGGCCTTATAGTAGACCCATTAAGCTTATTTCTGTTGATCACTTGCGTTAGACAACTTTGGTAAAGTGTTGTGTTAGCTTGTTTAGGGTGGACTAATGGAATAAACTACTTAAATTCATTAAGATCATAGTATTACACATGGTGAGATTCTTAAAAAAGCAACCTATTTCAAGTAATATCCTATATGTGTAAAAAAATAATTTTCTCGCAGCAATGAGGGAAAAATTTATTAAAAATAAACAGTTTTGCAACATACTCACTATACCTTAAAACCATAACAGCAAGTTCATATGATGGAGCGATCTTATGCCCGTAAATAATTCATTTTCCCACAGTTGACATAAACCTACAACTACGCCACATGGGCTCTTCAGATTATATAAAGTTCTGTGGCATAGGTCACAGGGTTAATTTAAATTCTGTAATTTGTTGGGTGTGCTCTAAGAAATATTTGCATGCCGTACTCCACTCCAGATAGTTATCATTACTTTTACATTGTGGAAGGTAAATGAATTTATTTAGTTTTAACATCAAATAATAAACTTGTTATAATTGCATGCAGTTGATTGCATACGATATGTTTCCTCTTCTTTTAATTTGAAAGAGATATCGAATAAAAAATTATAAAAATAATTTTAAATACATTCCTTTTCAACTAAAAAGGAATTTGAATAATAAACTGTCTGTATTATAGCTGGCGCAAAATTTCTGGAATCGTGACCTTGATTGTCACCACAGCTGCCGTACCTAGGAATGGTTTATGTTTAGCTTAATCAACGAAAGCGATATAATACCTTGGCTAACTCACAGTGCGTAACACATGCAGTCTGCATAAAAAGTGTTCCGCATCTGGTTAAAATTTCAAAGAGAACAGTGCCTAAATGGTGCTTATTTTATATTTGTGACATTTACAACCATGGCTCCTACGTTGTCATAGTTAAGTGGTAAGGTATTACATAGTCAAAGCAGGGAGTTCCACAAAAACCTTTAAAGAGTGAAAGAAAGAGTAGCCCATGCAACTGTGTTTCATTGAGTTCCGTTTCCAGAGGTCTCAAAGATAAGAAAAAACACGTAGACGAAGGAGTACCATTTGACACACCTGGGAAGAAGCATAAGGTCCCTATACGTGTTACAGAAATAGACAATTTCGACAAATGCGTCATTCGGTGCAGGATTCACAATTTCTATGTGGAAGAATAAACTATGCAAACAATAAGCAGATTGCTCATCAAACTGAAAGACAGCATAAACTTTCAAGGTGATGCTACAAGTCTCAGAAAAATTCAAAATCTTCTACGAATTTGTTGTATCAGCTGTAAATGTTTTATGACGAGGCGGCTCGTTGTTGAACTTACAACGAAATGCACGCTGCAAGGAAACAATGGATTTATTCTTTGCATAATGCAGCACACAAAACGATTTTTCCTGTGGCGTTGTCATTTTCTCGCAAACAAACACAGCGCCGCTGTATGCACTGAATGGAACTAACAGGTGGGGCTTAAAACTTTGAACTTTCTTCTATTCATTGATGTGTCGTATGTGTCGCTATCTATTGTTGTCCATTATAAATAAATATTTAAAGTCTGTTCCATCTTTTTGAATAGCCTTGTACTTGACCAGATATTAATACAACATGGCCATAATGTACTTAGACTGCCACTGTATCACCCAGATATAAACCCAATCCAATTAATCTGGGCTGATGTTAAAGAATGGGGGCATGCAGAAATATCACTTTTAAATTAAAAGATGTGGAGATGTAGCCAGCGATTTGCAGAAATTGGAAGGCTAGAATGGGAAAATGTATGTCCACATGTAGAACAAATTGAGAATCATTATTTCGAAAAAGATGGAATTGTAGAAACTCAAACGAAAGAATTCCCATCCAGGATAATGGTGCAGAAAGTACTGACAGCAGTGATGACGGCAATGGTATGAGTGATTTCGCAGAAGAGGAAGGGCTGTCAGGTGTGGAGGAATTAGATGCAAATGATACAGTGTTTTTATATTAAGCGCTTTTTGCAGCGCTAGATTTAAATATACTGCATATAACTATAAGTTTATCACTGCAGGGTAGTGTAGTGCAGTACAGTGCTGTGCATAACCGGTGTGCAGATATTTGACACTGACTATCCCACGCACTCCTCCAGCAAGCAGACGATCGGTCACCTCCTGATCTGGTAAGTAATTCGCTTCATAGCTGTCATTAACATTTTCGCATGTCTATAACTGTTGCGCCAATTATAACTACAATGAAATATTTTTAATGGATGTTAATCAAAAGGCGTCATTAAATGTATACCTTCTCAACTAATGTGCATAGAATGTTCGAAGTAAAGTTGCGGCCTCTTGCACCAATTATAGAGAAACATTTTAATGGATTTTACTAAAAACAGCAATTATTAGGTTCGATACCCATGCATGTTTAGCATCCTATATCTCCATACCTAATGTAACCAGGCATGGAAAAATTTGCGACGACTTCATCTAATTACTGAATAAAGTTCTGATAGATTTTATTTAAAAAGTATCAAGTTCGATTCCAGTGTAGGTTTAACATCGCTCTCTTTTGAACCAATGCAACTAAAGGCACAGAGAAGTTGCCATGACTTCCATTAATTGCATCGGCACATTCTAAGGTACTTTATTAAAACGTATTGGTTCGATTTTCGTGTGCGTTAAGCATATTATCTTATCGAATTATGCAACTAACATTTTGGAAAAAGTTGCGACGGCGTATTCTCATTACAGATAACACAAATCGCATTGTAACCACTTGTTCTCTAAGAGGCCTGCCACTGAGGGTACGTCAAGAGGAAAGCTACTATGCCGTGAGCGGGGTTTATGGCTAAGAAGGAGCATCAGCAACGACTCCCCGCCTAACTTGTCTCTGCAGGAGTCTCCACCGCTCCCCGGCACCCGTCGTGAGGGCCGCCATTGTGTCGTCGCCACCCGAGACTAATTGCGCCTCGGCCACTCCTTCGCTGACAGTCACCGCCGGTTCACTGCGACTTCGGTCGCAGTCGCCGGCCACACCAGCCTGCTGATGCCGCACTACAAGTGGTCGTGCATCTGCCGCCACCTCAACATAGCCGCTTCAGCATTGAAATAGCTGAAGTGTCCTGGGAACTGCTAGCGCGTTACGTGCTCGGTGTTTCGCAGCAACAGTGGCCCTCTGGATTAAGGCCACCAGGATCGTCTCTACCCGCGGTCCAACGCCGCTGGCATGAGTGCAGCTGGACACCCCCGCCGAATTGGAGACTGCTTTGGCGTTTAGCCTTCCCTTATTAGAGAGGCCGTTACGTGTCGAGGCCAGACGATAAGAAAGGATGGATCCTTGCCGCCGCTGCTGTACCTACGGGCACAGTGAGTCTAACTGCACAATCGGGCCGAATTGTCACTATTGTAGCGCTTCATGCAGTACATCTGCGTGCCAACAGCATTATCACCGTCGCCGCTGCTACTGCGCCACATGTAGAGGAACCTCCCACTTCCCGGCCAAACGCTCTAACCCTTGCATTATCGCAGGAAGGCACGGCCAAAGCCACCAGCAGTGCCGAAGAAGACGCCTCTACAAGTGACTCCACCGTCATCTACATCAAAATGATCAGTGCATAGGACTGGCATCGTCGCCGAGGAATCCGGGTTCTACGTGACGCCGTTCAGAACCTCCATTCAGAGTTCCTGAAATTGGCTGCCAAGCTGACAGCGGTGCGGTGGGCGATCTCATGCAAGAACTTCAAACTTCTATTGAATCATCACGCCAAGATCATCGCATCACCTCAGACTCCACTCATGCAGCTTGAAATCATCGACTGCACGTTACGAACAGTGGAAGAGAATCAAGCCCAGCTCAGAACCGCCATAGGCAAACCAAGATGCCAAGAAGCATCCAGCTTACGCCTAAAAACTACCAAAGACATTCCTTTATACGCCGAGAAGTTCAGAGCCAGTATGCCACAGACGACGTCTTTGTACTGAACATCATTACCCTTGGATCTCCTTAAAGCCACCTTTACGTTTCCTTCCATCATTATCACCAGTTAACCCCTAGGCTGCAGTCAGGACAATTTGTCATGGCTGTAGCCTAGGACCTCAAATTCACCCGCCCCCGCTCACTGGGCGGCAGCACAGCATCTTTGGTATAATAATGCGGGTGCAATTGTGGTACCGCGCCACTTTCACCTTTTATTTCTTTATTTCTCTTCCTTCCTCTTTCCTTCCGGTGGGGGGGTTTTTAATCAGTATGGCCACATTTTGGCGAGCTCCACACTCCTAGTCTCCGACTGTCTTCGGAGCTTGAGTGCCTAACAGCATTTTCTCCTCCACTCGAAAAAATGCCATCACTGTCAGCACCACAGACGCCCGCCACCTGTGTGCAAGAACTGACCGCGCCACCTCGCCGGCCTTGGGGAGACTCCGACCACAGCCTCCGCAACGCATCAGGCCTCACTCAAAGCCATATCCACCCACACCGCAGCTATCATTGCGCCTGGCTCATACACAGCCACTTCTTAAGCTACGCCCTTAACATGCTGAGATGTACTCAACCGGAGATAACTCACCCCCTGTATCCCAACAGCGACAATCTACAAACACTTACACCGGCTTAGCACGACACCAAGCAGCACCTTAGAACCGGCCGACCTCTCAACCAGGGGACTTCGGGACCGTCATCTGCGGAGTCCACCCTCTGCTTCCGGAGAAGATAGTCCTGGAGGCCTCAAAACCTTTCTGGTATTCGCCAATGAGCACCTCTAGGATGATGTATGGTACCTGACCAACGCCGCTGATTTACTTGGTCGTAAAGGATCAAGCGGATTTCACAGCTACACTCGCCATCAGACTTCACTTCTCGGCCAGAACTATTGTATTCAGCCAAGCCGCGCATCACGCTCCACTCCCTAGCGCCAGTGTTGCCGCTATGGTTACTGAGCAATGCCTCCAAAACCCAGTCATGCTGCTACGTTTGCGGCTTGCCCAAACTGACCGGAGCCTGTATCGAATTCGAGCTGATTCACCGCCGTCATTAATGTGCAACATGCAAGGGAACGGACCATTTCGCGGGACAGACTCGTGTTCGAGATACCCAAAGACAATTACGCAGTCCATTAGAACCTCGCTGCAAGCAATGCCCACTCAATCAACCAATATATGCCGCGATTTAACCTAACGCCAATCCTCTCTCCAATACTGTCAACTTTAGCTACTTTATTAGCGCCACTCGCCACACCAGAGCCGCCACCTAAACATGCCGAATCTTTAGACTCGGACCTCTCATCACAGGACTACCTATACATCACACTTCAAGAACTTCATTCATCCGTTACCGAGATACGGACAGACTCCAACATATGAAACGACAATTGACAGCGCTACAATTCTTGGCAACCAAGCGCTTTAAGATCCTCTGCATCAACCTCTACCACCACAATATTGCATTCAGCGTAGGCGCTATATTTCTCACTTAACTACGCTCGGTAATCATTTACCTAGAACCACCCGACTACACCGAAACACTCGAGTTTATACAGCAAAACCTGTATAGGTTCGAGAAGTCAAAAACCATGACATCTGAAAACGAAGTAGAAACAGGTACCTGCATATGCAAATGCCGGCACCTAACTGTGCGGTTTAATTTCCCCTTAATTGAAAAACTCCTCCAGCAATCTCTTGTGAAGACCTCGACCCAGAAAGATTCAACACTTGCGCTGGTGGGCACTATCCATATACAGGAACAAATGACCCCACATGAACACAACCAGGGTCCCGGCCATTGCGGTAGCCATGTAAATAAACATTACCACTGCCACCGATAGGACGGCAGTTCAAAAACTTAGACAACAGTAACGGAGGTGCTTATTGTGAGACTCCCGAAATTTTTCAAATAAATAAACTATTGCAGGCTTGTTACTTTCTCTTTTACCCAATCCTGTCTTTACTCACTCCTCCTCTATATCAACCTTTTCTCTCGCATTGTTTAAGAAAAACTAATGAGAGGATCGGAGCGGACACACAGCGCAGCACCATGGAAAGAAGGAAGTTCCCAGCATGCACCGTGGTGTTGAATCAGCTTCAGCCATAGCTTCACCGCAACTGCGTCACTGTCAGAGGATTTGAGGTCCCTATAGACGGTGTCAACTTTTTTGCAGTGCTGTTCTGATGCGGAGAAGAGAACTGGTCGTACTAGGCGTTGTTTATGAGTGTGTCGGGGTTGATACTATAGCGCGAAACTCGAGAGCTTAAAGTCTATCGCTGTAGGCGCGATTCATATATCTCAAACAAAATTTGCGTGTTTCAAAGAGGCAATACTCGCCATATCGCCTGATGTACAGACAATTCGCTAACAATGTATTTTCTTTTCTTGTTTCTAATATGACATGCTGTATTATTTCAGGTGTAGAAATTACTTGACGCCGTTACAAACGATATACCCATTTACATATTTTTTTATTTTCTCTTTAATCTCCCTCGTTCAATTCATTTTTATAGTATTCAATTAAGAATGCAGAGGCTGTCTCATTGAATAGCGGACAACAATTCGTAAGAGAGATGTTGCACGCAAATAGGTACACTTTCGATAAACCATCACCAGCAAACCTTGGAGATAGTAAAGTGTTAACGCCACACCAAATTTTACAGTGTACTGGTTCTGGGATGTGCTTAGATTATTAAATACTTTTCTCTCAGACTACTCCGATTTATTTATTTTTTTTCGTTTACACAAAGTGATAGAGCAAAACGCTTGGTATCATTGAACTTTCCAGATAAAAGTAATCTAAATTTATATGTTGCAAAACAGATTTATTTCAATCATTACAATTTTATACGCAAATAAATTATATGAATAAAATTAAATCGGGTGGACCATAGGCAAATTGATGAAGGGGTGGTCTATGTATTGTTAAAATCATAAAATCCTTTTTGGGGTTTAAAAAGAGGGCGCAACCGTAGTCAGATTTGCTTTGAGGGTTTAAAATATGCAAATTATGCAAAGGGTTGATCACCATAATAAACAAATGACTGTCGGCTTTCCTTTGAGGGTTTAAAAAGGAGGTGTAACTGGCAATATAAGGATTAAAATAGTGATGGCTAGAACTAAGCAAAACTGAAATCGCGTATATGAAAAATACGAACTCTACAAAAGAAATCAGCAACAGAATTTTGCAAAACAAGTTACATATATTTCTGGTGCAACGCTTGTTCTGAGTTCTTTTAAAAAACCTAAACTGTATATGAATAAAACTTGCCTATAGAAATGCTTTGTGCCGAAAACCTTAGTAGCACCATATACAAAGGACATATGAGCATATACCTATACAAAGTTAACCCTCTACTCGTAGGATACGTCACCATTACACCCACCGTAAAATAGGTCTGTGAGACCGGATCCGTTTTAATACGACACTTAAGTTATATTTTTAGGGATACATAATACATTGCATTTGTCTATTCCTTATCAATGGCCCTTGCTTTATTGTTAATATATTTTAAGCTATTTTATTGCTAAATAATGGATATTGTAATCTTAGAACAGTCACAGTTACAATAATACATAAACTAGTCTAATTCTATTTAAAAAACGCCTCAATACACTAAAACGTTTTTCTTACTAGAAAGAGCACAAACATACCTAGATACTCCATTTATATCCTGATGTGCAAATTTTACACATTCTAAAGGAACATTTCAGAAAAAACTGCTTTTGGGCATTATTAGACATTTTATTTTCTGATACAGATAAATACTACAGCTTACCCCTTGTCTAAACCGTATCATTTTACTGGGATTATTTTTATACATCAGTAAGAATTATAAAATCATACAAGTGGCCTATGTCTAATATATTTAATAAATTTCTCAAAATAGCAAAGCATTATTTTCCTAATAAAGAGGGCATAAACATGCCAAAATATTCTGTATTCTTGTTATGCACAATTTTCACATGCTGCATAGAAACTTTCCAAGCAAATTGCTTTTGCATATTTTGCACATTAGTAGGTAGTTTTTTTTCTGATATGGGCAAATACTGCAGGTTTTTCTGTTCTCAAACATGCCAGGCTTATTGCCATCGTCTGCTAGCATTTCATCACATTTTGTCACCATTACTTCGTGGATACTCACTTTCAATTTTGATGTGATATTGGGTGTTGTGAGACATTACTGAAGGTGAGATTTTACCAATTCCATTACAAGGCTTCTCATAAAATCAACACTGGTAGTTTGCAAATTTTTGAGTAGCACAAGTATAAAAGTATGCATTCACTCTGTTAATGTTCAGCATTGCGAAAAATATAGCCATTGGCCATCTCTGAATTCTTCCACTGTTGGAGTAATTTGCGCATTTCACGTCAAGTTAATCTACCCCAGATTTTGTTGCATTGTAGTAATTTATTATTTCGGGCCTTCAATTTTCATCATTTTCACTTCTGTGGTGATGCATGGACGAAACTGACAGGACGTATCTACTTATTTTGAGGGAGAATACAGGATAGAGGAGTGATTTACTTTGCAAATCTATACAAAGCCGAACCTACTCTCCTACCTAGAGATGATTGAAATTTTGTTGGGATTTCCTTTTTAGTTTTTCTTACCATTCATACATAAGTTACACCTGTTGTTTCCAATTCTCTTACTAGTTCAATAGAAGTGAACCAGTTGTCAGCAGTTATATTGCGATTTGTCTTCTCTATGGGCTTTGAAACACGCAATACTGATTGAGTTGGTTTCCCAAGTTTCCTTTCTTCTTTTGTAAGTCCAATCCCGTCTGACTCTTTGCCGTTGTACATATATGCATTGTACAGCTAACAGCATCGAGCATCTGTTAGGCATATAACTTTAATGCCATATTTGCCAGGCTCTTTAGGCATGTACACCCTAAATGCATATTATGCGTAGGAATTAAAATCATAACAGGATTATTCTTAGCTATACATTATTTAGTACACATTGATTTAGAATTTTACATAACAAACATATCATAACCTATGATAATTTATTATATTTCACATCTCTTCAATGCAGACGGATTCCCCTAAAGCGAACGGTATATGACAATTGCAGATAAATGTCTCAAATAATAAGGATATTGCAGCTACAGGATCTGATTCGTTTCGTAACTCACGATCCCTGTTATTATCAAGGCGAAAAACTAGAAGAAGATCTTCAAATCTCTTAAATGACATTGTAGATCGCAATATTGGATGTCCAGCAGGACCAGCAGAAAATAATAATGCCATATTTTCATGACCTGATTTGAAAATTTAGGTAAATATCAGCAACCCAACAAAAGCCCTACTTCTAGGCAGTTTCTGCCGCGATAGTTTGAGAGGTTAGCAGAGTCTTTTATTTTCTCTCTGGCATGCGCCAGCTTTGCACTTGTCCATTGATCGATTTCAGTGAGGATAATATAATTAGTAGTAAATTCCAAATATTTGCAGGATTAGCCTCCAGTCAAAAGGCTCCAGAAATACTAGTGAGACCAGATAACCCTCGAATGATGTTGTGTAAAGGTGCTTTCCATCTTCCCATTTGCTCTTGGTTATGTCAAGTAAACTTGTTCTTCCCGACATAAATGTCATTTTTTCTTGCTACCTCTCCCTCAGCGTCTATCCCAGTTTTCACAGCTGCAGGCTGTGCATCATCTGTGAATCATCTGATTCAGATGCCGAATCTCTATGCTTCATTATGAAATCTGGATCCTCAACTAAATCGTCTATTACTTCGTTACTACTCCCCATGTATTCATCCTCATCGCTGTCAAACACACCATTTATCTACTGCGTAACTCTATCCTCGAAGTCGGGATCCGTGGCTCTGACTCACGAGAACCACCTCAGATACTTGCGATTGCTACGAAATTAAATATAATTCCTTCGCTATTATTAAAATGAAAACACTTACTGTTACCTTGGCACGACTATTAGTACGACACAATACGACATACCATTTTGAACGACCACCAGAAGCGGCAAGTAAAAAATGCAAACCTCCAGTTAAAGCCTCACAGTAAATATTTGTTTATAGTAGCGGAAACTTCCACACTGCACAATGTCTAATAAGGACTGGGTAGCGCATAGCTAAAGGCAGAAAGCGCCAGTATTAACAGTCTTGCCAACGTATGAATAAATAAAACCGATAGTGGTCTTAAAGACCATATTACGAGAATAGGTTTATAAATCACCTTCACGTGATTATGCACGATTTTTAGGAAAGTCAAATCACTGTGATAGATGTGAGACACCTTATTAACACAAAAATCATAAATGTAAAGCATTATGTGTAATATGTCGTAGTCCCACTTATCTTAGTTAAAAGTCTACCAATACTGCAAAGATTGTAGTAGATATTGCCACAATGAAGAGTCTTAAACAACATAAAGAATGAGTATATAAAACTGTTTACAAGTTTTCCAATACAATATAATATGTAGGTAAAGTTAAGAGTCTAAATGTGGATACGAAACATGCATGAACCACAAGAGAGAAGCCAAGGTAAAATCTCATTTGTGTTAAATGTAGTGGCAAAGAGAAGTGAAACCTGCGTAAGAAATACGCAGAAATACCTTCTAACCAAGACTTTAAATGCAAAGTTGGTTTAGATAAAAGCGAGTTAAAAACATTAATTCACCTTCACAAAATACACCCACAAGCACGCGCGCGCACACACACACACATATATATATATACCGAGTGAGTCTCCACAGTCAGCGGATTAAGAAGTTGTGCAGTCTCGGCGTTGCACGGACTATGTCGTAAACACTGTCCACTATATCGCGTTGTAACAATTTCGGCCGAAATGACTGCTTTGCACCGCGAAATGTGCAGTAACTTGCACTCGTAGCGCAACAGTGTGCGCGTCGGCTTTCAGTAGTGAAGATCCCACGTTCAAATACTGCCATTTTAATGTACTTTTTATGCTTAGTAAATTTAACGAGAACTGATAGTTTGCCATGGAAGTGTCGTTTCACTTAATTAGATTAATTATGTGAATTTCAATAAAAATAAACAAATTGTTACTCGCCAGAACATGTTTTAATGAACATCGTATATAAATTCATGTAACATTGCAATTATAACTTACAAACACAAGGCATCATTAAATAATATTTTACTATTTAAAGCTATTCTTTCATACAAAAGAAAGCCTAAAAATTGTTCTGAGAGTTTACAAAATGCAGCACGTACATACAAACTAGATAACGTTTGCAAGCTCATATTATGATCGTTGCGAACCTCTCTGGTTTCCAAAGTGGTGGACTATGACATCATGCCGGACCATCACACAGATAAACCTTTACAATTTACCAGTTTCTTCCATGTGGTTGTAATAGGTGTTCGAACTGGTCATGATACCGGCGAATACAAGATTTCAGTTTACCATCATCGCCAGCCTAAGCCGGCGCAGCATGGCCGGTGTGATATCACGGCAAGCTAAGTTGATGCGTTCCCTGAGCTGCTGAGGTGTCATTGACCGCTCATGGTACATGATATCCTTAAGATAGCCCCATAAGAAGAAATCTAATGGGGTTAGATCTGGTGAGTGTGCTGATCATTCCATTGCTCC
Organism: Deroplatys truncata; assembly: GCA_030765065.1. NCBI lineage: Eukaryota > Metazoa > Arthropoda > Insecta > Mantodea > Mantidae > Deroplatys > Deroplatys truncata. Next base: position 516,333,355 of record CM060990.1, read on the forward strand.
ATTCCGTCCGATCCATCGCTCAGTGTAGGTGGCACCGAAATAATCCGTTACACGACGGGCCGAATAAGCTGGCGCCCCATCATGTTGGTACCACATAGTTAGTCGTTTCTGCGGCACTTCATCCAGTAGAGTAGGTAGCTGGTGTTATAATAAATGGAGATAGCGATTCCCAGTGATTGGCCAACATAAAAATACGGGCCTGTTAGATGATCACTGAATATACCAGCCCAAACCTTGAAACCCCATCGGACTTGTAAGGTCACCTCTCGCATCCAATGTGGGTTTACAGTGCTCCAGTAATGCATGTTGTTGCAATTTACATGGCCTGTGTTGTGGAACCCTGCTTCGTCTGTAAATAACACAGTTGCCAAAAAATGCGTATCTTGTTGAGTTTGCCGTATGATACACCTAGAGAACGCCACTCTCCGTTCATGGTCCGGCTGCAGTAGCTCCTGGTATAGCTGAAGATGATAAGGATGAAGCTTTGCATGATGTAGTATTCTTCACGCGGAAGGTTGGCTAATATTGAAATGCCTGTGAATGTCCCTCGTACTACAATGCAGATGCTGAATGACATAGTCAGCCACACGATCCGTCGTTGCTTGGTAACATACAGGGTGATCTCTTCGTGGATGTGGTGTCTTGTGCACTGTTATTGATTCCAGAAAGCGGTTTACAACTCGCAAAAACGTGTGATCTGTAGGAGGTGCTCTCTGCGGAAAGCTCTATTGGTATAGGCGACGTTGCATTCTGCCGCGCTTCCCCGATACTAACGCATGTCCAGATACACTCTATTTGAAGACATCGTTCCACAGTGAGCACTAACGGCTGGAACTTTGTATTTATAGGAAAATCCACTTTCTAGTGCATTCGGAATGAAATCATGATTTGCTAGAGCGTTCTCGAAACATGAACAGGAATAAATAAAAAACACATTTATTACCAGGAGTGATTTGAACTTACGATCTAAGTAGGATATATAGAGGAATTCTGGCGCAGTTTTGGGGCATATATGGGAAAGGATAGGGAAAACGAGACTGGATGGGGCGGTCCAAGGAGGAAAATGGGTTTATATGGGAGAGATAGGGAATACGTCAGTATTAATAAAAATGTATGTTCAGAAACAAAGGAGATGCCGACGACTGATAAGGTGTAGTAATAGAAATGTATGTATTTCCCCTCACTTCCCCTCTTCCCCCCACCCCACAGTAGTTATAACATGGCGACTTAAGGCCAAAGGAAGATGCCGCCCACTGATAAGGGTAATTACATGTGTTTTAACACATGTAAACATGTGTAACCGCTAATGACCGCCGCTAATGTCACGTCTAATGGATATGTGTGGTAATACATATGTAAACATATGTAACTCGCTAATGACCGCCGGAGATGTCGACAGGTGATAAGATATAATCGACATCGTTTGTTCTGTGTTGTCGCCTCCCGCCGGCTCCCTTTGAGGTCTTAGATACCGCATGGTCTCGTGTCGCTAGGCCCCGTCATCTCTCTCTCTTTGTGATCTTACCTAATTGTCTTGAGATGTGCGGTAGGGAATGATTTTCTCGATGCCTGCCGCCCCTCGGCAAATCAATTAGGTAATATTCGTCAAACATTATTGAAAAAAAAAAGAATTGACATTTCTTTATGACTACTAAGGCCCTTGATTAATTAATTGTATATGAATTGACTCGAACGCAAGTGGTGGCTTGTGTATAAGTAGCACGCTCACGAGAACAGTCCACTATGTAATGAAAACCCTGCAGCCTACTTCACGGTAATGTCCATTAGCTGACAATGTTAGACGCTTTCACCACATTAATAGACTTTTAAGATTGCATCCTGGATCTGTATACATACATTAGCGTACAATGTCAGTAATTGTTTTCCTAAGTGCTCTGAAAAACCCGCAGACACTCAATGTAAATACCTTTTAGCCCGTAGAATTTCCATCACAAACTACATATGTTATTAAAAATAAAAATAAATACGGATAACATTATAGTTCAATATTATAAATGTTATTAAAAAATAAATGATTCGGTTAACATTATAGTTGAATACTATATATGTTATTAAAAAATAAATACGGTTAACATTATAGGTGAATATTACATACGTTATTAAAAATAAAAAATGGCTTCGCTGATCAATGAATACAATTAAATATTTTTTATTAATTAATTGTATATGAATTGACTTGAGCATTTTGGTTATTGCGCTGTGTCTCCCAAACGTTTCCAGATCTAGGATCGTTCCAGCTAGTTGCGCGCTTCTACCATCTTCATTCTAAAGTAAAGTTATAGAACAATGAGATAAAAACTAATCAATTCTTTGGAATGCACAGCGTCATTAGGGAATTGTTCCAAGTTATCAGGGATGCCTGGGGTCGAATCCTAGGAGTGATTACAAATTCAGATTCTAATAACTCAGAGGCTAATTACGACAAAGATGTCAAATAAAGTTTATTACATTAATGTCATTAGGTAGTTTCTTGTGAATGTATATTTGGGTACCTGGTGTTCTGGGTTCAATGCTTAATTTTTAAATCGTCATTATCTCGGAAACTAAGAAAGCTAGAGGGATGGACCAAAGCATGATTGATAGCTCCTGTGATGGGTAATTAATACTGTATATAATTTTTAATCAGTTGTCCTTATTTCGAATCCCGATCTTTCAATCACTTACTTATTTTTTTTCTCTATACTCTAGAATATATCACTTAGATTGATGCTGTAACTGCATACAGCACCTTTAAACATATCAAACTAATATTGTAAATAATTTTGTTTCTGGTGTCCTGGGTTCGAATACCGATAAAATGTAATTTAATTATAAATTTAATAACTCCTAAACTAATTAAGATAAAGACGCCAAATAAAGTTTATTACATTAATGTCATTAGGTAGTTTCCTGGGAATGTATATATGGGTACCTGGTGTTCTGGGTTCAATCCTTAAGTTTTTAAATCGTCATTATCTCGGAAAGTAAGAAAGCTAGAGGGATGGACCAAAGCATGATTGATAGCTCCTGTGACGGGTAATTAATACTGTATATAATTTTTAATCAGTTGTCCTTATTTCGAATCCCGATCTTACAATCACTTACTTATTTTTTCTCTATACTCTAAAATATATCACTTAGATTGATGCTGTAACTGCATACAGCACCTTTAAACATATCAAACTAATATTGTAAATAATTTTGTTTCTGGTGTCCTGGGTTCGAATACCGATAAAATGTAATTTAATTATAAATTTAATAACTCCTAAACTAATTAAGATAAAGACGCCAAATAAAGTTTATTACATTAACGACATTAGGTAGTTTCTTGTGAATGTATATATGGGTACCTGGTGTTCTGGGTTCAATCCTTAATTTTTAAATCGTCATTATCTCGGAAACTAAGAAAGCTAGAGGGATGGACCAAAGCATGATTGATAGCTCCTGTGACGGGTAATTAATACTGTATATAATTTTCAATCAGTTGTCCTTATTTCGAATCCCGATCTTTCAATCACTTACTTATTTTTTTCTCTATACTCTAGAATATATCACTTAGATTGATGCTGTAACTGCATACAGCACCTTTAAACATATCAAACTAATATTGTAAATAATTTTGTTTCTGGTGTCCCGGGTTCGAATACCGATAAAATGTAATTTAATTATAAATTTAATAACTCCTAAACTAATTAAGATAAAGACGCCAAATAAAGTTTATTACATTAACGACATTAGGTAGTTTCTTGTGAATGTATATATGGGTACCTGGTGTTCTGGGTTCAATCCTTAATTTTTAAATCGTCATTATCTCGGAAACTAAGAAAGCTAGAGGGATGGACCAAAGCATGATTGATAGCTCCTGTGACGGGTAATTAATACTGTATATAATTTTCAATCAGTTGTCCTTATTTCGAATCCCGATCTTTCAATCACTTACTTATTTTTTTCTCTATACTCTAGAATATATCACTTAGATTGATGCTGTAACTGCATACAGCACCTTTAAACATATCAAACTAATATTGTAAATAATTTTGTTTCTGGTGTCCCGGGTTCGAATACCGATAAAATGTAATTTAATTATAAATTTAATAACTCCTAAATTAATTAAGATAAAGACGTCAAATAAAGTTTATTACATTAATGTCATTAGGTAGTTTCCTGTGAATGTATATATGGGTACCTGGTGTTCTGGGTTCAATCCTTAATTCTTAAATCGTCATTATCTCGGAAACTAAGAAAGCTAGAGGGATGAACCAAAGCATGATTGATAGCTCCTGTGACGGGTAATTAATACTGTATATAATTTTTAATCAGTTGTCCTTATTTCGAATCCCGATCTTACAATCACTTACTTATTTTTTTCTCTATACTCTAAAATATATCACTTAGATTGATGCTGTAACTGCATACAGCACCTTTAAACATATCAAACTAATATTGTAAATAGTTTTGTTTCTGGGGTCCTGGGTTCGAATACCGATAAAATGTAATTTAATTATAAATTTAATAACTCCTAAACTAATTAAGATAAAGACGCCAAATAAAGTTTATTACATTAATGTCATTAGGTAGTTTCTTGTGAATGTATATATGGGTACCTGGTGTTCTGGGTTCAATCCTTAATTTTTAAATTTTCATTATCTCGGGAACTAAGTGAGGTAGAGGAGTGTACCAAAGCATGATTGATAGGTTCTGTACTGGATGATTAATGCTGTATATAATTATCAATCAGTTGTGCTTGGTTCGATTCCCCATCTTTTAATGACTTCCTTAGTTTTCCTCTGTACACTAGAATATATCACTTAGATCGATGATGTAACTGCATACAGCTTTGTTTAACATGTCAGGCTAATATTATAAATTATTTTGTTCCTGGTGTTCTGGGATCGAATACCGATTCAATGAAATTTACTAGCAAAAATGTAATAACTCATAATTTAATTTAGATGGACATGTCAAGGTAAACGTAAACAGAGTATCTAGTCCTTAAATGTCGTTATCGTTATAAAAATTACTTTAAAGTACTTAGATAGAATCCCGAAGGGGTGATTTCATATATCTTCAAGCTTATGGATCATATCAGGTTCGAGTAAAGATTAAATGGTAGATGCTGATATTGGGGAGCTAAAATACATTTATTAAAAGTATTACTGGGTTCGATTTAGAAGCTTAGAATCTGTGTAACTCTGAAACAATTGCTTTTCTCGTGATTGCAGTGAAATGTAATGGTCTTTCTGTGGGAAGATGGAAAGGAAGAATTGAAAAGGGAATGAAAACATGAAATAATTAAGTAAATAAGGGGGAAAATCTTCTACGTTACCTTTTAAGCTTTTACTTTAAGAATTGTGATAATACAGCTGGAATTAACCTTGGTACAATAGGTGGTGGTGGTGGTGGTGGTGGTGGTGGTGGTGGTGGTGGTGGTGGTGGTGGTGGTGGTGGTGGTGGTGGTGGTGGTGGTGGTGGTGGTGGTGGTGGTGGTGGTAGGCTTTGAATTTGAAATATATGCCTGAATGAGCGTTTGCTTTTCTCGTGATTGTAGTGAAATGTAATGGTCTTTCTGTGAGAAGATGGAAAGGAAGAATTGAAAAGGGAATAAAAACATGAAATAATGTAGTATATACATACATTTAACTAAATAAGGGGACATCTTCTAGGTTTCCTTTTAAGCTTTTACTTTTAAGTATTGTGATAATACAGCTTGAATTAACCTTGGTACAATAGGTGGTGATGGTGGTGGTAGTGGCGGTAGGCTTGAATTTGAAATATATGTCTGAATGAGCGTATGGGAATACTTCTCTTGCTGGTGTGATAGCATAAGCAGGTAGTTATGAGACGAGTTTAAACGTGTTTGATGCTGCCAGACATCCTGTCTCTGGATGTGACGTCATAAACACCCTGTCTCTGGACTTGAGGTTATATGGCGGGGGTTAATACACGTTGAGCGATCATATACAGCTGGTTATGGAGCGAGTTTATGATTGATCTAAAAGGTTCGTGCTCCCTCTATAAATATGGTGATCTAAGGCATTGGACTTTATTGTGCTAATTAGTCTTGCGGTGTTAACATAGTGTTCTCTCCAAGAATAATCAGCTTTCTAAAGTGGTATCAAGGTGAAGAGGTCTACATTTCATTGATCAGTGATTAATACGTTATTACATCAAGAATAAAGATGAATAACTCAGCGTATAAGGACATTATTCCACGCGCTACTGGATATGCATGCGGAAAATGTGGGAAGAAGTTCCTCCGAGGTTATCACAAGAGAAGACACGAGATGAGCTGCAAGAAGCTCTTGAAATGTAAACATTGCAATGTAACCTTCAAAGATGGTTATAAGGGGCAGCGACACGAAGATATATGTGAAATAAGCATCCCTCGGAAGAAAAGAAGATTGGAGCCAACTAAACATCAGTTACTGTCAACAATGGAGGACTGTGATATGAAAGAATACGAAACTTCATTCGAAGGACGATTAAAATCGTATTTTATACGATGCGAGTCACCTAAGGACCTGAATATGTATCTGCAAGAGGCAAAACAACGGATAATCCAGGCTGTGCATAAAGAGCTTAGCATCCATAAGAGTGTTAAAATTAATCTCCTGGCTGAGTGTCGATTTGTTAACAGTATTGGAGAAACCTGTGACAAAACATTTAAAACAAGGAATCATCCTGTTTTCCTAGAAACAGATCTGGACTCAACACTGGAAGCGAAATTCAAGAAATTGGTGACTGAAATGGAGGAGTCTCAGCTTAAGGGTAGCAACTGGGCTTTGCTTGCTGTGGAAGGAGTTCGACTTCGTATCAAAAAGTACAACCCGTTACGAGGAAGTAGCTACATACCACTACCGTTAGCTGTTGAAGCAAGGAAAGCATGTATAAACATTCAGAACTTTACCGACGAGAAATGTTTCATGTACTCTATATTAGCTAAATTCGTTGAGAAGGATGCGCAACGTGTGAGCAAATACAAACAACTTCAAGATAAGTACGACTTCAGCTGTGTTTCCTACCCTACTCCACATTCCCAAATACCTAAATTTGAGAAGTTTAACAATATGTCTATTAACGTTTTCGGGCTGTATGAGAAGCATGAAGTGTATCCGATAAAGGTTGCTGATATTGAACTAGCTGAACATCGCGACCTGCTACTATTGAATGACAGCAGTGGAAAACATCACTACGTGTATATAAAGAATTTTGAGAAATTCGTTCGAAGCCAGAAAACTAAATGTAATGAACGTGTTTATACCTGCAAGCGCTGTTTTACACATTTTGATAATCGATATGGACGAAGTGGACTGGAAAAACTACAAGAACATGCAGCCGTCTGTATTCAACATGGTGTTGCAAGGGTAGTTATGCCTAGCAAGGAGAAAGCAATTGTACAGTTTAAAAATGTTGAGAGGATGCTGAAAGTACCTTATGTCATCTATGCTGATTTTGAGAGTATTCTCACTCCATGCCATACGTGTACACCCAATCCTGAAACTTCCTATACAACCCCTTATCAAGACCACACACCAATGAGCTTTTGTGTTTACGTGAAGCCTACATCCAGTGTTGAACATCTCGAAACTGGTCTTCCTAAGCAACCCTATATGTATCGTGGTGCTGATGCTGCTCAGAAGTTTATGCTGTACCTGATATCTCTTGCAAAAATGATTGATGACGTATACAAATCTGCTAAGCCTCTGAAACTTACGGATCAACAGCAAAAGGATTTCGAGTCTTCTTCAGCATGCTACTTGTGTGGAAAATCCTTTACAGAAGAGAACTATAAAGTACGCGACCATGATCACATCAGCGGTGAATATCGTGGAAGTCTTCATAATGAATGTAATTTAGCCTGTAAAACACATAAATATATACCAGTCTTCATGCATAACCTTAGCGGATATGACTCTCATTTCATTGTTAAGGAGCTGGGTTGCGCAAGTGAACGTGTGGAGGTAATTCCTAACTCTGAAGAAAGCTATATCTCATTCACCAAGTATGTAGGAGATATAAAGCTTCGATTTGTGGATAGCTTCCGATTCCTCAGTACAAGCTTGGATAAGTTGGTAAAAAATCTAACCTCGTATCCTGAAACGCTAAAGTACTTTGGAGAAGACAAATTGAAGTTGATGACCCGTAAGGGTGTATTTCCATATGATTTTGTTACGTCATGGGATGCCCTGAACGAGACCTGCTTGCCTCCTAAGGACTCCTTCTACAATAGATTAAATGAAGAAGAAATTACTGATACTGACTACGATCATGCTAGAAATGTATGGGAGCTGTTTAATGTGAGAAACCTTGGAGATTACAGCGATCTCTACTTAACTTCGGATGTACTTCTTCTAGCTGACGTCTTTGAGACGTTCAGAGAGCAAACCCTCAAAACACATAAAGTCGATCCGGCCCATTATTTTACCTCTCCAGGTCTTACATGGGACGCTATGTCACTGTATACTGGAATTAAGTTAGAGCTGTTACAAGATTATGATCAACTACTCATGGTGGAATCAGGTATAAGAGGAGGTTTATGTCAAGTTTCTCATCGGTATGCCGAGGCTAATAACACTTATATGGAGAAGTTTGATCCGTCGAGACCAACCCAATTTATCACATACGAGGACGCTAATAACCAATATGGCTGGGTAATGTGTCACGCCCTTCCTTTTGGTGGATTTCAGTGGGTTTTGCCTGAAGAAATCAACTTAGAAACACTACAAGAAGATGATCCTCATGGGTACATATTAGAAGTCGACATCGAGTATCCTGCAGAACTTCACGATCTACACAACGATCTACCTTTCCTGCCAGAGTGCATGAAACCATTGGAAGCATCTACAAAGAAACTGATACCCCATCTTGGACCTCGAAAGAAGTATGTAGTGCATTACATGGCTTTGAAGCAAGCTCTTAATCATGGACTACGACTAACAAAAATCCATCGTGTGCTACAATTCCTACAGTCTCAGTGGTTGAAACCTTATGTGGAATTTAACAACAGGCTACGACAACAAGCTGCAAATGATTTCTAGAAGGATCTCTACAAACTCTTTAACAACGCCATGTTTGGAAAAACTATGGAGAGCCTGCGTAACCGTGTGGATATACGACTGGTGACCAATGAAAAAACTCTAGAGAAGCTGATAGCCAAGCCTACGTTTATCGACAGGACGATATATGCTGCTAATCTAGCTGCTGTACATATGACCTCTCGTCATATTGTATTCAACAAGCCTATATACATTGGTATGAGTGTGTTAGACATCTCCAAGACATTAATGTATAACTATCATTACGACGTGTTGTTGCCTTATTATGGAGCTGAAAACCTGAAGCTTATGTATATGGACACTGATTCATTCATTCATCGTGTAACAACTGAAGATGTGTACCAGGACAAGCTACGTTTTCTTGAGCATCTCGATACATCTGATTACCCTGTCAATCATATATGCCACTCTACTCAGAACAAGAAGGTATTGGGAAAATTTAAAGATGAGGCTAATAGCAAAATCATCCTACGCTTTGTTGGACTACGTCCTAAGATGTATGCCTTAGATTTTCAAGGATCAATGATAAAAAAGATTAAAGGTATAAAACGTAGCGCTATTAAGCAGTACATTTCGTTTGACAGCTATACAGACTGTCTTAAAACCTGTGAAATCATCAGAACGCCCATGAATCTAATCCTGTCGCGAAAGCACGCTCTTGCTACAGTACAAGTGAATAAAATTGCATTGACTCCGTTTGATGATAAAAGAGTTATTGCCGAAGATGGAATAACTACCTATGCGTATGGACATTACGCCATTACAAACAGTGCTTAAAAGAATGTACGTTAAAGATAAAGATTTTCTCGTGAGTCTACAATCTTAGAAAATTAAGTTTACTCACGTGCTGTGTATGCAACTAGCAGACGCCTGATGAAGAAAGAAGAAGATGGAAGGGGAGGTGTTAACCCTGCCATTAAGAGCAATCCTAGTGCTAGTCTCAAGCCTAGAAAAAAGGGGAGAGGCACGTACGACGGACTAAATTAAGGTATGTTGATGCATAGCTTTTCATTTTGTTACCCCACAGGCAGTTTATCCCTCTCAGCCTCGTCCACTAACTGTTTAACATATAAAAGGTTTGTAAGATTTAGAAAAAAGTATTTAAAGTGTTGTAACGTTGGATGAGAAATGTTTATAATCTAATTACTCTCTATATTACCGTGAATACCTGTGATACTATCTGAATTACCTGTTAAAATGACTTAAATACCTGTGATACTACCCGAATCAAGTGAAATTACCTTAAATAGCTCTGATACGAATCCCTGATCAAAAGCGTGATCAGTTTGTTACATAGCGTGATCAGGTTGTTACATAGCGTGATCAGGTTGTTACATAGCGTGATCAGGTTGTTACATAGCGTGATCAGGTTGTTACATAGCGTGATCATGTTGTTACATAGCGTGATCAGGTTGTTACATAGCGTGATCAGGTTGTTACATAGTGTGATGAGGCTGTTACATAGCGTGATCAGGTTGTTACATAGCGTGATCAGGTTGTTACATAGCGTGATGAGGCTGTTACATAGCGTGATCAGGTTGTTACATAGCGTGATCAGGTTGTTACATAGCGTGATCAGGTTGTTACATAGCGTGATGAGACTGTTACATAGCGTGATCAGGTTGTTACATAGCGTGATCAGGTTGTTACATAGCGTGATCAGGTTGTTACATAGCGTGATGAGACTGTTACATAGCGTGATCAGGTTGTCACATAGCGTGATCAGGATGTTACATAGCGTGATGAGTCTGTTACATAGCGTGATCAGGTTGTTACATAGCGTGATCATGTTGTTACAACATGAAACATATTTTCATGAAGTTCTCGCTTAAAGTCGCTTTCAAGGTTTAGTATCTCCCTCCTATTCCATATCTCTCCTCTATTTCTCAAAAATAGCTCTAACGATTTTGAGTAAAATATCATATGTTTACAACACCAACCCGCCTTCAGTAAATGTGAGTAATAGTTGGTGGTGGTATTGGCACTGTCCAAATAAGGTGGCAATAGGTTAGGACGTATACTTCACTGTAAACCGATATATAGTTTGTCCCTCTCTGTCTCGCGCACTACTGTTTAACATATATAAAGTTTGTAAGGTTTAGAAAATATGTATATAAAAGCGTTGTAACGCTGGATGAGAAAAGGTTTATAATCGAATTACTCTCTATATTACCGTATAAACCTACATTCCTCCTCCTTCAACCACTGTCTACCCTTGTATCTCTCCCGTTTCCATATTTCTCCCATATAAACGTATACTCTACTCCTCAACCCCTCTCTAGACTAGCACCTCTCCTCTTATTCCCTACCGCTCTCATATAAATGCATTTTCCTCCTTGAAGACTCTCTCAACCTAGCACCTACCTTCGTTTTCCTCGTCTCTCCATATAAACGCATACTCTGTCATTCAAACCTTCTGGCCTAATACCTCTCCTCGGTTTGCTAGCTCTCCCATATAAAAACGCTATATTCTACCCTTCTAGCACCTCTCCTCGTATTCCCTATCTCTTCCGTATAAAGCGTATCCTCTCCTCTTTCAGCATCAGTCTAGTCTAGCACCTCTCCTCGTATTTCCCTATCTCTCCCGTATAAGCCTATATTCCCGTCCTTCAGCATCTGTCTAGCCTATTATCTGTACACGTTTCCCCTACCTTTCCCATATAATCGCATGTTCCACACCTCAAACCCTGTCTAGCCTAACACTTCTCCTCATATTCCCCTACCTCTCTCATATAAGGCGCATTCCCCTACTTCAGCCCTGTCTAGCCTAGCATCGACCCTCGTATTCCCTATCTCTCGCATATAAACGACTACTCTATCATTCAAACCTCCTAGCCTAATACCTCTCTTCGGTTCGCTATCTCTCCCATATAAAATGTCATATTCTACCCTTCAAGTCCTGTTTAGTATAGCATCTTTCCTTGTATTCCCTATCTCTCTCGTATAAAGCGCATCCATCCCTCCTTCAGCATCTGGCTAGCCTAGCATCAGCCCTGGTATTCCCTATCTACCCTCGTTTTCCCTATCCTTTCCCATATAAACGCGAAAGTAGCCCAGCTTCTGTCTATCATACCACCTGTCCCCGTTTTCTCTATATTCCTCATATAAACGTATACCCTACTCCTTAATCTCGTCTACACTCGTATATCCCATCTCTGTCGTATAAAGCATATCTCACTCTCCTCGTTTTCCCTATCTCTCCCATATAAACGTATTTTCCTCCTTGAAACGCTCCTTCAACCTAGCTACTCCCCTCGTTTTCCTCGTCTCTTCATATAAAAAGGCATACTCTACCCTTCAAACTCTGAATAGTCTAGCAGCTCTCCCATATAAAAGTCATATTCTACCCTTCAAGCGCTGTCTAGCATAGCACTTCTTCTCGTATTCCCCGTATCTCTCATATAAAGCACATCCTTAGTCCTTCAACCCATGTCTTAGCCCAGCATCAATCCTCGTAGTCCCTATCTTCCCCATATGTTTATGCTTTCTGTAATGCTTGCTTATGTTTTTATCTCACCCTAAATTTCGATATTGAGATTTCACTATAATTACCTGTTTTGATATCCCCTAAATCTATGAAAATATTTTTATGGAAAGATCCGTGGGTCTGTGTCTTTGAATACCATAACATAAAATGAAGTATCATTTTATACAGCATTTTATACTTAAATCAGACACTTCGGATGCAACGTGAAGATTTTCAAGACATCTCCCATTCCATAAAACGTTTAGATGGGAAGTATTCCCTTGTTTTTTATTTTCTTAATATAACTTAAATTAGTTTGGTTAAAATACCATACATTTGAGATATTGGCATATTATTTCTTGAATTTTTAGTAAGTTTTATATCGCTGGGAAACCGTAAGGTATATTCCAAAGCTTCTTACTGAAAAAGTAGAGTTCTTTAAAGCTTGCTAATAGTGTTAAATAAATTTTTGGAGCGTTTCCGAAGTATTCATTGTTTATGTTTTCCCAGACCGAAGATAAGCTCAGATTCTCCATTCTTTCATGCATTTATTACAAACAAAACTTACTCATTAATTAAAGCAGACATATTTCATGGAAGTAAGTGGACTTAGCATCAAACACTAAATAAATACTAATTAGAGATATCCGACGTGTTTAGGAGATTTAATTTTCTTATTAAGCTAAAGAACCTAGGTTCCACCGATCGTACTATAATTTATTTAGATCAAACCTGGGTTAACACAAACCACACAAAATGTAAGATGTGAATGTATGAGGGACCAGACGGACCAGACTACTATTACCCTTCAAAATTCTCATAAGTAGGGCTTCTTCGTTGATGTTGGCCCTTCAGAAGATTTATTTTCTGGGCCTCTTAAATTCTTCAAATCCAAATCTACGCGAGATTACCATGAAGAAATGGACGCTGTTGTAGTTAAAAAGTAGTTTATGAAGCATTTTCTTCCTAATATTCCTAATAGCAGCGTTATTCTTATAGACAATGCGTCTTATCATTCAAGGAAACTAAACAAAGCATCGTCATCCAGTAAAGCCCATTTGCTAAGCGGCTACGAGAGAAAAAATAAGTACGGCTCTTGCTCAACATAACCAATGCTCTATGTATTGATACAAATGAATAACAATAATCTTGAGACGTATGAAATAGATGCATAGCTCTAGACAAAGGACATGACATAAATCTTCTGAAGTTGAAAATGCATTTCATAATGCCGTGTTAAAATTACCGCTAAAAATGTTTAAATGTTTGTGAGCATATAAAAGTATTGTTGGGCGACAAATGTATTCATAGACAACGTTGTGTAACAATTTGTGCTTAACTTAGACTCAGAAAGCGAGAAAGAAGAAAATCAATATGTGCTGGGCGGCACGCCACTGCTTTGTAAAGTGTGCAGATTCCTGGAATAAGCCTCCTTCTCCCTCACCTGAGAGATTCGCCATAGCACTGCATGCGAACGAGAGTCTGAGTACCGCTTTCTTTTTCTAAAGTTGCTTTACCAAATAAATTCAAACACACTTAAATTTTGGGGGGAGGTAAGATGGTCTGCAATGACTGTACTTCCGTTCTGGGAATCTTAAGATGGCCATTCTCCATATTCAAGGCATTGTATTGAAGAAAAATAGAACCAATCCTTTGGGGGGTATAGAGTCTCCAGAGGTTGAGACGTGGAAAGAGTGAGCTATAAAAAGTGGAAATGGGTTCAGAATGGCCAGTCGGAGATACAAGGGAAAAAATACCTTATTTACTAAACTACACCTTCTGCCTGACTCCTTGCTCTTTCCTGCCATTCAACTAGAAAAGAAGATACCTCCTCCAAGCTTTCGCTTATAGCAAACATGCGCCTTTTGTCCCCCTTTCTCCTTCTCCTTGTCTTGTCTACCCTTTCGCCTCTGAGGGCAATATTCCCTTATTTTTTCTAAGATCAATAGCACTGGACATCAACAACAGACTTTAAGTCGGACAGCAACAGACGGTGCCGAACTATTGCACTGCTGTTCGTTGTCACCGCTCCAAACAACCAAGCAAATCCCTTCTCGCTTCTTTCCTACTCGGTTGCCTTGTGTTCGTTACCTTGTAGACCAATTCAGAGTTTTCATGGAGAGAACAATTTCAAAACTCGTTTCTCGCTTGCCTCAAATAGGTTTCCATTGTTTTCGCGCCGTCCTGCTATATTTATTTCAACAAACGAAACGATTTGCTATTGCAACTGTTCGCCCAGGGTATAATGCATGACACGCTGTGATGAAAAACGTGGGCGTAGACATTTTCAGCTGTTTTTAAACACGACAGTGACTTTAGTTCCTGTAATTCTGATGTAGGAACTTAGCGCATCAAAATTTCGCAACAGCACATTTAACAGTGCGCTTGTACTGTTAATTTGAAGTATGCTATGTATGTAAATGCTGTGTAAATTTGAAGGTTGGGGTTGTTTTTCTCTCTCTCTCAAAACATATCTTTGTATTTCTTACCGTTTGCTACATTAAAAAGAAAGAGAAATTAAGAAGTTCCTCGAAATTGTAAATTCACTAAGGATACATTCATGTACAGATTTGATAAAAGCAGTAATGAAATACGGATTAAAAATTGGATATATAAAAAGTGTATGATATTAAAGGGATGTCTGGATATTATCATATAGACAATATAGTGTCAGTGTATAGCAAAGTTGTGGTTGTTTTAGAATTCTCACATATGTTAAATGGAGAATATGGTTAATAATGGCCCATGCGTATATGGTTAGCTTGTGAAATCTAACCGATCGAGAAGGCTCCACGGTAAAGTGTGAGGCTCGCATTCGGGAGGTCTCCGGTTAGTTTCCGTAGGCTGGGATGGTTTGTCATCTATCACGACTTCTTTTCCATAATTTTCCTTTCATACCGTTTCCTTCTCTTTCGGATGTGCTTCAAGGTTTCGTGAGGACACATGGCATGGATGCTTGCTTAAAGTAACTTGACACATGGACACTAGAGGGCTGCTTGATTGACGGATCGCTCGTCGCCCTCTCTAAACAGCTATAGACTTTCGCGCATTTCTGTGGTTTGTCTTATGCAGCCTGTAGACTCCTGTGGTTCCTTCACCTCATCCCTTCCTACTGACGGGTGGTAGATGTAATAGATCTGTGTAGATCGCCGTGTGCGAGGTGTCCTCCGTTGTATAGCCTATACCTTATCTTGTACAACCCGTGTGTGTTTTAGAAACCTCATTATGTGTGATAGGTTGTTGTATGAGTGGGATTGCGTTTCCTTCTTGGTATGAGATGCGTCCGCCAACACAACGTAATGCAGACTGTAAACGGAATACGAAGACTGCCAGAGACTAAATAGATTGTGACTGGTCCTCGACTGATAATTCTGAAAGTCAGAGTATAGATCTTATTTGATAAGTTATTTTCCAGACATCATGGTATTTAAGAATATTTGTTCTTTTGTAGATATGCATACCATGTAAGTTACAGCAAATTGGCTAGCTAATACGATTTTATGCCGTAGCTGCATGTTATCATGGTAGCTGAACTGTTTAGAGCAACCGGAACAAAACCGAAAGATCCGTGGCTCAAATCCCGGTTATGCATTGCATTTTTCAATCTTCTCATTCTACTTTTCCAGCATTGTCTTACATACGGCTTGTATGGAAGAACAAATAATTCAATTTGCTAGCTTATGTCTGAAAAGTTTGCTCTCAAACTTACACTTCCGGTTACGACACAGCCCATGACAGCATCTCCCCAACGAACCACTTCGAGGCTCAGGATTGACTGCAGCGGTATTGCGATTGGTCTGTATGAAAGACTGAACATGACAGCACGCTCAGTATCCAGACATTAGGCGCAGAGTGAGTAGTGGAACCGATTACTGGATCAAAGTTCTTTTCTTCGGTAGAGAAATGACGTTATGTGTGGTGCTTCTGGAGCTTTTCCTATTGACGCCCTCCCTTTGGTAGCTGGTAAGCTACCTTGCCTCAACCATGAAGGAATACGTATCTGTGTTTAAGTAAATGCATATTTTTGGGCGACCGACTTTTCTACCAAAGTGATATTGCTGAAATGGTGGGACTTCATATGCACAGTACTGGAGACAATCTTGTTACAAATTGATATGACAACATGAAGAAGCGTATGGCATTTATATTGACAACCACACACGCGTCAACCACTCTTTTGGATGCTAAAACTCCATTTTGTAACAAGAATTACTCCATTGTTAGGAATATAAGTCCACCAGCCTTTGACTGTCAAAACGCGATTAGATTATGAATAGTTTTGAAAGATCTCCCTCTCTCTCTCTCTCTCTCTCTCTCTCTCTCTCTTCCTTTGTAAAACCAATTTGTTTTCAGAAATAATCCTAATTTTTGAGTTGTATTATTATCTCGCAACTCCTCTCGCTATGCTAAATGCCTCTCTCTCTCTCTGTCTCTCTCTCTCTCTGACTCTTGATGCTTTCTTTCCTCTGCTGTCTTTCTATGAGTGTGTGTGTGTGTGTGTTTGTATTTATAAACATAAATAAACATGTATATTCAGTCAGGGTTCCTGAGAAATAAGAAATTCATTTAGGAGGTAGGCGGTGCAGCGACCATGTGCCTGCCTTGGACTAGAGTTACGAGCCTTGAGAGTGACAATCCGCTCAGGTTGCAAACCCATAGATTGCAACCATTATTTGGCAAAACACAAATGTGTATTTGAGGTACAAACCACAACAAGTTAATGCTTATTTGCATTTAAAATTAACTCATAGTTATTCGATTTCACCACATTTGTAAGGAATTGTGTATGAACTTTATATCGTCAAGTTGTATTAATTTATTTTTTACTTTCTCTACCACGTACATAGAAGGTAGAGAAGGTATCGCATTCCACCCAAAAATTCGATGTCTAGATTTTCGCTCGGTATACATATTTCAAGCCCTCTGAATGTTCAGTATCTTCTAAAGATGTGACACAAGGGTTTTCAAGAAAATTCTCCAACGCAAAACTACCCGTTACATGAAACATTTTTGATTTTCTATTGACACATTTATAACCAGGTTTCTTTGTGCATTTTCCACAAATCATTTTCTTACAAACAGTGCACTTGGAAGTAGTTTTATTACACTTGCAGAATTTAAGAACTTGACATTTATGGTATTTCTGTGTTATATCGTCTTCATTTTCATAATCGTCTGTAGTCCTACAAAGTGAGCGACTCTTCACATAGAGTGTAGTTCCTCTGCAAGTTGCTGAATAAAATTCCTTCTTTCGATCTTTTTACAGTAACATCCCTGAATACTACATAAGCATTTATTCCTGCCAGGTTAAGAATATTGTATGAGTGTACTGGTGAAGTAGGAGTTGTAGTTCCACTGTTGGGGAGCCAAAACTTGAAGTAGTTGCAACCATGTACGATACAAACTTTCCGGTGGCCTTTGCCCCGAGTTCACTTTTTTGGTGGCCTTTGCCCCCCTCCAAGTTTAAAAATCAACTTTGTATTTTTAATGTTTATATATATATATGCCTCGGTTGCGTCAGTAATAATTTGTAGAAACATGTGTCTCTTAGCAGGGGTGGTGTGGCTAAAGAATGAAGGCTTACACAAATTATTATTTTTACTTCACTCCTTTTCATTAATCTTTCACATGATTAAATAACACTTCACTGATATATCATACTGTAGATCTGTGAGATTATTTATTTATTTATTGCAACTTTTAACACACAAACTTTATTTTATTCTCACCGTAATGAAGTTTTATGTCTCACACTTAACCTGTACCGTATCAAAGTGCTCAGGAATGCTGTCTAGTAGGGTCTGGCGTTTACCGCTTATATTTGTAAATTTCTGTATTTCAAGTCTCTGATTGGCTAATTTTACTCCAATAGATTACTTTTATTTAACTTTTAGCCTTTCTAGTTGTTGACTGGCTATTTATAAAAATGTTTTAAATATTACATTATTGTTCCAGGATTATTAGTAGCATTATTAAACTTTCCAATTCATTATTGCCTCAAGGTTACCTCATTGTTAGCAACTTTCGGCTTCTATTCTCACAGCTCCTACATTTTAAATTACTTAATACATTTACATACACTTTATGTATTACATTATACACATATTGCTCTAAGACGAGCTGTTATTTTATTTTATATTATATAATTAAACTGATATCAATTAAGTGTTAAAAATACTGCCTCACTGGCCATCTCCTTGAGGAGCCCTTGATTGAATATTGTCTACTTTATAATATTTAACTATAATGTTATCCGTATTTATTTTATTTTTTAATAACATATGTAGTATTCACCGATCAATGAGACGCTTCTGAATTCTGAATACTTTATTCGTAATATTTTATTGAAAGAAATAAGAGCTATGAAACTTAATCATTAATTATCAGTGAAAAAAATTGTCTAGACTAGGGTTTTTTCACAGTTTGTGATGGAAATTCTACGGGCTAAAAGGTATTTACATTGACTGTCTGCGGGTTTTTCAGAGCACTTAGGAAAACAATTACTGACATTGTACGCTAATGTATGTATACAGATCCAGGATGCAATCTTAAAAGTCTATTAATGTGGCGAAAGCGTCTAACATTGTCAGCTAATGGACATTACCGTGAAGTAGGTTGCAGGGTTTTCATTACATAGTGGACTGTTCTCGTGAGCGTGCTACTTATACACAAGCCACCACTTGCGTTCGAGTCAATTCATATACAATTAATTAATCAAGGGCCTTAGTAGTCATAAAAAATGTCAATTCTTTTTTTTCAATTATGTTTGACGAATATTACCTAATTGATTTGCCGAGGGGCGGCAGGCATCGAGAAAATCATTCCCTACCGCACATCTCAAGACAATTAGGTAAGATCACAGAGAGAGAGATGACGGGGCCTAGCGACACGAGACAATGCGGTATCTAAGACCTCAAAGGGAGCCGGCGGGAGGCGACAACACAGAACAAACGATGTCAATTACATCTTATCACCTGTCGACATCTCCGGCGGTCATTAGCGAGTTACATATGTTTACATATGTATTACCACACATATCCATTAGACGTGACATTAGCGGCGGTCATTAGCGGTTACACATGTTTACATGTGTTTACATGTGTTAAAACACATGTAATTACCCTTATCAGTGGGCGGCATCTTCCTTTGGCCTTAAGTCGCCATGTTATAACTATTGTGGGGTGGGGGGAAGAGGGGAAGTGAGGGGAAATACATACATTTCTATTACTACACCTTATCAGTCATCGGCATCTCCTTTGTTTCTGAACATACATTTCTATTAATACTGACGTATTCCCTATCTCTCCCATATAAACCCATTTTCCTCCTTGGACCGCCCCATCCAGTCTCGTTTTCCCTATCCTTTCCCATATATGCCCCAAAACTGCGCCAGAATTCCTGTATATATCCTACTGATCTACACTATGACTTTCCAGCAATCGCGCTTTAAGTCTATCTTCTTCGCTTATCAACTATTATTTGGCGTTTTTAGGTAGACGAAAGCTAAAAATTCAGAGGAAAAGCTGCTTAAGAGACACAAAGTACTCCGATTTAAGGTGCAATTCATAAACATACGACCCTTTACTGAGAGCGGATTCCTGGTTTACACCCGATTTTACAAACGTTTACATTACGGTATATATAGCCATGCAATGCAGTAAACGCATCTGATAAAATGGACCTACCATACGAGTCCACTATCAAAATTGGTTAAAAGGAAAATGACCGAATTTTGTAATTATAGACGGAAAATCTACGACAAATTATAGGTACACTTATATCCACAATGGACGCTGTACAATCAAGACACATAGATAATTAAATATCACTTTATTTAAAATGTGGCGTAAACTATGCCTCGTATATCTCGAGTAACATACATAACTTGTGTGATTTAAATAATTATGCTAAAACGCCCAACAAAAATGTAAAGCTGTCTTAAAGAGCTATAATATACACGAAAATGCGGGAAGTGAAAATAGCGTGGCGCCTGGCATGCAAGCTCTAAGGTTGAACCCAGAATGTAATGTCAATCAGGCATCCAACTGGCTGAGTGGAATTCTGACCGTATGCGCTAACACGGGTTCGCGTGTCGGCTTTGTGCATGTTTGTTTGCTTGTTCTTAAAGCTTGGAAATCGCTATCATAATAATGTAGTTTTAAAATACCCGAGTTTTAACGGAATTATAATACAAACATTTCTTGTTTGTCTGCAGTTTGTAATAGAATACGTATAATAACCTAAATATAAACTGTAATGTTACGTAACATTCTGATTACTTATACCTAGATATGTTAAACAGGAAGCCTTTCTGACCCATTTGACTAGTATTACACCGCAAAGTGATTTTTTTAATGTCGACTCTCTTCAATCTTCACACGTATGCCGTCACACGAAATTTGTGCCAATCCTTCAGACGAGTACGTTCATATGCTCCGTATCTACAGAGAGACGAGAACAAATGCACAAGCAGCTCAGCATTTACATCAGGAGAGGTATTCAAATAGACAAAAACCAATAGCAAAAACTTTCCGGAATGTTGAAAGACGTCTGCGTACAACAGCGTCACTTGCAAGAATGCCTCCTGTTAGACACGTACAAGCGACATCCGGTGTTAATGTAGAATAGTTTTGAATGCCATCCTGAATAATCCGTACACTAGTTCACGGACATTTGTTCAGGAGGTCAACATTAGCCAGTCTTCTGTAATGCGAATACAGAATGCTAATAAGTTTCATCCGTATGACTTGCACTTACACCAAGCATTTCACTGGAAAGATTTCAATCTCGAGTGAACTTCTGTGAATGGATGCTGCGGCGAGTAGCAAATGATACAATTCGTAACAAGAATCCTCTTTTCTGAAGAATCAAGATTTCACAACATAAGATCTAAATCGCCACAATATGCATAATTGGGGTGTTAATAAACCCCGTTAAACAAGGGAGGTAGTATTCAAAGGACAGTGGGGAGTGAATGTCTGGTATGGAATCCTGGGTGAACACCTTGTTAGACCGTTTTTCTTAGAGGGTCGTCTAATAGGAGCACGCTACCTGGAACTTCTCCGTAATGAGCTCCCCTTATTACTAGAGAATGTGCTACTACATGAGCAAATAACGATGTGGTTTCAGCTCAATAGTACTCCTCCGCACAGATCGATGATCGTCTGCAATCATCTAAATGCGGCACATCCTGATCATTCGATAGGAAGATAAGGGCCCGTCCCCTGGCCAGCCAGATCACCTGATATAACACCTCTTGAATTCCTCCTTAGGGGTTATTTAAAGCAACGCGTTAATGCGAAGAGCTAGAAGATCCAGAACGCATTCACCAACATATTATGGTGGCATGCAGATTCATTACACCCACCATGCTACATCGAGTCTGCGATAGCAAAATTACATGTTTATAGCACCACGTTGTGGAGCCAAGTTTGCGATAGCAAATTTACATGTTTATAGCACCACGTTGTGGAGCCAATTTGCGAGAGCAAATATATGTTTACTTCACGCGTGTTGCCATCTTGTGTGACGTCATTCGTTGGTCTGGTCCGTAGTTCCCTCTGTCGTAGCAATTTGTATGAATTAGTTTCTAAAAGAATTGATAGGTTATGTATATTGTCCTCCGGCTAGCTATCATCTTTTCTTGGTAGAACTTGTATCTCTTGCAGGGTGTGAAGCGGAAAGGAATCTTTTGTCTAGAAATGATATTGACGAAGAAATTGGTTTTATAATCTTTATTGCAGAACACGTTCACCAACACTTTCACATATTTATCTTGATACTCGCCATACTGAAACTGTTTATAATAGCTTCTTATCACTTTTAACTCACGTACTTCAACTTTGTATATTTAACTGTAGAATACTTTATAAGATTTCTCGTACTTCTGCTGCGCGTAACTTTACGAATTTAGAGACCGACATGAGAATCTTGTTGAACTGGGAGCTGACGTGTTATGTGTTGAGAATCTTGTTGAACACTGGGGGACCCGCTACCTCGACCTGGCTTATTTATAGGCTTGCCTTAAGATACGCCTAAAGATTATAAATGAAATGCTATTGGCTAATAAAACGCGCCAACATTAGCGTCTATTTTACTATCCAATGAAAACCACTAATACATATTTCTTTTAAGGAACATTCTGGAAGCTTTTACCGAAAAGGCGCGAAACATTACGTAACTTCCTGGTTCTCGGTAACGATAAACAACTCACTCCACCGCTGCATTCTTGCGTTATTGTTAACAGTTTCAGTAAAGCCGTATATTATTATTTACCAATAATAATTACAATTATTAAACCTCTGAAATCAATGTTACATAAAAATACATATTCATATTAAAATAATTATTTACATTTGAGTAATTTGTGATACAAATTACCGTCTCATATGCCCCACTAGAAACATAATTATAAATATTTATAACTTGTTTAGAATTTTATAATTTGTGTTTTTAGTCTCCTAAATCTTGGAACACCCGCTATCACTTTCACTTAACACTTCACACGCATTTAACACACGATATATGTTTTATCTCGCCACTACTTACTGGCTTTGGTTTAATTAATTTAGATATTAATCTGACATCACAAAAATTTTTTTATAGCAAATACTTTACCCTAAATTATTTAATCACTGTTTCAAAATTGTTTCCTCTCTTACATTGTTGACAAAAATTTATACATTTAAGATTTTTGTAATTATTATACATATTTACCAAAATATTCACCCTCTACATATATTTAAATCTCTTAAATCTAGACAATGTTTCACCTTTTCTGTTTTCTACATAAATATTTGTTTTGAATTATTTTTACCATTTTTGTTATTTTGAATTTTATTTTAACAATACTCTTTGAATTGTATTTACGTACTTTTAATTTAATATCATATTAAGTTTCAATCTTTGCATTCTTAATTTTCAAATGTTGTTACAGTTACTAAAAATTTTATTTATTTATTTTTTTTTTTTAAACATTTCTCTCTCTTTTTTTTATAATTTATTTCTCTTTTCAAATGACACATAAATAATTAACCCTCTTACGTTCCAATACATTTCTCTGCAAGTCATCTTTACCTATCCAGCATTTACTTTACATCTCATTGCTATTTACCCTCCTGGATCAAATTGTGTGTGGCTAAACATTACTCGTAGCCGTAACCTAACCTTCAAATTTTTGCTCATAAATAACCTCTTGTATTCATATGACATTTCGTTCCCTGATAATATTTGAAAACAATCTACAGTTTCTTGAACAATACATCTTTTGACAACTTTCATTTTCAATTCATCTGCTATCTTTATAACTTGAGAATACTCTGACAAATCTGTACCAAACTGTACTGGACTGGAGTTTTCATTTTGAATATCTTGGCACAATTTATTTCTTTGCATTACTGTCTCATTCTGTATTTCTGATATTTCCCCTCTGAAATTAACTTGCGCCTCATTTACATCTACATTCATAACCTCTTTTATCTCTCTTAACTCACTTGAAATACTACTCATTTGACTTCCTAACTCTGTACATTCTACATTAACCTCACTTTCTTTGTTACCTATTTCCATGCTCATGTCTAGCATTTTCTTTGAAATTTCTCCTATCTCACTTGCTATTACTTCCTCATTTTCATCTCTCATTTCTGGCATACTACTATCTAGCTTCATAACTTTCTTTTCAATTTCTTCCCTGCTTTTATCTACTTTTTGCTCTAATATCTCATTACTCCTACCAATATCATCAATTGATTTCCTATGATCCTTTTTTATATCTTCTCTCAATTCCTCAAAACTCTGATCTACTTTTTGTTCTACACTCTTAATAATATCTTCACTTAATTCCCTATGATTCCTGTCCATAGCTTCCCCTAATTTCTCAAAACTCTTTTGCACATTTTTCATATTCTCATTCAAAATTTTCAGCATTTCCATAATCATTCTAGTATCAGAATTAATATTTCCTGCTATTCTATTCTTACTTTCTGCACTAACATTTCCTCCCTCCAATACTACATTGTTTGAGCTTTTTTTTTGTAACCTGTATTGAATTACAGCTAACTGTTACACTATCTCCCTCCATCATTGTTTCTTCTGTATTACTTGCAGCCATTGTTTTTGTTTTCTAAAAAAAATTACGATACCTTTTTGATGCTGTATGTTGCTGTAGCTTTGATGTCCAGCGTTCTGCCCCATTCTCCTATGTTTGTATGTCGCTTCTGCGTTGTATGATGATGAATCTACGTCGTTTCGATGTTTTTGCGTTGAATTCCCTGTTGCCTCGTAATCTTGGAATTACGATCGAAGTCTGTCGTCCCTGTTGTTTCTTGAATCTGGGTCTTGTAGATGATTTCACCGCTGCATTCCTCCTTTGGTCCTCTCAATTCTTCTTGGTTATTTCTGATCCTTTCCTGGTTACTCGAGTTCCTTTCCTGGTCGCTTCGCCTTCCTTTCCTGGTTACTTCGCCCCACGTCCTGGTCATCTTATTCCTTTCCTGGTCACTTCGCCCCACGTTGATGGCGCCAATTTGCGGCTGTTTTAATGTTACTTATGTTTATAGCACCACGTTGTGGAGCCAAGTTTGCGATAGCAAATTTACATGTTTATAGCACCACGTTGTGGAGCCAATTTGCGAGAGCAAATATATGTTTACTTCACGCGTGTTGCCATCTTGTGTGACGTCATTCGTTGGTCTGGTCCGTAGTTCCCTCTGTCGTAGCAATTTGTATGAATTAGTTTCTAAAAGAATTGATAGGTTATGTATATTGTCCTCCGGCTAGCTATCATCTTTTCTTGGTAGAACTTGTATCTCTTGCAGGGTGTGAAGCGGAAAGGAATCTTTTGTCTAGAAATGATATTGACGAAGAAATTGGTTTTATAATCTTTATTGCAGAACACGTTCACCAACACTTTCACATATTTATCTTGATACTCGCCATACTGAAACTGTTTATAATAGCTTCTTATCACTTTTAACTCACGTACTTCAACTTTGTATATTTAACTGTAGAATACTTTATAAGATTTCTCGTACTTCTGCTGCGCGTAACTTTACGAATTTAGAGACCGACATGAGAATCTTGTTGAACTGGGAGCTGACGTGTTATGTGTTGAGAATCTTGTTGAACACTGGGGGACCCGCTACCTCGACCTGGCTTATTTATAGGCTTGCCTTAAGATACGCCTAAAGATTATAAATGAAATGCTATTGGCTAATAAAACGCGCCAACATTAGCGTCTATTTTACTATCCAATGAAAACCACTAATACATATTTCTTTTAAGGAACATTCTGGAAGCTTTTACCGAAAAGGCGCGAAACATTACGTAACTTCCTGGTTCTCGGTAACGATAAACAACTCACTCCACCGCTGCATTCTTGCGTTATTGTTAACAGTTTCAGTAAAGCCGTATATTATTATTTACCAATAATAATTACAATTATTAAACCTCTGAAATCAATGTTACATAAAAATACATATTCATATTAAAATAATTATTTACATTTGAGTAATTTGTGATACAAATTACCGTCTCAAGTCAGAAGTTCCATTCAAAAGCGTGCCCAGATGTTCATTAACCAAGAAGGTTATCAGTTCGAGTACTTGCTTCGTTAGAAGAGTCGTGTTCAAGGGTCAGAACTCTATTAAACAAAAAGGGCCCTTTTTGGCCACAATAACATTTCCAACATGAGATGATATCAGTAACAAAATACATTTCTACAGACTGCATCAAAGAACCAAAATTGTAAAACTATTACCTAAAACTTCGATGCTAAACAGTGATATGTAATTTCCTTACTGTTCTTAGTTAAAATGTGTATAATCCTTATTTTGTTTACTTCAAATCTTTCTATGTCGCATTTTAACAGATACGTACCCGTGGTTTACCAATAAAGAAACGCTAAAAATAATGATATATTAAACGCAAATAAAAGAGCTGCACATTAAAATGACAATAACAACGTTAAACATAGGTTAGTTTAAACCAAGATTATTTACAAATATTACAACACAGTAAATAAAATCATTATACACTGGTAATTCGACCCATGAATTATTTACGAATCAAACGTTCGTCCCAACTGGGTTATCTGGAAACACGGGAGATAGATGGTTAATTTGGCATTATATGTAGCATTTGCTTGTTCCTATATACAGTTTTAGTTGTGCAAACCTCAGCTGTATAATTAAAAGTGTATTAAAAGCTTATATTATTAGTAATTTTCTTGAGCGTGCAACCAAAGTCATCCATGTTACAGGCTTTGAGAAGATCCTACCATAGGGGCCGAAATTTTCATTTTGGAGTATAAATAGTGGATTGCATAAAATTGCAAAAGTAGGAGCAGCTGACTCACCTGGCATATGCCAGATCATTCAGCCGCCCACTACCGATCCAGTTTTATGCAATCCGCAGTTTATTCTCTGACATGAAAACATCGGACCCGATGGTATCTAAGGAAATTCTGTAAAATGGATATCTTTGGTTTTACACTTAGCGAGATGACTAATATGGCAGATTTTACAGTATCGCTTTTAATCCTTTTATAATACACAGTTGACGCTAAGGAAATATTTTCACAACTGAAAATGTGTACTGTGTCAAGCACATACTTCATTATATGTTAACTTGGTTAGCAAGCTCTCGTACTCTTAGATAGCTCAGTTGGAAAAAGTGTATACTTGTAAAGCACCTTTTTGCGGTAAAGGTGGCTCAAATCACCGAGTGAACTTACTTTTTAATGTGTTGCAATATTCATAAACAACCTTGGTATAAACTAATATTATGTTTCACATTGTTAATATCGTTTTAATTTGCAATTATGCTTTATTTTTATGTAATACTCTTGTTTAATGTTTCCTTTTGGTAAACTACAGTTAGGCAAGCGTTTGAACGCGACATATGTATGTACGTTTGATGTTAATAGAATAAGGATTCTTCACATTTGATCTCACAAATAAGCAATTTGCGTATCACATAATGTTTAGTATGGAAGTTATAATGGTAAAGTTCTTTGATGCAATGTACAGAAATGTATTCTGTAATAAATATCACCACATTCTGGTATGCTGTGGTAACCCTGAAAGGACATGTTTGTAAATCCTACTAGTTTGAAATCACTGGTGATTACCAATGCTTGAACACAACTCCTTTAACGAAGAAAATGCTCAAACTAATGTTCTTGTTTGTTAATGCACACCTGAGCACGCTGAGCATGCAAATTCTGACTTGGTGTAACATGGCGGGTGTGATAAATCTACAGGCCATCGTAATACGTTTCGAAAACTCACTGTATATTCTGCTCCCCTGCATAAACGTGTTGCTTTAAATAGCCCCAGAGAAAGAAGTCCCAATGCGTTAGATCATATGATCTGGCTGGCCAGGAAACTGGTCCTTGTCCCCCTATCCAATGAACAGGATGTGCCACATTTAGATGACTGCAGGCGATCATTGACTTCGCGGTGGAGCACCATCGTGTTGAAACCACATCATAATCACTCTTGCAGTGGTACACTTTCTAGTAGCAAGGGGAATTCATTACGGAGAAGTTCCAGGCAGCATGCTCGTGTTAGATGCTCCTCGGAGGAAACTGTTCCAATAAGACGGTGACTCAAGATTCCGCAACATATGTTCACTCTTCACTGCTCTTTGAAATCTGCCTTCCTTAGTCAGCGAGGATTATCAACATTCCAATAATGCATATTGTGGCGATTTACGGTCCCATTGTTATGGAACCTTGATTCATCCGAAAATAGGTTTCTGGAGACAAACGGCATATTATTTGCCCATGGCCCAGCGTTCACTCACAGAAGTGCACCCGAGTTTCAAAATCTCTCCTGTGGAGTGCTTGGTGTAGGTGCAAATGATATGGATGAAACTTATTGGCTCGCAGTACTCGCAGCACAGAAGATTGACTAATGTTTACGTCTTGTGCAATTGCCCGTGTACTAGTTTGCGGATTATTTCGTATGGCATTCAAAACAGCTTCCGCGTTAACACCGAATGTCACTGGTGCGTCTCTCACAGGAGGTACCTTACCGTTGCAGGTAACGATGTTGTATGCAGACGTCTTTCAACATTCTGGAAAGTTTTTGTTGTTGGTTGCCGTATATTTGGATATCCCCCTGGTATAAGTGCTGAGCTTGTTGTGTATTCGTTCTCGCCTCTCCGCAGATAAGGAGAATATCAACGTACTCGTCTGTCGAATACATAGCAAAGGACTGGCACAAATGTGACTGTATGCTGTCACAACTGCATATGCATGAGGAGAGAAGGCAGTCGACATTCAAAACATTACTTTGTGGTGTAATACCAGTCAAATGGAACAGAAAGGTATAGAATCACAGTTTATGCTTAGGTTATTATACCCACGCCATTACAAATCTTATACAATTAACTACTACTTAGATTATAATTTCTAAAACTATATTACAATGTAATCAAATTCCAAGTGTTAAGATAAGAAAAATAAATATGAGCAATGCAAAGAGTCGAATCCACGTTCTTAGCGACTAACGCTCACCAGTATAATTCTACTCTCCCTCTTGAATGCTTGATTGAGAGAACGTTCGTGGTTAAACATTAGCTCATACATGCCAGACGCCGCGCAGGTACAAAGAGCGCCAAAGAAAATCTCACTGCACCTCGCGTCTATGTCACATTATTTATCGTTGTATGTGACCTTGCGAAGTAATGGCCATTTCATTGGTTGCGCCACACCTTCTGCTGAATAGTTACACCAATAACCAGAACAAAGATTACAAAATGGCGTAGAAACGAAATATATGCTTACGCTCTCGATCGTATTTGCTAAAAGAGAAAGAGGTAGAATGAGTGAATTCAGTTTGTCATACAGACCTCTTATCGTGATTGGTAGCACATACCTTATCGGCTAGTGCAGGACACGCCTTTGAAAGGGTTAAAAGCTAAGGGGAAAACTTAATGAGCGCCCAGGTTAGCGAAAAGTAGAATTCGTAGTGTGAGAAGATTTTCAGGGGATGCAAATTAAAGTTTGAATGGTGTTCATTGAATACATAGCAAGGTAGCACCTTATAACAAAAAATATATAAAAATGTATTCTCACAGTGGTATCAATGCTTGTTGCTGTATGGAAGCAAACATAACTATATAATAAATAAATAAAGCAGCATGTTTCCCCCCTAATTCAAACCATAATTGGTTAATATACCTTTACTAACATATTGCCGATCATAGGAATACAACAGGATTATAGAAAAAATTATACCCACGTTTATTACAATAATATGTATGTCATATTTGGTAATACATATATATATATATATATATATATATATATATATATATATAACACGTTTTGGTTTCAACAACACCAGAAAAATCAAAGGCATCAACCACCCCTCTTTCACCCCTTATTGCTGTGTTATCAAGCCACCACGCTCTGAGATAGGTAAGGTGAAGAATACGTCTCAAAAGACCCCAGAAAACGATACAAAATCCGCCAAAGCTTTTCTTTGGCGCTCTGTGTACCACAACGCTACTTTGCTTGTTTGTATGTTATAAGCTTTTAAGAGTGTGTTAATTCTTTGTTGGACATCTACCATGATTATTTAACTTACATAAGTTATTATGCATGTTTGAGATGTACTTTTCTAGTTTACACCGAAATTGAAATAAACCTTTATTTAATAATCTTTGTGTCTTGACTGTAAATCATCCATTTTGGATATAGACGTGTGTCTAAATTATCTTAGCCTATCCTGTCTCTATTTGCTAAATTCCTCCATTTTGTTGTAATGACTTTGATACTGAACACATATGATTGGTCCATTTTATCAGGGAGGTTTAATCAGTTGAGTAGCTATGTACACTGTAACGTAAAAGTTTGTAAAATCCGCCGGAATCCCGCGTCTAACTAAAAACGTCAGCTAGTAAGTTGGTGAGAGAATAAAATGTACTTAACACGCAATTACTGCTTGAAGGGTGTCGTATTTTCCAAAATCGGTAGGGACAGCTGACACAAGAACACAATCCCAATTATATAGTTGCTGAATATGGTTTTAAAGATGGAATAAAATTCCATTTTAAAGATACTGATGAAATCTGTGAATAGATAATACCTAAAAAACAGACAAAGAAAACGTTGAGGTTAAAAAGTTATTGTATGGAACGTCAGAATGTGTGACCCGTGTTTCGTTATGCACTACTGTCTGCGAAATGGATACAAACAATTCACAATTTACAAAGGTTGCCAAACCATGTCCATGTCTCTTAGTAATGCAAATATGCAGTTCATAGTTAGCTACAACTTTGTCTCACAACCACTTAGTACACTCCCAGAAGCATTCAATTTAGAGATGAAAAACTGATAATTTCCTCACTTTTTCAGGACCAATACCGAAAATAAAATGTATGCAGAGAAAAATGTGAAAGGATTTGGTAAAAATAGCAGATCGTTAACACTGGCATACAGGAAATCACTTTTTACAGTGGTATGAAGGAGGAGTTAAAGAAAATTGCGTGTTTGACTTTCAAAAAGAAATGAGTGAGTACTGTAAGTCCTACGTTTACGTAATTGCTCAAGCTACGAGGGCTGTCCCAGAAGTACCCGACGTAACAAGGAAAACAAAAATGTTGGGAAAAAAACATCTTTATTTCTCTACATAGTCTCCTTTTAGCTCGATACACTTTCCCCAGTGATGTTCAACCGCTTCGATACTCTGCTGATAGTGAGAACCGTCGACTTCTACAAAATAGCCATCAACTGCAGACTCCACCTCTTCATTGTTGGTAAATCTTTCACCACCAAGCCATTTTTTCAACTTTGGAAACAGGAACTAATCAGAGGGGGCTAAATCTGGCGAATAGGGTGCATGAGGAAGCAATTCGAACTTTAACTCATTGATTTTGGCCATGGCGATAATGGATATGTTAACTGGCGCATTGGCTTGATGAAACAAAACCTTATTTTTTGCTAAATGCAGCCGTTTTGCTTGATTTTATCATTCAAACGCTGCAATAAGTTCTCCTAATGTTCACCATTGATTGCTTTTCCTTTTTGAAAATAATCAATGAAAATTATCCCACGCGTATCCCAAAAAAACTGACGCCATGACTTTGCATGCAGATGGAACTGTTTTTGCCTTCTTTGGAGCTGATTCTGCCCTTTTAATCCACTGTTTTGACTGTTCCTTCGTTTCAGGTGTGAAGTGATGGACCCATTTTTCATACATGGTTATGAGTCGACGTAAAAGCTCGGTTTTATTGCAGTGAAACATCGCCAAACACTCGACTGAAACATTCTAACGACGCTGATTTTGTTCCAGTGAAACGCGTCACCTATCTTGTGCACAGCCTTTTCATCCAAATTTTCAGTCAGTATGCGATGTACAGCACTTTTGAAATGCCTACGATGTCTGCTAGCTCGCGCATTAAGTCGACGGTCATCCAATACCATTTTGTGGATTTTCGTCACAATTTCTGGCATCGTCACCTCATTTGGTCGATCACTGCTATGTTCGTCTTGGCAACTCGTACAGCCTCGCTTAAACTCTGCCACCCAATATTTTACTGTTTTAAATGAAGGAGCAAACTCCCCCAGAGTAGAATCTAGTTCAGCTTTAATATTAGTTGGACTAAGACCCTTCAAATGAAAGTATTGTAACACATAACGATGACCAGTTTTATCCATGTTTACAAATTTGCTGAGAGCGTTCACTATAGATGGCTGCCAAACAATTACTAAACAATGCAGTATTGTCAAACTTCAAACTTAAGCTTTAAAAGGTTGGTACTTTGTACCATAGTGATTTGTTTGAAACAACCGCTATCTATACGTCAGGTTGGGTACTTCTGGGACTGCCCTCGTACTGAAAAAACAAACACTTTTAGATACCTGTAATATTGACCCTTTTCAGTATATAAAAATCTCAAGTGTAGCAATGGCTGAGTTCAGATATCATCATATAAAATCCGATACAAATGTTGTGTTGAAAGACAGCAGTCATGAAACATACGAGTACAGTAAACAATCCATATCATAGTAAAGAGCATTAGACGATGAAATCAAACATGGCTTAAACGTGGAGAATAGGCTATACTAGGACGAAAGGTTGTTGGGTATGAGCAGTCAATAAACGTAGTTTATGAATTTCATGGTTGTTTCTGGAAGGTTGTTCAAACTGCTCTAAGATGATATGATTAACAATAAAAAGCATGAAAGCATGGTTGACCTTTATAGAAAAACAAAACGTTTGCTCAGCATATAAGAAATGAAGGGCATATGGTAGTAGAAATATAAGTGTGCTATCTGGAAATTTACGGTAACTTTATAAAGTACTTTGTAGCTAAAATACATTCAGAAAGCAAATGTATGAAAATCGTGCTGATGTGATCCCCAGGCGGCTACAAAGCGAACGAAACACGTTGAAGCCTGACTACAAACACATTTGTAAACGATTAGTAGGATCTTTCCACCCCAAACCATAGCCGGTGGTTCTGTAACTGCATACCACCAAAATCAAGCGTTGTTGGATCAAGGATCCGGCACAACTTAAGAGTGAAGTACACTGTGCATTGAGTAGAGTGGAGTGAGTGGCGCATTGGGGTATTGTTTACCTATGGGCCCATGTACCATCTGCTTCGTGACTAAAGGTACAATACACCTTTGTTTCTCATTCCGATGCATGCGTGCTACTTAATTTTCCGCCATTACTACTGCACTGTTTACAGTAGCAAATAAGGCAGAGCACTGGCGTCATCGTTTATATGAACAATACTGTGTGTACGGAACTCTGTAGCAAGGTTGCACATACATTCATTGCTAACTTGTTCCGGATCCTTAGCCTGTTTATAATTATTGAAAATGCAATCTACCATTCGCGGCAGCTATTTAAAATTCCTAGCATGAACGCGAGGGTTAAAGATATTTCCTTCATGGAAGAGCGGAATATAACGGTAGGGAACCCCGCCAACGCCTCCTATGGATATGGCCACAACACTGCGCGCATGACTCGCAGTAGCAGGGCATCACCAATCTCAGCCCAGGTACACTAATCCCAATATTTTGCATCCCTTGGAGCTCGAATTTTAAAGTTAATTTTACGAACGGCGGAAACTCAAGTTCAACGAAAAAGAGAAATTGAATTGGCATTTAATTCAAACTACATTATGATTCGCAGTTCAGCGCATACGATGTTATTAAAAACTAGTGTCCGTTTCTTAGGCGTTAATAAACATTAATAGAAGCGTAAAAGATTAAATGCATAAAACGCGTCTGTTCCTGTACTTCTTTTGCAATTGGAGTTATTAAAATGTTTCCCTTGATGACCAGAAAAACACAATGAAATTGATTGACGTACACATATACATTGCAGTAAGGAAAACTACATGTTATTTCCTAAATATTATCCGAACAAAAGCTTTAAATAGCAATAAATGACAAAGAGTTCCAATTTTACAACGCAAATTATTTTAAAATAGACCAGTACTTATACCTTTTTCACTATAAGCTCAAAGGAGAAGTAAACAAAACCTAAATGTATCACTCCGCCGAGCACATGGCAGTAACACGTGGAGGATGACGGGAACTAAGTAGACAAATAAAAGTTGTACCTGAACAGTTTTGCATCTGTGATTAAAGGTATTGGATTAAACTGGTCTTAACTTCAGGCTTTAGAAATCATTCACGCAATGACTAATATCAGTATACCACCTTTGCTTTAACCTTTCATGAGTCAATAAGTTAAATGACGATTAGCACTATAGGTTAAAACACAACACGCGACCCAAGCTATCCGAGCAACAATTCTGCATCACTAACAAAGAAGCTCAGTTATTCCTGAACAATGGCCAACCGCATTAATTGTCGATTAAAAGTGGATACTTTTCACAGAATTTGTTAAAAGCATTTAACACAACTGTCTTCTATCCGTTTCTCGTGTTTATGTTTTACACAGTAGCAGAAGATTCTCACCCGGAAACGAACTGCAGCGCCAGCCTGTTAAACCCTCTGATATAACGGTTCATTTAGTTATAGGTGAATCTAAACAAACACATTTAGTTTCATAAATTGAACTGTTACAATAATGAGTTTTTGAAATTTCTCTGCACGAGAATAACCACAAAATGTTACGTTCTGAACCGAACTGTTTTTTTGTAGAGGAAGAGACGACATGCTAAGCGGGAAAGGTTGTAGTTTGTCCACCAGCCAATGAGGTGCTGTCTTGTCACGTGGTTTTGTTTACTTCTCCTTTCGGCTTATAGTGAAAAAGGTATAGGAAGCAAGTTTTCCTTTAGGCACCTCAGCCTAAAAGGTCGTGTGCACTTCCTGGTTCTAATCTAGGGATCAATATCTACATATTTGATTATTTGTACTATTTGTCTCACTAAATTAGAGTCTGTTTCTAGTTTTGCCGTAGCTCCAAGAACTGTTATCTTGTCCGTTCTGTGGCTTCGCATTCTAGTAGAATCTGTCTCGCCGTTTCGACGGGTAGTAAACATAAACGGCAAATGGGTTCCATATGGTAAAATCTCATTGTCTTCAGGTGTTTTCTGAAAATTCCATGTCCAGTTATGAAGGTTATTACGCTTCTATGTGAAGGTTTGTTAAGCTGGGTAAGTAAATTACTTGATTTTTCTCTAGGCTTATTAATTAATCGCCTATAGAGTTTGTTTTGGGGTATAGCTTTCCACTTCTTTTGGATTGCTTTTCGAACCCAAAGTCTAACTGTGTTTTTCGCATTTAACATGCTTATTCCCAGGCAGGTTTTGGTCCTATAAAAGGCGTAGATACTGGGTCCCCCATTTAAACTCAGACCGCCCAAGGAGCGTGTTTACTCTCCCATACGTAAGCTGCAGTTGTGGAGGCGCGCACATAGTTCTTGACTTGCTAGTAGCGTGCATGTGTTCGACATCGCAAGCAGCAGTCTGCATCTCAGCTGTTAAAATGGTGAGACAGTTATCATTGCAAGACCGCATTTTCGTATGTAAAAGTTATTTTAGGTACGAGTCGGCTCGACGGATACGCGATGCATTTGTTCAGCAATTTCTTGGTGGAGTGCCACCTTCACGAGCACAGATTCATGTAATTGTAAATAAATTTGAAACTACTGGCGCAATGCTCAATAAAAAACATACGCGCACACGAACAGTTTTAACAGAGGAAAAGTGAGATGACATTGGTGCGAATCCTGAACGATCACCGAATAAATCACTCACAAAATTAGCAAAACAAGTAGGGGTTTCGGTTTCTTCTGCACACAGAACTACAAAGCTGTTACACCTCAAACTCTACAGGTTTACACGGACCCATTGTTTGAAACCTGCTGATCCAGCCACAAGACTGAGATATTGTGAGTGGTATTTTGCATCATTGAATGCTCGTTTATTCGACCCACAGCTTTTGTTGTTATTTTGAACAAATAAGAATTCATGGATTCATCATAATGGTCGTGTGAACAGTCACAACTCTCGCTATTGGTGTGCTGAAAATCCTAATGGTGTGTATGAAGTCCCTCATTATGATAGGAAGATTGGTGTTTGGTGTGCTCTTAGTGCAAAACGAATAATTGGACCTATTTTTTTTCGAGAAGACAGTAACTACAGAGAAATACCAAGATGACCTTTTGACGCCGTTCTTCCATCAGTTAACGGAAAAAGCAAAATCGCATGAGTGGTTTCAACAGGATTCAGCCCCTGCTCATACAGCAGAAGATTCTCTTCTTACAATCTCGGAAGCGTTTGCAGACAGAGTGATCATTATCGGTCTATTTCCCACTCGTTCTCCAGATCTAACAGTGTGATTCTTTCTTGTGGGGTACACTGAAGTTTCCTTCATTACATTACGAATGAAATCAGAAGCATTACAGTGGCAGAACTCACTCGTGTAAGCCACAATGAGGTTACCAGATACATTGCCTATATAACCCAGGAAGGATGATACTTCCAGCATCTTTTGCAAGGTTAGATTGCAATAAGATTGTATCCACGCTTAAAGCAGCGCGGCCGCGCGCGAGATGCGTTCAGCTGAGGCAACTGCCGTAGCACAGAGCACAAACACCGTTCGTACGGTCTTAGTTTACATGGGTGACCCAGCTCCAGATAAACCTAAACTAGCCAACCTCTGGAGATTATTTAGTCTTTCTTTTGTTTTAATTTGTATATTCTTTGGCCACCATATTAATACTTCATAAGTGATTTTTGGTTTCACCACAAGTTCATAGAGCCTTTTTAGACTTTAGACTGCAATTTTTATTTAATTTTAAAATAACTGTTATTTAGGTTTTTCGAGTATGCCGCTTTACAGCCTCACTTTGGGGAAATTTCCAAACCACTACATGGCTTATTCTCTAAGTGGGATAAAAAGTATGTTTATGTAGGTATCTAGTTTCATAGCAACTGATACAGGCAAACATTTCAAAATGCAATTTTTGACTTCAGATAAAATCAGATGTTTATCTCAAATTAATCAGATACATTTTGTTATCGTTTTATTACATGTCGCCATCATCATTATAGGCCTGTTAGAAAAGCCAGATCTTGGGCAACTATTGCAGCCGGAGATGAATTTCCCAGTAGTAGAATAATAGAAAGGGTGAGAAGGGGAAGGAAATTGTTATTAAAAGCATAATTATAAAATTACACATATTTCAATTACAACTATAATAACATTTTATTTATTTTAAACAATTTGGTAGCCACCTACATCTCATGTTTTTATGGCACACTCATACATGAAGTAGATATGGACACTTCACTCATCCAGTACAATGATAGGTGTAACATTGATATAAATAAGAAATTATTGAATGCATTTCATGTGAATATGATGTGCTATTTGACCACGGCTATATATAATGATGGTTCAGAATGCTTGGAAGATAATTCAGTAACTACTGCCTTCTATATTAAAAATATTATTTCAAAACTCTTCAAACTACTGTTTTCTACATTTGTACTTAATGCTGAAGCATTTGCCTATTAAACAGGATATTCTGTACGCAACTCAGAATTTTCTACAGAATTTAGTAATTTTAAAACATTGCCTTTCAGCTTTATAATCAGTAAAATCAGCTTATTACTATTTCAATTGTAACTGACACTCTGAATGTAAAGTACTTAATATTAAATAAGAAATATCAGATATCTGTCAAATTATTTTGGATTCCTGGACAGAAGAACATTAGAGGCAATGAAATGGTAAATAAATTAGAAAATTTAGGCAGAGAAAAAGGTTAATTCTTTGACCACAGTTTGCCACGCACTTATAATTCAAGACATTAAAAAAATAATAGGTGATAAATTGCAAGAAAAATGGGATCAACTAAATGCTGGAAAACCTCGTAAGTACTACAATATTCAAAAAATTATACTGAATATTGCCAGGTTCTATAACGTTAATCTTTCTAGAAAGGTAACAGTAACTATTCTTAGAATCACATCAGGGCACAAATCCACGGAATTAAAATTTAAAAATTATTCCTACTGTGATTCTTGAGAGCAGGGTTCAGTAAATAATTTGTTTTTGACTGTCCTAATGTGTAAAATGAACCCTATTCCAAGTTAATTACAAACAATTTTCAATCCCCAATAAGCATGCAGCCACTGTTAAAAAAGACATCTCCAGAGTTTTGTAATATATTTAGATTTCCTTCAAATTGTAAAATGAAATTTAATGTAAAAAAGCACTAACACACAAACACACGTATTTAAAATCTCATATGCTATATTTTCCTACAATAATTGAATATGATTGTAATAATATAACTTATACTTTTAAAAAGCATTTATATGTTAATTTCTTCATATATTTGTATTTGTATAACAGTTTTTTGTATGTATTGTAAATGGACAAAATATTCCTGAAAGCAGAATGCACTCTAGTTAAGGGCCCATTCACAATGAAATGTAAGCGCAGACGTAGCATAAGCGCAAGACTTTGCATTCATGTTATTTAATGGAAACATTCACATAGAGTCACGCAACGCAAGAGTTTGCAAACTCAAACTTTATACTTGCGTTGCGTGCATAGAGGAAGAATTCTGCATTTCTTTCTCTTTGCATTACCTGCTGCTCAATAGCAGACGATCGCGATGCGAGACTTTAGCCGTCTAATGTACATGCGTGCACTCTTCCATTCGGCCGTGCCACACAAATTGTGGGTCACCATCTCTCATTTCTCTCAAGAGATTATGGTAGCCTCCCTACTGAATCCTCTTTCATTTAGAGGATGAATCTGGCATCTGTGCCTAGGTTTCTTGGCTCAGGTGCAAATAGATAATGAACATTGCATTAATATAACTTGTGCAGCTGTATCATCACATGTATAACTTGCTGCAGTTTCCGGACATTATTCCGTACGCCGGAAGGAGGTATGAAATTTTAAGAAACTTACGGAATCAGGGCTTTTTAATACGCAGAGCTGATTGTGTAGTATCCTGGGTTCTTAAATTGTGTAGGAGTTGTTGCTTTATCGAAAACATTGAGCCCCTCTTGGCGACCGCTTAGCTTTTGCGGAAATCTTGTCAGCAAATGCTCTTCAGAATCCTCTCTTGAAGTAGAGGATTTTGAAAAATAGGAAGGACACCCAGGAAAAAGAGAACGAATTGCATCTGTAACAAATTAAAGAGTGTAGTTTATTAATAAAAGTAATAAAGCAATTAATAAGCAGTAATAACCAGATTAATTATACCTGAAAATTCACAGCACAACAAAATAGAATACTACATATCCCATCTTACTCTAGCTGGTTATTATTATTATTATTATTATTATTATTATTATTATTATTATTATTATTATTATTATTATTATTATTATTATTATTATTATTATTATTATTAATAATAATAATAATAATGGCGTCGGCGGTGGTGGTCGTGGTAGTGGTGCTGGCGGCAGCAGCAGTAGCAGTGTATATAATTTTAACAACAAGCTCATAGCTGTGTATATGACTGCAAATATTTAAGGAAAGCTACGAAAATTTAACAATGGGCATGATAAAATCTGTATATGGTTTGATTATTTGTGCAATTTGGTGATATTATTTAACACCTGGTTATTAGCATCCCATTCTACTTATGACATGAAGGAACAGAAAACTTTTGCTCAGAGGCTTTTTTCAGGCTTGAAGGTTTTTAGTGCCTCAAATGTATGATATGGGACCTTCTCTTTCAGAAGCAAACCAACTTGCTCAGGGCAAAAGAATTATTTTAGGGATAAGCAAGCAGATGTTTCAAACATTTATATTCATATCACGCTTATCTTATTAACAATAAAATGCTCAAATATTGACCCTGCTTGCTACATTTGTGATATTTATTCAATTGATACAGTTATAAAATAAATTAATATCCTTAATATGAACCCATTCATTTGTCATATCATTTACTAAACACAGAAATAATGTCTTACTGATTTAGTTCATCAATGTTAATTTTCATCTGAAAATATATATATATGTTAAGTACAAATTATTATGTTTAATGTAATTACAACAGTACTGTATTTATAATCCTATGGTTATGCATATAAGATGTTTGCCTTTTCAATTTTCTTCCATCTAAGACACCTACTTTAATTTATCATAGATAGGGCACTTTCATATGAAAATATTCTACATGTCAACCCAAATTATTATTTAACCTTACAAATGTATGGGTGAAAGCATAGGAAACACACTATAGACTGTAGCAGGCACAGTGAAGCTAATACTATAGGTTAGGTTAGGGTGTGTGATCAGTGTTAATGTAATTATAACAGTACTGTATTTATAACGCTACAGTTATGCATATAAAACGTTTACCTTTTCAATTTTCTTCCATTTAAGGCAAGTCCTTTAATTTATCATATTGCACTTTCACTTGATGGTTCTATATGCTTCAAGGCATATTATTACTTAACTTTATTATGCAGGGGAAATAAGCACAGACAACACACTTAGCAAGTACAGCAAAGCAGTAGTGGACCTTGTTTTTTCTAGGCTAGGTTTGCATTATGTATACATGAATCAATATCAATGTAATTTGTTGTTTTGTTTACTGCACCGATATTCCAATGTACTATATGGTATAGTTGTGTTTATCAAAATGTTATGTTTTCATCTCTGGACTACACAACAGAAAAAGAGATTAGAAGCAGTTGACCAGCTGAGATGAAAATTCTAAGACTGGATGCAAGATACTCGTATAATTAACTGGACCATAGACAGAATGCGGATATCAGGGAGGAGTTGAAAGTACCTTGTATCCTAGAAGTACTACAAAAACATATACAAGGATGGCATGAACATTTAGAATGGAAACAACCCACTTACCCCAGATATTATACAATTACAATAAACCACAAGGAACACGAAGTGTGGGTCGACCAAGAAGACGATGGCCGTGACCAGTTTAATTAACACTGTGTGGAGACGGAACAGGCGATATGGCCTAAACCGTATTGTTGGGCTGATGATAATGGTGATGATGATGATCTTCCATTCACAACAGCTAAACCAAACTTTGTGGTGTTCTTTAGGCTAGGGTGTAAGGTATAAAGCTCAATAATCAATTGCAGATTATTATGACAAATTAGATGTTTGTATTATTGCAGCATTTTTGTCATTGTCCTTGAGCCACAAAACACACATTGTTGTATTAATGTACTGCAGTGTGGTAGCAATCGGAAATCTGGAGAAGACATGTAAATTAGGTGAAATATAAGCAGCATACGTTATTACGAATCTTTGCAGGGCTGCAATAGTTTAGGCACAAAAATGTGAGGGGTAACATCTTGTATGAACGTTTTCCATTTTTCATAACCCTTGTACGTGACTTTTAAGATCCGCAAAGCTCAGACCCTCCCTACCTGCCTGGGACTTTGCAAGCGTAGTGTTTGAACATTCCGAAAGCATTTCTGGGCAGTAAATGACTCTCAACCAGGAATACAGTACAATAACAACACATGTTAAAAGTGGATGGGAGAACATCTGTTCCACAGAAGGTACAACCTTTGGCTAACAAGAAACTCCAGACCGACAATTCGCACTGTAAACAGCGCTCAAGCAATTCGAATTATTTACCTTTAATTCTAAGAAAAATTCCGTATTCTGGATGAAACAAAGTGAGTAGCATGTATAGCGATTTAGGGAATATAATCGACGAATGCTTTGTGGTAAAATGTTTCTTTTCCTTCCTGACGGTCTGCATTTTATTCCAGTAGCAACATCTATTCGGAAAGGCTTTTGCTCAGTTTTCGTTTATCCCACAGAAACAATTTGCAAGAAAGTTTTAAGAAGAAAAAATACCGGGCTCATCTATGCCATAATTATCTTTTCCATTCCTTCAATTATTAAAAACAATCAGGAAGAAAGGAAGCTGAAGAATACTCCATAAAATCCTATATTTGTAAATCTATACTTTTAGTCATTGGTTTTACTTTACACTAAAAAAAAAGAAACAAAGTAAAAAAACGGGGGTTCGAGACGGAAAGTGCAAGAAAGGATTAAACAATCCTTAAATAATTTATAGCTTAAAACGCTAGCTTTAAACGCTGACACAGTGAATTTATACTGTGTAGTTCAGAATCGCAAATTTATGTTTAAGGAGTTGAAAACGATAGAAACCTTCACAGTTAGACGAAGTCCTCTACTGATTCAAAATCAATATGTTTACTCGAAAAAAGTACTCATATCGTGGAAAATGTAATGTGAATAGAAGGCTAGTTTTGCATGAATGCTATATGGTATTCACGTTTAATTTCATACGAAATATATTTTTGACCACTATTAATTACAAACTCCATTACAATGAACTTGGTTACATACACCATACGGAAAACTAAAAACGCCACATGTAGCATTTGTGTATGTGTTTTTGTGTTTTTTAATGAGTTGTAGTGCCTGAGTGTGTGTTTTAATGAGTTGTATTGCCTGAGAGAGTGTGTGTGTGTTTTAATGAGTTGTAGTGCCTGAGTGTGTGTGTGTGTGTGTGTGTTTTAATGGGTTGTTGTGCCTGAGGGTGTATATGTGTGATTTTGAACGAGTTTTAGTGCCTGAGTGTGTGTGTTTTAATGAGTTGTAGTATGTGTGTGTGTTTTTGAATGAGTTGTAGTGCCTGAGTGTGTATGTGTGTGTGTGTGTGTGTGTGTTTTAATGAGTTGCGGAGCATAAGTGTGTGTGTGATTTTGTGTGTATCTGAGCTTTGGAGTGTGGGTGTGTTTGTGTAGTGAGTTGTAGTGTTTGATCGCGAGTTTTTGAACTGAATTAGCAGATTAAGGGCGAAAAGCAGAAAGGTCATTAGCGCCCGTCACAGATAAAATACAGGTAACTTAGCAGTTAAAAACCATACAAAAAAAGGCCTAAAGTAAAGGAATGAAAGTTAGAAAATATCAGGTTAAAACTCGAATAGAAATAATAAAAAGAAGCAGTGTCAGAGACTGTCGAAAGCGACGCCAAAAAACAAGGTAGCTAAAATAATGTGTCTAACACACACTAAAAGCAAGAAAAGCATCTCAAGGACAGGTCAAATTCTGTCTTGTAAACTGCTGCGTCGAATGAAAGTTAAAACACGTTCCACAGCCAACATGTCATCCGCCAAAATGGCGGGCAATGCTGCGTCCATCCGTATAAGTGGTACGAAGAGCAGCGAAGCAAAAACATGCCGAACCGCCAACGGCGCACCGCAACGTTTACAAACGGGAGCGGGCTCTCGTCGCAACAAGTGACAGTGGCTAAAATGACAGCGCACGATGTGAACTCTACATAAAATGACTTCTTCCCAATGGGAGGAATGGGAAGAAGTGGCCCAGGTAGAGGCTTTATCTTCCGTAACTATTTACCCGGACAGAAGACCAGGCACCAAAACAACGAGAGAAAGAGACTTCTTTAAGTAATGGCTAAAATCATCCGCAGGAACACAGGAGCTAAAATAAGATTGGGATAAAATAGCACTCTTGGCAGTGGCATCCGCACCTTCATTGGATATACATGCATTACCGCGTATGCCGAAATTAAATTAAAGTGAGTTTTATTTATGGACGCTCCTTAACTACTATAGTCCTTAGCGTCCCATTCTATATTCGGCGTGAGTAGAATAGATAGGGGGAACCTGGCGTACTTTTTTGGGCATATATGGGAAAGGATAGGCAAAACGACGTTAGATGCCAGGTTGAGAGAGCCTTCAAGGAGGAAAATGGGTTTATATGGGAGAGATAGGGAATACGACGACCGATACTAGGCTAGACAGCGGTTGAAGGACGGAAGTGCGTTTATATGGAAGAGATAGTGGAGAGGTGTTAGGCTAGACAGAGGTTGAGGAGTAGAGTA
Source organism: Deroplatys truncata (assembly GCA_030765065.1). Lineage (NCBI taxonomy): Eukaryota > Metazoa > Arthropoda > Insecta > Mantodea > Mantidae > Deroplatys > Deroplatys truncata. Next base: position 516,377,159 of record CM060990.1, read on the forward strand.
TGGATTATATGAGAGGTATAGGAAAATGAGGATAGGTGTTAGGCTAGACAGAGTTGAAGGGTAGAGTATGTCCTTTATATGGGAGAGGTAGGGAAAACGAGAAGTGCTAAGCTAGACAGAGGTTGAGGAGTAGAGTATGCGTTTATAGGGGAAAGATAGGGAAAACGAGGAGAGCTGTTAGAATGGCAGAGCTTGAAGGTTAGAATAAACCTTTTATATGAGAGAGATAGCAAAACGAGGAGAGGTATTTGGCTAGGAGAGTTTGAGTATGCGTTTATACGGAGAGACGAGAAAACGGAGAGAGATCCTATGCTAGAATAGAGAGGTGTTAAAGGTAGAATGTGTTTTATATGGGCTAGACAGGAAACCAAGGAGAGATACTCAGCTAGACAGAGGGCAGGAGATAATGCGCCTTACGAGAGGTATGGGATACGAGAAGAAGTGCTAGGCCAGACAGATGTTGAAATTAAATTAAATTGAGTTTTATTTATGAACGCTCTTTAACTACTATGGTCCTCATCGTCGCATTCTATATTGGGCGTGAAAGACTGGTAATTTTGCTCAGAGGCCTCTTTATCAAGGCTTGAGGTTCTTTTACGTGCCGTAAATCTACGACAAGGGACCACCGGCTTTACTTCCCTTCCGAAGGAAGCCATGCCAAGGATTTTTACGCCCGAAAAAAATCCATCGCCCTCCGGCGGGTTTGAAACCGCCACCTTGGGAACTAGAAGCCAGCACGGTACCACTAGTCCACGGAGGACGACAGACAGGTGTTGAGGAGCAGAGTATGCGTTTATATGGAAAAGATAGGGATTACGGGGAGAGATGTTAGACTAGACAGAGGTTGAGAGTAGACTATGCGTTTATATGTATGAGACGTATAGGAACAGGAGGAGAGGTGTTAGGCTAGACAGATACTGAAAGAGTAGAAATATGAGCTTATATAAGGAGAGATAGGGAATACGAGGGGAGGAGCTAGACTTGTCAGGACTTGAAGGGTAGAATATGGCTTTTATATGGGAGAGATAGAAACCGATGAGAGGTATTAAGCTAGGAGGTTTGAGTATGCGTTTATAAGGAGAGACGAGAAAACGGGGAGAGGGCCTATACTAAGAGAGAGTTGAAGGAGCGGAAAATGTGCTTTATATGGGAGAGATAAGACATACGAGGAGAGGTGCTAGGCCAGACATGTTGAGGAGTAGAGCATGCATTTATATGGAAAAGATAGGGATTAGGGGGAGAGATACTAGACTAGACAGAGGTTGAGAGTAGAGTATCCGTTTGTATGTATGAGAGGTATAGTAAAACGAGGAGAGCTGTTAGGCTAGACAGATACTGAACGAGTAGGAATATGGGCTTATATACAGGAGAGATAGGGAAAACGAGAGGAGGTGCTAGACTAGTCAGGACTTGAAGGGTAGAATATGGTTTTTATTTGGGAGAGTGAAAACTACTTTAGACGCAATCGTCACGGAAAGCTGTTTACTGGCAATGTTAGAGCGCTAATTCTAGACAGCTTCAGCACGTAACCCACTCACGCAAAATGATAACCCACTCACGCAAAAAAGGTAACCCACTCACGCAAAAAGGTAACTCATTCACTCAAAACGGTAACCCACTCACGCAAAAAGATAACTCACTCACGCTAAAAAGGTAACCCACTCACGCAAAAAGCTGACCCACTCGCGCAAAAAGGTAAGTAATTCAGTTAGTATCACAGGGTGGGAATGATTCCGGAAGGTGGGTGTAGCATAGTTCCGTATGATTTCACAGGTAATTCAGATAGTGGCGAAGGTATTTAGGATAGTTCAGTTGGTATCATAGCTGTTTAGGGTAATTCAGGTAGTATCACAGGGTAGGACAGATTCCATGGTTTAGTGTGTGTGTTTAGCTCCGTATGATTTCACTGGTAATTCAGATAGTATCGTAGGTATTTGGGCTAATTCAAGTATCATAGGTGCTTAGAGTAACACAGCTAGTATCACAGGAGGCTAGATTACAAGGGCAGGGCGCATCATATCTACATATCATTTCACTGGTGATTCATCTAGTAACGTAGGTATTTAGGCTAATTCAGCTAGTATCACAGGAGGATAGATTCCAGGGTTGGGTATTGCATAGTTTCGTATTTCACAGGTAATTCAAAGAGTATCGTAGGTATTTAGGATAATTCAAGTATCATAGCTGTTTAGAGTAATTCAGCTAGCATTACAGGAGGGTAGGTTCCATGGGTCGGTTATAACATAGTTTCATATTTCTAAGATAGTTCAGGTAATATCGTAAGTATTTGGGGTAATCAGCATAGTTTCACATATATTCGTGATAATTTTGATCAGTGATTTTGCAGGTAATTCAGGTTGCATCAAAGTTATTTGAGTCATTATAACAGCTAATGCAACTAGTATCATTGCTATTTAGGGCAACCAGATAGTATCACAGGTGACCGTGCTAATTTCGAGCAGGGATTCGTAACAGAGCCATTTAAGGTAATTTCACTTGATTCGTGTAGTATCACAGGTATTTACGTCATTTTAACAGGTAATTCAGATAGTATCACAGATATTTATGGTAATATAGAGAGCAATTAGACTATAAACATTTCTCATCCAACGTTACAACACTTTATATACTTTTTTTCTAAATCTTACAAACCATTTATTTGTTAAACAGTTAGTGTGCGAGGCGGAGAGGGATAAACTGCAAATTGGTTTACATATTGAAAAGCTTTGCGAACATACCTTTATTTTAGTTCATTGTACGTGCCTTTCCCCTTTATCTAGGCTTGAGACTAGCGCTAGGATTGCTCCTAATGCAGGGTAAACACCTTCCCTTCCATCTTCTTCTTTCTTCATCAGGCGTCTGCTAGTTGCATACACAGCACACGGATAAACTTCATTTTTTTTAAGATTGTAGACTCATGAGAAAATCTTTGTTTTCGACTTCCATTCTCTTAAGCACTATTTGTAATACTGTAATATCCATACGCATAGGTAGTTATTCCATCCTCGGCAATAACTCTTTTATCATCAATAGGATTCAATGTAATTTCATTCACTTGCACTGTGGTAACATCGTGCTTTCGTGATAGGATTAGATTAATGGGCGTTCTGATGATTTCACAGGTTTTAAGACAGTCTGTATAGCTGTCAAACGTAATGTACTGCTTAATAGCACTACGTTTTATACCTTTAGTTTGGTTTATCATTGAGCCGTGGATATCTAGTGCATGCATCTTAGGTCGTAGTCCGAAAATGATTTTACCATTAGCCTCATCTTTAAATTTCCCAAGCACATTCTTGTTTACAGCTGAATAGCGTATATGGTTGACAGGGTAATCAGAAAAATCCAGATGCTCAAGAAAACGTAGCTTGTCATGGTTTCCAGCTCCGTAATATGCTAACAACACATCATAATGATAGTGATACGTTAATGTCTTTGAGATATCCAACACACTCATACCAATGTATATATGCTGGTTGAATACAATCTGACGAGAGGCCATATGTACAACAGCTAGATATATATTGTCCTTTCAATAATCGTAGGCTTGGCGATCAGCTTCTCTAGAGTCTTCTGATTTATCACCAGCCGTATATCCATACGGTTACGCAGGTTCTCCATAGTTTTTCCAAACATGGCTTTGTAAAGAGCCTGTAGAGGTCAAGTCTTTGCAGCTTGTAGTCGTAGTCTGTTGTTAAATTCCACATAAGGTTTTAACCACTGTGACTGTTGGAATTGTAGCACACGATGGATTTTACTCAAAACGTATCCCGTGATTAAGAGCTAGCTTCAAAGCCATGTAACGTACTAGATACTTCTTTTGAGATCCACAATGAGGTATCAGTTTCTTTGTAGATGATTCCAATGGTTTCATACACTCTGGCAGGAACGGTAGATCATTGTGTAGATCATGAAAATCTGCAGGATACTCGATGTCAACTTCTAATATGTATCCATGAGGATCATCTTCTTGTAGTCTTGCTAATTTTATTTCTTCAGAGGAAACCCACTGAAATCCACCAAAAGGAAGGGCGCGACACTTTGCCCACCCATATTGGTTATTGGTGTCCTCGTATGTGATAAATCGGGTTGGTCTCGACGGAAAAAACTTCTCCATATAAGTCTTACTAGCCTCTCCATACCGATGGCAAACTTGGCATAAACCTCCTCTTATACTGGATTCCACTATGAGTAGTTGATCAAAATCTTGTAACAGCTCCAGCTTAATTCCTGTATACAGTAACATGGCGTCCCATGTAAGTCCTGCAGAGGTGAAATATTGTGCTGGATCAACTTTGTGTGTTTTGAGGGTTTGCTCTCTGAATGTCTCAAAGACTTGAGCTAGAAGAAGAACATCTGAGGTTAAGTAGAGGTCGCTGTACTCGCACATATTAAACAGTTTCCATTCATGTATAGCATGATCGTAGCCAGTATCAGTAATTTCTTCTTCATTTAATCTATTGTAGAAGGAGTCCTTAGGAGGCAGGCAGGTCTCGTTCAGGATATCCCATGAAGTAACAAAATCATATGGAAATACGCCCTTACGTGTCATCAACTTTAATTTGTCTTCTCCAAAGTGCTTTAGCGTTTCAGGATACGTGGTTAGATTTTTTACCAACTTATCCAAGCTTGTACTGAGGAATCGAAAGCTATCCACAAACCGAAGCTTTATATCTCTTACATACTTGGTGAGTGAGATATACCTTTCTTCACAGCTAGGAATTATCTCCACCCTCTCACTTGTACAACTCAGCTCCTTGAAAATAAAATGGAAGTCATACCCATTGGGGTTGTGCATGAAGACTGGAATATATTTAGGTGTTTTTCAGGCTAAATTACATTCATTATGTAGACTTCCACGATATTTACCACTGATGTGATCATGATCGCGTACTTTGTATTTCTCTCCTGTAAAGGCTTTTCCACACAAGTAACATAGCATAGAAGAGTCAATATCCTTTTGGTATTGGTCCGTAAGTTCCAGAGGCTTGGCAGATTTGTATATATTACCGATCATTGTTGCAAGGGATGACAGGTACAGCATAAACCTCTGAGCAGCATCATAACCACGATATACATAGGGTTGCTAAGGAAGACCAGTTTCGAGATGTTCAACACTGGATGACGGCTTCACGTAAACACAGAAGCTCATTGGTGTGTGATCTTGATAAGGGGTTGTATAGGAAGTTTCAGGATTGGGTATACACGTATGACATGGAGTGAGAATACTCTCGATACCCGCATAGATGACATAAGGTACTTTCAGCATCCTCTCAACATTTTTAAACTGTACAATTGATTTCTCTTTGGTAGGCATAACTACCCTCGCAGCACCATGTTGGTTACAGATTCATGTATGTTCTTGTAGTTTTTCCAACCCACTTCGTCCTAATCGATCATCAGAATGTGTAAAGCAACGCTTACAGGTATAAACATGTCCATTACGGCTAGTTTTCTGACATCGAACGAGCTCAAAATTCTTTATATATACATAGTGATGTTTTCCACAACTGTCACTCAATAGTAGCAGGTCACGGTGTTCAGGTAGTTAAAACTCAGCAACCTGTATTGGATACACTTCATGCTTCTTTGCCAACCCGAAAACACTAATAGACATACTGTTAAGCTTCTCAAACTTAGATATTTGAAAAAGTGGGGTAGGGTAGGAAACACAGCTGAAGTCGTACTTATCTTGAAGTTGCCTGTATTTTTTCACACATTGTGCATCCTTCTTAACATATTTGGCTAGTACAGAATACATGAAGTATTTCTCATAGATAAAGATTTGGATGTTTACGCAGGCTTTCCTTGCTTCAACAGATGGCGATAGTGATATGTAGCTACTTCCTCGTAACGAACTGTACTTGTTGATAGGAAGTCGAACTCCTTCCACAGCAAGCAAAGCCCAGTTGCTACCCTTAAGTTGAGACTCCTCCGTTTCAGTCACCAATTTCTTGAATTTCCCTTCCATCGTTGACTCCAGATCAGTTTCTAGGAAAACAGGCTGTTCCGTGTTTTAAATGTTTTGTCACAGGTGTCTCCAATACTGTTAACAAATCGACACTCAGCAAGCAGATTAATTTTAACACTCTTGTGAATACCAAGCTCTTTATACACAGCCTAGATTATGCGTTGTTTTTCCTCATGCAGATACATATTCATGTCCTTAGGTTATTCGCATCGTATAAAATACTATTTCAATCGCCCTTCGAATGAAGTTTCATATTCTTTCATATCACAGTCCCCCATTGTTGACAGTTGACATGTTTAGTAGGTTGCAATCTGATTTTCTTCTGAGGACTGCTTATTTCACATATATTTTCGTGTCGATGGCCCTTATAACCATCATTGAAGATCAAGCTACAATGTTTGCATTTGAAGAGCTTCTTACAAGAAATCTCGTGTCTTCTGTTGTGATAACCTAGGAGAAACTTCTTCCCACATTTTCCGCAAGCGTATCCAGTAGCTCTTGGAATAATATCCTTATACGTTGAGTTATTCATCTTTATTCTTGATGTAATATCGTATTAATCCTTCTTCAAGGGAAATGTAGACGTCTTCACCTTGATAACACTTTAGAAAGCTAATTGTTAATGGAGAGAGCACCTCAAGACGAATTAGCACAATGAAGTTCAAAGCCCGAGATCTCCCTATTTATAGAGGGAGCACGGACCTTTTAGATCAATCACAAACTAGCTCCATAACTAGCTGTTTATGATCGCTCTACGCGCATTAACCTCCGCCATATAACCTCACACCCAGAGACAGGATGTCAATGACGCCACACCCAGAGACAGGATGTCTGGCAGTATCAAACGCGTTTAAACACGTCCCATAACTACCTGTATATGCGGTCACACCAACAAGTGAAGTATTCTCACACTCCAATTCAGACAGATGTTTCCATTCAAAGCCTATCACAACCACCACCACCACCACCACCTCTATCACCACCCATTACACCAAAGCTAGGACAATCTCTATTATCACAATACTTAAAAGGAAAAGCGTAAAAGTTAACGTGGCAGATTTTCGCCCTTATTTAGTTAAATGTATGTATATACTGCATTATCTCATGTTTTTATCCCCTTTTCAATTCCTCCTTTCCATCTTCCCCCAGAAATACCATTACATTTCACTACAATCACGAGCAAAGCAATTTTTCAAGAGTTTACAGATTATAAGTTTCTAGGATCGAACCTAGTATTGCTTTAATAAATGTATTTTAGTAATGTAGCTCCCCGCATCAGCATCTACCATTTAATCTTTACTCGAACCTGGTATGATCCATATGCTTGAAGATATATGCAATCACCCCTTCGAGATTCTATCTGAGTACTTTAAAGTAATTTTTGTCATGATAACGATATTTTGGGACTAGGTACTCTGTGTGCTTTTTCACTTTACGTGTCTATCTAAATTAGATTACGAGTTATTAAATTTGTAAGTAAACTTCATTGAATCGGTATTCTAACCCAGAACACCAGGAACAAAATTGTTTATAATATTAGTTTGGTAGTTAAACAGAGCTGTATGCAGTTACGCCATCAACCTAAGTGTCATATCCTAGAATATAGAGGAGAATTAAGGAAGTCATTAAAATATCGGGATTCGAACTAAGGACAACTTATTGACAATTATATACAGTAATAATTACCCATCATAGAAGCTATCAATCATGCTTTGGTACACGTCTCTATCTCTCTTAATTTCTGAGATAATAGAGATTGAAAAATTAAGGATCAAAACCAGAACGCCAGTTAATCAAGCATACATTCACAAGAAACCACCTAAAGACATAAATGTAATAAAGGTTATTTGGCGTCTTTATCTTAATTAGTTCCGGAGTTATTAAATTTATAAGTAAATTTCATTTTATCAGTATTCGAACGCAGAACACCAGGAACAAAGTTATATAAAATATTAGTTTGGCATGTTCAAAAGAATGTATGCAGTTACGGCATCAATATAAGTGATATATCCTAGAGTATAGAGGAAAATTAAGAAAGTCATTGAAAAATCGGGATTCGAACTAAGGACAACTGATTGCTAAGTATATACGGTGTTAATTACTTATCATAGGAGGCATCAATCATGCTTTGGGCCACCCCTTTATCTGTCTTACTTTCTGAGTTAATGTAGATTTAAAATTAAGGATCAAACCCAGAACGCCAGATACCCAAATATATACTTACAAGAAATTGCTTAGTGACATAAATGTAATAAAGTTTATTTGGCGTCTGTATCTTAATTAGTTCTGGAGTTATTTATTCATGAGTAAATTTCATTTTATCAGTATTCCAACCCAGAACACCAGGAACAAAGTTATATATAATATTAGTTTGACATGTTCAAAACAACTGTATGGAGTTACGGCATCAGCCTAAGTAATATAACATGAGTATAGAGGAAAATTAAGGAAGTCATTGAAATATCGGGATTCGAATTAAGGACAACTTATTGGCAATTATATACAGAATTAATTAACTATTATAGGAGCTATCAATCATGCTTTAGTTTATCCCTCTACCTCTCTTACCTTCTGAGATAATAAAGATTACAAATTAACGATCAAACCCAGGACGCTAGGTATCCAAATATACATTCACAAGAAACTGCCATATGATATAAATGTAATTAAAGTTTATTTGGCGTCTTTATCTTAATTAGTTTCAAAATAATTAGAAGATGAATTTGTAATAACTCCTAGGATTCGAACTCGGGCATCACAGTAGCTTGGAATAATACACCAATAACGCGCCGCATACAAAGAATTTAATTAGTTTTTATTTCATTGTTCTATATCTTTTAATTCAAGAGATATAAGCGATTAAACGGTAGTAATAAAATGAGATTTCTGGCGCGAAGGGGGAGCATTTAACTAGCATATTAATTACGCATTCCTGCACACATTGTTCCAAGTTGACCGGGATGCCCGGGTACGAATTCTAGGAGTTATTACAAATTCAGTACGCGATCATGATCACATCTGTGGTAAATAATCGTGGAAGTCTACATAATGAATGTAATTTAGCCTGCAAAACACCTAAATATATTCCAGTCTTCATGCACAACCCCAGTGGGTATGACTCCCATTTTATTGTCAAGGAGCTGGGTTGTACAAGTGAGAGGGTGGAGGTAATTCCTAGCTGTAAAGAAAGGTATATCTCATTCATCAAGTATGTAGGAGATATAAAGCTTCAGTTTGTGCATAGCTTTCGATTCCGCAATACAAGCTTGGATAAGTTGGTAAAAAATCTAACCTAATTTCCTGAAACGCTAAAGTACCTTGAAGAAGACAAATTGAAGTTGATGACCCGTAAGGGCGTATTTCCATATGATTTTGTTACTTCATGGGATATCCTGAACGAGACCTGCCTGCCTCCTAAGAACTAATACTACAATGGATTAAATGAAGAAGAAACTACTGATACTGACTACGATCATGCTAGAAATGTATGGAAACTGTTAAATGTGAGAAACCTGGGCGAGTACAGCGACCTCTACTTAACCTCAGATGTTCTTCAAGATGAAGTCTTTGAGGCATTCAGAGAGCAAACCCTCAAAACATACAAAGTGATCCAGCACAATATTTCACCTCTGCAGGACTTACATGGGACGCCATGTTACTGTATACAGGAATTAAGCTGGAGCTGTTACAAGATTATGATCAACTACTCATGGTGGAAGCGAGTATAAGAGGAGGTTTATGCCAAGTTTCCCATCGGTATGCAGAGGCTAATAACACTTATATGCAGAAGTTTTATCCTTCGAGACCAAACCAATTTGTCACATCCGAGGACGCCAATAATTGGATAATGTGTCACGCCCTTCCTTTTGGTGGATTTCAGTGGGTTTCGCCTGAAGAAATCAACTTAGAAAGACTACAAGAAAATGATCCTTCTCGATACATATTAGAAGTTGACATCGAGTATCCTGCAGAATTTCCTGATCTACACAATGATCTACCGTTCCTGCCTGGGTGTATGAAACCATTGGAATCATTTACAAATAAAATGATACCTCATCGTGGACCTCGAAAAATATACGTAGTACATTACATGGCTTTGAAGCAAGCTCTTAATCACGGGTTACTTTTGAGTAAAATCCATCGTGTGCTACAATTCCAACAGTCACAGTATTAAACCCTTACGTATAATTTACCAACAGACTACAACAAAAAGCTGCAAATTATTTCGAGAACGACATCTGCGATCTCTTCAACAACGCCATGTTTGGAATAACTATGGAGAACCTGCGTAACCGTATGGATATACGACTGGTGACAAATCAGAAGACTCTGGAGAAGCTGATCGCCAAGCCTACGTTTATCGAAAGGACAATATATGCTGCTAATCTAGCTGCTGTACATATGGCCTCTCGTCAGATTGTATTCAACAAGCATATATACATTTGTATGAGTGTGTTGGACATCTCCAAGACATTAATGTATCACTATCATTATGATGTGTTATTGACATATTACGGAGCTGGAAACCTGAAGCTTATGTACATGGATACTGATTCATTCATTCATCGTGTAACAACTGAAGATGTGTATCATGACAAACTACCATTTCTTGAGCATCTGGATACTGCTGATTACCCTGTCAACCATATATGCTATTCAGCTCTAAACAAGAAGGTTCTAGTGAAATTTAAAAATGAGACTAATGGTAAAATCATCCGGCGTTTTTCGGACTACGACCTATGATGTATGCACTAGATATCCACGGCACAATGATAGAATAAATTAAGGGTATAAAACGCGTGCTATTAAGCAGTACATTACATTTTACAGCTACACAGACTGTCTTAAAACCTGTGAAATCATCAGAACGCCCATGAATCTAATCCTATCACAAAACTACGCTGTTACCATAGTGCAAGTGAATAAAATTACATTGAATCACTTTGACGATACAAGGGTTATTGCCGTGGATGGAACAACTACCTATGCGTATGGACATTACAGTATTTCAAATAGTGCTTAAGAGAATGCAAGTCGAAGATGAAGATTTTCTCATGAGTCCATAATCTTAAAAAAATGAAGTTTATCCGTGTGCTGCGTATGCAACTAGCAGACGCCTGATGAAGAAAGAAGAAGATGGAAGGGAAGGTGTTAACCCTGCCATTTGGAGCAATCCTAGTGCTAGTCTCAAGGCTAGATAAAGGGGAGAAGCACCTACAACGAAATAAAATAAAGGTATGTTGAGGAAAAGCTTTTCAATTTGTAAACCAATACGCAATTTATTCCTATCCGCCTCACACACTATTTGTTTAATATATATAAAAGGTTCTTAAGATTTAGAAAAAAGTATATAAAGTGTTGTAACGTTGGAAGAGAAAGGTTTATAATATAATTGCTCTCTATATTACCATAATTACCTGTGACACTATCTGAATTACCTGTTAAAATGACTTAAATACGTATGATACTACCCGAATCATGTGAAACTACCTTAAATAACTCTGATAGGAATCCCTGCTCGAAATTAGCACGACCACCTGTGATACTATCTGGTTGCCCTAAAAATCAATGACACTAATTGAATCACTTGTAAAAATGACTCAAATACCTTTGGTGGAACCTGAATCAACTACAATTACCTTAAATAGTTGTGATACATATCGCTGATCAAAATTATCACGAATATCTGTGAAACAGTGCTGATTGCCCCAAATACTTACGATATTACCTGAACTATCTTTGAAATATGAAACTATGTTATAACCGACCCATGGAACCCACACTCTTGTAATGCTACCTGAATTACTCTAAACGGCTATGATACTTGAATTATTCTAAATACCTACGATACTCATTGAATCACCTGTGAAATACGAAACTATGCTATACCCAGCCCTGGAATCTATCCTCCTGTGATACTAGCAGAATTAGCCTAAATACCTACGATACTATATGAATCACCAGTGAAATCATATGTAGCTATGATACGCCCTGTCCATGGAATCTAGCCTCCTGTGATACTAGCTGAGTTACTCTAAGCACCTATGATACTTGAATTAGCCCAAATATCTACGCTACTATCTGAATTACCTGTGAAATCATACGGAGCTAAACACACACACTAAACCATGGAATCTGTCCTACCCTGTGATACTACTTGAATCACCCTAAACAACTATGATACTAACTGAATTATCCTAAACACAAACGGCTCTACCTGATTTACCTAGGGAATCATACGGAACTATGCTGTACCCACTTTCCAGAATCATTCCCACCCTGTGATTTTAATTGACTTACTTACCTTTTTGCGTGAGTGGGTTACCTGTTTAACGTGAGTTGGTTACATTTTTGTGTGAGTGGGTTACCTTTTTGCGCGAGTGGGTCACCTTTTTGAGAGAGTGGGTTACCTTTTTGCGTGAGTGGGTTACCTTTTTGCGTGAAAGGGTTATCTTTTGCGTGAGTGGGTTACGTTTCTGCGTGAGTGGGTTACCCTTTTAGCCTTAGTGGGTTACCTTTTTGCGTGAGTGGGTTACCTGTTTAGCGTGAGTGGGTTACCTTTTTGCATGAGTGGGCTACGTGCTAAAGCTGTCTAGAATTAGCACTCTAACATTGCCAGGAAACAGTTTTCCGTGACGATTGCGTCCAAAGTCGTTTTCACTCTCCCAAATAAAAGCCATGTCCTTACCTTCAAGTCCTGACTAGTCTAGCACCTCCCCTCTTATTCCCTCTCTCTCCTGGTTATAAGCCCATATTTCTACTTCTTTAGTATCTGTCTAGCCTAACACCCCTCCTCGTTTTCTTATACCTATCATACATACAAACGCATACTCTACTCTCAACCTCCGTCTAGTCTAGCATCTCTTCCCGTAATACCTATCTTTTCTATATAAATGCATGCTCTACTCCTCAACGTGTCTGGCCTAGCATCTCTCCTCGTATGTCTTATCTCTCCCATATAAAGAACATTTCCCGCTCCTTCAACTCTCTCCTATCATAGGATCTCTCCCCGTTTTCTCGCCTCTCCTTATAAACGCTTACTCAAACCCTCCTAGCTTAATACCTCTCATCGGTTTGCTATCCCTCCCACATAAAAACCATATTCTACCCTTCAAGTCCTAATTAGTCTAGCTCCTCCCGTCGTATTCCCTATCTCTCCTGTATATAAGCTCATATTTCTACTCCTTCAGTATCTGTCTATCCTAACACCTCTCGTCCTGTTCCTATACGTTCTCATACATATAAACGCATACTCTAATCTCAACGTCTGTCTAATTTAGGATGTACCCCGGTAATCCCTATGTTTTCCAAATAAATGCATACTCTACTCCTCAACATCTGTCGGGCCAAGCACTTTTCCTCGTATTCAATGCCTCTCGTAAAGCGCATTCCCTCCTGCCCTCTGTCTAGCTGAGTATCTCTCCTTGGTTTCCTATCTAGCATATGTAAAAAACATTCTACCTTTAACACCTCTATATCCTAGCATAGAATCCCTTTCCGTTTTCTCGTCTCTCCCTATAAACGCATACTCAAACTCTCCTAGCCAAATACCTCTCCTCGGTTTGGTATCTCTCCCATATAAAAGGTTTATTCTCCCCTTCAAGCCCTGTCTAGTCTAACAGCTCTCCTCGTTTTCCTATACCTCTCATATAAACCACACTCTACTCCGTAACGTCTGTATAGCCTAATACCTCTCCACTATCTCTTCCATATATACGCACTTCCCTCCTTCAACCGCTGTCTATCCTATTATCGATCGTCGTATTCCCTATCTCTCTCATATAAACTCATTTTCCTTCTTGAAGACTCTCTCAACCTGGCATCTAACCTTGTTTTCCCTATCCTATCCCATATGCCCAAAAAGTGCGCCAGCTTCCCCCTATCTATTCTACTGGCGTGAAAGACAGGAAATTTTGCTCAAAGGCTTCTTTATCAGGCTTGAGGTTTCTTACGTGCCGTAAATCTGCGACACGGGACCGCCGGCTTCACTTCCCTTCCGAAGGATTTTTACGCCCGAAAAAAGTCCATCGCCCTCCGCCGGGTTTCAACCTGCGACTTCGGGAACTAGAAGCTAGCACGGTACCACTAGTCCACGGAGGACGACAGGGTATACCGACGTGACCAGGAACCCAGACAAACTATAGGCTGACCCCATCAGTGGTAAGCTGATGGGAACAATCCTGGAGACCCTGCACGATAGGATTACGAACGTACAGCGCACGAAGGCTAGAAAGGATGTTTAGAGAGTTCGTGCATAAAACACAATTCTGTAGACCACGCGACGGATAAAAGACAGAGCTTGTTCTTGAGTAATAGGTTCAGCAGTAAAAATCGAGCACCGATCAGAGAAACGAAAGTTAAATCGTTCTACACCAAATAAAAAGGCACATCCAACTCCACGAGCATCCTTTGAACCGAGGTATAAATAAAACAATGGCTGCAAAGTGCGATTGAACTTCGACAAAAGCCGAACGGATGACCGGATCGGGGGTCGTGGACTTAGGCATGGACTTCAAATCAAGGTGGCAAGATACTTCGGAATGCAGCCAAAGGGAGAAGTGTATGTGACGCCTGTGTTGAGGCATACAGGATAACCGGTACAGAAGAACGTCAAGACGAAAAGAGAGCAGAGGTTTTGCAGCTTCTACACAAAGACTAAAACAGGGCTAGCACGAAAAGCATCAGTTAATAGCCGGAGGCCCTGGTGATGAACAGCGTTCAAGTGACTCAGGGTGGAAGTTCGCGCAGCGGAATACAAAATACAAACGTATTCAAGATTTGAGCGAACCAATAATTGATAAAGTCGCAAAAGGAGCGTGCGATATGCTTCTTCTCGGCAGAAATTGGATCCCGTTGGATAAACTCCAGGAGTGAAGGCAGTTAAGACACTGCTGCAGTCGGCGTTCCAAAATACAGGTGCGACGAGAAGTTGCGAATATGGCGAAATATTCAACAAAAAGCGACGAGGAAATTCCGGGTGGAACACAGGCAGCAGCAGGGTTAATTGCAATAGCAAACAGTGTGACTCTAAGTACCGAGCATTGTGGTACTCCGTTCTCTTGATAAAAGTTGAAGATAAAACCATCCCACACGCACACAATATACCCGGTCCTTCATAAGATCACGAATGAAGACACGGCAACGGCCACGGAAACTCCACTGATGGAGTGTAGGAAGAATTCCAGTCCTCCAACAAGTGTCATAAGCTTTATCCAAGTCAAAAAATACAGGCACAGCCTGGCGCCTTCTCACGAATCCGTTTAGAATATGGATCCAAAGATGGACAAGATGATCCACAGGAGAACGGTGGCGTCAAAAACCACATTACACGTTCGCCAGAAGGTTCCGAGACTCAAGCCACAAAATCAAACGCCCGTTGATGATGCGTTCCATAATCTTGCAAAACGCAAGTGGTTAGGACAATCGGGCGATAGCTAGATGGTAGTTGGCGATCTTTTCCGCGTTTCAAAACTGGGACGACGGTGGCTGCTCGCCAATCTGTAGGAGGAGATCCAGTTTCCCAGATGCGGTTGTAAATCAGAAGGAGAAAGCGCTGTCCAGCAGGAGAGATGTTGACGGAACAGCACGTGTAAAGAATCAGGCCCAGGAGCGGAAGGCTTAGAAGATGCCAGAGCATGCTCTAGTTCGCGGAATGTAAAGGAGCGATTATACTCCCCATGGTTATTGGAGCACAAAGATAGTGCATGGGCTTCCACCGCCGCCTTATGTGTAAGAAAATTCGGCTCATAACGGGCAGAGCAGGAAATGCTTTCAAAGGTCTTGCCGAGGGTATCGGCAATAGCAGGCGGTTCGGAAATAGTACTAGAGCCTACCCGCAGATCGGGAATAAAAGAACGGGTCTTGCCGGCCACGCGCCTAAGTTTGTCCCAGACGACCGATGTAGGTGTGGAGCTATTGAAATCGGCTACATAGCGTTCCTAGGAGGTTTTCTTGCTGTTGCGAATAATTCTGCGATCCTTAGCGCGTAATTCGTTATAATGGACCAATTATCAAGGGTAGGGTGACGCCAAAACACACTAAGAGCACCACGTCGTGCACGAATGGCGTACCCACATTCCGCGGTCCACCAGGGGAAATGTAAAGGCCTGGGATGGGAAGATGTGCGGGGAATGTAATTTTCGGCAGCGGCTAAAATGACAGCAAGTAGGTATTCTACCATGAGGTCCACAGTGGAAAACACGCAATGAGAAAAACGGATTAGATGGGAAACTAGCGACCAGTCAGCTTTGTTGAACTGCCATTTAGGAAGACAGGTGAATCGACGGAACAAGACAGAAGAGCAATCACGCACGGAGAGTGATCGCTAGAGTGTATATCAGCTATGACATGCCATTCTATACGATGAGCATGCTGCGCGGAGCAAAGACACAAATCCAGATGAGAAAATGTACCGATTAAATCGGAGAGAAAGGTGGGTTCGCCGGTATTCAGAACAGAAAGATGATGTTGATCCAGAAGTGTAGCCAAACGTTCTCCCCTCGCGCACGCCCTAGGAGAACCCATAAGAGGGTGGTGCGTATTGAAATCCCCCACGAGTAAATAAGGGCCTGGGAGCTGTAGAATCAGGCGGGCTAGGTCATCCTGTGCAAGAAAGGAGGAACATAGGCTACATATATAAAACTTAAACCCAGGAAGAGAAAGGAGTATTCCAGCAGCTTGCAGAGGTGTGGCAAGTGGAACCCGATTATAACACACATCATCTCGAACAAGAACTTTAAAACACCGTGTACATGACAAACCCTCCTCCGGAGCAAGATCGAAGCGCTCCGGAGTATACCTACGAATGGCAAAGACACCCAGACGTCGAAGTGTTGTCTCCTGCAGACAGGCGACTAGGGGTGAGTGAGTGTGCAGTAGCATGTCCAACTCTACTCGGTGTGCACGGAGACCACGGATATTCCACTAAAGGATAATATTGAGATCCAGAAATATGGAAACAGAAAGAAGCGCGTGCCGGTAAAAAAGCTGTTATTTAATAGCCGGTGTGGGTCTGTTGAGGGTCACCTTCTTCTTCCGAGTAGAACTGCGTCCCGGGAGAGTGCCCAGCCCTCTCGAAGCCCTCCGTGTCACCATCGCTGCTAACGCAATCGGAGCAGGTGGTGCGAGTCCTGGAGCGAGAACGGGAGCGACCCGTGAGATGTCGAAGAGGAGATTTGGTACTGGTGTGGCCAAGAGCCACGGCAGTGGTGGAACCTGAGGTCGAAGCACTGCGGACGGCAGCGGAATACCTCAAGGTGGATGTAGGGTGTAGTGGTCTGAGCGTATTGGGCTATCTCAATAAGCAAACTGCCATCTCTACACCGTGTAGCATTCTTCACTGGACCACAGATGAGATCAAGCTCCCGTTGAATATAAAAGGGGCCCAGGTGTTTCATATTTGGCTGTCACTTTTCAGCTGCATTACAAAGAAACGTGCAGTGGAAAGATTTGAACGCATAGGAGCCATTATGGAAAGGGCTCCTTTCCGGAACCGTCGGCATCAGCATGCCATCCGGGAGATTTAAAAGGAAAGACACCAAAATCTTCCGGTTTGTGCCGGCTTGGAGAATCCACTCCAGGCCCGATCTCAAAGAATACTTTAGAGGAGTTACCCTCTAACTGTCACCATCTACCGGTATACGACAGTTTCACCACTGGCAGGCCTGACTTTATGCCCCTACCACTGGAATAACTGACAATGGCCCCCCACTTTAGGCCACGGCGCCTCAACAGAGTCAACGTGGATTCAGGGGAATTGTGGTTGATTACATCGGGCCCCAGACAGCAGTAACACGTCGAGTCCCCCCGATCAACCCAGCCACGCGCGGCCACCGAACCGTCCGAGGGTACCCGGCAATGAGGCGACGTGGATGTACATGACAGTGAAACGGCTCTGCACCTAGTATCGCATGAAAGGTGTAGTGAGGATGGTGCACTCGACCTTCACGCTTGAGACATTTAGAGAGCACACAAGTTGGAAGCTGCGTTGAAACCGTGGGACAGCAACCACGGAGATAGAAAATATCCTTGTTGGTGAGACAGGTGTTAATCAACCTATAGAGCCTGAATCTAATATACGAAATAATTGTAGAAGAGGAAGAGTAAAATAAATGAACATAACGCGGATAGTCCAGAGGAGGGTGAGGGGATGATAATGGTGAGAACTGACCCGTGCACTCCGGGTACGCCAAACCCGTACTCACATAAAATGAGTCCCTAGGGGGGGGGGGTTTGAAGTGTGAGTGTGCTTGTGCTGGTGAGTTGTAGTGTGTGTCTGCGGGTGTGTGTGTGTGTGTGTGTGTGAGCTTTGAAGTGTAATTGTATTTGCGCTAGTGAGTTGTAGTGTGTGATTGCGGGTGTGTGAGCTTTGGAGTGTGAGTGTGTTCGTGCTAGTGAGTTTTAGTGTGTGACTGCGGGTGTGCGAGCTTTGGAGTGTGAGTGTGTTTGGGCTGGTGAGTTGTAGTGTGTGACTGCGGGTGTGCGAGCTTTGGAGTGTGAATGTGTTTGTGCTAGTGAGTTGTAGTGTGTGACTGCGGATGCGTGTGTGCTTTGAAGTTTGAGTGTGTTTCTGCTGGTGAGTTGTAGTATGTGAGCTTTGTAGTGTGAGTGTGTTTGTGCTAGTGAGTTGTAGTGTGTGACTGCAGGTGTGTGAGATTTGGAGTGTGAGTGTGTTTGTGCTAGTGAGTTGTAGTGTGTGACTGCAGGTGTGTGAGATTTGGAGTGTGAATGTGTTTGTGCTAGTGAGTTGTAGATTGTGGCTGCGGATGTGCGAGCTTTGGAGTGTGGGTGTGTTTGTGCTAGTGAGTTGTAGTGTGTGACTGCGGGTGTGCGAGCTTTGGAGTGCGAGTGTGTTTTTGCTGGTGAGTTGTAGTGTGTGACTGCGGGTGTGCGAGCTTTGGAGTGTGAGTGTGTTTGTGCTAGTGAATAGTAGAGTGTGACTGCGAGTGTGTGTGTGCTTTGAAGTGTGAGTGTGTTTGTGCTAGTGAGTTCTAGTGTGTGACTGCGAGTGTGTGTGTGAGCTTTGAAAAATGAGTGTTTTGCTGGTAAGTTGTAGTGTGTGACTGTGGGGTGTGAGCTTTTTTGTTGAGTGTGTTTTTGCTGGTGAGTTGTAGTGTTTGATTGCGAATGTGTGGGCTTTGGGTGTGAGTGTGTTTGTGATAGTGAGTTGTAGTGTTTGATTGCGAGTGTGCGAGCTTTGGAGTGTGAGTGTGTTTGTGCTAGTGAGTTGTAGAGTATGTATGTGTGTTTGTGTGTGCTTTGAAGTGTGTCTGTTTGTGCTAGTGAGTTGTAATGTGTGAGTGCAAGTGAGTGTTTGAGCTTTGAAAAATGAGTATGTTTTGTAGGTGAGTTGTAGTGTGTGAGTTTTGGTGTTGAGTGTGTGTTTGCTGGTGAGTTATAGTGTTTGATTGCGAGTGTGCGAACTTCGGAGTGTTAGTGTGTTTGTGCTGGTGAGTTCAAATAAAGCATGCATTTTGAATTTTCTGGAAATAACCTGTGAACTCCCGTTCATTCTGATTGAATTTTGTATTGTCCTAAGTATCTAGTATACTACGAAATGCTCTAAAATGCAGGAAAGATGTACAATTTGAGGCAAATCAATAGTTTCCTTGTGTTAGCACTTGTGATAATATTCCAGGATATGTTATTGCCCCTTTGCATTTAAAAGTGTATTATAAATAATTGAAAGTTTGCATAATTTTATAACAGCTTTAGGGGTGTTCTAAGTCTGAAAACCATTCTATATTACAGCTGCTTTACGAGAAAATTCATTCATTTAACATGTCTTGCTTTGTACAGACTGGAAAAAAAGGACTTGATGAAAAGCATGCATTTAGTAGCTCAAAACACCTTAATATTGTCATTCTTTGCAGTTGGGTAGCGTAGAAAGTTAATTTGCTTTCAACTGCTTTTATAAAAAAAATAATAAAATTATAATTGATTCCTTCACATGACTTTCTCTATCCTCTATCGTTTATTAGTAGGTACATACATTATTCTTCATCGAGCTGTTTTTATGTTTACTACATTTTAATAAATAAAAACTTCAGAAATAGCTACATTACACATTTCGTTATAGATACAAAGAGAACAGCGATAGTCAAATGTTTAAGAACTGGACGTTATATGCTGCCTTAAAATTCCATTCTGTTCCTATGACATCACGAGAACAACTGAATTTTGATAGAACTTTAAGAGAAAGACCAAAAAATGAACAATTGAAACCTTCAAAAAATGAACAATTCGAACATTTAATAACGGATATCTTCGAAATGGGCCATGCCACAATAAAGCCTATTTTAAATATATTGTATGTTTTAAAGAGATCTACATTTTTGGTGTAGTACGCTTTCCTCTATTGCTTAACGATTACCAGTTATACAAGATTATAAAAAATTCCTTCCGAATAAAGAGGACTTCATAGGCTCTTCCCGAAAATTCGAGATATACATTTATTTGCTATATAAATATTTTTAATGTATGGTATTTTAATCCAAATCGTTACATCCATTTTTATAAAATCAAACATTTCTAAAAATATTCCATGTAAAGGGAGTTTGGGGTGCGGGGATTGTGTTGAAAGAATTCGTGTTGCATGTTTGGAAGATACTGAACCTAAATATCAAGTTAGGTATTTATCCGGCTTTTCGTTTTTGAGTTATGACACACACAGACGTTTCCACAAGTACTTTATTTGGATTCCGATAATAATAATAATAATAATAATAATAATAATAATAATAATAATAATAATAATAATAATAATAATAATAATAATAATAATAACGATAAATAACAACACGCGTGCCATCTATGTATACAACTACAATGGCTCGCTCTACATTGTGTGCATGCGTTGGCTACATGTTATGCCTACAGTGTGTTTTCCATTCGCACCGTTGGCAACAACCACCTAGGCCACGCCCACGCCGCTACTAATAGATTGCCTAATAATGGTGTTTTGTCCTGAATTATGCTTATTGAGATACCTAGAGAATGATAACAAAGAAACCAACTTTTCTTTTTCTTCTTTTTATTTCGTTTAGACGTGGACGACCTTGTGTACCAGACCTTTCATACTATTGCACAATGGTATACTTATTTCTATGTTATGGGGTTAAAACTGCTTTTCACAAACCTATAAAAGAAAATTTCGTTTCAATAAAGAAAGTCAGAAACAATTTAACATTATACTATATGCGTGTACGTATAGGTTATGTTAAACATCCTACAAAAGATTACCAAATGCAATTTCACACGGTATCTTATTAAAAGCAAAAAGTGCTGTTAATAATGTATCTACTATCTAGTTATATAGTTGTTTTATAAAAAAACTTACCATACTGCATTCTGTGTGAATGAAATTATCGGTGAACAACTTTTGGTTAACCATTTGCTTCTTAAGTGTTCCTCTAATGCAAACTTAAAAACACGTCTTCTTTCTGTCCCAAAAAATAATTTCCTTTACAATAGGGAATACAGTATTTGCGTGCCTTTTTGCATTGTCACCAATTATGTCCTAAATTAATAAAACTTCATAAAACTATGTAGGTTTAATGACTAGCGCACACATCAGAGGACTCCTGATTGTAACGTCAATAGCCAAATACATCACAGGCGTGTTGCAGCCTTAATCCGAGTGGGCGTTGACTCCGTTCCCATAAAAGTCGTCCTTATAAAAACAATCAAATCTGTAAACGTAATTCATAAATATGTAGTTGCTGAACTTAAAGGTTCTCGCGGTGATGAAGTTTTTCTTATACCACTCCATCACTGCACATTAAAACCTATAGAACTTCTATGGATCCAGCTAAAAGGATTTGTTAGAAACAGCAATGTGATAACAACTCATAGTGCCAGTTTATGTGAGCTGTTAGCTTAAGGAACTAAACAAATTTACGCCCAGTTTTGGTCATCCTGTTTCCAGCATACCAACAAAATTGAGAAAAAGTACATACACACAGATTCAGACAGCAACCAGAAGAGATTCGTGATTTATGTAGGAGAGAGTAAAAACGATGAGTAAAAATAGGAGTAAAACTTGAATTTTAACTACAAACCTAGCCCTTCTCTCTCTCTCTCTCTCTCTCTCTCTCTCTCTCTCTCTCTCTCTCTCTCTCTCTCTCGCTCTGTCTCTCTCTCTCTATCATGATGTGTTAGAGCTAACTCGTAGTCTGAAAGCAAGCTATTTTTACTTTCTCTACTACTTACCTATATGTAGTACTAAGTAGAGGAATGAGTGAATGTATGAATGAATGAATAAACGTTATTTGTACATCTTTCTATACACAATCCTGTTTTACAATATTTCACTTTTAAACTAACTTAACCCATGTACAAAATTCCTGGCCTACTATGTTCTACCTGTACTACTCATTTTGCCTGGCACCCTGGCTTATGGCTCAACTGAGCAACCCTTGCTGCCCTTAATCACCTATGATCCATCCTCTCCCTCCTCCGTTTGCCCTTCTACCTTTCTTATCTCCCTTACATTTTTCTCCTTTACTTTCTTTAAAAACTCCCACGTATTCTATTTTTCCTTTCTTCAGTTCTTGTCAACATTTTAATTGCTACTATTTTTCCATCTATTTTTCCCCATTTTTTCTACCATACTTTTTGTCTCCACTCCGCTAATTCTTTCCTTTATTCAAAGAGATTTCTTTCTATAACGCTTAGCTTTGGAAATATTGTACAGTCGCAACTTAAATGGTCCATCCTGTATATACAAGATCAAAATTAAAATTCAGCAATATTTCGTTCGGCATAATATGCACCGAAATATTTCAAATTTACTTAAATCCTGTGACAATTCTTTGAGGGCCAAACCTTCTGAGAATAATTTGGTCTTCTTAGTTCTAAAGTGGCATCCTGTTCCGTGTAACGCTCGTTCCTGGATTATATAGCCCCTATTTCGTTCTTTCCGGAAAATATTTATCATTGCGTCATTGTTGACGCTTTTACTAAATTTATTTGGGTTGTTTCTGTTCGAGTCGCCACTGCCCTTGCATCCATGTCCATCTTGTCTAGTATTTTCGGCTTTGGTATCCCTAAGACTTTGGTCTCCGACACTGCTTCACATTTTCGTGCACGTATTTTTCGCACATTTCATTTTCAGTGTGCCATTAAATTCGTGCATTCTTCACGTTACGATCCTCGGCTTTCTCTAGCTGAATGAGTTAGTCGTAATTTGAAGAGCATTCTCATTGCCTTACATTCTGATTCGCTTTCCCACTGGGATACTTTCTTTCATGATTTCCAGTTGGCACTAAGTACTGCGGTTCACGAGGCACATCGTGGTTTTCCTTTCAATCTCATTTTTCGGTTTATGCCTGGATGTCGTTTAAGTAAACAGTGTTAGTTGTCTAATATATTTTCAGAAGTTTCCAGTGCCGGGAAGATTCGAGAGAGGCGGAAGGCAACCCTTTCTTTTCTTCGCCGTGACTATCAACGCCTTGCGCAAGGATATAATCGCCTTCGTAGGCATGTCCAGTTTTAGATTCGAGATCTGCTCATTCACAAGCCGCATCCCTTGAGTGATACCTCCGGTGGTTTCTGCAAAAAAATTGGCACTTCGTTACATAGGTCCGTTTAAGGTTGTACACATTGTTAATTCTGTTTAGTTTCAGATCCAGGATTATATCACTGGTTATATTGCCACTACGCATGCGTCTCACCTTTAAGCGAATCGTTCTGTTTCATAATATCGAAATTTACTCGCTTTCTCGCTGCCAGGTAGCAACTATTTCGCTCATACTCGTGCGACTCTTGGTACGTTGTCTAGCGCTCCGGTACGGGTTCCTTCCTTCGTTTTCTTTGAGTTGCTATGCCACGTTTGTTTTAACTTGTCTCACGCCTAAATAAATAGAAAGAGGCATGTTGAAAAGAGAATTAGGTACGCATCCCTCTGCCTCTGTTGTTATGGCGAAGGCGGGAGAGGTTCGATTCCTTCCCCACAATCAGTGGAACTGTGAAGAACTAGCAGTAGTTCCATCTTCTACAGTGAAGGAAGTAAAATCATAATCCTCGTCTTCATCTGAGTATGTTTCTTTTAAATTAATAATGAAATTGTTCAACACTTCATTCGTAAGTGCATTCTTCTTCCAATAGGTCTCTTCCATCTTGCAAACGTGAGCACAAGCACTTTTCCAATTTTCGGAAGTAATTTTCTCTAAACAGTCCCTCCGTATTGTTAATTTTAAAGCTTAT
This sequence comes from Deroplatys truncata, assembly GCA_030765065.1. Classification (NCBI taxonomy): domain Eukaryota; kingdom Metazoa; phylum Arthropoda; class Insecta; order Mantodea; family Mantidae; genus Deroplatys; species Deroplatys truncata. Next base: position 516,401,334 of record CM060990.1, read on the forward strand.
ATTGTGTTTAGCAACATCGCTTTTTATTAGCCCTCAAAATCATCTCAATCGGATTTAAGTCACAGTGATATGGAGGCAGACGCAAAATATTTTGTCCATGTTATGCAGCAATTTGGTGAATTTCATACGTTCTGAATTTATGTTTAGTAGTTTTAATAATCTCATAGTGTGCAGATTTGTAGAACGTGGATCATAATAATTGTAACCGTGATGACGTAGCCAGTCCTACATCATGGCTTTTCTTGTGGAGGAAATTGGAGCTTTATTTAGTTCAACTGAATGATAAGCGTTAAACGAGTTCAGTAAAGGAGTTCAAAGGGATATTTGGAAGCAATTTGCTGACGAACTGGTTTTTAAACCCATGTCCATCCATTTCTTCATGATAGTGTTTCGTCGACCTGGATTTTGGAGATTAGCAGGCCATTAGAAGCAAATCCAATCTTAGTCCAGCGTGAAGAATAACAAACCTCTGCCCTTTACCTAAGGGAATATCTAAGGGTGGCTCAAATTCCCCATCAGAATTTTCACACATCCATATTTTTCCTTTGGTATAATTCATATTGATCCATGTCTCGTCTAAGTACATAATTGGTCGATTTGAATTTTGCAAACGCTTAATATTTCTCAAGAAAGTAGATTTTTTTCACTACTATAAGGCTGCTTCCCATTAGAAACTTCCGTCCTTTATTGTTTTTCACATAACGAAATTTCATTTAATGAAATAAAATTTAATATTTCAAAGAGAGCCCCTTTGCTGCCGTCAAAAAATCCCTCTTTCCTTAGAGGTTCCTTGATGACATCCAAACTTGGCAAAAGTTGTAACTTATGCAAACCGTAAATTCTTCGCGTATAGCAGATTTGGTGAATGAACCTACGACTGCTTTCTTTGGTGTTCTATTAGGTCTTTTTTCCCAGACGTTGACAGAGTAGTTTCATTTCCTTGGAACAGTTTTTCTCATTTAAAATTCCAGAAAATGTTCTTTTACATATTCTAGTTGCAAGAGCCTTTCTCTGTAAAACATTCACCACTGAGACTGTATCGCTTCCATTTTTCAAGGCATCGAACTCTTCTTCGAAGAACTTGTGCGCATTACAAACCATTCTACAACGTCAGACTGCAGAGGTTTTCCTTGTTTACCAACATCAGCTAGTAGTACAGAATAACAATTATAAATAGGAGAAATAGATTTAAAAGTAAGTACCAGGTCTCCATACTACCTTGCATTTCAAAAGTAATGATAGAACAATGAACTTTATGCTAAAATAATGTACTATCCACACGCACGGGACTGAAGTGGTCCGACACTGCAGCAACACGAGGAAAATCGAGAGGCAAGTATGAATGGGATTCGGCGTTTCTATTCGCAAAACATATTTTTTTACCCCCATCCCTAACTTGCGTGGTAGAACCGACCTTCCACTTTTATGGTCCCCGAGACAATAAACCCGAACGACCTATACCTGCCATATTATTTTCTTTTCTGTTTTCCATGGATTCCCTTTTTTCCGTGTGTGTGTTATCCTTTATGTTTTCACTTCTTTTTACCTTCTACTATCTTTTGTGTTTTGATCAATTTTTTATCTGTGTTGTAGTCGAGGTGTGTTTTGAATGGGTCTTTTCATACCTTTGTCTTATATAATACTATAGTTATAGTGGGCCCACTAGTTCTTATGTTGTGCTGGGACGGGCTTTTCCCATGCGCTGACTTTAAGGTGTTATTGTAAGGGACTATTCCCCACTTATTGTTTACGTATTTCTATATAGGTTTGCTTCCCCGCTAAGTGCTATATGTGTCAATCCATGCAAATAAGTATGGCTGTCAACAACCACATCTTGAAATGCGAAAATACTTTAGAATATTCGTTTCCACACTGCCTATATACACCATATAGAGAACGAAAATATTATTGACGATAACATGACAGTTATGCGGATATGAAATTTGTGGTTGTCTGAAAACATACACCTGTGTAATTTTCTCAAGGCTCTACAGGAGCTTCAACATAAATGATCCTTGTGTTTAAGAAAAGAGTGTATATTAAATGTCATTATGCCCTAAATATTAAGTTTTAATTGTTTATTTTCTGTTGTAAAGAACACACATGCATAATTTAAAATGTTATAACCTTAAAGACATAACTTTGATTTGAATGAAGCTTTAATGTTAAACAGAGCTAAACACGTGGTTTAAGCTGTTGAAGTTTCAAAATGGAACGGCAAAAACTCAAGTTATAGCATATAAAATAACTGGCAGGAACCAATGCGTGTAGACTGCAATTGGCTAAATCCACCGTTCTTGAACTCGTTAGGCTCTTTGGCACGCATTATTCTGGCTCCCCACACGATATCTTGGGAAATTCAGGAGGGCGACTTCTTGAGCGATTTCACATGAACCCGAAACTGTTTTTACGCAATAATTTCCCCCCCCCTTTCTTTCAGGAACTGTAAATACACTCTGGATGCTGCGTATGCCTGATACAGTTCTGAGACCCACAAATCTCTGCGTATTTAAAACCCGGGCTGCTTCTTCTTGTTCCTCCTTGGTTGAGAATGAAATGCCATTCTGCTGACACTTGGAAATCTGACCAATGACTCAGCAGATTGTATTGATCTGCTATCCTATCGCTGAATTCGCAAAACGTATTTGCTATGAATATTGCTATTGTAGATAAGTAATCAGTTGCTTTTGAAAAAGGTGAACTGAAGGACTTTCATGAAATAAATAATCTGATATCATAAAAACATGTATGTACAAGATCATTTTTAGCTTTCTTGTACTAAATAGACGAACGGATACTCTAGATTTTCTCGGGTTCCAGCCAGTTGTAGAGTTGATTAGAAACCCACGTTTCGGGAACGTACATCGTTCCTATCTTCAGGGCAGCTGAATGATGCAAAATTGGCTTTTTCCGTGGGGGGAAAATGCATTACTGCATTCGACCCCAAACCGATGTGCAATGGCTGGGGGATATGTGGGGTTCGCCGCTCAAACACAGAGTATCCACTAAAAAAACCCTCCACGTGTTAGTTGTATAGTGCAGAGAAAGTACGCGTTTTCATGCATTTTCCGGGTCCGGCATGGGACCCCGGTTAGTATGTGTGTAGCTAATTTGTTGGAATGCATTGCACGGGAGCGCGTCCATGGTTAATTGCTAGATTTGTCCATGAAACCTGAACATTGCCAATGAGAGATCATGCATTAGTGTTGTGGATGTTTAATTGCTTACTTTCTAAGTTTTGTAAGGAGTGCCTGCTAGTCATGGCATTTATAGCCTTACCTTAAGCTAAAGAGTTAGTGAACTATTATTCTGCTACATTTGAAGGTTAATTGTATTAATAATTTATAATGTTAATGTATTACTATGTGTTGCTGCTTCCTGTGCCGGTCCTCGCAGGTGATCACTGCTGGTCAGTAATGCACAGGTGCCCGTCGTTTTGAATAAATCCGGCTCTCTGTCCTTCTTAAGGCTCGTTGTTCGTAAAGTTGCTAATATCGTCTGTGTGACCGGCTCAATTTGTTTCGTTGGAGTGCGAATTATATAATGTGTGTTGTTTTCTAAGTTTAGTAGGGCCGTGGCTTCGGGGTTGGTCTCTTTGCAATTCCAAATTTGATATTTCGCATTTAGGTCACCTGATATAACTACTCCGTTGCTTAATTGAACTCTGGGTTTATATCCGCTGTGTTTAATACATGTGGCGGTGCATATGGCGCCGTTGTTAGTACTCGGTTATTATCTAAGACAATATAAATGCTATTCCTTCAAGTGTTCTGAATTGTGATGCTAGGTCATGAGCTATGTTTTATTTTATTATTATGGACGTTACGCCCTCGTGCCTGTTTCAATCGTTACGATGTGTAGTGTGTCCGGGTGGTTTAATCTATCTTTGTGAGTAAGATGGGTTTCAGTGATAAGCGCTATATGTGTGTTATTTTGTATGAAGGAAGTATTTCAGTTCCGTCTTTGCGGTCCGCATGCATTCCATATTATGAGGTCATGTGGCGTCTCCTGCTTCACCGCCGTTTGCACGGCAGACTCGCTGCGGAACCATGGCGCCAGAAGAATTTGTGTAATGCGGTAAATTTAATAACATCTATTTGACGTGTTTACATACATTAGGTCAGAAATTATAGGAAAATAAATGTATAATCATACCGTCGATTCGAACCGGGGATCTTCTGTCAACTTGAAACAACATGTAAATAATGCACTTTACCCTCAGCATGCAGTTGCTTTTTATCGCAATGTTATATCTCTTTTCATTCAGGAGATATACGCCATTGAAGAGTAGGATAAAAAGGCCGGTTTCAGATAAAAGAGCCGACCCGACGCCTTACATAGACTTTGACACCTACACCCTATTTGTAGGCTTTGGAGGTGGGGAGGTGTAAAAAATGTTGTAAGTACGTGTTTATTAGAGGAGGGCGGCTTGTTTTTCCAGCAAAGCCGTCAAATAAAGCCAAAACACTTGTAATCCAATTTTACGCCTATCTATGCCTAATTAGGCGACCATTTGTGTGCTTCAGTTGTCAATATTGCTCCAATGTTTAAAGGCTAATATCCACTTATTAAAAAGTGACAGAACTATGCAATTAAAGCAATTACATCCTTGGATTACAATGCATCATTTAGATGGAGATTTAAGTTATCAGAAGACCGTTTCGAATTCAGGGTACAATTATAAATGTATTTTACTATAAGCCCGGAACTAATTTAGATAAAGTCGTGAAATATATTTTATTAAATTTATAGCGTTACGGAAATTGCTGCGATTATATATGCTGACATCTGAAGTGCCGGGTTCAGGTCTGAGTGTGAAACTCGATCATTTCCGGTACTAATGCCGGTAAAAAGTTGTAACTAATTTTTTCTGGTAGCTAATATGACTTGCAAGCAGTGTCGCAAACAGTTACAGTTCAAATGCTCTTGGTTCACATCCCGATTTTTTAATTACTTCCTTAATTTTCGCCTGTACTTTAGGTTGTACTGCTTAGATTGGCAGCGTAAAGTGAATATAGCCGAATTTAATGTATAGATCTAAATTATAAATAAGTTTACTGCTAGCGTCCTGGGTTAAATTACTGATTCGTTGGTACTTATAAATTTAATAACCCCTGAACAAATTTAGATAAAAACGCCAAATAAAACGTAATCGGATGTTATAGTATTGAAATATCGTCATAATGACAATAGTTGCTTCACAGTCTCTGATCGAGTCCGGGAGCGTCATTGCAGATATCTTCCAAACTATTGCTCTTAGACGGGTGGAATAACATTTAAATGGTAGGTACTGTTGCGTAGAATTTAACTACTAAATACTTTTATTGAAAATATTACTTAATTCGATTACAAGTTTAACTTGGGAAAAATTACTTTGCACTGAATTGGAGTGAAATGTAATGGTTTTCTGCGACAATTGAGTATAAGTCATCTAAGGAATCTCATATTGTGTACTGAGTTTATGCGTAATGAAGGAAAAATGGAAACAAGAATGAAAACATGAATGATAAAATATATGAGCGATTTGAATTAAGGAAAGGAAATCGTTTATCTTACTCCCTAAGTAAGTAATTCTAAAGTATTGCGTTGATAATGATGGTGTTAACGTTGGTGCAGTGTGTGTTATGTTGATGGTTTGTTGCGGTTGTTATTCTTTATTTATTTTAAACTAATGGTTATGGTAAATGTATTTGATTGTCATGGTGATGCTGGTGAGGGTGGGGATGGCAGTTTTTAATGAATGCTTCTGTCAAAATGGGCGTTAGAGGACTTGTCTCTGTTTGGGTGAGACGTCATATGGGGTAGATGTGAGAGGAATTTCAAAATGTCTGATATACCCAAACATTTCCGTTCCGCTTGGAGTTTACGTAATGTGAAATGAGTTAATAGATGCGAAGACGTTAAAATGAATGGTATACAATAAACCAGTTTTTTGTGGAAACATTTTACAGTATAATTAACCGCTTCTATCTCCAATCACGTCATATGTCGCTAAAAAGACGTTTATATGTTACTAAAATAGTTGAGTTTTATTTCGTTGCTAAACTCATCGCAAGATTGGACTTAAAGTATGTAAAACAACAAAATATACACATAATAAGGAATATATTATGGTTAATGTATAATTTAGCACCTTAAAGCTTCAAAATATTTCAAGTATGTGTATAAACGTCAAACACGAAAACAATAAAAGCGGTAGAGCATCGAATATGAAATGACTTGTTTTCTGATAGATCTGTGCCTTGTTTTCTAATAGATTTGTACCTTCGAGCTTATGTCTTCAGTGTGTTAGTTTCCTTCCAGACGAGAAGATTTCCTTTAAGAAAAATCAGCTCTAGACTGTCTAGAAATTGTCAAGGTGAAAAAGTGTGCTCGTTTGAATGAAGCGATCAAGGATATATTGATCAGTGTTAATAAGGATTTTGTAATATTTAACAGATTGTATATATCGAGTGCGCTACATTGCAGGAGATGTTTCTAAATACAAAGTCTGTTAATAAGTGTAGTAAATGTGGAGAGAGCTTTCTACAAAGCTATCACAAGAGGCGACGTGAAATGGGCTGCTAGCAGCTCTTCAAGTGTAAGCACTGTGAAAGATTCTTCAGTAGCTATAAGGGCCAACGTCATGAAGAGGTACGTTAATTCACTACTTCTTGCAAGAAAATCAAGAATTAACCCTTGAAACATCAACGGTTGTCAACAATGGACGAGGGGTGTGACATGAGAGAGTATAAGGCATTATTTGAAGAGCGTCTGATATCTTATTTTATTCGCTGTGATTCGTTTAAAGACATGAATGCTTATCTACAGGAGGCAAAACACAGTAAAAGTTCAGCTGTTCAGAAAGAACTGAGAGTTCATAGATTGGTGAAAATTAACATGCTTTTTGAATGTGGATTTACGAATGGTGTAGGAGAAACAACTGGCAAAACATTTCATACACGTAACCAGGCCGTATTTCTACAAACGGATTTATATGCCATGTTAGATGTGAAATCTCTCTACAAAATGCAAGAATCGCATCTTAAGGCAGAAAATTGGTCTCGCTTGCCTTGAAGGGGCTCGCGTTCCGTATTAACAGTTGCGGTCCCCTTCGAGAAAGCAGCTACATTCCTCCGCCTACGTCTATGGAAACAAAAAAGCGTGTATAAACCCACAGAACTACCATGATAAAATGGTTGATGTATGCCATCCTCACAAAATTCATACGTTAGGTTCCATAACGTGTCAGGAAACACAAGGAACGTGAAGATAAGTATGATTTCTCATGTGTTTCGTTTCCTACGACATTGGCTAATATCCGTAAGTTTGAGTAAAAGATTATCATGTCTATTTGTTATGTTTGTACTAATGAGAAAGAAGAAGTGTTTCCTATAAAGGTGGTTGATAAAGAAGTAACTGACCATCGTGACCTTGTGTTGAGTGATGCTACTGGACTATAACACTATATATAAAGAATTTTGAGTAGCTCTTTCGACGCCAGAAAACTAAACGTGATGGAGTGATATATACATGCAAGCGCTGCTTCGCAGATTTTGATAATCGGTATGGACGAAGCGGTCTGGAAAAATGTACAAGAACATACCATTATCTATAATCAACATAATATATCTAAGATAGTTATGCCTACAAGGATAACTCTATCGTACAATCAAAAGGATGCTAAAGAGGATACCGAAACCACCCTATGACATCTGTGTAGATTTTGAGAGTATTCTCATGCTTATCATATATGCATAGCTAATCCTTAAACCTGCTATATACTCATATGAGAAACATTACCCGATGAGTTTCTGTATTTACGTGAAGTCATCATCCAGCGTTGATCGTCAAGAAACTGACCTTCCCTACTCATTCTTATGTATATCGTGGTTATGATGCTGCTAAGCAGTTCATAGAGGAATGGTCCGTTAGTTCAGTCAGTAGAACACCTGCCTGCTGTGCGAGGGGTCCGGGGTTCGATTCCCGGCTGGGTTGAGGTAATTTTACTCTAGTAAAGATTATTCCGTATCTTCCTCGGAGTCTGGAAGCATGAATGAGAGTGTGAATATGTGTGTGATCTAATGAAAAATACCAAAGTTTACAAGTAGCACAATGACAAGCGAATACGAGTTACACCATTGCCTAGCCAATGCTATGTTCTAAAGGAAATGCCGCCGATAAGATCATTGTAGTTAAAGGCGGGGTAGAAGTAGAACTTACAAAAAATTTCATGGAGTACCAATCATTCCTTGCGAAGAATTTCGGCAGTATACACAAATCTGCTAAGCCTCTCAAACTTGCAAACGGATTTCGAGTCTTCTAATGAGTACTGAGTATGAGCTAAGAAATTTATACAAGTAAACTACTAAGCTATCACGATCATCTAAGGGAAAGTCGTAAAAGTCTGCACAATATGTGTGATCAGGCTTGTAAAACGCCTAACTATATTCCTGTCTTCATGCATAACCTGGATACGATTCGCATTTCACCGTCAAGTAGTTGCGGTATGCAAGCGAAAAAGTAGAGCTGATTCCGAAATCTCAAGAAAGTCACATCCCATTTTCTAAATATGTTCGAGATATAAAGCTCGGACTAGTGGATAGCTATCGGTTCCTGAGTACAGGCCTGGCTAAACTAATAAAAAACCTAACAGCATATCCTGAAACAGAAAAGTACTTTGAATATGAGAACCTGAGTTTGATGACAGGCAAATATGTATTTTCCTATGATTAGGTCATATCATTGATATCTTGAACGATGCACGCCTGCCTTCGAGGATAGGATTCTAAATAGATTGAAGTGAGGAAATTAGTAACGAATACTACAAGCATACAATAATGTGTGGGAGATGTTTAATATAAGCAATTGAGGCGAGTACAGCACTTTCAATTGACTTCAAATGTACTTCTCCTCGCTGATGTTTTTAAAACATTCGGATGGCAAAGCCTGAAAACATATAAAGTTTATCCTGCCCTTCATTTCATATCCCCTGGACTTAAGTGGGATGCTATGCTTCTGTATTCCGAATTGAGCTATACTACTGGACTATGATGCGCTTCTCATGCTGGAGTCTGGTATAAGAAACAGGTTGTGTTAAGTTTCCCATCGTATGCTGACGCCAACAGCGTTTAGATAGACAAGTTTGATCCGTTAAGATCCTTTCAATACATTACATATAAAGACGTCAATAATCATTATGGTTAGGCGATGTTCCACGCCCTTCCTTGTGGCGGATTTGAGTGGGTATCTTCTTAATTATCGGCATAAACTTTTGAAAGAAGATAACCCTCACGGATATATTTTAGAAGTTGATATCGAATATTCTACTGAGCTTCATGACCTGCATAACGATATACCATTACTGACCGCGTGTCTGAAGCCAAAGGATTCTTCCGCACAAAAGCTAATTCCTCACCTTGGACCCCGACGAAGGTATGTTGTTCATTATATGATCTTGAAACATGCTCTCATGGAAACATGGGCTTATGCTAAAAAAATTCATCGTACCCTACGACTTCGGTTATCGCGATGGTTAAAACCTTACGTCGAATTTAATAACCAGCTACGACAATAGGCTAGGCATCTCCCTTTTTTCTTCCATTAACTTGTTCATTTCCATTGGCCTTTGGTGCTGTTCCACTCCTGCTATTGTCAGCAATATCGCAATTGCAATCATGATGGTTCTTCATATCTGTGTTTCCATTTTTCACTTTTCCTTCTTTTCCTATTTTTTTTCGAAACTTCCAATTCTACATCGATACATTTGAACGCCCACTCCAAGTTTATCGTGTTCTCTCGTACTCGCTCCGTAACACAGTCTCCCCCTCACACTGCTGGCTTACGACTCCCCCTATAGGTACTAATCAGTAAATAGAGGAAGTACTGCGTTCTACCCAAAAGTTCGGTGTCGAGATTTCACTGGAAATACGCGTTTTAATGCTCACTGAATCCAGGAAGGACTGTTTTAGAAAGAGTTTTGTGGTGTGTATTTGTCTGTCTGTGAAGAGCATAATTCCAAAAAGAAGAGTCCCTTAAACACCAATCTTGGTATTTAAGCTCAGCGTCTTTGAAGGATGCGACAAAAAGGTTTTCAAAAAAGTTGCCCACCCCAAACTACCCGTTACGTGGGAAATTTCTGTTATTGTTTTCATTTTTTCAAGAATGTCTCTAACAATTTAGATTAAAATGCCGCATGTTTAAGATATTTGCTTGAAAAATGAAATGCTTATCTACATTTTCTGGGAATAACCCGTGAATTCTTGTTCATTCTGAATAAACTTTAGTATAACTGGTAAACTGTACGAAACAGACAATATCTTAATGTTGTACGTAAAATGCAATCTCATTAAAGGACACAGTTTAGGAGGCGTGTTTTTCAAGTAAGCACCTTTTTATTATTTTGCCGCTGCAGCACTGCAGTCGCGATTTTGAGCATGTGCGAACACTTCCTCTATTCATTTGGAAGCTAGACGCAGCTCTGAGCGATCTTCACTTTGTGTTTTCCGTTGTTAGAGAGCTTCGAAATGTTCCAAACAATAGAACGACCCACCACCTCTGAAGTCAGATCAGTGAATCGTTTTTTGAATGCAAGAAATGTTACGCCAGCATACATCCATCGCCAATTGTGCTAGGTTTATGGGGAAACAACAATGAGTGACAATGCCCGGCCACATACAGCCAAACAAACTCATGATCTGATCGGATCATTTGGTTGGGAACAATTCGACAACCCAACTACAGTCCGGGTTTGAACCAAGCAATTTTCATCTGTTTGTTCATCTGAAGAAAGTCCTTGGTGGAAAACATTTCAATGGCGATGGTGCTGTGAAACAAAAAGTGCAGACTTCGCTTTCATCACAGGCGGCATCATTATTTGACGAAAGCATACAGAACTGGTTTCCCGTTATACGATTACTGAATAATGGCGGCGACAATGTAGTGTAAGGTAATGAATGATTATAAAGTGTTTGGAAAATAATTTTATTATTTTTAAAAAATTACCAGTACTTACTTTAAAAACACTACTCGTATGTAAAATACATTTTTAAACATTTTCGAGAAATTCATTTTTATTGGTTTTTATTTTGAAATACTTATACTTTTTACAAGTGGCAAATAGGTATTTGTATTTTTGTTATGGCCATGCAAACAACATGGAATTTCAAAGACTCGTATAGTGATCTGGTTTTTAAAAATCTGGCTATCGCTTTATTCTGCTATATCCTTATAAGTAGCTTAGAGAAGGAAACATCTGGCGCAAAAAATGGTGATACATGGAAGAGATAGGAAATACGAGGAGAGGTACTGGGAGAGCAGGAGTTGAAGCTGTTCGAAGGTGACTCTGGGAATAAATTAGGGTTTAATGGAGGTGGATAGCGGTGTGTGTACGTTCGCTGTAGGGTATGTCGTATGATTTATAACTTAAGAGCTTTCTAGAGTGAATGTGTCTAGGTCTATCTTAAGCTAAACCCCCATTTAATAATCTCTTCTATCCTAAGTTAGATCGTCCTATAATCAATTACCCTATACTCTCATCACATAACATAACCTCGCCCAAACTTCACCCTATGTAGACCCTCGTTTTACATAGATTTGCTAGCATTTCACAGTAGTTTATCCCGTTTTTGTTGGCGTATTGGGCATTCATAGATGTTTGTTATGCATTTAGAGTATTATGGTGGTGTGGTGATTTCAAGCATTTTTGCAGACTTTCGAGCACCTTTATAGGCATTTCAGACACTCACATGGCCTTTTAGGAACACTTTTACGAGCATTTCGGGCTCTGGAACATGCTTGTTTTTATTTTGGAGCATTTCAGGATTCTTTGAAGATATTCTGGCTGCTTTTACAGGCCTTCTAGGTAGTAGATCAGGTATTTTAGTGCATATCGGGGATGATTTGAGGACATGCTAGACCTTCTACGAGCATTTTTAACAAAGTAGCAGGTATGTTAGGGCTTTGATGCAGAAGATATTTTAGGCACCGGAAGAATTTTTGTCGGGCATTTTACAGCACTTACGGCATTTACTCACTGGTGCAGCTAAATACGGTATTGCTATACACCTTTAGCGCATTTTGGAACACCGTTAGGGGCATTTAGGGGTGCTCTTATGGTATTTCGAAAGTTCTTTTAGAAACTCTATCTTGTATTTTCAGAGTATTGCTACTGGATTTTGGTGCATTTTGAGCCTTTTTGGAGATATTTTATACAACTTAAAATATTTTTTACAGTTTGCCAGGCATTTCACGGCATTTCGAAAGTATTTTAGCCACTGTAGCAGGGATACCCCGGGTATTGGTACAGGTGTTTAGGACATTTCGGAACACACTGAAGGTATTTCACGGAGTATTAAAATATTTTATACAGCTTTTTAGGTATTTGGAGCATTTCGAAAGTATTTTAGGTACTGCAGAGGGTGTTTTCGTGAGGGAAGTTCCATCACGACCATTTTACACATTTTTAAAGTATTTCAGGCGTAGGAACATGTATAACCCTGGAAGAGGTAATTTGAGCACTGTTATAGGTCTATCGACTATTTTATGAACGTTGTGAACACCTTGAAGCTATTCCACCATATTTTGACAGGTATATCTCACATTTCACGGTATTTTGCTACTCTTCTCACGATTGCTATGTTTAACACGTATTTCTCTAGTTTTTTTCCTGATTTTGTATGTTTTACGACAATTTGATGTTATTTGAGATTTTCACACTTTTACACCATTTGAGGCATTTTCCACTAGTTTTGGATATTCTGAGGACTTTTTCTAATGTTACAAAAGTTATTCTTTACTTATAAATTCCTTTTATAATCCTTTTATAGCATGTGAGGCGAAGGGTGCTAAACTGTCTATGGTTTACAGTCCTTCTAAGGTATATTCCATCCTGTCATCGTCTATCCTATCCTTGCACCGACACCTGAACCTAACCTGAGCGGTCCAACACTAACCTAACTTAACCTGATTTCGACTATTCTAACCAAATTATTCCAACCGCTATCATCCATTCTATCCTAAAATTGTCTAACCTAACTTTACACCAAACAACCTAACCTAACCTGACCTAGATAATCCTCCCATCGTCAATTCTATCCTACCATCGTCTAAGCTAATCCCACACCGAACATCCAACGCTAACCTATCACACACTACCCTGCCCTAGATAATCCTCTCATCATCTATTCTATGCTACCATCGTCTAAGCTAATCCTACACCTAACTTCCAACGCTAACATATCCCACACTACCCTGCCCTAGACAACCCTCTCATAATTCTATCCTACCATCACCTAACCTAACCACACAGCGAACATCCTAGCCTAACCTAACCCAGTCCAACCTGCCCTAGACTACTCTTCATCATCTATTCTATCCTGTCATCGTAAAACTTAATCTCATATCAGCCATCCTAGCCTCAATAAGACCATAACGTAACCAAAAGTGACCAAACACGTGACAAAAAGTTAACAAAACGTGACCAAATGTAACTAACCCGTTGCTAAGACAACCTAAACTAACTCATTCTTCATAACCTAGACAATCAGCATGCAAACCTAACCTAACTTAGGCTAGACCATCCTCCCATCATCTAATCTAATCTGATACCACTCTAGGCTAAACTAGACCATTCCTTATCATCTTTCTATCCTGCAATCATTTACCCTAACCTCGCACTGAATATCCTAAGATAACCTAAACCAGGCTAGACCATCCTCTCATCATCTATTCTATCCAGGCATCGTCTAACCTAATGCAATACATTCCTAAGGCGACACCAAGCATTCTAACCTAAACTAGAACATCCCTTATCAACTATCATAAAATCATCTGCCATAATCTAGCACCGAATATCCCAAACTAATCTAATCAGAGCTATGCAACAGTAACGTAAGCTGCCTTTGAAATTCATTCCTGAAATTGAGGAGTTTTATTCATTTTCACTATTTGAGGGTCTTAATTAGGAAGTTTATGTCAGCTCACTTTTGTTTCGAAATTTATCTTAGTTTTTTCTTCAGCGTCTCTCCTCTTTTTATCTGGGCTTCAGACCAGCAGCAGAAGTTACTGCCAGTGGCAGAGTTACCACCTTCCACTTCCATTCTTCTTCCTTCTTCAACATGTTTATACTAAGTTTATGTGAGTGATAATTGAGTAAACCTCCATTTCCTATAAACAGGCTCAAGGAGAAAGCCAACATATTAAGGTATGCAACACATTCTCTCTAATGCAGAACTCCCAATTCTGTAATCACTATAAGCATATGTAGATGTTCCATCATCTGCAATCACTCTTTTATCGTCATGAGATCATAAGTTTACTTTGTTAGTTTAAAGATTCCAAACAAAATGGTGATAATTACGTTCATCGCTGTTCGTATAATCTCATTGCTTTTTAAGCAAACCAAATAGCCCCCAAAAGTAATATTGAAGTTAATAGCGTTTCGTTTAATACCCATAATCTTTTTATACACTTCTATTAATATCGAGTGCATACATTTTAGGTCTAAGACTGACAAACGTCAAATAATTTTTCCGTTGAATTCATCTTTAAATTCTCCTAAATTTTTGTTTTGGGCTGGCTAGCATTTATGGATTTTTGGATAATGAGACTATCTAGATATTCGAGCAGTGGTAGTTTAACCCGGTATACATCTGTTGTAGTCACTCGACGGATGAAGGAGTCAGTATCCATATACAGCATTTCGAGGTTTTCAACTCCATAATACGAAAGTAACTCATCATAATAATACGAGTACATAAGGGTTTATGAAATGTCTACACACCCATGTCTATGTATACGCGTTTCCTGAACACAATCTGTCGTGAAGCCATATGTACAGCATTCATGGCATATCTATATATATTTCTATCAATGAATGTAGGTTTTACTGTACGTTTTTAACCTCTTACGGTCTATCACAAGCAGTATATCCATAACAATACGAATGTTCTCCATGATTTTTCCAAACATAACGTTTTTCAATAGCTTGCAGAGATCCTTTTCAATATCGTTTCTAGCCTATTGTCGTAGCTTTTTATTAAATTCGACGTAAGGTTTTAACCATCGCGATAACCGAAGTCGTAGGGTACGATGAATTTTTTAGCATAAGCCCATGTATGAGAGCATGTTTCAAGATCATATAATGAACAACATACCTTCGTCGGGGTCCAAGGTGAGGAATTAGCTTTTGTGCAGAAGAATCATTTAGCTTCAGACACTTGGTCAGTAATGGTATATCGTTTTGCAGGTCATGAAGCTCAGTAGAATATTCGATATCAACTTCTAAAATATATCCGTGAGGGTTATCTTCTTTCAAAAGTTTATGCCGATAATTAAGAAGATACCCACTCAAATCCGCCACAAGGAAGGGCGTGGAACATCGCCTAACCATAATGATTATTGACGTCTTTATATGTAATGTATTGAAAGGATCTTAACGGATCAAACTTGTCTATCTAAACGCTGTTGGCGTCAGCATACGATGGGAAACTTAACACAACCTGTTTCTTATACCAGACTCCAGCATGAGAAGCGCATCATAGTCCAGTAGTATAGCTCAATTCGGAATACAGAAGCATAGCATCCCACTTAAGTCCAGGGGATATGAAATGAAGGGCAGGATAAACTTTATATGTTTTCAGGCTTTGCCATCCGAATGTTTTAAAAACATCAGCGAGGAGAAGTACATTTGAAGTCAATTGAAAGTGCTGTACTCGCCTCAATTGCTTATATTAAACAACTCCCACACATTTTTGTATGCTTGTAGTATTCGTTCCTAATTTCCTCACTTCAATCTATTTAGAATCCTATCCTCGAAGGCAGGCGTGCATCGTTCAAGATATCAATGATATGACCTAATCATAGGAAAATACATATTTGCCTGTCATCAAACTCAGGTTCTCATATTCAAAGTACTTTTCTGTTTCAGGATATGCTGTTAGGTTTTTTAATAGTTTAACCAGGCCTGTACTCAGGAACCGATAGCTATCCACTAGTCCGAGCTTTATATCTCGAACATATTTAGAAAATGGGATGTGACTTTCTTGAGATTTCGGAATCAGCTCTACTTTTTCGCTTGCATACCGCAACTACTTGACGGTGAAATGCGAATCGTATCCAGGTTATGCATGAAGACAGGAATATAGTTAGGCGTTTTACAAGCCTGATCACACATATTGTGCAGACTTTTACGACTTTCCCTTAGATGATCGTGATAGCGCGCTTAGTAGTTTAGTTGTATAAATTTCTTAGCTCATACACAGTACTCATTAGAAGACTCGAAATCCGTTTGCAAGTTTGAGAGGCTTAGCAGATTTGTGTATACTGCCGAAATTCTTCGCAAGGAATGATTGGTACTCCATGAAATTTTTTGTAAGTTCTACTTCTACCCCGCCTTTAACTACAATGATCTTATCGGCGGCATTTCCTTTAGAACATAGCATTGGCTAGGCAATGGTGTAACTCGTATTCGCTTGTCATTGTGCTACTTGTAAACTTTGGTATTTTTCATTAGATCACACACATATTCACACTCTCATTCATGCTTCCAGACTCCGAGGAAGATACGGAATAATCTTTACTAGAGTAAAATTACCTCAACCCAGCCCGGGACCCCTCGCACAGCAGGCAGGTGCTCTACCGACTGAACTAACGGACCATTCCTCTATAAACTGCTTAGCAGCATCATAACCACGATATACATAAGACTGAGTAGGGAAGGTCAGTTTCTTGACGATCAACGCTGGATGATGACTTCACGTAAATGCAGAAACTCATCGGGTAATGTTTTTCTTATGAGTATATAGCAGGTTTAAGGATTAGCTATGCATATATGATATGCATGAGAATACTCTCAAAATCTGCACAGATGTCATAGGGTAGTTTCGGTATCCTCTTTAGCATCCTTTTGATTGTACGATAGAGTTATCCTTGTAGGCATAACTATCTTAGATATATTATGTTGATTATAGATAATGGTATGTTCTTGTACATTTTTCCAGACCGCTTCGTCCATACCGATTATCAAAATCTGCGAAGCAGCGCTTGCATGTATATATCACTCCATCACGTTTAGTTTTCTGGTGTCGAAAGAGCTACTCAAAATTCTTTATATATAGTGTTATAGTCCGGTAGCATCACTCAACACAAGGTCACGATGGTCAGTTACTTCTTTATCAACCACCTTTATAGGAAACACTTCTTGTTTCTCATTAGTACAAACATAACAAATAGACATGATAATCTTTTACTCAAACTTACGGATATTAGCCAATGTCGTAGGAAACGAAACACATGAGAAGTCATACTTATCTTCACGTTCCTTGTGTTTCCTGACACGTTATGGAACCTAACGTATGAATTTTGTGAGGATGGCATACATCAACCAGTTTATCATGGTAGTTCTGTGGGTTTATACACGCTTATTTGTTTCCAAAGACGTAGACGGAGGAATGTAGCTGCTTTCTCGAAGGGGACCGCAACTGTTAATACGGAACGCGAGCCCCTTCAAGGCAAGCGAGACCAATTTTCTGCCTTAAGATGCGATTCTTGCATTTTGTAGAGAGATTTCACATCTAACATGGCATATAAATCCGTTTGTAGAAATACGGCCTGGTTACGTGTATGAAATGTTTTGCCAGTTGTTTCTCCTACACCATTCGTAAATCCACATTCAAAAAGCATGTTAATTTTCACCAATCTATGAACTCTCAGTTCTTTCTGAACAGCTGAAATTTTACTGTGTTTTGCCTCCTGTAGATAAGCACTCATGTCTTTAAACGAATCACAGCGAATAAAATAAGATATCAGACGCTCTTCAAATAATGCCTTATACCCTCTCATGTCACACCCCTCGTCCATTGTTGACAACCGTTGATGTTTCAAGGGTTGATTCTTGATTTTCTTGCAAGAAGTAGTGAATTAACGTACCTCTTCATGACGTTGGCCCTTATAGCTACTGAAGAATCTTTCACAGTGCTTACACTTGAAGAGCTGCTAGCAGCCCATTTCACGTCGCCTCTTGTGATAGCTTTGTAGAAAGCTCTCTCCACATTTACTACACTTATTAACAGACTTTGTATTTAGAAACATCTCCTGCAATGTAGCGCACTCGATGTATACAATCTGTTAAATATTACAAAATCCTTATTAACACTGATCAATATATCCTTGATCGCTTCATTCAAACGAGCACACTTTTTCACCTTGACAATTTCTAGACAGTCTAGAGCTGATTTTTCTTAAAGGAAATCTTCTCGTCTGGAAGGAAACTAACACACTGAAGACATAAGCTCGAAGGTACAGATCTATCAGAAAACAAGGCACAGATCTATTAGAAAACAAGTCATTTCGTATTCGATGCTCTACCGCTTTTATTGTTTTCGTGTTTGACGTTTATACACATACTTGAAATATTTTGAAGCTTTAAGGTGCTAAATTATACATTAACCATAATATATTCCTTATTATGTGTATATTTTGTTGTTTTACATACTTTAAGTCCAATCTTGCGGTGAGTTTAGCAACGAAATAAAACTCAACTATTTTAGTAACATATAAACGTCTTTTTAGCTACATATGACGTGATTGGAAATAGAAGCGGTTAATTAGACTGTAAAATGTTTCCACAAAAAACTGGTTTATTGTACACCATTCATTTTAACGTCTTCGCATCTATTAACTCATTTCACATTACGTAAACTCCAAGCGGAACGGAAATGTTTGGGTATATCAGACATTTTGAACTTCCTCTCACATCTACCCCATATGACGTCTCACCCAAACAGAGACAAGTCCTCTAACGCCCATTTTGACAGAAGCATTCATTAAAAACTACCATCCTCACCCTCACCAGCATCACCATGACAATCAAATACATTTACCATAACCATTAGTTTAAAATAAATAAAGAATAACAACCGCAACAAACCATCAACATAACACACACTGCACCAACGTTAACACCATCATTATCAACGCAATGCTTTAGAATTACTTACTTAGGGAGTAAGATAAACGATTTTCTTTCCTTAATTCAAATCGCTCATGTATTTTATCATTCATGTTTTCATTCTTGTTTCCATTTTTCCTTCATTACGCATATACTCAGTACACAATATGAGATTCCGTAGATGACTTATACTCAATTGTCGCAGAAAACCATTACATTTCACTCCAATCAGTGCAAAGTAATTTTTCCCAAGTTAAACTTGTAATCGAATTAAGTAATATTTTCAATAAAAGTATTTAGTAGTTAAATTTTACGCAACAGTACCTACCATTTAAATGTTATTCCACCCGTCTAAGAGCAATAGTTTGGAAGATATCTGTAATGACGCTCCGGGACTCGATCAGAGACTGTGAAGCAACTATTGTCATTATGACGATATTTCAATACTATAACATCCGATTACGTTTTATTTGGCGTTTTTATCTAAATTTGTTCAGGGGTTATTAAATTTATAAGTACCAACGAATCAGTAATTTAACCCAGGACGCTAGCAGTAAACTTATTTATAATTTAGATCTATACATTAAATTCGGCTATATTCACTTTACGCTGTCAATCTAAGCAGTACAACCTAAAGTACAGGCGAAAATTAAGGAAGTAATTAAAAAATCGGGATGTGAACCAAGAGCATTTGAACTGTAACTGTTTGCGACACTGCTTGCAAGTCATATTAGCTACCAGAAAAAATTAGTTACAACTTTTTACCGGCATTAGTACCGGAAATGATCGAGTTTCACGCTAAGACCTGAACTCGGCACTTCAGATGTCAGCATATATAATCGCAGCAATTTCCGTAACGCTATAAATTTAATAAAATATATTTCACGACTTTATCTAAATTAGTTCCGGGCTTATAGTAAAATACATTTATAATTGTACCCTGAATTCGAAACGGTCTTCTGATAACTTAAATCTCCATCTAAATGATGCATTGTAATCCAAGGATGTAATTGTTTTAATTGCATAGTTCTGTCACTTTTTAATAAGTGGATATTAGCCTTTAAACATTGGAGCAATATTGACAACTGAAGCACACAAAGGGGTCGCCTAATTAGGCATAGACAGGCGTAAAATTGGATTACAAGTGTTTTGGCTTTATTTGACGGCTTTGCTGGAAAAACAAGCCGCCCTCCTCTAATAAACACGTACTTACAACATGTTTTACACCTCCCCACCTCCAAAGCCTACAAATAGGGTGTAGGTGTCAAAGTCTATGTAAGGCGTCGGGTCGGCTCTTTTATCTGAAACCGGCCTTTTTATCCTACTCTTCAATGGCGTATATCTCCTGAATGAAAAGAGATATAACATTGCGATAAAAAGCAACTGCATGCTGAGGGTAAAGTGCATTATTTACATGTTGTTTCAAGTTGACAGAAGATCCCCGGTTCGAATCGACGGTATGATTATACATTAATTTTCCTATAATTTCTGACCTAATGTATGTAAACACGTCAAATAGATGTTATTAAATTTACCGCATTACACAAATTCTTCTGGCGCCATGGTTCCGCAGCGAGTCTGCCGTGCAAACGGCGGTGAAGCAGGAGACGCCACATGACCTCATAATATGGAATGCATGCGTACCGCAAAGTCGGAACTGAAATACTTCCTTCATACAAAATAACACACATATAGCGCTTATCACTGAAACCCATCTTACTCACAAAGATAGATTAAACCACCCGGACACACTACACATCGTAACGATTGAAACAGGCACGAGGGCGTAACGTCCATAATAATAAAATAAAACATAGCTCATGACCTAGCATCACAATTCAGAACACTTGAAGGAATAGCATTTATATTGTCTTAGATAATAACCGAGTACTAACAACGGCGCCATATGCACCGCCACATGTATTAAACACAGCGGATATAAACCCAGAGTTCAATTAAGCAACGGAGTAGTTATATCAGGTGACCTAAATGCGAAATATCAAATTTGGAATTGCAAAGAGACCAACCCCGAAGCCACGGCCCTACTAAACTTAGAAAACAACACAGATTATATAACTCGCACTCCAACGGAACAAATTGAGTCGGTCACACAGACGATATTAGCAACTTTACGAACAACGAGCCTTAAGAAGGACAGAGAGCCGGATTTATTCAAAACGACGGGCACATGTGCATTACTGACCAGCAGTGATCACCTGCGAGGACCGGCACAGGAAGCAGCAACACATAGTAATACATTAACATTATAAATTATTAATACAATTAACCTTCAAATGTAGCAGAATAATAGTTCACTAACTCTTTAGCTTAAGGTAAGGCTATAAATGCCAAGACTAGCAGGCACTCCTTACAAAACTTAGAAAGTAAGCAATTAAACATCCACAACACTAATGCATGATCTCTCATTGGCAATGTTCAGGTTTCATGGACAAATCTAGCAATTAACTATGGACGCGCTCCCGTGCAATGCATTCCAACAAAATTAGCTACACACATACTAACCGGGGTCCCATGCCGGACCCGGAAAATGCATGAAAACGCGTACTTTCTCTGCACTATACAACTAACACGTGGAGGGTTTTTTTAGTGGATACTCTGTGTTTGAGCGGTGAACCACACATATCCCCCAGCCATTGCACATCGGTTTGGGGTCGACTGCAGTAATGCATTTTCCCCCACGGAAAAAGCCAATTTTGCATCATTCAGCTGCCCTGAAGATAGGAACGATGTACGTTCCCGAAACGTGGGTTTCTAATCAACTCTACAACTGGCTGGAAGCCCGAGAAAATCTAGAGTATCCGTTCGTCTATTTAGTACAAGAAAGCTAAAAATGATCTTGTACATACATGTTTTTATGATATCAGATTATTTATTTCATGAAAGTCCTTCAGTTCACCTTTTTCAAAAGCAACTGATTACTTATCTACAATAGCAATATTCATAGCAAATACGTTTTGCGAATTCAGCGATAGGATAGCAGATCAATACAATCTGCTGAGTCATTGGTCAGATTTCCAAGTGTCAGCAGAATGGCATTTCATTCTCAACCAAGGAGGAACAAGAAGAAGCAGCCCGGGTTTTAAATACGCAGAGATTTGTGGGTCTCAGAACTGTATCAGGCATACGCAGCATCCAGAGTGTATTTACAGTTCCTGAAAGAAAGGGGGGAAATTGTTGCGTAAAAGCAGTTTCGGGTTCATGTGAAATCGCTCAAGAAGTCGCCCTCCTGAATTTCCCAAGATATCGTCGTGGGGAGCCAGAATAATGCGTGCCAAAGAGCCTAACGAGTTCAAGAACGGTGGTTTTAGCCGGTTGCAGTCTACACGCATTGGTTCCTGCCAGTTATTTTATATGCTATAACTTGAGTTTTTGCCGTTCCATTTTGAAACTTCAACAGCTTAAACCACGTGTTTAGCTCTGTTTAACATTAAAGCTTCATTCAAATCAAAGTTATGTCTTTAAGGTTATAACATTTTAAATTATGCATGTGTGTTCTTTACAACAGAAAATAAACAATTAAAACTTAATATTTAGGGCATAATGACATTTAATATACACTCTTTTCTTAAACACAAGGATCATTTATGTTGAAGCTCCTGTAGAGCCTTGAGAAAATTACACAGGTGTATGTTTTCAGACAACCACAAATTTCATATCCGCATAACTGTCATGTTATCGTCAATAATATTTTCGTTCTCTATATGGTGTATATATGCAGTGTGGAAACTAATATTCTAAAGTATTTTCGCATTTCAAGATGTGGTTGTTGACAGCCATACTTATTTGCATGGATTGACACATATAGCACTTAGCGGGGAAGCAAACCTATATAGAAATACGTAAACAATAAGTGGGGAATAGTCCCTTACAATAACACCTTAAAGTCAGCGCATGGGAAAAGCCTGTCCCAGCACAACATAAGAACTAGTGGGCCCACTATAACTATAGTATTATATAAGACTAAGGTATGAAAAGACCCATTCAAAACACACCTCGACTACCACACAGATAAAAAATTGATCAAAACACAAAAGATAGTAGAAGGTAAAAAGAAGTGAAAACATAAAGGATAACACACACACGGAAAAAAGGGAATCCATGGAAAACAGAAAAGAAAATAATATGGCAGGTATAGGTCGTTCGGGTTTACTTGTCTCGGGGACCATAAAAGTGGAAGGTCGGTTCTACCACGCAAGTTAGGGATGGGGGTAAAAAATATGTTTTGCGAATAGAAACGCCGAATCCCATTCATACTTGCCTCTCGATTTTCCTCGTGTGGCTGCAGTGTCGGACCACTCCAGTCCCGTGCGTGTGGATAGTACATTATTTTAGCATAAAGTTCATTGTTCTATCATTACTTTTGAAATGCAAGGTAGTATGGAGACCTGGTACTTACTTTTAAATCTATTTCTCCTATTTATAATTCTTAATCTGCACTACTAGCTGATGTTAGTAAACAAGGTAAACCTCTGCAGTCTGACGTTGTAGAATGGTTTGTAATGCGCACAAGTTCTTCGAAGAAGAGTTCGATGTGAAAAAAGACCTAATAGAACACCAAAGAAAGCAGTCGTAGGTTCATTCACCAAATCTGCTATACGCGAAGAATTTACGGTTTGCATAAGTTACAACTTTTGCCAAGTTTGGATGTCATCAAGGAACCTCTAAGGAAAGAGGGATTTTTTGACGGCAGCAAAGGGGCTCTCTTTGAAATATTAAATTTTATTTCATTAAATGAAATTTCGTTATGTGAAAAACAATAAAGGACGGAAGTTTCTAATGGGAAGCAGCCTTATAATAGTGAAAAAAATCTACTTTCTTGAGAAATATTAAGCGTTTGCAAAATTCAAATCGACCAATTATGTACTTAGACGAGACATGGATCAATATGAATTATACCAAAGGAAAAATATGGATGTGTGAAAATTCTGATGGGGAATTTGAGCCACCCTTAGATATTCCCTTAGGTAAAGGGCAGAGGTTTGTTATTCTTCACGCTGGACTAAGATTGGATTTGCTTCTAATGGCCTGCTAATCTCCAAAATCCAGGTCGACGAAACACTATCATGAAGAAATGGATGGACATGGGTTTAAAAACCAGTTCGTCAGCAAATTGCTTCCAAATATCCCTTTGAACTCCTTTACTGAACTCGTTTAACGCTTATCATTCAGTTGAACTAAATAAAGCTCCAATTTCCTCCACAAGAAAAGCCATGATGTAGGACTGGCTACGTCATCACGGTTACAATTATTATGATCCACGTTCTACAAATCTGCACACTATGAGATTATTAAAACTACTAAACATAAATTCAGAACGTATGAAATTCACCAAATTGCTGCATAACATGGACAAAATATTTTGCGTCTGCCTCCATATCACTGTGACTTAAATCCGATTGAGATGATTTTGAGGGCTAATAAAAAGCGATGTTGCTAAACACAATATAAGCTTTAAAATTAACAATACGGAGGGACTGTTTAGAGAAAATTACTTCCGAAAATTGGAAAAGTGCTTGTGCTCACGTTTGCAAGATGGAAGAGACCTATTGGAAGAAGAATGCACTTACGAATGAAGTGTTGAACAATTTCATTATTAATTTAAAAGAAACATACTCAGATGAAGACGAGGATTATGATTTTACTTCCTTCACTGTAGAAGATGGAACTACTGCTAGTTCTTCACAGTTCCACTGATTGTGGGGAAGGAATCGAACCTCTCCCGCCTTCGCCATAACAACAGAGGCAGAGGGATGCGTACCTAATTCTCTTTTCAACATGCCTCTTTCTATTTATTTAGGCGTGAGACAAGTTAAAACAAACGTGGCATAGCAACTCAAAGAAAACGAAGGAAGGAACCCGTACCGGAGCGCTAGACAACGTACCAAGAGTCGCACGAGTATGAGCGAAATAGTTGCTACCTGGCAGCGAGAAAGCGAGTAAATTTCGATATTATGAAACAGAACGATTCGCTTAAAGGTGAGAAGCATGCGTAGTGGCAATATAACCAATGATATAATCCTGGATCTGAAACTAAACAGAATTAACAATGTGTACAACCTTAAACGGACCTATGTAACGAAGTGCCAATTTTTTTGCAGAAACCACCGGAGGTATCACTCAAGGGATGCGGCTTGTGAATGAGCAGATCTCGAATCTAAAACTGGACATGGCTACGAAGGCGATTATATCCTTGCGCAAGGCGTTGATAGTCACGGCGAAGAAAAGAAAGGGTTGCCTTCCGCCTCTCTCGAATCTTCTCGGCACTGGAAACTTCTGAAAACATATTAGACAACTAACACTGTTTACTTAAACGACATCACGGCATAAACCGAAACATGAGATTGAAAGGAAAACCACGATGTGCCTCGTGAACCGCAGTACTCAGTGCCAACTGGAAATCATGAAAGAAAGTATCCCAGTGGGAAAGCGAATCAGAATGTAAGGCAATGAGAATGCTCTTCAAATTACGACTAACTCATTCAGCTAGAGAAAGCCGAGGATCGTAACGTGAAGAATGCACGAATTTAATGGCACACTGAAAATGAAATGTGCGAAAAATACGTGCACGAAAATGTGAAGCAGTGTCGGAGACCAAAGTCTTAGGGATACCAAAGCCGAAAATACTAGACAAGATGGACATGGATGCAAGGGCAGTGGCGACTCGAACAGAAACAACCCAAATAAATTTAGTAAAAGCGTCAACAATGACGCAATGATAAATATTTTCCGGAAAGAACGAAATAGGGGCTATATAATCCAGGAACGAGCGTTACACGGAACAGGATGCCACTTTAGAACTAAGAAGACCAAATTATTCTCAGAAGGTTTGGCCCTCAAAGAATTGTCACAGGATTTAAGTAAGTTTGAAATATTTCTATGCATATTATGCCGAACGAAATATTGCTGAATTTTAATTTTGATCTTGTATATACAGGATGGACCATTTAAGTTGCGACTGTACAATATTTCCAAAGCTAAGCGTTGTAGAAAGAAATCTCTTTGAATAAAGGCTGCTGGAAATTATGAGGGAAAGTAAATGTCATTAGTCGTGTTTTTTTGGAGGACGGCATGATGGTTATTGTAGGGTCCATTTAATTTTTGTAAATGGGAACCTACAGTGGGATCAATTTAAATTAATCCTAAAATGACCATCACAACATCTTCCAAATAAAACATGACTAATGTCATTTACTTTCCCCCATGTTATCAAGCAACTTTTTTCCAGGCATTTCTTTCTACAACGCTTAGTTCTGGAAATATTGTACAATCTAAAACTAAATGGTCCACCCTGTATGTATGTATGTATGTATGTACGTACGTACGTATGTATGTATGTGTATGTATGTATATGCAAATGGGCACCAAATTACAATGTATAAAGGTACTGTAACACCAAAACATTTTGAAGTAGAATTTAAGTCAGCCGCAACGGTGTAAGGCCCGCATAAATGAGTCCTACTTTAAAGGCATATCCGTGAAATACACTACCGAAATTACAGTGATGTCAAATTGGACATAACAGCGATATTTGGCCGATTTTCAGAAATAGATGTGAACTCAGATGGAAAGTCATACGAAAATGACTTACGCCAAAAACCTGCTGTGGTTGCGCCTGAATGACGGTAGGTGGTTCGTAGAATATATGACAGCATACAGGAGAACGCATCTGTGACGAATTTTCGGAATTACGTATGTGCTTAACGGTGAACTGGAAAGCGCTAAGTTTCACTGCTCAGCGAGCAAGTTTATCTCTGTGATAAAACACATAATACCCTGATTGTCACACTCCTAAAGAAATTCATGATGCTATAAAATGAACGAAACTTGTCCCAGGCGGTGATCACAGCCTCAAGTTCATATACTGATAGTCAACTTTCGGCGAAAGAGGGACAACGATAAATATAATAAAAGAGTCGACGAGCTCGTTCGGGTCCCTGCAATAAGACAGCAGCAACGGCAAAACGTGAGGCGTCCATTTGTACAATAAATTATTGGCCAAAATTGCTAATGGCCAAAACCGATAGATTCATAATAGCTGTCTTAAGTATCTCAAAAGCGCGCTGGTGTATCAGAGGCCAAAATTTGACGCCCATCCGACGGAGTGCGTTTAAAAGTTCTGAAATATCCTAAAAATAAGGAATACGTTTATGAAAAAAGCGACCATCCCCAAAAAGGAAGCCAGTTGTTTCTGAGAAAATATGAGTTGGAAAACGACGTACAGTTAACGTATGTTCCGGATCCATAGAAGTGCCCAGAGTTATATGACCCAGAAAAGAATTGTGTTGACTGCAAACTTAACATTAGAAGGAGACACAGTTAAATCGGCTTGCTGAAGACGGCAGAAAACCAGACACAGGTGTCGCATATTTAATTGAAAATACGGAGAATAAATATGCAAATCGTCCAGATAATTATAGACAAATTTGAATTTATGTTTATGCAGATTTTGTCCAAATGGCGAGAAACGACCTGTGCTGCGGTAGAAAGGCCGAATGGGATACGAGTAAATTAAAATAAATTCCAAGGTGTGAAAAATGCTGTTATAGGCCTAGATAAGTTCGACAATGTAATTGGATGATAAGCTTGATTAAGGTCCAAGGTGGTAAATATTTTAACCACACGAAAATATATTCCAAAGTATGCAAATGTGGTAGGGGCATAGAATCTAGTTGCATATGTTTATTAAGCTTACTATAATCTATGACTAGGCGGGTATCACTATCAGGTTTCGTCACACAAAAAACAAGGACTAGAATATGGGCTGTTAAATGGTTCAATAACACCCTGTTCTAGCATCGTCTCTATTTTGCCCTTAAGATCTCAAGCTTCGGAGATGTCAAACGATAAAGCGGTGAACTATTATCTAACAACTGAATCGCATACTCAAAATTCCGCACGCTACGGAGAGCATCCATAAAGACTGTCCGGATAGTCACTAAGAAAACGTGTAATGTAATCTCGAGATGCTGGTGCTAAATGTAAATAGATCCAGAACCACTGCTGCGCAACATAAATTGGCAAAGTCGGACAAACATTTGGCAAACATTTGAACACACAGCGAAAGGTGAATATCCTCAAGTGGGCGAAAAGGAAAAGAAACCATGATGTCAGCAAAATTCAAAGTCAACTGAGTGTTAAAGAGAAGGGAAGAATCTAAAACCATCTTATAGAGCAAATTATTGGCCACATAACAAACGACATCCCATGAAAAGTTGTGAATCTTAATATGTAAAATAACACAGCCCAAAACTACTAATTAGCAAGCTGATAACATTACACAAAGCAACTTGATAGGCGGTAAGGGACCTCGACCTTTAGGTACTAGCGAACGCTATAAAACACCATCAATTAACTTAAGGGAAGAACCCCAATCAATTATTGCCTGAATTGGAACATTTAAACACATAACCTAGATAACTGCTAACGGTAAAAAGGGAATCCCTTGAAGTCAGGGTATTTCATGTGGTACGACCGCAGAAGAAAATAATCAGGACGGTCGAACGTGATGTGGTCGTATTTGACGTAGATGTTGAAATAAAATTGTTGAGTGCCCGCTGTTAATGCAATATGTACACATTCGGACAGGAGGAGGAACTACTGGTGAATTCACTTTCGGCTCAACGTATGGAGAAAATTTTCTCTCCAAAATATTTTGAAACCCGTTTAACTCAGTGGGTAAAGACAAACTCTCGGTGAATTCGCAGGATCCGTAGCTTCTGCAATCTGCTTAATTGACGTAACAAGACTATCTAAATCAGCATATGTAGCTGGAAGTATAGCAAAACTGCAATGCACCACAGTGGTGGCACTCAACCTGGAAATAATGAGGTCACACACGTTGTTCGATATCAGCTGTCTGAAAAACTTGCGCAAAACGCTTCACTCGTTCCATAAATTACAGAAAACTCTTCTTATGTTTTTTGCGGAGCATAATAGTGTTGCGAAGGAAGTTGTGTACGTATACGTAAAGGGAAAAGGTACTCTAAATACTGAAGAATGGAAAGCATTAATGTCCAGAGCATTACGTAGAATAAATATAATTTTGCCCTCTATTGCATTAAATAATAACATATATAAGCCCATAGAAGTGTATACAGAGGGCTTACATAAATCGCGTAAGCGTAATAAAAACTGCAAAAGAAGCAAGCGCCCGAATGGTATTATTAACGATATAGCGAGCGGCATCTAACAAATACTGCGGAGGATGTTGAACTTGTAATGACTGAAACAAAAATGAAGGACGTGATGTCAACGAATTTTTCGTTTACTGTGTGCTATGGGAAGAAAACGTATCAGGCAGTTGATTTGAAGATAAATTTTTCGGATCTGAACAGTAGGTAAGGGCTCCATAAGAGAAACTAAAAAATGAGTACATTGGCGTAAATGATCTTGAAAACGTATTTTGTCGTCCATCACAAAGGAGGAAGAAAGCAAAACTTAAATACGGTCAATGTAATAAGTAAGACGTGCTCACAGCGACGTAAAGTCGCTGGAGAAAACACCAGGCTGCTCAGAAATGAAGCTTTGGAACCTCCTAAATTGAAAATAAGTATCAACCATAAGCTCTATAATGTCTTCTTTTGAAAAGCGAGTTTTGTCTGGTCGAGCTTCTAAATCGTCTTTCAAGGTGTGCAAAAGTGTTGGTAAAGTATCAGAAGTTTCAAAAAGCAAATCTCTCACTTTGAGGTAAAACAGTATCTCGTCCTTACGAAGTAATTCTAGGTTTGCTAATGCCATGATACCTAGTTGCACAGGCAGACCACGAAAAGAAATAAAACGTGTGCATCATGAGTGAAACAGAAGTCAATAGATAACAACTCATAGAAAGGGAAAGACACGAAAAATGTCAAAGGAGCAAAGCATAAGCAAATGTCAGAACTAACTCAAAATGAGCTCTGTATACGTTCTGCTGCCGCTTTTACTGAACAGCGTTATAATAAACAGATACAATCACACGTTCAGTATTCGTAGAAGCGCTAAAGACTAACCAATTAGTATAATCACATTAACAAGTTGCCGCACCAAATGGGTGGATTGTTATTACAAGTCGTAATGTGCAAATAAAGGCATGGTATACGAAATTGTAACACACAGAAGTTCAGTAGTTTAGCTTTATGGTTTGTTTTCAAAATTGCAAATGAGTGTACCATTAAGCATTATAGTAGCATAAAACATTTAAATTGCACAGTGGTTTGAGATATTTGTTACATTTGTATTTTTAGTGCTTTGGAAAACCATTCAGTTAAGAATCCCCGTTCTTTCACATACTCTTGAAACTTAACAACACTTAAAATATTTCTGTTTTACTTAATTTCTCTATATACAATTGCATAGAATTCAATTAACTATTCGTTATTAATTTTGCACAATTCCTATTCCCAGAAGGTATCCACTGCAATCGCAGAAGAGTAATGAGGCACTAATTCTGTGAACTTACTTACCGAAATATGTTGGAACAAATGTTGAAAAGGTCCAAAAACATTACCCAGAATAACCTTGCCGGACGCAAGTGAACTGTTATAGTGAACTGGGCAGTCGTTGTCTGTTTGGCCTGGTGAGCTTGTTATATATATATATATATATATATATATATATATATATATATATATATATATATAATTGTATCTTTATTGGTGTCATATTTTGGGAACGTGTTCCTGACATCAAAACAGTAAAAAAAAACGTTCATATGTACATGGGTCTGAAAATCAACCGTTTCTTTGTTATAGGTCAAAAGAAGATGTATTCCATGAGTGAACAGACGGATATGCACTACACGTATGGCCGTGCAGATGGCAATGCAGCACAAGTACGTGAACTATATGCAGAAAGATACCCTGACAGGCCGTTACCGTGTGCAAGAACATTCGCAAGAATTCACCATCGCTTGAGAGAGAATGGCGCATTTGAAAGGAGTACTAGGGATGTTGGGAGACCAAGAACGGTACCAGGCATTGAGCTTGAAGAACGAGTTCTTCGTGCTGTGGATGCAGACCCATCACAAAGCACAAGACTTGTGGCTGTAATGGAAAGAGTTAGTCATATGACTAGCTGGAGAATCCTGCATAAAACTCTTCTGTACCCGTATCACCTTCAACGTGTGCAAGGATTAAATGATGCGGACTTTGAGCCAAGAAGACGTTTCTGTCAACGTATGTTACAGCAGTGCGCTGTGTTCATCACTTTCCTAGCCTGTATCTTATTCACGGATGAGGCTGGTTTTAGTCGTGACGGCATCTTCAATTTTCATAACACTCATAACTGGCATTTCAAAATCCTAATGAAGTACGACAGGACAACCATCAACAGAGGTTCTCTCTCAACGTTTGGGGTGGAATCATTCATGATCACCTTATTGGTCTCTACTTCTTCCCTTTGCGTCTGAATGGACAAACCTATCTCCAGTTTCTCAGAAATGAGTTGCATCACTTAACTGATAATGCGCCTCTGACGTCATCCAACGAATGTTGTTTTCACACGATGGTGCTCCAGCTCATTTCAGTATGATAGTTCGTAAGTTTTTGAATAATCGATTTCCGCAAAGATGGATTGGTCGAGGGGGAGTCTTTGCATGGCCTGCTCGATCACCTGATTTGGATCCAATGGATTTCTTCTTCTGGGGACATTTGAAGTCCTTGGTTTATGCGACTTCTGTAGCTGATGTTGACATTTTGAGAGGACGTATCCAAACTGGATTTGACAAAATACGAAACACACCAGGAATTCTCAACAGAGCACGCCAGAGCATGGAACTCAGGCTTACTGCATGCATCGAAACAAGAAGAAGCCACTTCGAGCAGTCTTGTAACTTTCGATTTTGTGTTGTAACTCTGAAATAAATGATTTTCAGACCCATGTTCATATGAACTTTTTTTTACTGTTTTGATGCCAGGAACACGACCCCCAAATATATGACACCAGTAGATGTGTATATATATATATACATACACTCCAACGCACCACCGAACCGTCGCATAATGAATGGAGAAATCCTACGTAGATCGGCTCCAAGCCACCTGCTAGTGAGTGGGTATACCGTCATCCAAACAGCGTCAGTCAAGGCATACCATTGAGAACACACGTTTTACAAACTGCGCTAGTCAGGGCGCGACTTTGTTTGGAGATTATGGAGGCCTACAAAAAGTTTTATGTGTATGGAAAGCTGCAAATAGTGACTACCACAACAAATTGAAAAGAAGTGTTGCTCTAGAGCAGCGGTTCCCAAACTTCTTGCACACACGAACCCCTTTTCGATAATGAAGTTATTGGCGACCCCTCCATTCACTTCGCTGCTTAATCATTAATTTGCAAGCTTTCGCGCACAGTTCAACAACTTAAGTGTGAAGTTAAAGGATAAACTAATTGAGTTTTCTTCAGACCAAAGTTTAAAACTGACTTTCCAGAAGGAAGATGTGTATCAGTTCTGGCTAACAAGAAGAACAGAATACCCTGGTGTCTGCCGCACTAAACGTGCTTATTCCATTCTGCACCTCATGTCTCTGCGAAAATGGATTTTCATCATTGATGAACATCAAGACTAAATCTAGGAATAGACTGCATTTAGAAAGTGGCTTAATAATGTGTGCAACTAATATACAGCCAGACATTGAACGATTAATTAATAGAAACAGGCTCATACTTATCACTAATCATCCTGATGTGCAGTGTAATAATTAATGATTTACATGAAATTGTACATGTGCATTTACTGTGGAATTGTGGTGCTAATATGCTTCTTAAATACAAAACATGATTCTGTTTAAATGTAATATGTAATAGGTGACTAAATTCAATTTACCCCATTCTTATAATAATAATAAACAATAAAAATGATTTATAAATAATTCCAGACAACCACTGCGACCCCCCAGGTAGAATACCGCGGACCCCTTGAGTGTCGCGACCCACAGTTTGGGAACCGGTTTACCCGGTTTTCATCCAAAGGCAAAGGGCAGCAAAAGTCATAAGTTCTTAATCAATTGCTTGTGTCCCTTCACTATATGCAAGCACAGCAGTTGATTATATGACGAAATGGATGGGAAATAAAGTGTCATAATTAGAGGCAGGATAGGATAGGGATAGGACTAGTTAACAGAGGAGACACCTAGCACCTCGAATTCAATATATCTTTTGTGCGTACACTCCGGCAGGAACGGATGAGCTGAGGGAACCGCAGGAGGCGTATGGGTTGCAGAGCAAGGCCGGCGTAGATCAACAGAGACGCGCAGAGTTCCCTAACAGTTCCAGGCTTGGTCACCCGGCCACGGGATGGTCGCTCGGAAACGTCCCTCTAGTGGGACCGGGAAAATACGACCCAGCAGCGGAGGGTCAACGGACTTCCCTCTAGTGGGGCCGAGAAGAAGTTCCAAATTGCAAGCCTCTGCGCCATATGCCCGTTACCGACCAAACCACAGCCCCGGAGTTAACATGAAAGGGAACTAAAATTAGAGGAAATGGGTGAGAGGGGAAATCTGTAGTTGAATACACCACTCCAGCACCAGGGTACCCACGAAAACGTCATGGTCAGATAGGGTGGCCGCCGGGAATCGAACCCGAGACCTCCCAAATGCGAGCCTCACACGTTACCCGGAGCCATCTCGCTCGGTAGAGACAGGAAAAATATAGAGAGAATTTTGCCAAAATATGAAGAAAAAATCACAAAGTATTATGAAATGCTATCTTAAAGAATCTTATTACACTTTGGGGTTTGGCGCAGGTTAACTTCATTAGTTTCAAATAATAGGCTTTGTGGGTTATTATTAATGCTTAATAATAAAATATCAATTGAAATACAAAAGCTTACATGGAGTTTATAGATTTTAATAATTATGAAGCCTTAAACTTAGAAAAAAAGAAATAAGAAGTTACTGGTTGCTTTGTATTTACTTAATAGAATTACAAAAAAAGCAACGGTTGACGAAAATAAAAACTCTTTAAGAACAGTGTTTAATTTTGCACGTGGCGTCACATAGAGGAAATGCTACATTTTCTCAACTGTACCTGACTTGAAAAGAATGCTTGGATTTTATAAGTGTGTTTTAAAAAACTGCCCGAAGAGAATATTTGGAAAGTCTGGTCCATTGTTAACTGAATTGTTTTAAAAGCAAAGAATCATAAATGTTACAAAATATGACAAAATGGGAATACTATCATCAAATTTGAAGACTTCACAAAAATATTATCAAATGTGAAATGTTTGTGCATGGAATGATAGTAAGTATGGTCTAAAATATAAATTTTAATATTTTTCTTGGCTGTAGTCACAAATATTTCTTATTGCGGTAAGCCGTGGCACGGCAGGGAGTGACGCCCTAATTTTGGACGTCATCTTTTGGATGTCATCGAAAATGAAGCACTCCATTCGGAGCATTAGTGAATGGCGGCCTTAACAGCTGTCGAAAGATTCATGGCACCCTTTTTGTCAATAGTTACGTTATTTGTGGAAGACCTTACTCATCCCCTTTCAACCTAACAGGTATTCTTTATGGTATCATAAATACTCGCAAGGTCGTGGAGGCCGATATACAACTATTGTACTTCGAACTGTAAACTGATAAAAGGTAGAAAAAATTGGAAGTCTGATGACCAATTTTGAAACACGGAAGAGCGTCATTTCGAAATCGTGCTACAGTTTATAGGGGCATTCTGCTTTCTGCTAGAGCATCTGGGTGTTGCCAAAGTAAGTGTTGCTACGTTGGCAACTCTGGAGCAGACAATTGGACTAGCGCTTGCAGATAGCTCCCCGAAGTTGCCCGACGAAGTTCGAGCGAATGCCGAAAATGAACGAAAGGGAACGATCTTCCAGTTCAAGGGGGAAGGTCAATGTGGCTAGATAACTAAGGTGAGCCACTCCGGGGTGGGAGCTACCATTGGCTGCCCGCCTGTGACGTAAGTGAGAGTGAAGACGAGCGCGCGGAATACAAACACAGCGCAGTGAACACACTAAATTCCTCCCGATTAACTCCCAATTGTTTATTATTAACACTTCTTCCAGTTTTTTTAAAAGGTATACTATTTCAGGGCATTGTACAAACATTGTGGGCTAGACATAAAGCAAAACGAATGGAAACTGCATTACATTAGTAATATATTTACGTATAAACAAAACTACTGGAACACATCCAGGACTTCAACGTAAACTGTAGGCGCTACAAGAGATTCAAGCATACATTACTTTAGTACTAAAGGAAAATTTACAAATACTCTAAAGGAATCGCTAAATGGATATGCTGGTGTATTTTTTTTACCGTAAGAAATGAAAACAATAATTCCAGAATGCATTATTCTGTTACAGGATGTAAAAATGAAAAAGACATACCTGCAACATTCCACTTGTACTTGGACCTTCACTAAGTGCATATCCATGCCAATCGGGAATGAACTGCTACGGAACTGCATCTGGGAGCAGAATTTTCTTAACTGGCAAACCTAAAAGTTCACTCTTCAAATCCCGTTTATAGTTACTAGGAAGAAAGTGCACTGAACATACACGTGAATTATCAGCGTTAAATTGTTCAGTACGCTTACAGCGAGACATCCACACGCGCTTTAATTGCTAATTTTTTTGGAAATGTGTGATAATTCACACCAACCGTTTTAAAACCGTAATTACGGTATTGTGCTACAGCACAATACATTCTACTCTTAACGTTCTTACTCATTGCACACCGACTTAAACACTTCACCAAAGCAGAGAAAACTGAATCTATACTCAAGATTCTAGTTTAAATATGTGTGTGCAACTTATTTGTTGAAGTGGGGGGGGGGTATATGACTGAGTGATAAGGAACAATGTACTTTCGTACATCTGTTGTTAAGTTGTGAAGTTTCCGCCAACATAGCGAGATAAAGTAGGATAATTGTACGTGACTTTTAAAGCGAAGAGAAGCTCAGATTAATATCTGTTGCCTTTTACGCAGTTGAGCGGCATAATTATTTCAACGGAAATGCTGTTTGCTCTTACAGCCAAAGTTTAACAACCTTTTTCCGTTCACTGTGGTTCTGTAAAGGATTATATACCTGGAAAAGCTTACCATTTTCAGGGAACAATACCTTTGGCCCGCATTACATCTGTTTTCATGTTATGAGTCGGCCTACCTGCCAAAAAGTAAGTTCTTTATATTCCTCAGGAATGCGTATTAAACAGTATATTATTGTGAGCAGAAGCTATTTGAAGACCAAGTATCATATAAGCATGATCCGGATTCAGATGACATGACATCTTTTAATTCTTGCAATAAAGGTAATGCTTAAGTGTACATAAATCCTTATCATGGGTCCCATATTAAGAAATATATATACGAGTAAGTTATTGCACTTTCCTTGCATAAATACTAAATAATATAGGCTCCTAGTTACAATTGGCAAGTTCCTTAGATCTACCTCCTTTTAAAAAGATCAGTGTAATATGTTGCAATGATCGCCAGTGCAATACACTAATACACCTCCTTTTAACAACACCCACTTTCCCGTGGGTGAAAACATTACATTTGTGTGCTTTTAAGGGTATTGGTTTCCAGCGTATACTAAAGCATACAGGAAAGGTTGTTCTAAAATTAATATCTCCAAAATATTAAGGCTAGATGCATCCTTGTTCTTACTCTTTCAAGTAGGAAGGATCAAATGGGAACTATGTACAATTAATTATTCATTAATTAAAAAATTAAAACAACTTTACACTAGAAATAATTAAGAAACTAGGTTTATATAAGCACATTCTCAGCCTAAATAATGAAGCCAAAATATCCAAATTCTGAACACATCATTCGAATGTACACTACTCTGTAAATTCGGTTTATTTGAAAATTGGAGGATATTTGCAAGACTTGCTGTGCAGATAACTGTTTTTCAGCATGTGTCCATTATCTACTTCAAGTAGTCGAATGTTGTGTGAATTTAATTCATTTTGTGGAGTTACTCTCTTGTGCCAAAATAGTTATATTAATAAAATTATTTTTAAAAAAAATATTTTAAATATGCATGTCGATTATTCATGCTTTTACCTAGACGCGAAAAAAAAGTCTCGGAAAACATGCACATATATCAAGTTTTCAGCTATCATGACTTTTAAAACTGCTATGTTTAAGTCATATTACATAATAGCATGATCAACATACAGTTTCTCTCATTAAGCTGCGTTTTTCACAATCCATAAACAAACAATACAATTTAATTTCGAATCAAAGTTTAAGACCCGATAGCGTATAACGTTGCATTTTATATAGCGTATAACGTATTTTATTTTCGTTGCTAAAATTGGCCGAAGAATGTGTTATTGGTTTTCTTTGACATAATATAATTAAAATCAAGCAATAGCATAAACTAAGAAAATGGTTTTAAAGCTTGCAACTTAGAGCTTCTGAACAACTTTAATATAACAAATATCTGCTTTATATCTACATATCTCTCTTTCTTTGAATAACATGTATGCTGTAAGTCATCCCTCAAGACCAAATTTCATATATCGACAGCGTTTTAGTGAATATTTCAAGGAGAAATGAAATTGGCGCCAGTTGGGTATTTAGCTGTAAAAAGACAGGTTTGTGTTCATTATTTCCAAGACTAAGTCTAGTTATAGATGCGATTTTGTTTCAAGTAGTATAGGGTCGAAACAGATCGTATAACGAGAATATTATACGAACTTTCATGCCGAAAAGTACGGTGCAGAATACTGGCTAGCTAAAACTTCACTCTCTATGACGTCATGCAGCAGGCGGACCGAAAGCAGTACAAGCGAAAACGATGCGGGAAGAGACCCCCCTGGGGGAAGGTAATCCATTCCGGCACATTTTGCTCCCATTGGCTGTGGTCAAATACGTAACGTGGAACGTTGGCGCGCGCATTTCGACTGGCAATTGAAAGTGCATACATAAAGACATGCGTTTCAAAGCATGAATTTGTACATACATAGTACAAATCGGTTTAAGTTCAGTACCTTCCAAAGATGAACTGGCTTTGTGTATGCATTAGTGGCTAAGTGCAATTACAATTACCTATAAGATCATTCCAATAGATTGTAATAACAGACATTCAAGAGGTTAGAATTTAATGGACATTTTAATTGGTTAGGCCATTCAAATGTATATTAATGTAGGCACATGTTCCTTAAAATACCATACAAATGTATTATACAGTATTACTAAATATGAATGTGAATGCAATATCTCTAAATAATAACAATGTCTCTTTGTGTTTAACCATATCACACCCACCCTTCTTAATTGTCAATCACTTCAACATGTAGTTTACTGTGCCAGTATTAACTGTTTTTTCATATGTTGACTGCAGAAAGAATGTAACAGCACATGCTGGTTTATAAATTTGGGTGGCTGGATGAGACACTCGTTCATTAGTATTGCTCTCTGTCCTCCATAGTATTTTTAATTTTAATGTCCCTTTTAACTTCACAGGTTTACAGAGATTGGAGACTGGTGGGAGGGGGGATGACAATGATGAAGATGGTGCAATTGATGGAATTATGGTGGGGAAAACCAGAGAACATTCATTCTAAGTGCCATTTTATCTACCACAAAATCCCACCTCTGATCCCTAGGATTGAATCCAGGCGTTTTCGTGAGAGGCCATAGTGCTGCCCAATTAGAAGTGTGAATATGAGACAACATTTAAAACAGAGATATCATTACTCAATACTATCAAGTAATGAAACCAAGAAGTTGTTTTACAAGGCAGCTCCCACTATGACTTCACAAATGAGGTGTATGTAAATAAAGTAGATACTTAAAAAAGAATAACTATTTCAGCTGCTATTTTGCCATGCAATACATATTATACATTTATATAATTTAAGTTGGGTGTTTTGTCATAAATATGGTAGCTGACATTTCGATATGTAGAAATCATTCAGCAATAATGTGGTAATACACAAGTTTTATGTAACTATTTGTGCTTCCAAGGCCAGCGCTTAACCGAGTTACTCAGATTGACAAAAAAATTCCCAAAGATATACAGTACATATGGAGAATTTTCTGTTTATGAAATGCTTTAAGTTATTTTGCAATGAAAAGAGCATTATGTCCTAATTTATTTATTTGGTATAACAGCAGGAAATAGTGTTTGAGCACAACACTAATACACATCCAAAATCAAACTATGGATCCCAAACTGTTATCATTACATCACATTCAAAATTGAAATAGGTATCAGACATAACCTTTGAGCATGAGTTCTCTTGTTCGTTTTACGATATTAGTGTGCAATCCATAAAAATAAACTTTTCGAAATACAGTCCCTAGTTCGAACACATTTCAACACTAAATAGCACAAACACACATTTTAACACCTTAACATACTAAGTATAGTTTATATTTAAGGTTAGCTTGTTTTCGCTATATATATTTCAATTCTTCATTAAAACCAACTAAACTTTCGATTCATAACCTGTCTTCTACCTTACTAGGTTTTCAGGTCATGTTCCAGTTTTAAACATCGAATGCGCGTTATTTGGTACTCAATATTAAATAAGGTATCACTATAAACTCCTGCATTTACACAATTGCTCGTTGATACGAAAATTCTGCTTTATTTGCATATTTTCGGCATTGCTATTTTATCAGATACTTCCATCTTAGTTTAGTTTCAAGCCTCAGCAATCAGCATGGCAGAGGTCGCGACATTCGCTTTGGAAGCGTGGTGTTCGTACACCACAGGGGTGATGGTGGTATTGGCTAAGTGGAAACCGAGGGCACTAACTCCCCACATGGACACGGTGTGTCACTAGTTGTAATTTTGCGGGAAAGGCGAATTTTCTGATTGGCTGTTTCAAGTTTCGACGTTCGTATCGCTAAATTGCAGGCACGAAGAAAGGGACCATGTTGGATTTTTATAGCTGGAAGTTTTCGTCCGAAGTTTTTTCACCAGGAACAAAGCCGAGACGGTAATCATACATTTACGCTATTTCTGGTTGAATGTATATTTGTTGTAATATTGGTATTTTCTATTAACTTCAGTGATATTCGTAGAATGTGGTAGAAAACTGATAGGTTACTGAATGTTGCAACATTTTTATATAACGAATTAATTTTCAGATACATTGAGCCGTCCAGACAGAGGGGATACGCCTACGATTTACATTCCTTCCAGTGTTGTGGTTCGAGTCCCGAATGGTGACATAGAATCTGAAGGTATGTTATTAAGTTTCCAGCATGAGAGTGCTGAATGAAAGGTTAAGTTTTTAAGAGCTTCTTAGTGTTGCTGAATTTTATATTGTCCTGATTTACTTTTCAGATATTGTGAGTCATCCAGACAGTGGAATATACGATTAATTTTCGTGTTTGCACTTCATAATTGATGGGTGGAGATCACAGCCAAAAGTAGGTAAGGTAAAATCAACCTTTAATGCAAATTAATTAGCATGTTACTGTGCTAATATTCAAACACATAGATGCAGATCATGCGAGTGATACTCTTGTATAATTAAAAAATGTAGGATTATTGGTGGACTTACACACTAACTGTCAAGGATAGCATGCCAATTATACTATAATTCTTTTAAGACAGTGCCCAAATGAAATTTTCTAATACAGAAGGAAGAAAGATATTTGATATCATTCACATATATTTCAGTAATTCACCCTCTTTTGGGCATTTTTATCTAACTGCCACTATGTCCTTTTTTGAACTGGGCATGGTGTATGAAAATAGAAATTCTGGTAGCTTTTTTGACAATGTCCTTGTAATCTGTTATTACAGATGCTCAAAAGCATTTGTTTCCAAGAATAACTGAAGTGTTTGTTTTGAGTGAAATTAGCAGCTTCAGTATGTGTTCTGAGGCTTTGAAATTCCAAAGTGGTTTCAATCTTTCGTGTGTGTTTTCTACCATTTAAACTTTGTAGCAATTTTGATGATACAAAATCCTTCCCTTAAAGATACATTGTACATTAGTAATTAAGTTGCAGGATATTATAAGAAATGTATAGGCATTTAAATGATCGTGTTGTTTTTGTGCAAAAATCAAAGGTTTTGAAGTAATGGGCATTTAATATTTTTTAAATG
This sequence comes from Deroplatys truncata, assembly GCA_030765065.1. Taxonomy (NCBI): domain Eukaryota; kingdom Metazoa; phylum Arthropoda; class Insecta; order Mantodea; family Mantidae; genus Deroplatys; species Deroplatys truncata. The sequence goes on from CM060990.1 coordinate 516,442,294, forward strand.
TATTGAAGCCTTTTAAGTTAACACATATGATAAACATGACGTTGATCACGATATATGATGAATCATTTGTAGAATACTTATGAAAATAGCTTACTGTGAGTAGAGAAAGTCTTAGATGGCAGAGCAGTGGTATGGCAAGTTAGAGATTGCTGGTTTGAATCCCAGGCATGGCATTGAATTTTTTGTCTGATTGTATATACTCATCCACTATTGTGTATATGCAAACAACCCATGGCTCTTTTCAGTGAAGGTTCTATGAATCTTTTCAATGAATTGGATCTTCTGAATGATCCTTTGATCTGTTATTTATAGTGAACATTTTAACACACTGAGTATTTTAAACGCTTTTCATATACAGCACATTGCATCCAAGTTACTATGGGAGGTTAGGTTTTTTTTATATAAGCTTAGGTTTCTGAATTTATGGAAGGTTAGCATTAGATTTGTTTATTTATATATATAAGCTTAGTTTTCTGAATTCACAGAAGCTTAGTAATTTTTTTTAATGAAAAGTGTTTAAAATTTCACTATAAATAACAGTTCGAAGGATCCTTCAAAAGATGTGATTCATTGAACCTTCAATGAAAAGATCCATGGATCCTTTGCATATACTGAATTTTATTTTGTTCAAGTAACACAAAGTGGTGGTGGTTTTACAATAAAAAGTGTTATTTCTTTCTTTATTTAGCACTATATCCTGCAACTTTTTTGCCACTTTTTAACGGTTTCCCAGTTTTGTGTTAAAACAGCTTATTCACACTATGCACTTCTTCCTTTGTCATGGCAACTCAAACACTAACTGATAAAATCGAAGATTTGACCTGAGCTGAGCATATGAGTGCGAGCGTATTATGAATGACTGTTTGCTTATCATATTTTCTGTGTTATGCAAAGAGTTTTTTTGGTACTCAGATAGCACCGCTGCGAATTCATTGCTGCATTTCTCATATAGGCAAGAGAATAGCAGCCATCCATACAGTTGGTAATTAACAAAAAGATACTCTTTGATTGTTAATGCAATAGCAGGTAGAATTAAGAAAATCATATTTTGTAATCTCTTAACAATTACCATATATCCATAACCTTTAACGATGAGTTCTTACGATAATCACAATAAAATGTGTAGTTCTATACCTTTCCTACTCCAATGTTTCATGACACAATACGTTTAAGGAACTATTTGCATTGGCATAAGCGTAGTGCTTAGTTTCAAGACAAGAGGAAGCATATGCTTCGTTTACATCAGAGAGAACTCTGGTTTACAGTGGATAGTGTGTAATATAATAACAAGGTGTTTGTAACCACAAATTTTTCCTTAATGTAAGCAATTTCTCTTTTCAGAAACCTACTTTTAAGGGTAGTTTAAACATGTGTGTTCTATTTAATTCTAGGATATACACAATGGAAAGCTGGAGTTAAGTTGTGGCTATTTGTGTCCAGTGATGGTGCTTCAAGTCAGAGCACAAAGAGTGTCAATGACATTAATAGTGTTAAATGGTGTGGTGAAACTTGCTAATGACATTTATTGCACTGCTAATAGCAATTTAGTGAATGACAAACAATAGCTATACTATTGCATATAATGTGTGCAGAAGTTTCTTTGTAGGAAATGGATTTAAGTTATGTCAAATTGTATTGCGCTATCTAGAGTAGAATAAAATAACAAGTGTCAAACATGTGTTATTCTTCCAATTTTCCTGTCAAATTCCACGTCCTACTGTTGGTTGGAAGTTCAAACAAACCATGGAGGCAGTTTAAGTGCAAAAGATTTTACTATGAAGCATGCAGAAGAAATTATTGCAAGGTGCTCTCTCAAAAATTTAAATGTGACCATTATGTATTATGACATAGAAACATTCAGCAACCACTATTAACCCCAATAATATTATATAAAAAGCAATGTATGTGCCGACTATTGGATAATTTAATAAGTTACACAGGAATAAACAGTTGTGTTTTTCATACTAGCCTAGCTGTGAGGTGTTCAACTGATCATAATTGTGTTCTAATATTGTATTGCAACAGATGACAGTGACAAGTTATTTTATGTGAGCTTTAATCGACTCCTTTAAAAAGAAATATGAATAACTCCAAGTGCAATCACGATTATTGAAGCTCACGTAATTAACTTTGTACGTCGTCAGTAAGGATACAATATTGGAACATATGATCAGCTGAGCAAACAGCTAGGCAGGTATGAAAAATACAGCTGTAGTAGCTACGAGTGACGTCATCATCCGAGAGCACGATTTTTCATAGTTTAGTTCCACCCTAGATCACTACTCACGCTGCGATCGCCCTCGTGTTTCCAACGTTTAACACGAGAGTTGCACTTCTAATAGTTTGCTGTTCTGTGTCGTACACCTTCGGGAGAGCTTTCTGCAAGCGCTTGTGACAATTGGAAATTTCAGTCAGTTGTTTCTGGCGTTTAACTTCGGGTAAGGTCGTCAAAATTCGGAACTAAGTGAGCCCGGTGTGGTGCTTTCCGTCAAGCAACAGCAACAAAAAGTAGGATTCTCTGCTTTTATTTCGAATTTCGAGGTTGATCAAGTGGTTTAACTGTTAAACGGTAAGTAGATCACTACATGGAGCTTATTGAGGTTTCAAGTGGCATTAAATGAACAGCTCAATCTGGGAATCAAATAAATTGGTATACCTAAATTGGTATTTATCCTTGTGTTGCGCATCAATCATGCACCCTTTTTAAACAACCGGCATTAGGGCATGTGCTGTGCAAGTTTTAATTTTATTTAGCACTGCTGTGAACACTATACTATATTCTATCGCAGGAAGATATGCATATAAGAATCTTAACGGTTTGTTGCAAAGAATTAAATTCTTGTTGAGTGCGTTATCGGCCGCAAATTAACCGTTCTTGTTGCTGGAATCAAGCTGTACTTTCAGTTTTGGACAACCTAGTTGTATTTTACCAGTAATTCGTCGTTTGAAGTCGTTTTCTATATTTAAAGCATCGCCATTTTGTGGTGTAGCTCTCATTTTTGGAAAAGAGAGCTATTATCGCTTATGCAACTATAGAGGGAGAGAAAAGAATAAGAATCTTGGTGGTACAACATTCTGTAAGATAGTCTTTTTGTGGCGGGGGGGGGGGCGGCAATTATGTAATTAATACTGATCTCCGTCTTTCAGTTTCAAAATGCCGGTTACCGAACTACAGAAGCCTGCTCCTCAGTTTAAGGGAACTGCCGTGGTGAACGGGAAATTCGAGGATATTAGCCTTGCAGACTACAAAGGAAAATATGTTGTCCTATTTTTCTACCCACTAGATTTGTAAGTATTTGAACTCTTGTAATTACATCGTGTGCTATATAAAAATATTGCATCATTTTTTGCTGTACATATTTTACTAAGGAAGTATATATAAAATCATGGCTAAATTGTCATACTGTTTCCCCGCATTTATACGTGAAGTAAACTGAGGATTCACGAAAGTAATTACCTTACTTGTGGAAGTAGTTGTATATGAAGTCGGTGGTGCATAAATCTAAGGTTGGAACGCGAATTGTTTGTGCATCACTGAAATGGTGTAATTAGCAAAGTTACTAGAGTAAACGTGGTCATCTTCACGGTAAGACTGCTGCAGATTCGGAAGTGCCAACTGCAGTACGAATTAGGTAATCCGCTAAGTGAAGAAGGTGTTGGTATGCTGGTTGTTGTTAATTTCACAGCCGCTTAAAATAAGAGCGCGAATGATTCAGAGTCAGCTGAGAATACAGAAGAGAAGAAAATGGCTTGCAGAGGGTGTCAATTGGTAGGAATTGGTAGGCTTTTAATTGTTCAACAAAATGTTCCGTGCAAGGGGTAATCTTGCGTGGGAGGATTTCATTGAAAACCTTTGTGTCGCATCTCTGGGAGATACATAACCAAAATACCAAGTTTCGTGTTTATCGGACTGTTCGTTTCCGAGTTATGCTGTTCACAGATGGACATGTTTCCCATTTTTTTCTTTTTAATGTTTAACAAAATGTTCAGTGCAAAGGGTAATCTGGGGTGGGAGGATGTCATTGAAAACCTTTGTGTCGCATCTCTGGGAGATACATAACCAAAATACCAAGTTTCGTGTTTATCCGACTGTTCGTTTCCGAGTTATGCTGCTCACAGATGGACATGTTTCCCAAGATAAATGGCTGACGTTTACGTTCCGTGAATTCAGATACGTAAGGTTATACACCAAAAAACCCCAAAGGGAATAAGTTGGGGATGTATCTGTGCGATTGGCGGCATTAATTTTTCTGATGTTGGTTGCATTGCGTTGAAGTCGGAGAATGACAGACAGTGCCATCTGTTATATTTTTAAGATACAACCGCAGTCGCTAATGCGGGCAAAAGTGACACAAACGAGGGAAACAGTATGACAATTTACCCATTTTGCATCAATTTAAGTTCAAGATAGGAAACAAATTGATTATAAGAAAAAGCGAAGGTGTTTCTCTCTGGGTATACCAAGGTTGTTCAAGTTGTATATTGTAATAGTTATCTTCCTATTTAGCACATAATCCAATATAGGGTTGTAATAATTTAGAATATATCTTCAAAGGATGTCTTCTACCACAAATGTGAGATGGGCACAATTTGGAGAGGAGATTTGTATTAATTGCTATTGGATAAAATGTGGATAAGGTGCAGTTATTCCCCTCTTTTAATCCTTTAGTTTTTCTAATGTCGCTCTACATTTGTAGTTTCTTGTGCTTCAATTTGGTTTTCCGTCCTTTATACCTGTTGCATCTCAATTATGAGTCATACTTTTGACCAGTGTAATGCAGGATTTATTAAATTACTACTCAATTTAACCATTCAGGTGCAAAGGGTTAGAGAGCTGGATAAAGTATTACACTATGGGATAAGGGGTGTAGCACACAAATGCTTTGTCTGGTGTTTTAAGATAGTGGAGGATACAGCAGTAATTATTATGACAAAGCAAATTAAATAAAGTGAAGATGAAACACTAAAAATATACACTGCGGAGTACCTCAGAGCTGAGTACTAGGGACATGTACATAAGTTGCTTTAAATGGGAGCATCAAGAATAATTTTCATACTAAAGTTCAAAAGTAGTTGAATGGATCAGGGTAAATACTGAAAACAGTTGACCATCAAAGCATGGCTGTAGCGTGAAGGAGAAGCTGGATTTCATACTAGATTATATTGGTATTGCAACAAGGAGACAATATTACCAGCTAAGTTTTGGGGCCATTTCTTATGACAGAATGGTAAATTTGTAAGTTTTTGTTTCTCTGTATCATTTAAAAAATAACTCTTAAAACAAATTGTTTATTTTATTCATAACAGAATTTCAATCCTAAGGTTACCACATAAATCATAAAAGGGAAAATATCTTGTTAATTAAAGTAAAAAAATATGAAGTAATTTTCCTGTGACAGAAAGGGGCTTGGACAAAAAAATAAGAGTATGGAGAATTACATGGAAATCATTTTTTAGTTAGTTTTTACTTATGTGATGGAAAGGGACATGTACAAAATGAAAGCTGCTGAAACTGCATCTTTCAGCAAATGATTACCATACCAGTGTTACTGTGTTGCAGTCTTTATCAGAACTCGCATTATGATATATAGGTGATATTTACATTGGGAAATGAAAATCTCTGGCAATTATCTACATCAGCAACTGTAACCCATGAAGTGTTTTAAACGCAAATTTCAAATCTGTATTGATGTTTTTATTATAACATTAATCTCGCATTCAATATTGTCAACTTTTAAGATTTGTCGTATGAAGTTTTTAGTTGTTTTTTTTATTCAAACTTCACCAGTACAAAAGCATTTACTTGAACATTTGAATTTCCTTCCATTGTTTCATTTTGGACACTTTTGCCAGTCATGAAATCAAAGTTGAAACTTCTTTTGCACAAAGTGTGCTCTTTGTAAACCACATTATAGACGGATAGTACTTTAATGTAGGTGCTTAAAGTGAGTCGGGTATCAATCATTAGCATCAAATTATGTCTTTCGCTGATTCACTTCATATTTAGAACAAAATATCACTACTGATCTTAACATTTTACTGACACACCAGTAAAAAAGACTGCATTGGTAAAAATGTGTTTTTCACCAAATATAGCATGCCATACTAATCTCTTCAGTTCTCCAACACCATCGACACTGCCCTTCCCATGACCTCTAACTAGAAAGTTCCATGTTAACAAAACTTCAAACTCTTCCTGAAAGTGAGTTAAATTACATAGAGGATAAAGCTGTTTAAAGTGGCTTGCTGCACAATCTGAAAAAAATGTTAATTGTTGATACCTCTGGGCAAGTTTTTCTGATCTGAGAAACCAGCCTTTGAAGGAATATGTTGACAGCATATTTGTCATATGATAATTCGTCACTAACAATTGCATAACTTTGTACCATTCCAGGACTTTCTCTACAAGTTTCCTTGCCATCTACAGTGCCTTTCTTCTCTTAAAAAGATGTACGTTGAGTTTTTACCAAGAAGTAATGTTTCAAATGCTGTGGTAGTTTTCCAATAACTTCTTCAAAGGCTTCACATACAGTATTCTCCTTCAGAACTTTTTCAATTTTTCCATCAATGGTGTTTGGAACAAACCATGCTAATTCATTTGTATCATCTGTTACAGTAGTATTATGCTGAGAGTGTTTCTGATGCCACAACTATCACATGTGCTTGACATGCAGTTATTTTTAGGATTGTATACCAATGTACTGATTAGTTGTGATGATTTGGGAGTAACTTCCTTGAGTTTTCCTTTTTTAATATCTGATATGCCTCTGCAATAGTGGTGTACATAAATCTCTTTTGAAGTTTTTCTTTTTCTTCATTCTCTCATGCTGTCACATCATTTTTCCTATAAGTTTGCAGTGATATATCGTTCTTTTGATAAATTGCTTAAGTAAGTCATTAATCTCACAGGGCATTTTATAAGATATATGCCTTCAGTACACTACTTGCAAAGGCATAACCTGCATATTTTAAAATGTATAGTTCACTTATAAAGTGTTTCCCAGAATCTAAATTAAAGCTTGCCATGTTGAACTTAGTGATGCACATATACTGATCTGTGACAGAATGCTACAGTTGTTAAAAGCTTTATCTAGTGTTATGCTAAGGAGTTATTTGAGGTTAGGGTGCCGTTGGGTGTTTATCACAAAGTTCACTGATGATGCATATCAGCAATGAATAAATGTTTTGTTTCAAAATAACACCAAAAATACATACTTTCTGTGGCAGAATAGGAAGTTTTAAACAATGCTAATTAAAGTTCCAATGTGAGGCTTAATATGAAGTTACAGTGACCAATGAATTCAATGCAAATCTAGCTAGAGTGTCTATGTGTAAGTAAAAAACATTAATTTTCAAATTTATTTAAAACTTACCCTTAAGAAACCTTTCTAAAATGTAGCTATGCAAGCACTTCAACAATTGTCACCTTGCAGTAAAATCACAATAATAGGGAGGTAACAATGTTCCCACTTGTTGTTTATATAATTTCACACAGCTAGGTGTATTGTATATCAAATTTAACACCTATCAACCTCGACACTTATAAAAAAAAAGATTGTCCATCTTGGTTTAGGTTTTCATTGAATGGTCCTTTGTTAGTCCTTAAATTAAATGTTCCCTGCATTTTCTCAGAATCCCTATGGAAAAATTTCATTTAGAATATTGACAAAAGTTCCCTAAGGTAGAACTTGGTATGTATATGTTAAATTATAAATGTAATATGTAATTTCTACAACTTGTTATATTAGTCTATCTTTCCTGCACTGTTGCAGGAGGGACCTGACTCACTTTATATCCTCCTTTGGACCAGTATGGCTTTTACCTATATTTCTATCGTCTGGAGAGCTACCACAGTAGTGTTTATTCCTAAGTGCAGGCATAATAATTACACCAAAGCTAAGGCCTACCGTCCAATTAGTCTTGCATTGTTCCTTTTAAAGGCTTTGGAAAAAGACAAATGAAATATATGTTTGAAAGAGGGTACTGTTAGTTTACCCCCCCCTTCCATCAAATCCAACATTCCTACCTGTCATTAAAATCCTGAGTAACAGCACTGCACAGTCTTGTCAATAGACTGGAGGATATAATGGCTCGGAAGGAAATAGCTCTACGAACTTTCTGAGACATATAGGGTGCTTTTAATAACACCCCCTGTGAATCTGTGGCTTTGGCTGCACAAAAAGTATGAAGTCATTGACACTCTTTGTAGTTGGATAAACTCCATGCTTAGGAGCAGAAAAATGACAGCTAGCCTCCTTGGGGAATTGAAAGTGATCATCCCTCATGTGGGATTGCTTTGGAGTCTTGTGGTGGATGGTCTGCTCAAAGATATGACCCAGGAGGGATATTATATAAAAGACTATGCAGATGACATAGCATGGTTACTTTGGAAAATTTCCCAATACAGTCTGATATGATGAATCGTGGACTGAGAAAACTTCATATCTGCTGTATGCAGGAGGGCTTGTCTATCAACCCCAGTTGTTCCTTTTACCAATAGAGGAACTTAAAAGGCATAGGGAATCTTAAACTAGGATTCAATCCTGAGATATTCAGCGTCAGTGAAATATCTAGGCCTTGTTCTGGAGAAAAAAACTGACCTAAATTGATCACATTGATATTACTCTCCATAGAGCTACATGGTTGCTTGTAACCATCAAACACACTATTGGAATAACCTGGTGCATAATGCCATACATTAGCCATTGGTTATATGTTGCAATGGTAAGGCCCCAGGTATGTAAAGGTGCCATTGTTTGGTGGTGGAAAACAATAAAACTGCTGTAGCAGATAAATTTACCAAGCTATAGAGCTCAGCATGTCTTGGTATTACAGGGGCCTTCAGATGTACTCTTATCACACTGGTAACTGCTGTAACACCCTCCCATAGAGGTTTATTTACAGTGGAAGCTGGGGTTACTGCTTATTGCAAACTGGGAACTGGAGAGGTAGCTGTTCTACTGGGCACGCCTTTATCCTAAATTTTCTGTATATTCCAACACTGAGTATGCGGTCTGACCTAATTAATACTCAAAACTGTTCTTTCCCTCCATTTAAGGTTAGTATTGGGTCTCAGGAAGACTGGATGGAAGGAATTATGACTCATAAAGAATGTGACAAATTTGTGAGTTTCACAGATGGATCCCATATAGACACACAATTGGGTGCAAGTGTATATGACCTATCTCCAAGGACAAATAAATAAGCCTTGTGAAATATTGCAGTTCTTCAGATAGAAGTATTTGCTATCCTGAGCTGTGCTCTAAGAGGGCTTGAGAAAGGTTATGATAAGTGAGTTTCCATCCTCGTAGGCAGTCACGGTGCTTTAAAAGTGCACTCTTCAGACCAGGTAAACTCAAAACTGGTTTGGAAATGCCTAAATGTCCTGATTGCCCTGTCTGTGCAACAGGCTCGAAATGCTGCGAGTGCTTGGGCATCTATGGATTAGAAAAAAACTGATCAACTGGCTAAAAAGGGCACTGAGGTACCCTATGTTGGCCCTGAACCCTAGTTTGAATCAGTACATGTAGTGCCAAAACTTTGGTGAAAACATGGTTTAGGGAAAAGCACCTCTTCGTATGGTAAACCTATTCTGGACAAAGGCAAGCCAGGAAACTGGTCTTATGTCCATACAACATTCTTTCATCGCTTTTTTTAGTTTGGGTAGAACATGAATAAGGAAAGTAGTTGCATAATGTATGGAACGTGGTTACTTCAGGAAATATCTACATAAAGTAGGACTCAGGATACCTATCTGTAGAATGTGCAGAGAGGAATGAGGAAGCTGCCTCACACATCCTCTGACTGCCCATTCCTGGCAAGAAAGAGACTTACTGTTTCCATAACCAGAGAAGATCTAGGAAAGGATGCTGACATTGAAACCAAGACATGGAAAACTCCCAACCCCACCCCCTTATTTTTTTATTGTATTTTTTAGAATGCTTTATTTTCTTTTCCAGCATGCTCCATTACTGAGTAATACTACATGCTGTTGGTTCCAGCTTACAACATCCTTTTGGTACAATATACAGTGCTTGATGGCATTTAACATTATTTTCACATTCTATTGATACAAATTACATATACAATAATAAGGATCTCTGTTTCACATTAGTCTTTTACACTATTTTTAAAAACTACAATGAGATGTTTACAATTTATTGCATTATTATATGTCTGTTCACGATTCATATAATCTAATTACAGCAACTAGTTTGTCTTGGGTATTTTTAACATATATACAAAATTTTATAAAAATAATTGATTTATACATTGGGAATGTTGTTCTCTGTTCTGTTGCAATTTTTCAAATCTAAGAGTTAGTGAATTTTATGAATGCTGTCCTATGCTTATTCATTAGGTGTTGTCTGCATGGTGGCCACTGTCCAGATTTTAATACATTACTCCTAGGTGTTCTTTGTATTTTTGAAGAAAGTGCACTGGTATACGAGATGTTCTATGGTTTGATCACCAGTATTGCATGGACACAGTGTTATCAGTGATCTGGAATCGGTAGAAGTATGCTTTTATTTTTCCGTGGCCTTTAACATTATGGTGATAGTGTAAAGTCCAGCTTTAAGTCTTTGTTCTACTGCAGGGAAGAAACATTTTTTTCCTGATGCCTTTGTGGTTTTTTTCCCATTCTTCCTACCACTGATGTCTGCTATGTTCTCACTCGGCAGTGATCGTTATTTTGGGTATTTTATTATAAATGATTTTTGCATTTGTGCACCTTCCTTAGCCAATTTGTCTATTAGTTCGTTTCCTGGGATTCCAATGTGGGCCTTTATCCAAAATAAATCTATTTTCCAATTGCTCTCTTCAAGTTGGAGATTTTCTTTACTTCATGAATGAGGAGTTCATGTAGATACTGTCTGAATATTGCAGCTGTGTGTGGTCTGTTATCTGCAATTGTTGATATGTCTATAGCTTCTAAACCTTTTATAATGGCTGATGTTTCTGCTTGGTTTTTAGCTCACCTATTATTTAGTTTAAAGCTTAGTTGACTGAGTTTGTTCTCATTATATATTGCTATACTGGAGCCTATGCCAAGTTCACTTTTGCTGCCATCAGTTTAGATTTGTAGTGAATATTTCCTTTCTTCTGTTCCTTTTGTGTTTTTATAGCTTCTGCTGGGTGGTGCCAGTGCTTTGGTTCTACCTCCCTGTCAAACAGTTCATTTACATTTCCCCTTATTAAGTCATAAATTCGAGTGCTGCTTTAGTTTTTATGATAGTAGTTATTCCTGTAACTACACGTACTGCTTCACTGGAAGTAGTCCTGTAAGCTTTGGCAATTCTTAAGTTAATTAACCTTTGCACTTGGACGTACTGTAGCATATTATGCTCGTATCTCATAGCTTCCCTCCTAACTGGTGCACCATAAAGCAAGAGAGGTTGGATTATCTTTGTATATATTGTCTTCAGTGCTTGATGGTTTAGCCTCAGGATATTTTTGCTGATTAGAGAGATTGTGGATTAACTTGAAGCATTTTCCAGAAATGTATTTTATATGCTCACTAAATGTCAGTTTATTAGCTGTCATTGGTAAATGCTACTGCTTTGGATTGTACTGTGAAGTTAAGATTTAGAATAGTTATATTGTTCCAATAGTCAGGGCCACAACAGGAACCTTATGGACAACCTCTGGTTACTTCTCTCTCTATTTTAAAGTTCTTTGTTGCTAGAATGGCTGTTGGCTAGCGGACGTGGTTTTTTGTGAGATTAAATAAGCTTTTAGGGCAACCAAATTCTTTTAAGCTGCATGAGTTGCCTGGGCCACCGTGCTGCATCAAATGCACCTTTGACATCTAAACTTATTAAGGCTACTAATTCTCCTTTCTGCAGACATTTTGTTAAAAATTCCTTGACCATTGCTGCATCAGTGGTGCTCTTTTGTGGCATGAACCCAAATTGCTGTTTATAAGTGAAGTTGAAGTGATTTATTCTGTTTATTACAAATTTCTTTAGAACTTTCCCAACAATATTTAGTAGACTAGCCGGAATTTGGAGACATCACTGGTTTCTTTTCTCTGTTTAACTATTGGAATTATGGTAGCTCTTTTCCGCCTCCTTGGGAATATTCCTTTCGTTAGACACTCACTATATAAGGCTTTAATAAACTTGAGAAACATTTTGAACATCTCTTGAAATATCTCACTTGTAATCCCGTCTTTGCCTGGTGCCTTCGTTTTGCCCATAGTTTGTACAATATGTCCAATTTCCGCTGTAGTGAACTCCATGTCATTAGCTGTGGCAATCTCTTCGTGAACATTATGTCTGATTTGCCTTTTCTGATCGGTATCTTCGTGAAGGTTGTGTACGGTACAAAGCGCTCAAGCATTTAAATTTGCAGTTTTCTGTATATCTGCCATAAACGATTCATCTGTTTTCCTTAGTGTTGTCATGATAGTATTATTTCTTTTCCCAGCACCTAATTTGTACACCACAAACCAGGGATTGGTGAACAATGTCAAATTGCAGAGATCTTTACACAAGTTCAGCTTCTGTTTCCTGATTGAGCTTTCCCTTCAAAGTATTGGATTTTCCTTAGTGTCCCGAGTTCAGCATTATTACTTTCTCTACTACGTATAGTAAGTATTTTTCTTGTGTTGGTATCTCCTCCTTGGTGCATTAGTCCTTTTTCTCATAATTGTTTGATCTTGTTTCCACCATGACACTATTTTTTGCAGGCTAGCATTTTTCGACAATTGTTTGGTTTTAAAAGACTGTTCACAAATTGTAGTAATGATACTTTGAAATAGTTAGAAGACGATCTCTTCAATATTTGTTGCTTCCTTTATGTGTGAGCTCCTTTTTGTCCAGTTCCTCAATCTTCGTCATTAATTGAAGTAGGTTTGTTTTAAATTTGGATCATTCTGTACAAAATTTTAAGAATATGTCACTGATGTCATGGATTTTTTGTAGGTTTTAATATAATAGTCATTGTACAAATAAACTTAAGTTCCCAAGTATGATCGCCATATCATTAATATTTTAGTCATACTGATGACTGAGAACTGGGGGATGCTTACATGTTATTCAGAACTTTAAATATTCTAGATGCCCTAATTAAAGTGACATAGAAACATGAGACACCATGAATATAGTAAATAAGGCTCTCTGTTAACAACACCCTAACAACTGTTGAAAAATAGTCTAAAACCTGCTAACCCCATCTTACCAAAATTATACTGCTTACCAAAAGCACACAAAGATGACAATAGCATGAGATCCATTATCAATGGCATTAAATCGTCTACCTAATACATTGCTAAGTGGTTAGTAAACAAACTGAAAGCCTACAAAAAGTTTGAAAACCTGGGAATTGAGAACTCCTTGGAATTTAATAAACCACTTACGGAGCTATAACATCCCAAAAAACCACAATGGTATCGTTTGACGTCAAAGCTCTTTTCACTAGTATTCCCATAGAAAAAATTCCTACCCTACTCAGAAAATGGTTGAATGAGACTACAATAGACTCCACAGAAATAGATATCATTAACCTTGCAGAATTATGCATTAGACATAACCTCTTCACATTTAATAATAAATTCTACAAACAATCAAAAGGATTAGCAATGGGAAGTCCACTGTCCCCCATTCTGGCAGAACTATATATGAGCCACCTTGAAGTCCACATAGTGAAAGCTTTCCCTCACATATACAAATTTTGGCAGAGAGATGTTGATGACATTTTTTCCATCATACCCCAGAAATTAACAGAAGATGCTTTGAAACTGTGGAACCTGCAGGACAACAGCATTAAATTCAAAATTCACAATTGAAATTGGAGAGAACAACACCTTACCCTTCTTGGACCTCATAACTAGAGATCAAAATGATTTTAAACTTGGTATACATAGGAAACCTACACATGTGGACAATTATATAAAGAAAAATGGTTGCAAACCAACTTCACAACAACTAGCCGCCTTTAAAAGTTTGATCCACCGGTTACATAGCATCCCCTTGAACAAAGAAGAATTTTTAAAAGAACAACATATAGCAAAAATAGCAGTAACTAATGGATTCAACTCAGGTCTCATAAGGAACATGATAAACAAGAAGAAACTAAAGGCAATTTCATATACCACCACTCTAACACCTCTCTCAAACACAAATTGGAAATACAAGAAATTCACATACCACCCCTGGGCCTTTAGAAAATTTGAATCTTCAACAAATTTAACATAAAACTAGCTCCACAAAACAAATTGAGCTTGAAGAACTTGCTAAACACATCTCTCAAAAATACCATCCCAAACACATTAAAATCTGGAATTTACCAGATTGTGATGAATGTGAGAAATACTACATAGGAAAAACAAAAAGAAACTTTGAAACCAGACTTAAGTAACACCAAAGGTACATAAAACTAAAACGAATAGAGAAATCTGCTGTATCACACCATTTTTGTACCGAAAACATAACATTGGCCAAAGTATAAAATTGTTAAAACCCCTCACCACACCAATAGAATTGAACATCTGGGAAAAATACACAAAAAATGGCAACAACGTCATTAATTTTGAAATCCCGCCTGTGAATAATGTGTTAAAACTTTGTGCCCCCAACACCAGATGGCAACAGGTTCAGAATCCACAGGAAAAGGAAGAAGAGGATATGGGAGAAAGAGACCTTTAGTCACCCAGGTGCTGATGATGAGGACGAACGCCCTCAAAAATGTTTCTGCTTTATACAACTTTTAATTAGTGAAGGTGAGTGTCAAAAAGTGTGACTCAATCTACCATCAACAAGAGACACCATTGTAAACTTGAATAACCATAATTTAGTACCTGAAAGATTACTTTGAATAATAATAGGGGAAGCTAATACAAGCACTCCACTAAAATCTTTAAATATTTTTGTATTCGAATGCAGCCATTACAAATTTGAGTGTTTCATTCTTATTGAAGACTGTCTTATTCTTAGTCCATCTGCCAAGTTTTAAGACAGACACTATAAAGAAAGAAAAAAAAAGTATGAATAATTAGATAAATAATTTTACTCTTACTGGCAAATAGCAAATATTGCTTGCTACACGAGGTAGCGCAGTGTGGATGTGAAGAAGTCATCAGTCCTGATAAACTCGTGCTGCCGGATGTTTCCTGATAATGTAGCTGCCTGGAGGTGAGAATATGTCCTGAAGGCCTTGTTTATAAAGACATGATATTTTAACATCGCAGTGCTGGTTTCTAGTTAATTTTAAAATGCCAAAAAAAAAACAACTCTGAATTGTTTTCGAAAGTTGTGGTGGTGTAACCCTTTCGAACTCCAAGGACATAAAAAAGGCAGGTGAGAGAAAAGTTATCCAAGGGATGCAAGAAAAATTGCCTTGTTTAGTGATAAGTGATGCAATATACTCTTTGTGTCATGTAAAACTATAAAATATGACATCTGCGGGGTATAGTGAACAAAGTGATTTGAGAAAATTAAGTGATGAAGAATGTGTGCCAGGGACTGATGGGTCGAAATCAGTGGAGAAGAGTATGTTCCACTAGAAAATGAACAAGGCCACAATAAGCAATTTAAATCAATTGTTCTCTCCTTCAGCAGTCTCATATTTGTAAACATAAGTTGTCGCACATCAAATCATGTGGGCAAGGAAAGCCAATGCCGTGAACAAAACTGTTAGTGAGATATTTACTGCCCATTGTAAAAGTGGTGATGGCAAGGAATTTATTGGACAGTTTAAGGAGAATTTTTTTATACAAAATCAATGAATGAAAAATATATGGTTTTAACTTGCTTACCCAAAAGCTGGAGCAAAAACAAAATTGTCACAGTTCAGCATTTCACTTTACGTAGCTCGCACAGTTAAATGACACAAAACCACAAAGGAATCATGTCTGTACCTGACAGAAAATACCAGCACCATATTCTTCGAGAAATTACCACACTTTTCTACAACTTCTACTTAGAGGACGATATTAGCAGGATTTTGGTAAGAATGAAAGATGCGGTCTCTGAAAGAGGGCGACAGAAGACTGAAAAAACAAAAACCAAGACTCCTTTTGCCTAATTTAAAGGAACTATAAAGAATTTAAGAAGACCTCCAGACTCAAAAATAGGGTTTTATAGGCTTGTGTCCCTTAGACCGAAACAGTGTGTTCTACCGGGTGCTCCAGGCATGCATAATGTGTGTTTGTACCATTTGTGAAAACATAAAGTTGTTAATGAGTCTGCAAGCTATTAATGTGTAAATCTCAAAGTAGATAAAATTGAATTTTTTGTACAAAAATGGTTTGTCAAAATTCTTCTGAAAATTGCTTTATTAACAAATGTGGAAAATGTCCTGGAATTAAAAATATTTCTGAATTAATAAATTATTTTATGAAAAATCTGATAGAAGATGTGATATACAAAAAATGGACAAGTGACAGAGCAGACCTAAAAATATTAAAGCAACTGTAGAAAATTTTACACAATTTCACAATTTGTAAAAAAGAATTCAAAACCCACAATTTCATTCCAAAAGCTCAATCCTCGTACCTAAAACACCTGAACACAATTCAACATGGGGAATGTATTGTAACCGGCGATTATTCTGAAATTGTAGATTCATAATTCAGGATGCGATTTAAGGATACCACTGGAGTAAAAGCCAAGCCACAGTATACCCATTTGTTTATTTCAGAAACATCCGGGATAATTCAATAGCACAGCTGTGCTTCACATTTATATGCGATTATTTAGTACATGATAATTCAGGAGTTCATGTATTTCAACAAGAACTTATATTAAAATTAAGATAAAAATTTCAGGATGTGAAAAAACTATTATTTCAGCAATTGTGCAGCAGGGCAATATAAGAACAAGAAGAATTTTATCAATATATCTTATCATGACAGATTTTCAGGTTGCATCTGATTGAGATTTTTTGCTACAAGTCACGGCAAGAGCTCCTGCAACGGTGTTGGTGGAACATCAAGAGGCTTGCTGCACATACTAGTCTACGGAGAACTCACATTACAAATCCAAAAGAACTTTATGATTGGGCGAAAACTCACATTCCTGGTATTGATATTTTTTTTACTAGGAAAGAAAGACATGAAAGTGAGGCTGAAATATTAAATACAAATCGCTTTCTCAGACTAAAGGCAGTGCTGGGAACACACAGCATTCACTGTGTCATTCCAGTTTCCAAAAACAAATTTGTTATTAAAACATTTTCTTCATCTGAAATGCCCAGAGAAGTTACTTTAAGTCATACCGGGAAAAATTAAACAGTGTAAGAGCATCACACAGAAACAAACATTCTGTGCGGCGGGACAGCCTACTTGCTGACCTCCTTTGTTATGGCGAGTTGTTTTTAAGGATAACTTGCATGATAGTTAAGTCTCCGTTCTAAAATATTCAGAGTGGAAGCAACGTACCCTAAATAATTAAATATTTTTTTTCTGTAAAAACCAGGTGCATTTTCTGTTATATATTTTTAACAAATATTTTATGGCAGATAACTATTTAAAAATCATATGGTCAGTATTTATAAACTAGGGTTTCCTTTTACTAATTGTACTGAAACCATGTTTCCTCCTCCTTTTAAATAGTTACAAAACTTCATTGAAAGAAACAGTCTTCTTTGCTAAACAGATATTTTAAATACGGATTGCTACCAAACTAGAAGGAATATAAGTATACTACTACTTGAAATTCTTACATAAAACATACAAAATAATTTATCAAATTATTTTTAAATTTGGAGATATCGTGGTTCAAAAACCTACTTTTTTGCATGGAGTGACTCGTTTCTATAGTCATCTTCTCTGGCTATATATCTCACTTTCGAGTAGGGGGTTTGGAGAGCTCTGTTGTGATTTATCCAATGGCAAATTTTATAATACTGATCTGAGCAGTTTTCAGTTTCACTTATTTCCCATTCTGAAACTATGGTGAGTAGTTTGTTGTTGACTGCTGTCATGTCGACATTGCTGGAACCTCTTCCAGTATCGAATGTTGCTCTCTCGCTTTCTTCTGTTAGAATGTGGAGCTGTTTGGCCATCATATATTCTTCTAGAATTTGTCCTCTGCTGTCAGTTGTTACATTGTGCCAGGAAGTAGACCTTGAATTGCTATCCATGACTGAGGACACGGTTTCCTTTTGCGTGTTGTAATATGTCTATTTTGGCTAGGCCCAAGTCTATTTCTTGGTTTATATCCATGTACATGCTGGCTAAAATAACTTTGCAGTTACCGATCATTATCTCCAAAAATACTGCATCTTTGTTCAAGAGTTGCCTTATTAGCAGTGTGTCTACTGAGTTATTTATTATAATCACTGCTCTATTTTTATTTTCACCTGCTGTGAATAGCTTCAACCATCTAGGTGTGCTGTTGTTAATGGAGTAAGGCTCTTAAATGCAAATAAATGTTTGTTTTCCTCCTCTATTGGGTTAATCAGATTGTTAGTTGCCATTCTGGAGTGCTCTATGTTTAGCTGAATATATCTGATTGAATTTCGGGATGTTTTGTTACTGGGCATTTGTGATGTTACCATGTTAGTATTTTGTGTTTTGTTAATACTTTTGAATGAGCTCTCAGAATAGGGCAGCTTTTATTAAGTGAAGTGTGGTTGATGGAAATATTGGCATTCTGGTTATACTTATTGTAGTTCATGCAACTGACACATTTGTGCTGAGACTGTTTGGCTCTAAATTCTTTTGACTGCGGCTACTGGCGCACAAAGGACAGGTATAATCCTGCTTTGTACAGTTGCTGTGGATGTGACCATACCCCGAACACTTGAAGCAATGCTTTGCTACCAGGTAATCCATAGCATTGCAGATTTGCCAACCCAACTTTAGCTTGGTTTCCAGTAAATGCCTTCTGGTTTGAGGTGCTACTTCTATAACAAGATTTCTAAAGTTATGCGTATTCTTGAAGCAGAATTTCACTTTTATGTCATCTTTGCTCAACTTTAGATTCTGTTCTGTCAAAAAAATCTATAATATAAATCTAATCTATATTCAGATGGGATCATTTGGAACTAATACTGGTTATGGTGTATAATAGCAACTAGTTGACTGCATTACTGCAAATAATATGGCTTCTTCACTCTAGGTAATGGTAGCAGGCCCATAGCCAGGGGGAGTTGGCCCCCAAAAAAGTGTTCAGAGCTTCCTCAGGATTATAAAACATTTAAAATCCATTTCTGTTTTTAGTGTGTGTATTTCAAATGGTTTAATTTCCACATGTTTGTTTTTCATTACTATTAAGATTTAATTCAAGCATTTGGTATAATCTGCAGTAGGCTACTGTGTCAGCTTTTGTCCACTAAAATTGTTGTAAAATTCCACATTTGGAGTCCAAATATAGGCAAATGCACTGTGGAAAATAGAGAGCCACTGATATCTGCAATCACGCAGAAAAAAAAACAAAGAAGTTGCTGCAAAATCTCAATGAATTACAGCTGAACAATCTTTTAGAAAGAGACAGTCCCTTGAAGTCTTTACAGAGTAAATGTTTAAGTATGGGTCAGCTGTCCAAGGTGTGAATCTTCTAAACCAGGGTGCAATGGTGATTACCAGTAGCATGGCTACCTTCTTTTGCCTCATCAAGACCTGGATGACTTACTATTCTTGAATGATAATAAGAACCTAACTAAACAAATGGATTTACAGGAGTTTGTTACACATTTTGAAAAACAAAGGTCAAGAAAACTAATACTCTACTCCAAATGTTAAGTATTCTTCCTTCTTTAGATATTGTTGTTTTGTCAACTTTAACATACTGTGAAAAGTGAAAAATCTGAAAATATGTAAGTGTGCTCTGTGATTCTGGTCAGTTTTCTCGGCAATGCATGGGTGAAATTTGGCAAAATGTGTAAGTTTTTATATTTTGGGTTTTGCTCTTTTTAGTATGCTTCTATGTTCTATTTTCATACTACAGAATTGGTTCATATACATCAACCATTTTTAGAGTACCAAGTGGCTATTTAATTGGTTCTGTACCCATTAGGTAAAGCATGCCATTACTCTTTAAAATACACTTTTCTTAACTCTTATTTTCAACACTACTTTCATTCTTCAAAATGCTCCTTGGAACAGCTTACAACTTATTAGCTTGAAATTTTCAGGAGAGCTTCAGGAATTCAGGAATTGAAACATTAATGCATACTAGTTAAAAATTATTAAACAGTTTGGCTGAAATTAAATATTTTCCATAACTCATGCTGAAAAGTTGAAAAATTCAGTAACATGTTTATGAATGTATTTTTCTCTTGAAACTAAATTAAAATTAATCAATGCATGTGGAACATTTTCTTTAGATTTATCTATGAAGCTCGGTTTAAAAATTTGGAAGAAATTCATAAACTGCAAGCTCCAAAGAGAATTTCATAATAGCATACAAAAAGTGATTAATTACTAATAGAAAAGTTAATATCTTGGCAACAGTTTGGCATAGTTCATTAAAGTGTTGTTGCATTATGTTTTTATGTTCTGAGTATGTCATAAAAATTAAAGCAATGATAAAAGAACTGGTGCCTGGATTTTCATAGATAATCTTAAAATGTGTATCTGGACATGGTGTCTTATAACTGGATGATTCACTTATTTGCCCCTGTGAATTTCTGACAAGCACCTCCAAAATACGTGGGCTGGTTATGGGCCTGGATGGTAGCATTATCAGCCTATCAAATGTCGATATGCAGAACATATGATAGTATAAAAGTAGTCGCCCATCCTGTTCTCTCTCTGTGTGTCATCTCGCACACCCACCTCTCTGTAACATGATGGCATAAGAGTAACTACACACACATAAAGAAATGTGCACACACACCCATTTCTAGAACAACTTTATGGGTTCAGTTCACTTCAAAACTGTGTTAAATCTTGAGAATGGATTGTGTTGAATGCATTATGGTAGGTTGGTAGAGAAGTAACAGAGGAGGAGGGGGGGCGACACTTGCGCACTGCTGCTGCAGTTTAAAATGTTTTAAAGTTGGTTCGAAATAAATATATGCTGCTTTTCTTTGTCTTCTCCCTAAAATTAAGTTTCAAACTTGAGAACCTAAAACTCCCCTTTGGCTTGAATTGGTGCCCACTAGGTAAAAATTTAAATTGACAAGACTAATCTAAACTTTTCATTACTCACAAATTTCCCTGGTCTTATCAAATTGGCCATTAGCACACTTCCAAGTCTATAAGAAAGCACATCATTTATATTATTTTATTTATTTATTACAACTGTACTTTAATGCACCATGATCACACTGTTTATTGCACATAGGTTGGCAACAGCTGATGAGGCCATGGCGTTTGTGGTTCTAGCTATCTACAGCAAATGAACGGCTGCTATTATACACCTTTATCCAAATGCTAATTAATGTTTAATCACTTGGTTTCCAGCCAGGAATCCATAAATTTCTGTATATAGAATCTATCATGCAGTTGTCCAGTTTTTAACACATTTGGCTTTCTTTAAAAAGCAGTGTGTGACTTATAGTTTCACTTAATTTACCTTGGACAGGCTTCTAAGATCATTATTTTCATCTTCAGCAATTTGTCGACTGGTTCTTGAAGAGGAAGTTCCTGCTGTAGTTTGTGCATTGCCATCTGGTTTTATGGAACGTTATCCTAAGATGTCTGCTGGTATTTTGAAATTCAGAACTAGGTGTGCATTTTTCTTAATCCATATTTCCTCCCAAATTGTGAGTTCTTCTGTTTGCACTTGTTTGATTAGCTTGATGTCCTGCTTAATGTTACGGTGAGCTAACAAGAAGTGATGGTATACTGCAGACTTCGGTTGGTTGAAGTTTTATGTGCCTGAAGTTCATCTTTTAATCTTGTTTCTAAGTTTTTGTTATTTTGGCCTATGTATATTTTTGGGCAATCCTCACAGTTCATTTGGTATATACTGGATTTGTATGTATTATGTATGGTGCATATTAATGGGTGATTGAACTTCATAGGGTTTTACTTATTGTAAGGGACCAGTTCTATATTGTGATCTTGAAATATTTTTTTGATTTTGTTGTGCATCTGTGGGTGGAAGGTGAATCTGATGCATATTTTGCATTGGCTATTGTTTCCGTGGGTTTACAGTACTCGGAGGAAACTATTTGTTTTAAATAAAACACGTGCAGTGGTTGGGTTTCATAATACTATTCTTTTCTTTATAAAGTTCAGAATAAAAAAAAAAGCATTACGACTGCTTCTATTCCAGTATTGCCAACTACATAATACATGACTCTCCTTTAGAGAAATTACTTCCTACCAACACTCCTACATTTCTCTCAACACCTATTCTCAGTGTTCTTTTTATTTCACACAATGCCTTTCCTGTGTTTCTTGAACAATTCAAATGGGAGTCCTTTGGTAAACACATCAGCCTTTTGATGTTCTGAAGGTGTGTACATAACCTCAATAGCCTTGACATAACAAAGATCTTGCAAAATTATATTTCACATCTATATGTTTTAAATATTTCGGATCCCAACTAGACAGTGCACTGTTACAGGATTGATTATTATCATAGATTTGAACAGGACAATTTACTGTTATTAATATCTCAATTGACTCGACCAAAGTTGTTTTGCCACAGCAGATGCCAAAGCAATGAACTTGGCTTCAGTTGAAGATAATGACACAGTTTAGTGCTTCGTTGTTGCCCACACTATTGTATCCCCAAATACTTCAAATAGAAATCCTGACACTGACTTTCTATCCAGATTAGTTGCAAAATCTTCATTTGCATACCCAACTAGAGTTACGTTTTGATTTCCTCTATATCAAGACCCCACTTTAGGGGTCCCATCCCATTGAACTTGAGTTGCATTGACTGCTGTGCACAAGTCTGGCTATATGATCAGGCAGACATACATTAATGCTCCAATAAGCTCATGGTAGGGTTTGGTTTAGAAGTATCAATCTCTCTCATAGGGTAAAGGAGTTTGTTTAGGATTTGCTGATTGCATTCCAAACTTACTTATTAGCTTCTGTAAGTACTTTTTCGACTGCTAAGTGAGCAGGGAAAGAGGAAGGTTGTGCTAGTAAGGAGCTCTGCGGCTGAAGAGGAAAAGTGAATTAAGGGACAATGGGAGTTGAAATTACAGTATACAGAATGAGAATTGAACTGTTTATGGCAAAAAAGTTTATTAAATGTAAAACTGATCAAAACATGTTAATGAATTGGTTGACAACAGGAAGTGTGATACTTATGCTCCTAGTGATCGGTGGGATTGAATTAAATCCAGGTCCAAAGAATATGCAAGAAATGATGGAGGATCTCGTAGAAAAAATCAATAACATGAACGGGATGGAGCAACGCATAAAAGATAATTTAAACAAAGTGGCTGAAGAAATAAAAGAAAATGTTAGTAAAGATGTGCAAGGAATAAATGCTGAAGTTGATAGAATCAAAGAGAATGGAAAGAGTAGATGAAAGGAGACTCAATTTGGTGTTCACAGGAGTTGAAGAAAGAAGGGGTATCTGGCCATATGAAGAAATAAGAAAAATTTTAACAAATAAACTAGAAATGGATCTGATAGAATGGA
This sequence comes from Deroplatys truncata, assembly GCA_030765065.1. Classification (NCBI taxonomy): domain Eukaryota; kingdom Metazoa; phylum Arthropoda; class Insecta; order Mantodea; family Mantidae; genus Deroplatys; species Deroplatys truncata. Next base: position 516,465,794 of record CM060990.1, read on the forward strand.
GATTGTGGAATGGGTAGGCAAGGCAGGAAAAGACCAATAATAGTACAATTTGCAACATCCAATATAATTTATGAAATTCTAGGAAGGTCAAAAATGCTAAAAGGAAGTAATATATTTATAAATAAAAACTTGAATCCAGCCCAGATGGACCTAAAAAGAAGCCTAATACAGAAGATGAAGAAGGCAAACGAGCATTCATTCGAAACTTACGGCTTTGGATAGATGATGAGGATGTAACATATACCGGCAAAAAGGATCTATGGTGGAGAGAACCAGAATGGGAGGAAACAAGTCGGCAAAATAGCGGCGAACAAAGTAAATTATCAGTGGAAGTACAAAGTCCAGAACAGAGCTGAGAAAAGGAAAGAAGATAGATCCAACACTAAAGGAAAATGACGTAAATGCAACAGGTGAAGGCACGTCACAACATATGTATGAAGCAATAACACCGAGCCAGAGGGAAAGGAGAAGCCCAGTAACGTCACGGCATACGTCATCGCCAAAGAAGATAGAGTCACCGGGGAGAGAGGAGAGGGAAGCTGCACGTGTCCTTGCAGAGAAGGGGAAAGAGGCGTGGCCACAGTGTTTAGTGAGTAATGTAAAACAGCATGTGGCAGGGAAGGGAAGTGGTGTGAATCGCCGGAAAAGCTTGGAGTATTCGGAGGAAGAAGGGGAAGAAAACATTATGTCATCTGGGAAAGAGGAGAGGGAATCTGTATGCATCCTTGCAGAGAAGAGGAAAGAGGCGTGGCAACAGTGTGAAGTGAGCAGATAGCGGGGAAGGGAGGGGAGAGAATCATTGGAAAAGTGGGGAGTTTTTGGAGGAAGAAGGGGAAGAAAATATATCTCCGCATGGAAGTATATTGGTGCTGCAGAAAGAAATGCAAAAATCAGTGGAGGGAATCAAACTAAGAAGTGAAAAAGCTTTAGAGAGGTTTACACCTTTCCGTAACAGAATGGAATCGCAATAGCGGCCAATAAGGAGTTTGGTATTTTGGAATTGTGAAGGCAAAACCGGCTGCTTCACAATTTCACAATCTTGGACTGTACCATCTTTTAGAGAAAGATATATAAATGTTAAAGGATAAATATATGAACATAGAAATTATAATAATGGAGATTTTAACGTAAGAATAGGGACAAGCAGAGAAAGTAACTAAAATTATTAGAGAAAATAATGTGAGTAAAATATGGAAGGGTATAAAATTAATGTATCTAAAGAAATAGAGATTAGGAGAAAAGAAAGTTCATGGTATGGAATGAATAGGATATGGATGGTTAAAAGAAGAAAATAATGTAAATACAAATAAATATAAGAATTACTAATTGTATTAACATGTAATAGTAATCCGAGAAGACATCTAATATGTAATAACTTAATGCTCAATAGATTAATATATTATTATTATGGCCAAGGCCAGAAGCAGTCACTCCCAATATGATTGTAATTATTTTGAACTCAGTAAATATTACATAAATATTGCATATTACAAGTACTTTTTCTGGCTTAATAACATTGAATTCCTCTTGTGCCCAATTTTAATCCCCAAAAAATGATTCGACTCTCCCATCTCTAACTTTTGTTTTACATCTTGCAAGACTTCAAGCTCATTACATGCTATAATAAAATCAACATATAGTAACAAGTACACAATAAAACTTCCTTCCATTCTTACATACAAACATCTATCAGTCTGACATTGCTTAAAGCCAAGTGATTTCACAAAAACATTGAATTTAGCATTCCACTCTTTAGGGGCTTGCTTTAACCCATACAATGTCTTGTCAAGCTTACATCATTCAGTCCTTCAGGTGAATGCATAAATGGTTTCTTTCAGTATCCCATTCAAAAAGGCATTTTTTACATCAAGTTGATGAACAACATACTGATTTGCATTGACCACACAGAGCAGTGTTTTGAATATAGCCAGTTTTGCAACTGGTGCACAAGTCTCAAAGCCTGAACGTTTCCTCTGGGAGCAACTAGCCTTGCTTTGTAGTTATCCACATTTCCATCTGCATTTCTGTTGATAGTAAATACCCACTTACTTTTAATTATCTTTTTACGCTTTGGTACTTCTCCCAGATCCCATGTTTGATGTTTCTTTAATGATTGCATTTCCTCATACCACTCTTCTTGGTCATCTTTGTCCTTTATCTCCTCATAAGTTTGTGGAATTCTTTCACAATATGATATTGCACTTTGAGCAGGATAGGGACATTCTTTTTCCCCAAGAATTCCAGTCTTCATTTCCACCTATGGGTGAGACAGTTGTGAAGAATGCATGACCTCTCTCCTGATTTACTTCTGACAAAAACTGTTAATGCAAATGAGGTCTCATCGTCCTTCAAATAACTGGGTTTCTTATTGTTTGTAGTTCTAGTACTCTTTAATCCTCCAGTTACCATTAGATCTTTCTCTTCATTATCTGCACGTTCTTCCTCAGTCTTCCTTCTCAGATTTTTCCTCTGAACCACCTTCTATATTTGCCTCATTCCCTTCCTGATTGAGAAATTGGGCCTTTTCAGCATTTTCTGAATCATCCCATATACCTTCCCATGGAAACTTAGTTCTGCTTTCCTCAAGGGTTACATCACAAGCAGCACCTTCCTATCCTCTAAGCTCCACAATCTATACCCATTATTGCAAAAACCAAGTAAAATACACTTCATAACCCTAGCATCAAATTATCCTTGAATCTCAGGTTTGTATTTGTGAGTATAAACAACACAGCCGAAAGCTCTGAGCTTACTGACATCAGGGCAGAAACCGTACCACAGCTCAGCTGGTATTTTACTATTCTCCAGAGCTGTTGTTGGACTCCTATTAATTGAATTGAAGCCTGCACAAATTTCGGAAACTTTATTGGAAATTTTACTTTAGCAGATGAATATTGCAGGAAAAGCTCTGAACATGGTGGCTCATGTATATATGTCAGGAAAGAGTTAAAAATAAAACCATTACCAAAATTTGAAGATCTAAGAGGACAAAAACTTTGAACTGTCTATAGTCAAAATTTATAAACACAATATAATCATTGCTTGTATGTATAAATCTCCAGATGGGGAATCAATCACATTTTTAAACAAGTTAGAACTTTTAATTAGCAGAATAACACAGAAGGGAAAGGAAATAATTTTATGTGGGGATTGGAATATAGATTTTGCACAAGAGCATGCAATACTTAGAAAACTAAAGAGTATTTTAATCAGACATAACCTTATAAATACGGTTAATACAGCCACTAGAATTACAAAATCAAGAGAATCCCTGTTGGATATCATGATAGTACATAGAACAAGAGGTGATACACCAGCATTAGTTATAGATACAGGTTATTCAGATCATTTAGCACAAATTTTAGAAAAATAAAGGTAAACAAAAAATTAGCAATTAAAAGCCATGTTAGGATATGGAAAAGAAGGTTTAACAGACAAAACATACATGTATTCAAGCATCTTCTGGAGACAGAAGATTGGACAGGGATCTATTCAAAAAATTACGTAAATGAAAAATGTGAAGAGTTTTTAAATACTTTTTGCGTTGGTTCAATATTGCATTTCTATTAAAAATAACAATGGCAAAACCAAGTTGGATTACGAAGGGCATAATAGTGTCTGGTAAAAGATACGGTTTCTTAATAGCCTGGAGAGACAGGTTCTGGTAGACAAGGACACAAAATGCCACATTCGTAAGTACACAAAAGTATTTATAAACAGGTAATACAGGAAGGAGAAAAGAGCGAAAATGAAAGAACCATTGCTGAAGCAGGAAACATAACAAAAAATTATGGCAGATAATCAAACAGGAAACCCCAAGAACCCCTTCCAAAATCATATAAAGCAGCTGATTAATGAAAATAGCATTGTAACTGAACCTGAGAGTATAGCTCAAACCTTTAACAAATATTTTTCAGAGTTTGCAGATAAGTTGCTGGAGGAAAATGTCACAAAATACAGTAATCAAAGCAAAATACCAGACAAAATAATGTAAACGGTATATTTATGCCACGTATTATAGAATATGAAATAGAACAAATAGTAAGGTTTAAAGAACAAGTACTTGGCTGGAATTGATGAGGTGCTAGATATTATAATTAAGAAATGTATCAACCACATTAAATTTCCACTGTGTTGCATATATAATGCTTCATTAGGAGGAGTTTTTCCTCGGAGACTAAAGATGTCAAAAGTAAAGCCACTTTTCAAGAAAGGAGAGAAAGGGAAGGTAGGGAATTGCAGACCTATATCATTAATATCCCTCTTTTCGGAAATTTTTGAGAAAACAATATATTGTAGAATAATGAATTTTATTAAGAAACGTAATATATTTTCAGATGCACAGTATGGATTTAGAGCACACACATCAACACAGTCAGCAATAAGTAAACTATTAAATTTAATTATGGTATCCGAGGAGTAGTGAACGAATGGTTTAAGTCCTACTTAACAGACAGGCAACAGGTAGTAGAAATTAGTATGGAAAATGAAAAAAAAAAAACTAAGCTTGTATCTATGCCGAAGAAATTAAAACAAGGAGTACCACTACGTTCAGTACTAGGCCCATTATTTTGTTTTTGCTGTATATAAAAATATACCCTTGTATATTCAGGAAGCAGAAGTAATACTATATGCTGATGACACTAATGTTTTAGTACAAGATTTGGATCAAAGTAGCTTACAAGACAATATCAATACAGTTGTGCATGATTTGTACATGTGGTTTAAAGCTAACAAGCTGATCATTAATAAAGAAAAAACTATAGCCATAACATTTCACACATGCAAAATAGAAATGTAGCCATATCTATGATAGAATGACAAAACTATAATGCATGGTAAAGAAACGGAATTTTTGAGGGTGTACATGAATGAGAATGTGAAATGGGATACCCATGTGAAATTATTAGCATCTAAGCTTAGTTCTGCCTATTATGTGTTAAAATGCTGGAAGAATAAAATAAATTTGTATGCTCTAAAAGGAGTACTTTTCATACTTTCAAAGCTTGCTAAGCTATGGCGTAATGTTTTTTTTTTGGGGGGGGGGTCCAGAAAACAAGGAAATCTTTAAGATACAGAAAATGACTAAGATTAATGTATGGGGCAAATAGAACATCATGCAGACATTTATTTAAAGAGTTAAAAATTCTTTCATTAGCCTGCATATTTATAATGGATACAGTTTGTTGTATCAGTCTCACCAATACTTGGAAGTAAATGCAGATGTGCATCAATATAACACATGCCAAAAAAACAACCCACACATGTCATTTTGTAGAACAAATATCCTAAAAACCAATGCTGTTCATAGGGGTATTAAAATACTCAATAAAAAGTTTGAACCCAGCAACATGTATTGGGTTTTGTCTAAAATGGATTGGTTCATCCGTCCTGAAACTCCATTGTTTGAAGGAGAGTGTGGCACATTAAGTTGAAATTGGATACCTTTCCCCCTGAAAAACTGTTTTACCTCATATACGAGAGTTGGAACTTAAATAGTGGCAACTATGTATTTACAGCCGATAGAAAAGTTACATGTTAGCAACCTTTTCTACCCTTCAGTGTAGTCACTAGCATTGTGTGTAATCCGTTGCCAGCAATGTGGAAGTCGTAGTATACCTTTAGCAGAGCCGGTTCTGTTAATGATGCGAATGGAGAGGTCTGTCTGACGAATCTCTGCAACAGTTTGAAACGAATGCCACGAAGTGGTTCCTCCATCTTCAGAATCAAATCAAAGTCATAAGGACTTAAGTCCGGGGAGTATGGTGGATGGTACAGCACTTCAGTCCCATCGGCCGAACAAATCAGACACAGCTTGTGCTGTATGTGCCCGAGCATTGTCGTGCAAAATGATGGGTGTATTCTGCAGAAAGTGTTGCTGTTTCTTTCTCACAGCTGGTTGCAGGTGGTGCTCCAAAAACGAATGGTAATACTGTGCATTGACGGTCTGCTGTGGAGGAATGTAATGTGTTACGATAACACCATCACAGTCATACACGAGTATCACCATAACTTTCACATTGCTGGGGCTCTGACGAACTTTCGATTTTCGTGGCCACCCATAATGACGCCATTCGTTCGATTGGCGTTTCAGTTTTAGCTCATACGATTTGGCCCATGTCTCATCCAGCATTATGATATGGCATAAGAAAGCCTCTCCTTCATGCTCATAGCACTCCAAGTGCGCCCTAGCAGTGTCATAATGCAACCATTTCTGCATTTCCGTCAAATCATGCGGAACCCATCGTGATGCAATTTTTCACATGCCCAGGCATTCTTTCAGGATGTGAAGCACAGTCATATGCGCTAATCCGGTTTCTTGGGCGAGTTCACGAATGGTCTGGTGTCGTTCACTGTCCAGCAATGTGGCAAGAGCATGCACTTCTTCACTGACGCTAGGACGACCTGCCTGATGCATGTCTGCCACAGTTTGCCAACCATCATTGAAGGCTTTTACCCAACATGCCACTGTTCTCTAAGACAATGGAGATTCCCGCAAGCCTCTTGAAGACCTTGATGACACTATCATGCTGTACGACCTCTGACACATTTGATCTTGATCCAACTCCGTTGTTCCTGTTTCGAAAACATCGTGACAACACTACGTTAGACCGCTAGCTCACAAGTGACTCTTTCTCTCGACTGTGCACATGCAGGTGAAGTGGGTAGGGAGAGTGTATTTGCTCTGAGGTAAGGTAGGTATGTAACTGATGTGTGCTATCAGCGACAATATTAGATTCCGTTGCATAGCATCTCCACAGCAGTGTTGCCACTATTTAAGCTCCAACCCTCGTACATATTCAGTTCAATTGTCACAGTGAAACTTGCAGATCTTAGATGAAAACCTGCTAGTTGCCATAGATTCATAATCTTTAATGTACTCAGCTACCTCATTCCATTTTGTCAAACCACATATAACTGTAAAATGGGTAATATCAACTAGGGTTAGCACATACCTAATACCATTGTAGGCTACTGGAGACATAGGCCCACACATATTACTGTGAGCCCTCTTTCTTTGTTTTGTTGTGGGGCAGACTTGTTTGCTTTCCTTCAGCACAAATGTTACACATGACTTTTTCAACATTCTTAATCTCCCCACACCCATCTACAGCTACACTACTGTCCATTCCAAACCAGAGTTCCCTCTGATGTAAACAGAAGCATGTGCTTCTGCTTGTCATGAACCCAAGAACACTATCTTATGCCAAAGTAAATAGTTAATATATGTATTGTATTATGAAATATTTGAGCAGGAAAGGTATAGAACTGCACATTTTATTGCGGTTATCATAAGAACTCATCGTTGAAGGTAATGGATATATACTAGCTGTTAAGAGATTACAAAATATGATTTTCATCTGCTATTGCGCTAATGCTGAGAGCATCTTGCTTGTTAATACCAACCATATGCATGACTGCCACTCTGTTACATATACAAGAAATGCAGCAATGAATTCCCAGAGATGCTATCTGAGTACCAAATAAACACTTTGCGTAACACAGGAAATATGATAAGTGAACAGTCATTCATAATACAGTAACACACATTCTCAGCTTAGGTCAAATCTTGTGATTTAGCATTTGGTATTTGAGTTCACATGGCAGAGGAAGGTGCGTGTAGTGCGAATAAACTGTTCAAACACAAAAGCGGGAAACGGTTAAATAGTGGCGAAAAACAAACAGCTCTTTATATACTTAACTCACTATTAGAAAAATAGCCGACATTTGCGTCATTAGTGCATATTATGAAACTATCGAATTTTAGGCATTTCAGTCAGAAGTGTAACCAAAGCCAGCAGGGAATATACACAGACATAATAGAACATAGAAGAGGATAAAATGTGGGAACTTGTTTTAAGTGCAACAGTGCTGTGGAACTATGGATAAGCTTGTCATTATTTTGGAGAGTAGCTCTGATTCCGATGTGGCAGCTGAATCATCTTCGGAGGATTTGGATTTGGGTGTTGCACTTTTGCGTGAGGATTGTGATTAATGTAAGTAAGCTGTTCATTTCTGCATATTTATAAAATCGATTGTTACCACAGGTTGCATTTTGAACTATAATTCTCATGCAGGGCACGTTTTTTTTATAGATTTAAACAGTGTTCAAGCACATGGGAGGGGAACAAGCAGCCATTAGGGGCAGGATTTGCGAACTACTTTCGCGCGGATAATATAAAGTTTGTTTTCAGTGAAAGGTACTCTGGTTTGGAATGGACAGTAGGCTTTTTCAGCCCTTCGCCTCCTATGTGACCCATTTGCCTAGCCATAGCCCACCAGCACCTTGTGCAAGACAAGCACTCCCTTGCCCAAGATCTACAACCAAGTTCAGTTTGTATAGCTTTCTTTCTCTTTTCCCAATAGCCACCACATCATTCCTCTTTTGAATTTTACTTTCACCATTTTCAATCATCAGTTTAAATCCTTTCTGCTCCAGAGTCGAAAGTGAAATCAAATTACAATCAAAGTTGTTCAGTTAAGAAAGCATTTTTAACCCTTAGTTGGTAACATCTGTCTCTTAGGTGGATATAAAATTTCTCAACGTATAGTTGGCCTATAATGCAATGTTACTTTGATCTTATATTTCATCTATACTTTAGTTGTGAGTTGAACTTTGAATTGTGTGAATGTCACTGTTTTACTTGTGTACACACACAAGCCACATTCTCACTGGCAGATATTACTGTAAAGGTAAGATATTTTTTTTCTCCATCTGATGGACTGATATTACTTTAAACAAATAACTTTTTGGTGTTATACTCATTACTTTTCAAATATCTTATTTATAGATGGCTACTATTGGGGGGTGGGGGACACCTCACATGTTACAAAGAAGCAAAAGAATGGTACAGTTGGCTTTAGATCATCGAAGAGAGCAATGATGACTATCATTCGGATGATTCCTATATTTCTGAAGATCACATATCAGATTCAGGCCATGACAGTGATTCTGAAATAGATGTGAATGATGTTTTCAGCATGTCCAAGACTGATGAAGGCTCTGTTCAGAATAGGGAAATTGATACTGAAATCGATAGAGCTTTTCATGGAAAGTCGAACTGTTTCAATTGGAGTTCCAAACCGCCCAATTATGGTACTAAAACACCACACAAGAATATAATAAAAATTAAATTGTCTTCGTGGTTAGGGCCTGCCTGTCAGTTAGGTAATGATCCAGACCCAGAAGAAATATGGCATTTTTCAGCACTGAGATTTTGAACGAGATTGTAATACATACCAACTCAAAACTACAAGCTATAAGGAATAATTGCAAAAATACAGACAAAACTGAAATTGAGGTATTAATCGGTATGATGGTTCTGTTCCATCTTGTGGGCATGAAAACTTGGTGTCACTTTTTGCAAATGACTGTACCGGACATTCCATTTTTCATGCAACAATGTCTCTAAAACAATGTGAAGTTTTACTGGTGGCTCTCAGGTTTGATGATGCATCTACTTGCGAACAAAGGAACAGAGATGATCCTGCAGCAGCTGTATCCAGCTTTTCAACATCTTTATTTCTGTCAAAGTATATTCCATTGGAGCTCATGCATGTGTTGATGAGAGAGTAATCCCATTTAGAGGCTGATGCCATTTCAGAATATGCCTAAAAACCTGCGAAGTATGGCATAAACGTCATGTGCCTCATAGATGCACATTCATTGTATTTATATAATGCTTACATTTATGTGGGGGAAAGAAAGTGATGGAGCAACACTATCTGAGGAAGAGAAAAAGTTCCAAAAGCCAACTCGGTCTGCGATTCATCTTTCCAAATGTATATATGGAACAAACAGGAATATCACAGCAAGCGATTGGTTTTCCTCCATTGAAATGTGTAAGGAGCTGCTGAAGAACAAGTTGACATATGTTGGAACTCTAAAATCCAACAAAAGAGAAATCCCACAAGAGTTTCCTCCCAACCGAAATAAAGATGTGGGCTCCAGTATGTATGGATTTAGCGAGGACCTTACGCTATTGTCATTTGTTCCAATAAATCTAAGGGAGTTATAGTGATTTCTTCGATGCATCACTCTACGTATACCATGAGAAAAGCAATAAACCTGAAATTATCAGTTTTTATAATGCCACAAGGCCTGATGTAGACACACTTAGACATGAAGTGCAGCAACTACTCAGCTAACCGGCGAACAAGGAGATGGCCACTGGCAGTATTTTACTTTCTAATATCAGTCATCTGAGCAAATGCCTGTTATGTATCTCCATAAAGGTAAGATGTCAAGATTTGAGATCATGAAGAGTATAAGAATGAGTATAATCAGAGGACATATGCACAAAAGGCTCCAAATTCCAAATCTACCGATGGCCTAAGGAAAATTATTATAAACATGTTGGGTGAAAAGCACAGCGATAGTGGTCCAGCAAAACAAGAAAGAAGTGACAAGCTAGAAAAGAGGAAAAACTGTCATTGTTCCTACACATTAAACAGAATGCCGGCATACAAGTGCGTGAAGCCTAATAAACCCAATTGCTTACAAAGCTCCATGAAAATATGTAAAATGTGTGTAGAAAGTTTGTAATCTTTCCTTTATTTGCATATAGATAAAAGGATCTGTGATAATACATGTCAACTTTGAAAACATTTCATGTGAAAGAGTAATATTTAATTTTGTAACTTTGACATATTTTATTGCAAAATATTATGTAAGCAGAATAAAAATATTAGTATTGATAACTCGTCAAGGTTTTAAATTATTTATTTTTGAGATTCACTTAAGTGGACATAAAATGCAAAATTTGGTAATCTTAGTCTCTCTGACAGATGTTGTTAGCGCCATTTTTGCATGTGTTACCAACTAAGGGTTAAGTACTATTTCCCTAACCTCACCATTCACATAGGTAGTAGCAATAATGTCAGCTTCCTTGGAAACCATAAAAATTTCAGATTTAACAACACAAATTCTGACAGGCTTTGACAACTCTCTATTATTAACGTCAGGCATATCTGATTTAACAAAATGATCTGATGCTCCTGTATCCAGGAAGCATGACAATCAGCTATCAATGAAAAACATTCCCCTCTCCAGTGTAATAAAGTTCTACATTGGGGTTTCACCATAACTACTTTTGGAACATACCTGGCACACACTATGTGCACTACCGCTGTCTGCTGGTTGTGGACCTTTATATTTGCCTCCTCCTGGCCAACAATCTTCCGACTTATGCCCAATACGTTAGAGGTTACACGGAAAAGGGAACCTTCTCTTCTCTTGCTCTTGCCTCAGCTGCCTTTGATTGGAATTCCTTGGCCATTGCTGATGAAACCATCAGTGCTGTTGAGCTCCCTTGAATGCCACTGGTACTTGATCTTTACTACTCTTCAGCTGCTTTCCATTTCTGCACTTCCCTTTTCGTTTTTCTCGTCTATTCAGAGATGACAAAAATCCATGGTCAAATTATCCGAAGTGAGTGTTTCCAGTGCAGACACAACATTGTCATATTTGTCTGGCAGTGGTGGAAACATGATTAAAGGAGTATGTTATGGAAATAAGGGACTATAATTATGTGGGAAGAGTGGAGAGTAACAGGATGGTTGGGATTTTTTTTTATTAAGAAGACCTTGAATACAACAATTAAAGAAACTGGTCCAGGTCAAAGGAAGTATTATGAGTCATATTTCTAGATAAACAGCCAGGTGACTAAAATTTGTATAGGTATAGTGTATAACCTGCCAGCTACCTCGCAGCTCCACAAACCAGAATTATACCATCTCGTAGGGCCGGTTTCACCAACAATGATAATCTTATTTTAAAAAAAAAACTGCTTTACCAACCAGCCTAATGGTTGCCATTGCCTGTAAACCTGGTTAAAGCTTTAGCGGCCATTTTCCACTGTGTACAGGTCGAAATCTGAGTTAGCAAAGCAAAAAGAAAGATGGTGCTGCAATGAGTAATGCACTTGGTTATGGAGAAAACGCATATGAGGGTGTGCAGGACGAGAGAAATAGGTGATTATGATGGATCAGAAAGCGAAGCAATTGCTATAGCAATGTAGCTACCTGTATTATAAAGTAGATTTTGTGTCGTGGTTTGTCTACATAACCTACAGACAGCTTGTTTTGATCTGTCTCCATAGTCGAGTGGTCAGCATTTTGGCTTCACGGGTTCGAATCCTGGCTGGGATGGGGTTGGGGAACGTTTTTCTTCTTTTCTTTCTTTCCATTTGAATTTCTCCCTACCCTCCTCAGAGCCTGGAGGTATGAATGGGTTTGAATGTAAGAAAGTTTCAAGATAGAAATTATTAAAACCTAACAATAAATAACCTACAATCGAGTTGTTTCTCACATCAATGCTGCCGATATGGCTATGAAAGTTATAGGAGCCTACAGTAATTAAACTCGAAATATTGTACTCTATTTTAGAACAAAAAGAGCAAGAATTGGAATTCCTATCCAATATGTAAACAGTTGAGGAATAAAAATTTCAAAAAATAAATTAAAGTTTTATGCACTGCAGGTTTAATAATTATCATTGTTTGCATCAACACACCTAACCTCTCTTTCTCCACTGCATCGTTTACTGTCACTCCTGGTACATGTTCCACTGCTCTTTACAGGCCACAAATGTTTGTATATTGTTTCATTCTCGACACATTTTATGGCACAATAAAAATATAAGCAAACTTTCAGCTTACACCTCTCTTCCTTCCTACAGCTTACATTTTTATATCATTGCCCTTATCAAACATCTGTGTGATCGTACAATTAAGTGCATCAATTATTCACATGTGATAGGTTTAAGTTTTAGACCCAAACATATCATTTTATTCTAACGAGTGTACGGTGGTTTGCAAACTTCAGAGCTTCAGAAGCAGAATAAGTTTGCCTGTGCTTCAATCAAATGCAGTTTTTATCTTGAACATGCACAGGAAAAGGCACCAACAGAAGCAGCGGACAGTGTTTCTCACTTATGTATGAGAAATTACTGGTTCATATAACACGTATAAACGAAAGCTAAGATTTCTTTACCTGGCTTTGCAAGCTCGTGGTGAAATGTGCTTCTTTGTTCCAGCGATAAAGGTGTATAACTGGGATTACATAAACTAAAATAAGACAAAAAATTATTGCTGCTGGCAAAACTGGCTCTTAGAGAAAGACATAGAGAGGTTAATGGATAAGTGTGTGTGCATGTAAAGATAATGGGCAATTTCAATGTAAGAATAGGGGAAAGGGATGTAGATTTAATGGATAAGCAGGATAATGCATTACAAAAGAGTTTTAGACACAGTAAAGATAAAGTTGTGGATAGGGGAAGTGAAAAATTGACTTTTGTGAACTAAATACACTTGATATTTTAAATGCAAAAATATGGATAGGATGAATATGGGAAACACTTTTATAACTATGAATGGCCAAAGTGTAATTGATTATGATTATGGTCAAGTAGCATCAAATGCATGGTAAATAACTTTAAAGTCAAAACTTTGTACACGTAGTGATCAATTTTTCACTAATAATAGCCATAAATCTGAAATTAAAGGTAGGAGAATGGGTAGAAAGGAGGAGGAAGGCAGACAGGGAGAATAAAAATATTCAAATGGAGGGCAGAACATAGAGAGGGTTTTCTACAAGACATAAATTCAACGGTAAGACAAATTCTAGAAAGGGAAATAATGGTAAATGCTAGGGAAGAAAACTCTGGAAAAGTATTAGAGCTACTGGAATTACTAGTAACAAGAGCTGGGAGAGGAATGGAAATGCAGAGTAGAAAACAGGAAAGTAAAGGATGGTTTGAATGTAGAGCAGATGTCTTATTAGATGGAGGAGAATGGCAGAAGAGGCATATAGAAAAAATTTGATGGCTACGAAATGGGGATATAAATGCCTACTAGAGACAAACAGTGAAAACAATGGAAGGAAATTACAGGGAAAAAAAGATGAAAAAAAAAAAAGCAAGCTATAGAGAGGAAAGGACAAAAACATGTGGGAAGTAGTAAGAAGGGTAAACAAGAAAGGGGAGGTAAAAAATATCACAGCAAATGAATGGCAGAGATATTTCAGAGAACTGATTGGGGAGGGCAAAAAACTAAATTAGAAATAAGAGATTCGAACAATAGAAATAACAAATGATGAACTAGATGGGCAATTCACAATGCAAGAGGTTTATCAGTAATTAAGAGTACAAAAGAAAAGAAAAGGCAGTAGTATATGATGGAATACCAAGAGAATTTTGGAAAGTAGAAATTTATTATAATAATGAGAAATATAATACATTCAAATACAGTGGAATCTCATTAGCACGTTCCTCATTAACACGTTTTCCCGTGTATTACGTTGAATTATAAAAGTCCCGGTACCAAATCACCAAATATAATAAATAATGTTTGCTTAGTGCGTTTTCCCAGTCCCACTTAATATGTTTGAAGTTTGACGTCCTCATTCGCTGTTTTGGCCAATCCTTGATCGGTACAGTGGGAGTAGGCGTTTAACACGTTCATAGTTTGACGTCCTCATTTGCTACTTTGGTCAATCCTTGGTCACGGGGTGGAAATCGGCAGCCAATCACATACATGCATTTAAATATTTGTGTGACACGATTTCTGTGGGCGGGATAGAGAATGCTTTACCTTGGCGTGGTAAATGCCGTAAACGCTAACGATAGTTTCTAATGTTGAGTGATGACCAAACAACCGTAGATTGTATTTTAACTTTTCATTTCAATGAAAAAAAGAAAGTGTAGTAGGTAAATAACCAACACTGAAAAACTGAAAATCCTTGATGTAATCACAATCCAAATATAAAACATGTCGATATAGTGCGGAAATTAAACATTCCTCCGTCAACCTTAAACACGATTGTTAGCAAACCTAAATTGATTGAAACTGATTTTAAAGAAGGGAAAAATACTAAAACAAAACTTTTCTCTTGGATAATAGGATCAGAAGAGGACCGGAACAAAATTTGTTGCATGGAAACACCTCCGTATTCAAATCGTCTTGTATACACCAAAGATAATATCGTCTATTGTACTCGTAACACGATGCACGCTCATAGTTTTTTTCTTTTTTAGCAGAAATTGTTATCACGTGTGTAATAAAACACACAGCAAAACCACTATTGCCGCTTCCACAATTCGCAATTTATTTTCTCAAAAACATTCATAACCTAAAAAATCAAAGTTGACCAAAATAAAAGCTTGAATTATTTATTCTCGGCTTTGTGTATCCAAATCCATTTAAACATATTGAATTTAACATGAAACACGGATCGTATTCAGTATGAAATTGTACTCAAAATCGATTTAAATTGCCCATGGAGACGTAGTAATTATTAGATTTTTATTACCTATGTTCTTAAATTGCAGATTTTGCATTTTCATTAACACGTTTTCCCGCCTATGACATCCAAATCCTTAGGTCCCTGCAAAAACGTACTAATGAGATTCTACTGTACACTAATAAATCAGCTGCAACTCATTTTTTGACAGAGAATCGTAACATTAAACAAGGAATTAAATTGTTGAACCATGTCAAGAAACCATTCGGATTGGAGACATGGGAAAACATTTTCATTACAAAACACAAAGATCTAATGAAGTTTGAAATTCCCGATGCGGATGATGTCATCCAGTTGACAGAGGGCAGTTGGTATTACATCAAGTGATAAAGCCTGGCATGATACAAGAGCTTCAGTCGACCCAGCAACTGAAAATAGGTAGGGCACTCCTTGAAACTAGTTTTGTGAAATTCGTCATGTGAGTGGAGACAATACTGTGTTTAAAATTTTGACTTAATTTCAAGATTTTATACACAGGAGTATTAGCAGAAAGATTCAAAAAATGGGCAGAACAAGAAAGGAAGTTGTCTGAATTTCAGGCAGGTTTCAGGAAAGGGAAACAATATATGTCTTCATGATAAAGACAATAATAAATACCTCAGTAAGAAGAGAGGAAGGATATGCATGCTCTTTGCAGATTTTGAGAAAGCATTTGATATGATAAAGAGAAAAGCTGTAGTATGGAGATTAAGGAGAAAAGGGGTAAATGAAAGCTACATAATGGACGTAGAAAAAAATTTATAAAAGGTTAAGCTTTTGTATAAGATGGGAGGAAAATGAAATTATGGAGATGGCGACAAAAAATAGGACTGAGACAAGGATGTAAATTGCCCCATTTTATTTATTAATAGATGATATAATACGCAGTCTAAAAAGGGATATGGGCATTGTCCGGTAATAGCAAGTAAAGAAGTTTCCTGGCCTATTATACCGGATGACTTAATGGTAGGATCTATAGCAGTAGTCAGGTTACAAAGGGCAATAATTGAAGTTCAGAAATTCTGTAAAGAATGGGGAATTGGAACAAATATAAACAAATCAAAAGTTATGGTTTTCAAAAAAAGGAACTAAACTGAGAAAAGAAGAAAAGTGGGCACTAAATGGGAAAAGATTAAAAGTGGTCAAAGAATTTGAATACTTAGGAGTAAGGTTAAATAACAAAGGGGAATGGGAGGCACACAATAGGAAAAGAGAAGCAAAAGGGATGGTTGCAATGACAGGAATAAGAATATGTAAATACAAGCTAGAAATGACAACCGAGTGGTTAGAAAGAATGTATGAAGCAATGATGGAATCAAGAATGCTTTATGCAGTGGAGATTTGGGTAAATCATATGTACAGTGTGTTTTGTAAAGAAATATTAGGGTTACCAAAGTCGGCGCCAAGAGAAGTAGTTTTAGTAAAACTAGGAAAAACAAAAAGAGGAGTAATAATGGAGAGAATAATAAAATGTTGGTATGGATATTTGGTTAAAGAAGAGGGAGAAATCTTAGTTATGCATGAAGTAGCAAAAAAATTTAAAAAAGCACTATCACTTGTTGGGGAGGGATAGGAAGAATTATGGGGAAAATAGGAATGGGAGACATGTGAAGACCTAGGAACGCAGGAGATATAGGGTAGTTTAGAAATCAGGAAATCCTTACAATTTTATAAACAAATGAAAACGAAACTGGGCACAAGAACCATATGTAGAGTACTGTAACAGTCAAGAAAAAGGATGAGAACAGGAACAATATTGCTAAGAGGGATAAGAGATAGCGAAAAAAGGAATATGTGAAATGTGTTGAGAGAAAAAAGTATAGCACATTACATGATAGTGTTGTGGAGGAATAAGGTTTGGGAGGAAAAATGGGAAAAAATAGAGGGGAAAATTGTAACTATAAAAATGTTAACAGGGAAATAAGAAAGGAAGATTAGAAATATAGGCGAGTTTTTACAGAAAGCAAATGAAAAATGGACAAGGAAAGTAAGGAGTAAAAGAGAAGACAAAGGGAAGGAAGGGGAAAAAAGTGGAAGAGATGACAAGCCGTCTGGCATTGCAAACAGCCTGGGTGCCATGCAAGCCGAGGTAGCAACAAGGTCAATCAATTTGTACATAGTTTAGGCTAGATAAATGAAAAATTGTAAGAAGTTATATAATGAAAGTTGTACAAATAAATTCAAAATTCAATTTGAAAAGAAGGAATTGAGAAAAGTGGAGTTATGATTTCATTGCAGTGCTTTACCTTAATCATACAGGACTGATTAAATAGCCGTTTGCACCTTTAAAATTGTTGATATTAAAAATTGTGTGGTGTACAAATTGTGTACAAATTACAAGTATAATAAAAAAAAATTTTGAGTGTTTTCAATAGTTTCAATATGTTTATGGAGTGTTTCTGAAGCCAATGAAGTAATATATAGGAATATATTGTTTTCAAGGCATTAAGAAGGACAGAAAAGTATTGGTCTGGATATCAACTAAGAAGCATGCTACAGCTAAGTGGCAATTGAAATTGAAAAATTTTCAGAATAAAGTTAACTGTATATGTTTTATGATGCTAGCATGAAAATGATTGGTCAATGTGGCAGTGTTTGCGCACAGTTTTGGTTAGGATTGTTTTGAGCCATACAGTTCCTTTGCAGTGCTACCAACACAAATGTTAGTAGGCAGAGAGAACAATCACAGAACTACAAGAAGCTGTCAGTAATCAGATTCCTGCACTATCATCAAGCTCTAGGGATTTAATGCAACTGACTTTGCTTGCTGTCAAATAAAGTTATGGTTTTGTTTATGTCTAACTCATACGAATGCTAACAGTTTGAAAGCACAAAGTTTTATAAAGGTTCATTTCAAATGCCATTATCAAGACATTCCTAATCAACATAACGTGATCGTTAATGACTCATTTGTCAGCAATGGCAATAATAGTCAATTTGGAACGAGTCATAGTATTAATTTTTATAAGCCAAACAAATGCTGCTTTGTATGTTGGAAAAACTAAATCTGTGGCAGTCCATATAAGCAAAGCACATCCTGATGTTTACTGGAAAAAATAGCATCTGCATATAATGCAGATGAATTTACTAGGACAGAGAAAACTACTGAACGAATTACTGAAAATAGTAAAAATGCCAGTCAAAATACTGTTAATTTAAACAGGAAAGTGCAGGTTGTTATAGATCTTGAAGAGAAAATGACTATTATTATGATTAATGCAGACATGGATTCATTTGAATCAGTAAGTCAGGAATCAATAACCTATTTATCTGCTGCAATATCTTCATTTCCTGGTCCCAAGCATCCTGCTGTTAAATATTACAATACAAGGAAAAATCAACAAAGATGTTGCATCTCTTCATACTCGGTAACCAAAAACCCTGAGAGCTTATCAAAGCGTAGGAGAAAACACAAGAAGAAAAGATATGGTTGTGAAGTCCTTCAATATTTATTCTATAACCAGAGATGCTCAGTAGTTCGGAACATCATGAAAAATCAAAATGGTGCAAAATGCAAAATTCCATTATTTTAAAAGCATTATTGAGAAACAAAATGATTACACCCCATAACAGAAACTGCAGTCTGTATAGAAGAGGATGTGGAAATAACTAATACAGAAATTAATAATGCTCTCCATCAAATTAAAGCGGGCACATTGCCAGGTCCAGATCGAGTCATAGCTTGAGCATTAAAGGAACTGCATACAACCAAAGTAATGTGCCTTTTGGCAAATGCTATGCTAAAGTTTGGGAAATGTCCAGCGGTATTTAAAGAAGCAAGAACAGTTTTGATTTACAAAAGCGGAAATGCTGAAGATACAACTGACAACCAATTTTGATCTCTTCTGTAATCAGATGCATCATTGAAAAGACAAATGATAAGAAATTGATCATTTCTTGAATTATACGCTCATCAACATGGTCATTCATTTTACTCGTCTGCGGAATGGCTTTTGAACATAAATTTTACCAGATACATTGGCTGTTTTCACATTTTATACGTACATAAGGGAATTACAGTCCTAAATAGTAAAGTTACACATCAGTATGATGTTAATCATATTACTCGTCTACAGATTAAGGATTTACACAAGTGAAGTGTCAAGATAAAAAGGCTATTTACATATTTTGTACATATATAAACAGCATAATCCTAAATACAGTTTACATAGATTCTCAGTTACATCATATAAAATCTATACATCAACTTGGTGTTGTCATTCATACTCTCATCCACAGAATAATAAGCCTTTTTATTTGGGTATTTTAAGAGCTGTTTTGAATTGTATAGCATTGCTAGTTAAGTCCTTCAGGTTATGGGGTAGAGCATTATAAATTAAAATCCATTCATACTAAACTCATTTTTGATAAACTGATAGCGCTGCAAGTGGTCAGTGTAGATTTTCTTTTTGCCTAGTATTTTTTTCAGGAATTAATTAGTTTAGATACAATTGTCCATAGATAGTATGTATTCATATGGAAGAGTCAATATCTCTAGTTCCTTCAAAAAGATTTCTGCATGAATGTATACTATGTGTACCAGGAAGATGTCAAAGAAAAATTACAACCAACCACGTATGAGAAGGTGACTGAACTAAATGTTTTCTGAACACAATCTGGTGCGCTTTTGTTATGCATTGCAATGCTGTGTATCAGTAGCAGACAACTAGTTATGTAAATGGACAATTGACATCTAATTTTCCTGATTGAGATTAGAATTGTGATGTCAAATGAAAAATCTAGGTGCAGAGTAACTAATTTTTCACTTTGAAAAGGAGGTAATTATATAACTGGTTACTAAGTATAGAAGAATTATCAAATGCAAGAAAACCGCTGACTTAAAGGAGAAGGATGCAGGCGGGGAGAAAATCTGGAATGGATTTAATTGCAGTACACGCATTTCTCCCAGCTCAGTATGCTTACATAAAATGCAGCACCAAAGGCCAAGTGTGAAGAGCATTAAAATGTTTTAAAACTGATGGTGGAGATTGTATTGCAGCTAAAGTGGATGAAAGTGTGTTATCAGCGATTCATTATCTAACAGATCAAACAAAACTTGAAGTAATTGCCTAGGAAACTTTCTGGATAAACCCACAAACGATAGTTTTGGGAATTTCAGCATAATCGCCTATCATTAAATGAAATGCCAGTGGCATAAAATCTGAAGTAGTTAAAACTTGTGACATAGGAGAAAAGAAGATGTTTTACATTGGTAGAATTCTGACCTCTCATGAGTGCTAAGTGAGCATTGAAAGAGGAAGGACATGTTTACATGGAGTGCGAGAAGAAGAGTGGCTTAAACAGCAATGGGAGTGGACATTTCAGTGTACAGGGCAAGGATAGGACTATTCACGAGATTGAAATTCAATAAAGGGGCACAGAGGGAAATGTTATGCTGAAGTGCTTAATAATAGGAACCATCATTCTAATTCTATTAATGATTGGAGTTGTTGAACAAAATCCTGGTCCAGAAGAAATGCAAGCAATTTTGGAAAAAAATCAATAAAATGGGTGGAATGGCGCAACGAATAAGCAATAATCTGAACAAAATAGCTAAGGAAATAAGATGTTATAAAAGAAATTCAAGGAATTAGAAGAAAGCTAGATGAAGTGAAACTGAAATGGAAAGAGGAGATGATGATTTAACTTAGTTTTTACAGGTGTGAAAGCGAGAAGAGGTATTTGGCCAGTACAAGAAATATCTCAAATTTTAAAACCAACTTAAGAATGGAACTAAAAGGATGGGAGATTACGGAAGCCTACCACATAGGAAAATATATGGGGAAAATACCAATCATCGCACAGTTTTCGACAATGTAACTAATGTATGAAATAATTGTAAAAGCTAAGATGCTGAAAAGCACAAATGTATTTGTCAACAAGGGTTTAATGTCAGCCCAAAGAAATATAAAACAAAATTTAATGTGATGTATGATGGAAGAGAGAGCAGCAGGAAAACTTGCATATGCTAGAAATCTACAGTTCTGGGTTGAAGGGGTAAATGCAACTTCTACGGGCAAGGGAGAGATGGAGCAGTGAGTCAAGTCAGCAGAAAATTAGTCAGCAAACTTTTAGCAAAATACAGGATCCGCAAGCAGCTACAGCAAGTACAAGTAAGACAAAGTCTGGTAAAAGAGAAA
Source organism: Deroplatys truncata (assembly GCA_030765065.1). Taxonomy (NCBI): domain Eukaryota; kingdom Metazoa; phylum Arthropoda; class Insecta; order Mantodea; family Mantidae; genus Deroplatys; species Deroplatys truncata. Next base: position 516,487,213 of record CM060990.1, read on the forward strand.
GGAGCTGCAACACAGTATGTGATTGCAATGGCTATGTCAGAAGATACATCTACAGCAGAGCAGAGTAGAAAGAGACAGCTGGACACACCCGAGAGATGATGAAAGGTGGGATATGATAACCATGTCAAGAGAAACGTCATCAGTTGCGATAGATTTTATGGCTTACGTAAAAATTATTACGTATATTTGAAAAAGTGTGCTGTTAATGTAATTATTTAGCTCCACGTTGAGGGACGCCAATTTGCAGTAGTAAATATGGTTCAATTTGCAGTTTGTATATTAAGCCCCAAGCTTGGAGACCAATTTTGCGGTTGTTATAGCCAGCTCCACGTTTGGGAGCCAATTTGCGGTAGTTATGATGATGGTAGTTGTTTGGAGGAGTTTGCCCCACAGTTGTATGTCACTTTGAGAATGTTATTGAGGCTAGTTGTATTTGTTGCCAACTTTGAAGAAGTTATTTAGCTGGATGCTGGATATGAGATGTGAGAATCCCCCAGAACATGTGCGTCACTTTGAAGAAGTATTTAACGTTTTTAAGATACACTTTGATGTTGTTTGATGCTTGGGACGCTAAACTTTGTAGTAAAGATGATGCTTGTTTTATGTAATATTATTTAAATTTTTGCCTGGGCTGCTTCAGTCGCACTATAGAAACACAAGTTCTTTTTAGGTTGTGATAAGACAAGAATTAAAAAAAAGTCACAGAATTTACTTTTTCATTTCACTTCTTTTTATTTCTCTTTATACTTGCACATTTATAAACGCAACACTTTATAAAAGAAAAACTGTGAGCACTTTATACATTCTAGCGGAGAACACAATTTTTACCATCCGTACTCTACAAGCATCTTGCCCGCGACTGACTGAATTCAACAGTAAAAACCTTATAGCTTCGGTAATGTCAGTCTCTTATTGGCTAATTCTAGTCCAATAGAATTTAAGTATTCAAATTAAAACTCTTCTTTACTGTTGATTGGCTAATTCCTAACTGTAAGCGAAACTTACGTCACTACCAATCTTTTCATGTCCAGTATTTCCCAAACTTCCAGATACATTGTCACAAAAAATTACATTATTACCTCATTATTAACAATCCAAAACATATCATTCTCACAGCCCCTACACTATTAGAGTATATAAACATTTACATAACATTAATAAATACGTTTACAATAAAAAATAAGTATTTGCAATGACTTGCATACAATTTAAGTAATAATTATATACATATTGTTTTCAAGGTGGGCTGTTATTGAATTTAATTATAATAAAACACTATCATTCAGGCATTAAAATACTGCCTCAAATTGCCCCCTTTTAAAAATATTTAAAATTAACTCTTTTTGTTTTGTTCTTTTAAATTTTCAAATATTTTCTAAAAGTCTCCTGAAAGAAAGAAACATAACTTTTATTTTGCACTTCCTATCATTCACTGTCACTTTCTCACTTTTTCTTCAACACTCGTGTATAGCTGAACACTTCCTATTCACTTGTGTAGCACTTTTCAAGGTTAATTACCTTGTATAAGATTAATGACCTGAGCTAAGTTTGCTCATTCACGATCACTTTCACTGGTAAATACTTTATATGCTTTACATTTTTATATACAATTATACATGTTAACATTTGTTACCCTTTGTTTACAATTTGTTTCCTAAAATTTCTAACTTACAATATAAATGTAGTTGCTGCTTAGATTTTCTTACTAACAATGGATCTTTATTACTTCTGTTTCTAAAAATTTTTCTTTGTTATTTATTGCTTGCTATATTTAGTAAAAAAAATTATTTACAATTTTAAATTACGTTGCTTTCCCTTTTTATGTTCCAGATACATTAATTTCTTTCTTTTATTGTGCCTCAGATTGTTTACTTTTATATGGCTTTAACATTTGTTTGTTAAATTTTCCAATTATTTTGTTTGTGTTCCAAATATATTTATTACTTCATAAGGGCCATGGTAGCTCAGAAATAATCTCCAATATTCTTTACAAAGTTTATTTGATAATCTTTTGTTCTTCACTAACACTTGATCTCCTAATGTTACTTTCCAAATTCTTCGTTTTCTTTTTTCATGTTTTTGTTTTCTCCTGAGAGCTTTTGCTTGTATTTTCGAAAATGCTAATTTGAAGATTTCTTTTTTTTTTTTTCCTGGTAATTTAGTTGTTTGGTCTTCAATAACTTTTGGTATATTATGACTCGAAGTGTTATACAATTTACCATGGTGAAGTTCAATTGGTTTAAATCCTGTAACTGCATTTATGGATTGATTTAGATTTTGGATAATACTGATGTATGTGTACCAACTGCTTTGTTTGTTATGACATACTACACGCAGATAATTTGCAATTTCTTTAATTTCTCTTTCCACTGGATTGGCGTTTGGTCTGTATGTATCTTGATGAAAAATACTGTTTGACTCCTAAATCTTTAATTCCATTCATAAATTCAGAACTAGTAAACACCGATGCATTATCACAAAGTATGGCCTCAACTATTCCTTCCTCTGGGAAATATGATTTTGTTAGCTTGTTTAAGCATGCTATACTGGTTGCATTCTTGAGTGCATAAATTCTAACATATTTGCTAAATACGTCATAGCATACAAATAAAAATTTGTATCCAAATGTCCTTGCTGGCATCGGACCATGTAAATCTAAACTCAATAAACATCTCGGTTTATCTCTAATTACTGAGTTTGTTGTGTAGTCATAGGCAACATTAATTTGTTTTGCTTTCTGACAGAGGTCACAACATGGATTATATTTTCTAACTTTGTCCTAATTTTGAGATGTATAAATTTTCCAAAATGGTTAGGATTGTCTTCTCTGTACCTGCATGTATTAATCCTAAATGAAATTGCTCTATTCTAATTCCATGCTTGTTGGAATGTATGTTTTCCACCTCTTTATTTCTTTTCCGTGTTTCTTGTAAAGTACACCATCTTTAACAGCGATTGTACTGTTCTGTGCCTCTTCTATCGTTGGAGCTTTTTCTTTTAAACCTGCTAGTTTAATATCTTTGCCTTGTTCTTCTTTAATATTCTTGAATTGATTCTTCAATTCTTTCCGCATGGGAATGTCAATTGTAAGCACTTTAATTTCGTATTGTTGTCTTGAACACCTTTCAGAAAATTGTTTGTTGTGATTAATCCTTGAAATTAAATCACTAAATGTATTTTGTTTTTCTGGAATATGGACAATTTCAACATCAAATTCCATTATAGCAAGAATCATTCTTGCTAACTTGCCATTATATAACTTACATTTCTGAATGAAAGTTAAGCTAATGTGATCTGTATATATTTTCACTTTCTTCTGAAATATATATGTTTTAAATTTTAGTAGTGAAAAATATAATGCTCCAATTTCTGACATTGTTACCGATGCATTCCTTTCAATATTGGTAAGCCCACGTGATGCAGTACTAATAACATGAAATGTGTTGTCATGTTCTCTTTGTCCAAGTATTCCTGCATATCCCTGACAAGATGCATCCACATACAACTCGTAATCTAACTCATCTCTTGGACGTTCCAATAGTATTGCATTTGCAAACAGCTGTCGGACATTTTCAAAACATTTTTGCAGCTCTGCTGTCCACTACCATTTATTTGTCTTCTTCAGCAGTTGTCTTAAAGGTTCTACTTCTGTAGCGTATCTTGGTAAGAATTTGCTTTCATAATTCCAAATAAACATCTTAGCTATCGAATATTCTTAGGTGGTGGTATTCTTAATAAGGCTTCTATTCTTTCATCTGGTCGAATGCCTACTTTATTTATCACATAACCTAAAAATTTAATTTCAGGTACACAAAATTGTGACTTTTTGATGTTTACTGTCATGCCATGTTCATGTAATTTGTTCAACACAAATTACATTTTCTAAATGTTCCTCAAAGGTTTGACTTATTATTAGGAAGTCGTCAGTGTATCTAATTAAGAAATCATCTACTGTGTTACCAAAGATACTATGTATTGCTCTCAGGAATCCACTAGCACTATTCTTCAATCCATATGGATTTACACAATACCTATACTGTAATCCAAAAACTTGAAAAGCTGTATAATCACGTACTTTAGGATCTAGCTCGACTTGCAAAATGAAGCTGTAAGATCTATGGATGAGAGATATTTGCCATGTGATAATTTTGCAATGGTTTTTTTTCTGTACTTTCATTTTGAAAGTGATCTGGTAGCATGAATTTGTTTAAATATCTCCCATCTATAGTGATTCTTAAACTATTGTCTTTCTTTACTCTCCAACAAACACTATTTATATATTGTGAATTGCTAAGTTCTATGATGTTGTTTTCTAGCATACTAGCTATTAGCTTTTTAGCTTCGTTTCTTAAATTCACTGGCAGATTATTATACTTTCTGCGAAATTTTGGTACATTTTCTACTGTGAATGTGTGAATTTATGATGTACACCGTCCTGGAATTTCACTGAAAACATGTTTATTGTCTTCTAATACTTTCTCCATTATTAACTTTTCATTGTCTGTCAGTATTGTATTTGTCATCTGTGTGTCTGTATGTATCTTCCTGTCTTCTATCTCTGTTGCATAATTATCTTCTACCTGCTCTAAAATATTTTCTTCTGCGTAAGGTTTGTTTACATGAGGGTTCCATTTGGTAAGGTCAGTGTTTTGTTCTTGGGAGTTAAGGGTCAGTAACCTTTCTTTGTTTTCCTTGCTTGCTTGGACATTTATCTGTATGAAGCGCTCTTCTTCGTATACTGCATTTTCTTGCTCCATCCTTTGTACTTTACATACTTTATCTTTTATAAATGGTACGTATATCTTCTTTTCCTCTTTATTTAATATTAGTCTGTCCGTTTTAAAATCAACTATTGCAGAGAATTCTATTAAAACATCACACCCAATTATAACTTCGCATATCAAGTTTGGAACAATTAAAAACATAACCTCCAATGTAATATCTGCTATCTGTACAGGTATCAATACTTGTGATTTGATGGTTTGTTATTGTACCTATAGCTACCCTACATATTAAGTTACTGATTGGTGCAATCATGAGTTGTATTCCTTCATTTAGCAATTGTTCAAAAAATTTCTTCGAGTAGATAGAGCTTGATGAACCTGAATCTACTGCAACATTTACTTCCTTTCCTGCTATTATAGCTTGTATGTATGGTGAATCATATTTGTTTTCACAATTCCCTGTGTTTGTGCTTAAACGATAACAATCAAAGTGTGTAGATATTTTACTTTTGCCACTAAGAGCAGAAGGTACTGTATTACCAGAATCTACGTCAGGCAATACACAATTTAGTTTTCCTGATAAGTATTCTCAGTATTTACCGGATTGCCATTTTGTACTGCAGTTACAATTATTTCATCCTCAATATTTGAGTACGAGCCACTAGCTCTCATTCTTCCTCTGAAATTGCTACGTCCTCTGCGTGTATATTCTTCACAATGATCGTCGCTCGTCTGATTATAGTTATGGAAGTTTCCCCTGTTTTGCATATTTCCTCTATGTTAGAATCTGTTATTACCCCTGGGTGAAGTAGAATTTTGCTGATTCATTCTATCAGTTCTCACATAATTTATGTGTTCTTGTCCCCCTTGTTGTCTTGAATCTCCGATTTGTGTGTTGTAGTTAAATCTATTCTGACCCTGAAATTCATTATTTCTTCTCTTTAAATTGTGGTAGCGTGTATTGTACGGCATATCATTGCGTCTTTCTCGCCTGATCTGTCTATCTCGCCTATGTGGACTCCACATTTCATTACCGCAACTTTCCTGTTGTTCTAGTGAAGATATAAGCTCTGTCATCTCGTAGATTGTTCTGGGTCTAGCAATTAGGATGTAGTTTTGTATGTGTAGAGGACAGTGTCTAGTAATTAAACTAATGAAATCCTCCTCATGCATGGCTGGAGTTAAATATCTGATATATCCTGCATATTTAATCAGATAATCTGTCATTGACAAATTGCCGTCCCTATTGTTCTGTGAGTAGCTTAAGCTTGTCCCCCAGGGGCTCACCTTATGTGAATACGGGTGTTGGCGTACCCGGGGGTTCCCGAGCCATTCATCGCCATCTTCATCCCCGTCCGGTCGAGGTGGGTTCGTTCTCGTGACCGGGGGACTCAAGGTAGGCTCGTGCGTTCTGTGCATTTCATTTTGCCCCTCGCCATCGTTTCTTTCTTCTCTTCTACTTCAGCACATTTCGCCCCATGTCCATTCATTTACACCTCTCTTTTACTTCTTCGCCGGCCTACCTTGCGTGCGAAACGCCCACACTCTTTGTTTCTTTTATCTTTTTATTTAAATCCTCCGTGGACACAGCCTGACGGATACCCGCGCAGCTGGGTGAGTGGGTAATGGCGTCATCCCCACCACCCGGGGTCGTCATGTAGGGTATGTGTTCGTATCCGCTGTTTAACTGCAGTCCCGCGGGGGGGGGCATTGCATGAGCTGCTGACTTCTACGGCGATTGGGTCCCTCTGTCTATGTTCTGGGAGGTGTGACCCTGGGGTGAGATAGGTATAGATAGGCCACTCACCCAAGCCGGGGTAACGCCCGGGAAGTCAGAGCGCGAGGTCGGAGACGGTTGCAATGGTGGAGAATTTATTTCGCTATGGAGCACCCTTTCTCCATTAATTCAAATAAGCGCCGAAAAGTTATTCTAACAGAAGTAGCACCGCCGACATCTGGTTGTTACTTGGTCATTTCAAGAACAGAAGGAGGACAAAACTTTGAGAAGGTGAACCCTTTTATAATTCAGAAGGGCATAGATGCTATTGCTGGTGCGGTTCAATCCTGCACTCGGCTACGGAATGGCTCGTTATTAGCACACTCGAAGTCCGATCAGCAAACTAAGACCTTGTAGCGCGCTACGCTTCTCCACGGTTATCCCATCTGTGTTGAGAATCACCGCACATTGAATTCCTGTTGAGGCGTCGTTACCACGCATAGCCTCGATGGTATATCGGACAAGGACCTGGTCGAATATCTCTCCGATCAGATGGTGACCGAAGTGCATCGAGTGCAGGCCAAACGCGACGGCGTATTGGTACCCACTCGTACCCTGTTTCTAACATTTGATGGCGTCGATCTGCACACGAGCATTTCCGCAGGGTACGGACGGATTTCTGTGAGGCCTTATATTCCTAGAACTCTGCGTTGTTTTAAATGCCAACGTTTTGGGCATACGCAAGTCTCATGTAAGAGTGCCGTTAACATCTGTGCAACATGTAGCCAGCCCTCACGAAGGTGCCTGTTCAACAGCCCCCGTCTGCGTCAATTGCAAAGGGTCACATTTTGCTTCATTTGGCGACTGTCCTCGGTATTTGGACGAAAAGGCTATCCAGGAGATCCGGGTAAAGGAGAAACTCTCCTTCCCCGAAGCCCGGAGGCGTTACCATGCGCGCCAACCTTCGCTCCTGCGATCGGGAACATTCAGTTTTGTTGTTGCCTCGCCAGTACCCCGGAAGGATGCTGCGACTCAAACTTGGACCATGACTGCCTTGACCGCCACTACCATCCGGCCGTCCATTTCTGCGCCTGTTACCAAGCCCTCTAAACCTGGTCCAAAGTCTATGAAGTCACAAGCCACAGAGAAAAAACCGAAGCAGAAATTTCGAAGAGAAGACTTTTTAAAAGACCCTCCGCGTACTCGCAGTAAGCAGAGTTCACCTTGTCCTCCTCGGAGGTCGCAGTCCCAGGAAGCTCCTGGGACAAGCCGCGCTCAGCAGCACCCGTCACCCATCGCCACCCAGAACCGATTCGTGGCGCTTGAATCGGTTTCTGGCTCTGAGCGCGTGGGCCCTCCCTTCGAGGAGGCTATGGAGTCTGACCAACTCCATACCAAAGGCCCGAGCCCAAAGGTTAAACAAAAGGTAATTTTAAGCCGACCTTCTAAGTAAGAAGTTTATCCCTTTTATTCATGGCTATCCTGACCTGGAATGTACGTGGTGTACGATCGCATAGTGCGGAACTGCAACTTTTATTGCGTTCCCATTCGCCTATGTTCGTGTGTTTGCAGGAGACCAAGCTTCGCCCTCGCGATCCTTTTGATCTCAGAGGATATACTCCGGTTCGCTACGATCTTGAACCGGAGGAGGGTACTCCTGCTCATGGAGGTGTCATGGTGTTAGTGCGTAACGACGTTCATTTTCAACGTCTCACTCTTGCGTCCGACTTGCAAGCTGTTGCCATTACACTGCAGTTACCCGGTTTGTTCTTTTCTGTTTGCTCTCTGTATTCACCTCCTTCGTCTCCCCTTGCTCCCGCGGACATTCGAGCTCTCCTGTCCGCTCTCCCAACACCAATTCTTCTGTTGGGAGATTTTAATGCCCATCACTCCCTGTGGGGTTCGCCAAGGGCTTGTGCGAGGGGAACTCTTCTTTCTGACATTTTTGATCAGTTCAATCTCGCTATTCTCAATACAGGCGAGCCTACGTTTCTTTCTGATTCTTCCGGTACATTTTCTCATTTGGACCTTGCCGTTTGCTCAGTCCAGCTTGCTAGTCGTCTGCAGTGGAACGTCGTCGCTGACACCTACTCCAGCGACCATTACCCCTGCATCGTTTCTCTTCTGTCACACCACGTATAGCATTCCAAAGTACCTACCTGGATATTCACAAAAGCCGACTGGAGCTTGTATTCCAGCCTCGTGCATTTTGACGACCAGCCCTTCACCGACATTAACCAACTAGTGCAGCACCTTACGTCTACGATTTTCTCTGCCGCCGAACGCGCAATTCCCCGTTCATCCTCTCAACCTCGGCGACTGCCTGTTCCGTGGCGGAACGGGGAATGTCGGGACGCCGTTCCTGCCCGTAGAACTGTACTTAGGGTGTTTCGGCGACACCCTACACTTGATAATTTAGTGACTTTTAAACAATCGCGCGCCAGGGCTCGTCGCATTATTCAGGATAGCAAGAAGGCGTCGTGGACTCGTTTTGTCGAGTCTTTTAATGGCTTTACGCCTTCATCTGTTGTTTGGGATAAACTTCGTCGCTTCTCAGGTAAAGTGTCGCATTGTACTGTTTCTGGCCTTAAGGTTTCCAATGCCACCATAGTGGATCCGGCTGCCATCGCTAACACTCTGGGTGCTGCCTTTGAGGCGGTTTCCAGTTCAGACCATTATTCCACCGGCTTTCGCTCTATCAAAGACCGGCTGGATTCCGCAACCTATAATTTTCGGCCTGATAATACGGAATGTTATAATGCCCTTTTTACAATGAAAGAGCACGCTCTTCATTGCTCTAGGCACTCTGCTCCTAGGCCGGATGGCATTCATGTTGTGTCGTTAAAGAACCTTTCAGCCGACAGTAAGCGCTTTCTATTACGGGTCTATAATCGTATTTGGCAGGACGGCCTTTTTCCTTCCGTTTGGCGCGAAGCCACCATTGTCCCTATACTTAAGCCTGGTAAGGATCGCCAACTACCTTCCAGCTACCGCCCTATCTCCCTCACCAGTTGCGTTTGCAAGGTGATGGAGCGCATGATCAACGGGCGGTTGACATGGTGGCTTGAGTCTCAAACTTCTAGCGAACTCTTAGTGCAGATTTCGTCGCAATCGCTCTACCGTCGACCATCTGGTGTCTGTCGACGCATATTATGAACGGATTTCTCAGAAAGTGTCAAACAGTGGCTGTATTTTTTGACCTGGAGAAAGCTTATTACACTTGTTGGAGGGGCGGCATTTTACGTACACTCCATGCATGGAATTTCCGCGGTCGTCTTCCCAAATTTCTTCGGGAGTTTATGACGGACCGCGTCTTTCGTGTACGTGTGGGTTCGGTTTTATCTAGTCATTTTATTCAAGAGAACGGTGTACCGCAGGGCTCTGTACTCATTGTCACACTTTTTGCGATTGCTATCAACCCCATTGTTGATTGTCTTCCACCTGGCATTTCATCGTCCCTTTTTGTTGACGATTTTGCTATCTATTGCAGTTCACGGCGGACCTGTCTATTCGAACGCCGTCTCCAGAGCTGTATCGACCGTCTCTACGCCTGGAGTAACGCCAACGGCTTGAATTTCTCCGCCGAAAAATCCGTCTATCAATTTCTGGCGCCGGAAGACTTTCCCTCTGCCCTCTCTCTATCTTGAGCCAGGGATACTTCCGTTTGCAGCCGAGGCGAAATTTTTGGTGTTGATTTTTGATAGGAAGTTGTGTTGGACTTCGCACATTTCCTTTTTAAAAGCAAAGTGTGACCGTTCTCTTAATCTTTTACGTGTTTTAAGTGGCACATCCTGGGGAGCTGATCGGACCGTCCTTCGCCTTTATCGCTCTTTGGTCCGATCCAAGGTTGATTACGGGTGCACTGTTTATTCGTCGGCACGTCCATCTGTGTTACGTCGATTAAATGCCATTCACCATCGTAACATAAGAGTCGCTACGGGGGCCTTTCCAACCAGCCCTGTTCCCAGTCTGTATGCTGAAGCTGCAGAGCCTCCGCTGTCCTTCCGGCGTGAGATGCTTTTGTGCAGCTATGCCTGTCGACTCTTCCAGCTTGCCTGACCACCCGTCCTTCGCGATATTTTTTGAGGATTCGCTTGATCGCCAATATATAGTTAGCTCCTCTGCATTGCTCCCTCCAGGGGTTCGATTTCGACTGCTACTTAGGCATTTGGACGTTGCGCCAGCGCCGGCCCTTCCATAGAGGGAAACGCGTTTTCCTCCATGGTCGCGCGCGCTGAGGCCCACTGTCACCTTGGGTTAACGTCGATGCCGAAAAATGATACCCCTGCTTCCGTCCTTAGATCCGCTTTTTCAGAACTACAGGCGCATTTCGGGAACTCATTTTATATATACCGATGGGTCTAAGACTGATGTTGAAGTAGGATGTGCCTTTGTTTTTGGTGCACAGTTTTACTTTTCGTTTACCTGGACAATGTTCGATTTATACCGCCGAACTTTTAAGTATATATCAATGTGTTTTATACATTCAGCGGCACGTCTTACGGCGCTGTGTTGTTTGTACGGACTCTCTGAGTGCCCTTCAGAGTATTCACGCGCTGTATAGTTACCACCCGCTCGTACAGCGGATTCATGACCTGCTCCACTCGCTTTGTGCTTCTGGCATCAGCGTCTCCTTCGTGTGGAAGAGGTACTTTTAGCTCGTTTACGAATCGGACATTGTCTTTTTAGCCATAGATACCTGCTCAGTGGTGACCCCACACCACTCTTGAGCATTGTGATGCGCCCTTAACGGTGCGTCACATTTTAGCAGAGTGTCATGTTTTAGCTCCGTTGCGCGTTCGTGTTGGTCTGCCTGTTGGCCTAGCCAACGTTTTGGCAGACGACACGCGTGCTGTAGAATGTCTTTTACGTTTTATCAGTGCCATTGGCTTTAGCCTACGCATTTGATGCGCTGAGCGTCTTTTGACTGTGATTTTATATTGTCTTTTTAATGGGGCATCTCCTCCCCAATGGACATCTGGCGCTCGTGTACCTTGCATTCTACAGTTCTTGACACGTTGTTTTACTCTTTTATTGACCATGCTTTTAGTGTGTTCGTTTTTAGAATTTGGTGTTTTGTTTTTTACCTTTGGACATCGCGGGTTTGTGTCCTGTTTTTTTTATCGGACTTTTAGTTTTGGACTGTAACTTTTATGCTTTGTAAGGGCGTTGATGACCTTAGCTGTTTAGCGCTCTTAAACCGCATATCATCATCATCATTAAGCTTGCCCTAATCTTATGTTGTACAGTGGTATTCCAAAATTTATTCATGAATAAAATTCTGAAAGTTTCAAAATTCATTGCACTGTCCGCTACCATATGTAACCATTCTAGTGTTTTGTTGTCTTAAGCATTTTCTAACTAGGATAATTTTTAATGCTTCTGGCACATTTTTCAATTTAAAATACTCTATGAGATCATTAATAAATTGCACTGGACTTGAAGCATTAAAGTTAGGTAATGGTAACTCATTAAGCACAGAATAATAGTTTGATGTTTGGTACATGCAAATGTGTGTCGTCAATGTTGCGTGTTTGAGAAGCTGATGCTATTGAAAAAGCATTAGCATCTCTTGTGTTTGTTAACAATGGTGGTATACTTCTTTCTGTACTTGTATTATATACATGCATTTGGTTAGCATTTACAGAACTACTTGTACTTGCATTTACCCTTGGTACATTTGTACTTAAATTTTCAAAGCTATTTCTAAGCTTATCAATTTCCTTACTACTTTCTTGTACTTTATCTTTGATTTCGTCTGTCATTAACCTTACTTGTCCTTGCCCTGTACTTGCTTCTTTAACTGCTGCTGCATTTGTTTTTACCATATCATGCATTTTACTAATTTCCCCAGTTAAATCTATTTGTACTTGTACAAGATCTGCATTAGTATTTTCTACCGTAGTTTTCAATTCTTCACTTTGTTTATCTAATTTGTAACAAATACCTTGTTTGGTGTCGGCAAGTTTTAATTCCATTTCAGTTACATTTTCGTCAATATGACTTGACAATTTCTGTTCTAGCTGTTTACAACTTTTGTTTACTTTTACATCTGTCTTTTTGAATTGCTTTGGAAGATTGTTCTGGCTTTATTTCTAACCTCCTGCTTTCAGCTTTACATTCTTTCATACAAGTTTCTGTTTGTCTAGCCAGATCAATTTTAATACTAGATAGCTGTGTATTAGTTTCTGTTAACTTATTACTTTGTTCAGTTAACTTATTACTTAACTCTGCACTAGTTTCATTCAACTTATTGTTAAATTCTTTACTTAATTCTACTCTTGTTTCTTTTAACTCTTTTCTCAGCTCTGCATTACTTTGTTATCTTATTACTTTGTTCAGTGAACTTATTAAATTCTCCTCTCATTTCAGTTATTGCTTTTAGAATGCACATAATATTTTGTTGTGATAAGTTTTCTTGCATTTCTTGGCTAGATGTGTGAGGGATGCCATCTGCTTGTTTTGTTTCCTGTATCAACATTTTTAAAGGTGATTCACCTTGCATACTATTGCTATCTCTTTCAACATCAACTTCTGAATTTTCAGATAACTGCTCATCCACTTCTACATCAACATTACAATCTGTAATAGCTGACCTAACCTCAACTATCTCCATATTTTCTTTCTTATAGTTTCCATTTTATTGTTTCTATTTACTTTTGAATTATTTAATTTAACTTTTCCACTTCTCAACAGCTTGAATTTTACTTAAAATTAACAATATTTCCTAAAGTTGATTTACAATATGAAAAAAATGAATGTTCTGCCCTTTCTTATTGGTGGTTATTTAATTTCTAATACTCAGTGTTCCTGCGTAATTTGTGGTTAAGATGTTAACCATGTGCCCCTTACTCCTGAAGAATTGTTGTTATCCTGGATTCCTTTGTCAATTTGGTGCCGATCTTGTGGTTCCAAGCTGCAGTTTCGCTGTGTTTGTTGTTTCTGGCCGCCCTGTTGAATTCTCTCCTGTGACATCAATTCTCGTCTTCGTAGCCACCACGCTTGGGCGTCAGTTTGTGATAGATTTTATGGCTTACGTAAAAATTATTACGTATATTTGAAAAAGTGTGCTGTTAATGTAATTATTTAGCTCCACGTTGTGGGACGCCAATTTGCGGTAGTAAATATGGTTCAATTTGCAGTTTGTATATTAAGCCCCACGCTTGGAGACCAGTTTTCTGGTTGTTATAGCCAGCTCCATGTTTGGGAGCCAATTTGCGGTAGTTATGATGATGGTAGTTGTTTGGAGGAGTTTGCCCCACAGTTGTACGTCACTTTGAGAATGTTATTGAGGCTAGTTGTATTTGTTGCCAACTTTGAAGAAGTTATTTAGCTGGATGCTGGATATGAGATGTGAGAATCCCCCAGAACATGTGCGTCACTTTGAAGAAGTATTTAACGTTTTTAAGATACACTTTGATGTTGTTTGACGCTTGGGACGCTAAACTTTGTAGTAAAGATGATGCTTGTTTTACGTAATATTATTTAAATTTTTGCCTGGGCTGCGTCAGTAGTACTATAGAAGCACAAGTTCTTTTTAGGCTGTGATAAGACAAGAATTAAAAAAAAAGTCACAGAATTTACTTTTTAATTTCACTTCTTTTTATTTCTCTTTATACTTGCACATTTATAAACACAACACTTTATAAAAGAAAAACTGTGAGCACTTTATACATTCTAGCAGAGAACACAATTTTTACCATCCGTACTCTACAAGCATCTTGCCCGCGACTGACTGAATTCAACAGTAAAAACCTTATAGCTTCGGTAATGTCAGTCTCTTATTGGCTAATTCTAGTCCAATAGAATTTAAGTATTCAAATTAAAACTCTTCTTTACTGTTGATTGGCTAATTCCAAACTGTAAGCGAAACTTACGTCACTACCGATCTTTTCATGACCAGTACTTCCCAAACTTCCAGATACATTGTCACAAAAAATTACATTATTACCTCATTAACAATCCAAAACATATCATTCTCACAGCCCCTGCACTATTAGAGTATATAAACAATTACATAACATTAATAAATACGTTTACAATAAAAAATAAGTGTTTGCAATGACTTGCATACAATTTAAATAATTATATACATATTGTTTTCAAGGTGGGCTGTTATTGAATTTAATTATAATAAAACACAATATCATTCAGGCATTAAAATACTGCCTCACAGTGAGAAAAATGGGGGGGTGTCACCCTCAAAGAAAGAGAGAAGCAGCATACAGTTTAGCAGAGATGGGGAAGCAGGCATTGAAACAAAGCGGTATGAGCACTGAAGAAGAGGGGCAAGAAAGCGGCCAATGTGGCCAGAGAGGAGATGCAAGTATGGATGAGGGAGAGGACAGCATTTTAACTTCACCTTATGGCAGCATAAGAATTAAATTTTGGGTCGTAAAATAACACGAAACCATGTTAAGTGCAATAATAATAATTGTAGCACACTAGGGGCTTTGTACTCGAGTCATTTTAGCTAATTAAAATCAATTCTGTGTTCAGGTATATGCCAGTATTGGAAAATCTGCCAAAGTGCATTGTGATGTAAATGCACCTCACAATGGATAAGCAATGAAAGCTCGGATTATGGAGTGTCTAAAAGGAAAGTCCATTGTATTTTCAGATGAAACTTCAGATGGACAGGGAAGATGTGTTTTGAGCAATGTGTGACAAAGCAAATCAGTTCAGGACATATTTCTAGGTATTTGAAGCTTTTTTGACAATGCAAATAGTACTATTTGCAGCAGGATAATCATTGACACTTAAAGAATGTGACATCTCGTATGAAAATGTACTTGAGTTGGTATCAGATTCAACGTGATACATGGGGACATACTTTTGAGCATTGCAGGCTATTAATTGGTGACCATCCTGTGCACTCTAAATGTTTTGCACACAAGGTAAACTTAGTTGGAGAGGTGATGTAGCTACTAAACCATTTTGTGTCAAAATTGAAAATGGCATTCTTACATTCAAGAAGAATGAAAAGTTCTGTGAATTTTTCTAAGTTATTTCCATCTTCCAGCACTAGTATTCACCTTCCCTCAGCTCGCATGGAATTCATGGTTTCAATCTGTGGAATGTATTGACAAGTATTTATATGCTTTAAAAAGATTTTTTTTCATCTTTGGTCTGTGCTGTTTTCAACAGTTATTTGTGCTAATCAGACCTGCTAATACGCACCCATGTTGTAACTCAGTTTAACAGTTGTAATTCAGAATTTGTTTTTATTGGAATGATTTGCACTTTTAACTTTTCAAGTTCATGGTTATTTAATGAAAGTACTTTATGTATTAAATTATCTTTGTGGGGCACCAAGGAATACAACAGTTCAAGGACCAGTGTGATGTAAAAATGTCAACTCCAAAAATATACGCAAAAGGTCTTTTGTCATCTTTCCAGATTTCGACCACTGCACAATTAACACTAGAACCACTAAGGCAGTCATTCTGACTGCTTTTATAATTTCAGTGTATTATTATTGTGACAATTTTCGCTGTATGTCCTAGTGAGTTCGTGACTTTTCCCAAGTAGCCTCCTAGAACATGTAGACTCTGCAATATTTATTTTTCCAAATTTAGAGCCATTTTTTGGCATTTATATTTAGAACTATTATGTTATATTTAGTGAAACTACAGCATGACTGTTGGCCCTTCAAATTCAAACTCGACTGAATGCTCAACAATGTGTAGGATGGATTCAAATTGCTATAACTTGTTTCAACAATAGTGTTGGCAATTCATTTGAGCAGTAAACATGTCAAAGAGAATGCAGTGTTATAGGCAACGGCCTCTCACAGATGAAGAAATGCTGACTTATTTCGTTAAGTTTCTGAGGATCGGTCAGATTTGGAAGATGTAATAGAAAGAGGTAGTGTTGCATCAGAAGATTATCAACCAATTGATGTTCCTGGAAGTAACAGTTCAGAAAATGACATACAGACAATTCCACATGGAAATGAAGATATAAAAAACACAAGGTCAGACCACTTTAAAACATAATTTTGCCCTAGTTTCAAGTACTTTGAATAAATTTATTGAAAATTGCAAGCTATGTTTTAGCCCAGGTGCAAATGTCACTGCAGATAAAGAACTTTTTTCCAAGCAGAACAAAATGCCCCTATCTGCAATACATGCCGAACAAGCCTGATAAAGTTGGTATTAAATTCTGGCTACTAGCAGACGTGAACACTAAGTATCTTCCCTCTACCTTGGCAAAATTGAACAGTGAGCACCAAATTAAAGTCTTCCTGAGACTGTGGTAATTGAGATTATTAGCACCATACTGCAATTAGGATCGGAATGTAACTACCAATAACTTCTTCACTACAGTGCAACTTGGCAAAAGACTAAAAGATGAAGGCACTAGTCTTTTTGGAACTGTGAAAACTGCAAGAAGGGAAATCCCCCAGCATTGTAAAAAGCAAGAAAACTACTACTTCTGAAGAATGAAGATACTACATTGACTGTGTACTAAGGTAAATGAAACAAAAATGTTCTTCTGCACAGTTCAATGCACTCGGAAGTTGAAATGCAGAATAATACTAAGAGTTCTTGAGGCAAATAGTTTCTACAATGTTAAAAAATTTGCTGTTGTCGTAAATCAGTTGTCAAGATTATATTCAGTTCATTCTGGTACACGTCATTGGCCAATACGTGGAATCTTGTTAGCACGTTCCGCATTAACACATTTTCCCATGTAATATGTTGAATTATAAAAGTTCCGGCATCAAGTGCACCAGATGCAATAAATAAGATTTGTTTAGTATGTTTTCTCGCTCCCGCTTACTGCATTCAAAGCTTGACATCCTCATTTGCTATTTTGGCCAATCCTTGGTCGGTCCAGTGGGAGTAGGCGCTTACTACGTTCGAAGTTTGACATCTCATTTGCTACTTTGGTCAACTCTTGATCACGGAGTGGAGATTGGCAGCCAATGAACATGCATGTATGTACATATTTGTGCGACGTGATTTGTGTGGGCAGGATAGAGAATGCGTTAGCGTGGCTTGGTAAATGCCAATGATAGATTCTACTGTTGAGTGTTGATCAAACATACATAGATTTTATTTTAGCTTTTCGTTTGCAATGGAGAAAATGAAGGTGCGGTAAATGACAATGAAAAACTGAAAATCCTGGAAGTAGATTGCAATGCGTACTGAAACGTGTGGATATAGCAGGAAGTTAAAACTTCCTCCAACCTTAAACACAATTGTTAGCAAACGTAAACTGATTGAAACTGTTTTTGGAGAAGGGAAGAATGCTAAAAGAAAGCATAATTGTGCTGGCCAGTTTCCAGAATTAGATGTTCTACTAAAGTGGTTTAACAAGCAAGAGCTTGAAATGTGCCAATAGTTGATACTGTGGTTCAAGCTCAGGTGATACATTTAGTAGAGAAGATGGTACTGGATGATTTCAAAGCATTCAGTGACTGGATTGAAAGATTCAAGAATCAATATGGCTTAGTTTACAGATGTGTGCAAGGTGAGGCTGCTGCCATAGACGATGATGCTATACTGTTTGAAAATACAGAAATGTGGAAAGATAAAACGCTCCCGTCAATTTTGAAAGACTATAGCCCCGACGATGCTTATAATGCAGACGAAACAGGAACATTTTTCTATCTTTTGCTAGACAAAATCAGATTTTAAGGCCACTAAGTGTCATGGTGGGAAACTTAACAAGTAGAGGATTAGTTTTGTTGTGCTGTAACGAAAATGCAACGGAGAAATTGGTACCACTGGTTATTGGAAAAGCATGCAGTATGCAATGTTTCAGGAATGTGCAATCTTTTCCATATAAGTGCACTTCCAACACAAAAGCCTGGATAACTTCTGCAGTATTTGAAAATTTCTTACTAGCATGGAACGCAAGACTGGGCATAAGAAGCAGGAAAATTGCACTCTTCATTGATCAGGTGCCACTCATCCTCCAACTATTTTCAAATTTAAGAAACATAGATCATTTTCCTCCCCAGCAAATTGCACAAGTAAGCTACAACCTTTAGATCGAGGCATAATTTGGCATTCAGTTCAACAAAGGAATCACACATTGATACGTATTTCAGACCAGTGTAAATAGCATCCATACTGCACATCCGTTTGGGAGGTAAGATGTATACACTAAGTTTCCATGGGGAATTGAAATCAATTTGGGTACACTTTCTGTATTGAATACTGCACGGAAATGCAGATCTGCATCGTATTGGGATCGGATCGAAATTTGTTGCATGGAAACAAATACCGTATTCAAATTGTATTGTAGACGCCAAAGATACTAGCTTCTACTGTACTCGTAACACACTGCACACTCGTCATTTTGCTTTTTTATCGGAAATCATTAATCACATGTGTAATAAAACAGAGCAAAGCCACTTTTATAGCTTCCATAATTACCAATTTATTCTTCTCAAAAGCATTCACTAACCTCAAAACCTCTTCAAAATATTCAAAGAACAAACTAACATATGTTTAACATTCGCCAACGTAAATCCAAGTTGACCAACATAAAAGCTTGAATTATTTATTCTCAAACTTTGTGTATCCAAATCGATCTCGATATATGTTGAATTTAACATGGAAATGTACTGTAATCAATTTCAGTTCCCATGGAAATGTAGTAAGTATTAGATTTTGTTACATAATTATGTTCTTCAGTTGCAAATTTTGTACTTTCCTTAACACGTTTTCCTGTCTGACGTCCATTTCCTTGGATCCCTCCAAAAATGTATTAACGAGATTCTACTGTACATGTTTTTCATAACATTCTTGATCTAGCTGCCATCAACTCGTGAATTATATCCAAGTCTATGAACAGCAAATAGGTCGAAGTTTCATTCTGAAACTAGCAGAATTACACACAGAATACATGCAATCTAGAAATCAAACAAGAAGAGAGTAAGAAGATGAAGATGAGTTGCCAAGAAAGAAACTAAGACATCAGTGCCAAATGAAGTGTATAAATAAGATCGCTAACTTACATCAGGTGCAATAATAATGCCTGTTGATTATGCACAAAAAATCCTAAAAGTGATTTGTACAGTTTGTAATTAAATCTTTTACAGTTAAAACTACTACAGCTTGAATAAGCTTTACATAATACATAATATCCAGAAAAAACAGAAGTAAAAACCCTATATATTTGTAATGAATGCCAGTGAGATTAAACATTAATTCAAACATCATGTACAATATGTTAACTATCTTTTATCGCCTCTTCCTGTGATTTCATTACTAATAAATGAATGTGAACTGACATATTAACAGTGCATCGAATGTTGTTGGGCCAGCATTTGTACTTTCTCAAGATATTCTCAAAGTGGTGAAAAAATAAATTGAAAAGGAAAACATTAAATTTGTAATGTAAACCTATGTATAATGAAAATAAAAATGCATGTACTTCATTATCAAGAATTCTTGTCACTTTATTACTAAATATAAATATGCGTTATGCATAATTTTGTTGAGTGACTATTTTGTCAAATCTGTGTGTTAAATGCAGCAGTCAAATTGATGACCGCATCAGCAGTTTTAAGTATTTAATCAGCTCCGCCGTTTCCAGTGTTAAATTAGGGGATTTAAACATACTCTGCTGGACAGCTTGACTTAGTGACATTGATTCCTGCAACACGATAAACAGATAGGAAAGATGATGTCCCATGCATGATACAATTGGTATAATTGTTAATGAACGTGTCTGCACTTTGTGTGTAATACCACGTACTACCTTCTTATCAGTGATAGTTTTCTCCTAGGATGCATTTCTTTATTGTTGCCAGATTGATCTGCATTATACACATTATCAGCACCAACTGCTCTACAAGCAACCCTACCTTGCGTGCGAAACGCCCACACAATTTTAGTTTCTTTTACCCTTTTATTTTAATCCTCTGTGGACACAGCCTGACGCATACCCGCGCACTGGGTGAGTGGGCAATGGCATCATCCCCACCACCCGGGGTCGTCATTTAGGGTATGTGTTCTTATCCGCTGTTAACTGCAGTCCCGCGGGGGGGGGGGGGTGGGCATTGCATGAGCTGCTGACTTCTGACGGCGATTGGGTCCCTCTGTCTATGTTCTGGGAGGTGTGACCCTGGGTGAGTTTGGTATAGATAGGCCACTCACCCAAGCCGGGGTAACGCCCGGGAAGTCAGAGCCTCAGGTCGGAGACGGTTGCAATGGTGGAGGATTTATTTCGCTATGGAGCACCCTTTCTCCATTATTTCGAATAAGCGCCGAAAAGTTGTAGTAACAGGAGTAGCACCATCGACATCTGCTTGTTACTTAGGCATTACGCGAACACAGGAAGGTCAAACTATCGAGGTGAACCCTTTTATTATCCAAAAGGACATTGACTCAATTGCTGGTCCGGTTCATTCCTGCACTCGGCTTCGTAATGGTTCGTTGCTAGTACAAAGCAAGTCCGAGGCACAAAGTAAGTCCTTGTTGAGCGCCACGCTTCTCCATGGTTATCCCATCCGTGTTGAGAAGCACCGCACCTTGAATTCCTGTCGAGGCGTCATCACCCATAGCCTCGATAGTATGTCGGACGAAGAGCTAGTGGAATATCTTTCCGACCAAAAGGTAACGGCAGTTCATCGAGTGCAGGCTAAACGCGACGGAGTGTTTGTACTTACTCGTACCCTGTTTATCACTTTCGATGGCGTCGATCTGCCCACGAGTATTTCAACAGGGTACGAACGAATTGCGGTGAGGCCCTATGTTCCTAGACCCCTGCGTTGTTTTAAATGCCAACGGTTTGGGCATACGCAAGTCTCTTGTAAGAGTGCCGTATCCATCTGTGCCTCATGTAGCCAGCCGTCACACGATGGTACCTGTTCCTCAGCCCCCGTTTGCGTTAATTGCAAAGGGTCTCATTCTGCTTCATTTACCGACTGTCCGCGGTACTTGGACGAGGAGGAGATCCAGGAGATCCGGGTAAAGGAGAAACTATCCTTCGCCGAACCCCGGAGACGTTACCGTGCGCGCCACCCTTCGCTCCTGCGATCGGGATCATTCAGTTCTGTTGCGTCGCCAGTGCACCGGAAGGACGCAGAGACTCAAACCTGGACCATGACTGCATTGACCGCCACTACCATCCGGCCGTCCATTTCATCTCCAGTTATTAAGCCCTTTAAACCTGGTCCAAAGGTTATGAAGTCACAAGGCACTGAGAAAAAATCGAAGCAGAAATTTCGTAGAGAAGATTTTTTGATAGACCCTCCGCGTGCACGCGGTAAGAAGAATTCACCTTCTCCTCGAAGGTCGCAGTCCCAGGATGCTCCTGGGACAACGCGCTCAGCGGCCGCCTTTACTCGTTGCCACCCAGAACCGATTCTCGGCGCTTGAATCGGTTTCTGGCACTGAGCGCGTGTGCCCTCCCTTCGAGGAGCCTATGGAGTCTGACCAACTCAATAGAAAAAGCCCGAGCCCCAAGCTTAAGCAAAAAGTTATTTTGAGCCGACCTTCTAAGTAAGAAGTTTATCCCTTTTATTCATGGCTATCCTGACCTGGAATTTAGGTGGTGTACGATCGCATAGGGCGGAACTGCAGCTTTTATTGCGTTCCCATTCACCTATGGTCGTGTGTTTGCAGGAGACTAAGCTTCGCCCTCACGATCCTTTTGATCTCCGAGGGTATACTCAGGTTCGCTACGATCTTGAGCCGGAGGAGGGTACTCCTGCTCATGGAGGTGTCATGTTATTAGTGCGTAACGACGTTCATTTTCAAACTCTCGCTCTTACGTCCGACTTGCAAGCTGTTGCCGTTAGGCTTCAATTGCCCGGCTTTTTCTTTTCTGTTTGCTCTGTGTATTCGCCGCCATCGTCTCCCCTCGCTCCCGCGGACATTCGAGCTCTCCTGTCCGCTCTCCCAACACCATTTCTTCTGTTGAGAGATTTTAATGCCCATCACCCCCTGTGGGGTTCGCCAAGGGCTTGTGCGAGGGGAACTCTTCTTTCCGACATTTTTTACCAGTTCAATCTCTCCATCCTCAATACAGGTAAACCTACTTTTCTTTCTGATTCTTCTGGTACATTCTCTCACCTGGACCTTGCCGTTTGCTCAGTCCAGCTTGCTAGTCGTCTGCAGTGGAACGTCGTCGCTGACACCTACTCCAGCGACCATTACCCCTGCATCGTTTCTCTTCTGTCTCACCACGTCCAGCATTTCAGAGTACCTACCTGGATATTCAGAAAAGCCGACTGGAGATTGTATTCCAGCCTCGTGTATTTTGACAAGCCCTTCACCGACATTAACCAAATGGCGCAGCACCTTACGTCTACGATTCTATCCGCCGCCGAACGCGCAATTCCCCGTTCATCCTCTCAACCTCGGCGTCTACCTGTTTCGTGGTGGAACGAGGATTGTCAGGACGCCGTTCGTGCACGTAGATCTGCGCTTAGGGTGTTTCGGCGACACCTTACACTGATTTGTTTACTTTTAAACAATCGCGCGCCAGGGCTCGTCGCATTATTCAGGATAGCAAGAAGGCGTCTTGGACACGTTTTGCCGAGTATTTTAATCGCTTTACGCCTTCATTTGTTGTTTGGGATAAACTTCGTCGCTTCTCAGGTAAAGTGTCGCATTGTACTGTTTCTGGCCTTCAGGTTCCCAAAGTCACCATAGAGGATCCGGTTGCCATCGCTAACACTCAGGGTGCTGCCTTTGAGGACCATTATTCCCTCTACTAAAGACCGGCTGGATTCCGCAACCTATAATTTTCGGTCTGCTAATAATGAGTGTTATAATGAACTTTTCACAATGAGAGAGCTGGAGCACGCTCTTCATTGCTCTAGGCACTCCGCTCCTGGGCCGGACGACATTCATGTCCTGATATTAAAGAACCTTTCAGCCGACAGTAAACTCTCTCTTACAGGTCTATAACCGTATTTGGCAAGACGGATTTTTTCCTTCCGTTTGGCGTGAAGCTACCATTGTCCCTATACTTAAGCCTGGGAAGGATCGCCAACTACCTTCCAGCTACCGCCCTATCTCCCTCACCAGTTGCATTTGCAAGGTGATGGAGCGCATGATCAACGGGTGGCTTGAGTCTCAGAAACTTCTAGCGAACGCACAGTGCACATTTCGTCGCTATCGCTCTACCGTCGACCATCTGGTGTCTCTGTCGACCCATATTATGAATGGATTTCTGAGAAAGTGTCAAACCGTGGCTGTGTTTTTTGACCTGGAGAAAGCTTATT
Organism: Deroplatys truncata; assembly: GCA_030765065.1. NCBI lineage: Eukaryota > Metazoa > Arthropoda > Insecta > Mantodea > Mantidae > Deroplatys > Deroplatys truncata. The sequence goes on from CM060990.1 coordinate 516,510,848, forward strand.
ACACTTGTTGGAGGGGCGGCATTTTACGTACACTTCACGCATGGAATATCCGCGCTCGTCTTCCCATATTTCTTCGGGTGTTTATGACGGACCGCGTCTTTCGTGTATGTGTGGGCTCGGTTTTATCTAGTAGTTTTACTCAAGAGAATGGTGTACCGCAGGGCTCTGTACTCAGTGTCACACTTTTTGCGATTGCTATCAACCCCATTGTTGATTGTATTCCACCTGGCATTTCATCGTCCCTTTTCGTCGACGATTTTGCCATTTATTGCAGTTCAAGGCGGAGCTGTCTGCTCGAACGCCGTCTCCAGAGCTGTATCGACCGTCTCTACGCCTGGAGTAACGATAACGGTTTTAATTTCTCCGCCGAGAAATCCGTCTGCATCAACTTCTGGCGCGGAAGGCTTTCCCTCCGCCCTCTCTCCATCTTGGGCTGGAGATCCTTCCGTTTGCAGACGAGGTGAAATTTTTGGGGTTGATCTTTGATAGGAAGCCGAGTTTGATTTCGCACATTTTAAAAGGAAAGTGTGACCGTTCTCTTACTCTTTTACGTGTTTTAAGTGGCACATCCTGGGAAGCTGATCGGACCGTACTTCTTTGTCTTTATCGCTCTGTGGTCCGATCCAAGCTTGATTACGGGTGCATTGTCTATTCGTCGGCACGTCCATCTGTGTTACGTCGATTAAATGCCATTCACCATCGTGGCATAAGAGTCGCTACATGGGCCTTTCCAACCAGCCCTGTACCTAGCCTATATGCTGAAGCTGCTGAGCCTCCGCTGTCCTTCAGGCGTAAAATAAATTGAGTTTTATTTATGGACGCTCTTTAACTACTATGGTTCTTAGCGTCCCATTCTATATTGGGCGTGAAACACCGGTAATTTTGCTCAGAGGCCTCTTTATCAGGCTTGAGGTTCTTTTACGTGCCGTAAATCTACGACACGGGACCACCGGCTTTACGAGATGCTTTTGTGCAGCTATGCCTGGCGACTCTCAAGCTTGCCTGACCACCCGTCCTTCGAGTTATTTTTCGAGGAGTCGCTTGATCGGTAATATTTAATTAGCTCCTCTGCATTGCTTCGTCCAGGGATTCGATTTCGACAGCTTCTTCGGCATCTGGACGTTACGCCAGCGCCGGCCCTTCTAAGGTGGGAAACGCGTTTTCCTCCACGATTGCGCGCTGAGGCCCACTTTCACCTTGGGTTAACGTCGATGCCGAAGAATGAGACCCCTTCTTCAGTCTTTAGAAGCGTTTTTAGAACGACAGGTGCAATTCGGGGAATGTCATTTTATTTATACTGATGGGTCTAAGACTGATGTTGGAGTAGGGTGTGCCTTTGTTTTTGATGAACATAGTTTTAGCTTTCGTTTACCTGGGCAATATTCGATTTTTACTGCCGAACTTTTTAGTATTTATATCTGTTTTATACATTCAGTGGCATGACTTACTGCACTGTGTAGTTTGTACGGACTCTCTGAATGCCCTTCAGAGTATTAACGTGCTGTACAATTACCACCCCCTCGTACAGCGCATACATGACCTGCTCCACTCGCTTGGTGCCTCTGGCGTCAGCGTCTCCTTCTTGTGGATTCCAGGTCATGTGGGTATCTCAGGGAACGAGTCTTCCGACGCCGCTGCCAAATCGGCTCTTTTATCACCCAGATGTGTTACCTGTGTTGTTCCTTCCTCAGATTTTTATGTTACTTTACGTTACCGCATCCTCTCCTGTTGGCGCGATGAGTGGACGGTGCTCCAGGGGAACAAGTTGCGGGAGGTTAAACCTCTTCCGATAGTCTGGGGTACCTCTTCTCGCTCTTCTCGTCGGGAAAGGTAATTTTAGCTCGTTTACGAATCGGACATTACCTTTTTAGTCATACCTTCTCAGTGGTGACCCCGCACCACTTTGTGAGTGGTGTGCTGTGCCCTTAACGGTGCGTCACCTTTTAACAGAGTGTCAGGTTTAGCACAATTGTGCGTTCGTTTGTCTCTGCCTGTTGGTATAACCAACTTTTTGGCAGATGACGTGCATACTGTAGACTGTCTTTTACGTTTTATCTGTGACAGTGGTTTTAGTCGACGCATTTAATGTGCTGAGCGTGTTTTTAGTTTTGTGATTTTATATTGTGCATTTTAATGGGGTGCTGTTCTCCCCTGGGGTCCTATGGCACTCTGGTCCCTTAACTTCTACAGTTCCTGACACATAGTTGGTTTTATTGTTTGATTTACCAAGTTTTTAGTGTGGTGGTTTTTAGACTTGGATATGTTTTTTATTGCTTTGACTAAGCAGGTTTGTGTCCCATATTTTATTTTCTGGATTTTAAATTTTTATACATTGTATGGGCGCTGATGACCTCAGCTGTTTAGCGCCCTTAACCCCATATCATCTACAAGTAACATTGTCTCTTCTCTCAGGAATGTAGTATGTTGTTAGTAGTTTCATCTTTTCTTGTGCCAAACTGCGTAATTTTTCGCGATCCTGTGTGAAAATGTTGCTTGAAATTCCATATCCATGTTGCACTTGCTGACAAAGGTAAAAAAAGTGATTTGGCTTCTTCATTGGAACACTTTCGTAACTTCATATCGTGCACTATCAAGTTGTTTATGTGAGCTTCTATAAAGTTTGTAAACATTGACTTGTACAGCTGCTTATATTTATCTGCAATTGTTAAATTAGATGACGACTTGCCAATAGAATCTGCTTTTGCAATATCTTTCTTAAAGCAGTGTAACTGCATCTTGCGCTGCAATCAAGGATATCTGTATTTCTTAGACTTCTATGATAAGTGAGGAAATATTTGTTTTGGCATCCGTTTCTTTGCACTCAACCATGTGTTTATAACCTTTTGTTTTTCTTCCAATGACCATTCTACTGTTTTTCCCAGCTCTGTAGACCTTCTGATGTTGATTCCTGTTTTGATGACGAAGTAGATTATTTCTGATGGAGATTCATTGGGCGCTAACACGATTTCACACACTGGTTCATATTCATTAATATCTAAAATCTGTGCATATATTATTTCTGTATCAGACTTTAATATACCTATTTACTAGTAAAGCTGGAAATTATGTTCTTTAAAGTAATTATGTAATGCATTCAGTACATTAAGAGTTCATTTTTTATAGGCACAAGCTTGCTTTGGAACGATCCATACACAACTCACAGTGGCTCACTGCACTCAATCACTGATCTCCCTCTATTTTGCCCACTTCCCAACCTACACACCAGTAGTTCAAGAGAACTTCACTCTGATTGGACACTGATGATCCCCACCTGCACATCTTTACCTTTCTGTAACTTATGTGTGCACACGATAGGATGTAATATTCAAGGGTTTTACATATTTCAGTGTGTTCTTTCGGATGGTATGTCACAATTAGTAAATTAATTACCATCCTTTTGGTGGGCTCTTCTTATGCCTTTGCACTTAAATTGTGGGATGAGTTAACCTTATGCACTCTGGTGAGAAGGTGTGCTGGAGGATGTTTACTATAGATGTTTTACAGTTCATGGACACTCTCTTTCTGCTACTCCAAATGAGAATGTAAATAGCAGATTGAAAACCATTGTTTAGGGGGTGTTCAGCTGCCACAAAAAGTTGTAGTCGCATGACAGAAAATGTGAATCTTTTTTACCAGGAAGTTGGTAACCTTAATCCTGTCACTGCTGGCCAAGTAGTGTCAATAGATTGGAAAGATTTAAGAGAAAATAAAAGTAAGGTCCCCTTTTTCTTTGTCTTTCCTTCCTTCCTTTTCTTTCTTTCCTTTTCTTTCTTGGTCAACAGTAGTATACTTGGAGAAAATGTAATCTCTTCTTTTGGTAGGAAAACTAAAAACAATTTCTTCATGTTAGGTGCTCACTATACTTATCAAAAGTGAATTGATTCCTGACATTTAGTTATGATCTATGATGCCATTTACCTTAAATATATGGAGGTGTAATATTGAACCCTGTATGCAAAACTGTGCTTTTTTTCATAGTGTGACAAGCTATAAATGTGTTTCATTTCTTATAAACAAGTAAATTTATATCAACAGTTACAAATTATAACAATTCTTGTTTTTAGAAAAATTATAGCAACAGTGCCTTTCACCAGATACATTTGACTCAGTTATAAGCAGGAAGTTGTATTGAAAAGAAGTAAAAACTTGTAAGATGAAAAATTATAGGTGCTGCTTACAGGAAGGTGAAATATTTGCAGAACTAATGAATGTTGTTTAACTCACTTAGAATAAAGTGATTATAATGTTCCAATACTGTGTTTTATTGCTAGTGGTCAAATTAACCACTTTCAGGTGTTCTAATGTGTAAGAAAAATCTTGATCCTTGTGTTAATGTGTATAGTCTTGTTGGGGGATATGAATATTTTCATTCACAACTGATATGAAGGGTGCAGAAAAATAAAGATGTAAACTACCTCCAAATGCTGTTGGCTGTCAAGCTTGAATACCCAGAATTTGCCCAAGCAGCTCTCCAGTGTATTTCAGCTGCTACCAGCAGTATAAATGCTAAAAGATATTTTAGAAAGAAAGATTTCATTGCAAGTGGCAGGAGATCATGAATGAAGGAGCAAACTGTTGAGATATCAAATTTGCTAAAAACTTGGCCAACCTTTAAAAACACTCTTTGCTCCATTCGTCAAGCTATGGTAGAATATGTTTCAAGGAGACATCCTCAGATAACCGATCAGCTGATGTCTCCTTCAAACATGTTCTGCCATAGCTTGACAGGTAAGTGGAGCAAAAGGGGCTTTAGAGGTTGACCAAGTTTTTAACAAATTGGATTACCATGCTCCACTGTATTAAATGCTTCATTTTTAATTTTATACTGTTTATGTATGCTTGACGATTTCATTCAACAGTGTTGGTGAATCATGAATTTGCCATGACTGAAGTTTGTATTATTGTGCTTTATACTTCTTTTTTTTTATGCTTTATTATGTATCAGTTTGTTCTATTTTTCTGTATTTTAACTTGTTAGTTTAAAATAAATGCACAATTTACATTATGCATATTTATCTCACTAATACCCTTTACAAATGTAATTTTAATTCCAGTAATATTATTTCAAAAGACATTACCTGTTTATCAGAAATAATTATATTTTTCCTCAAAATGCTAAAAACCATTACCCCTCCATACTTGCCGCCCATAAAAAAATTATGCCTGACCACACAATCATCCTAAGTACTACTTAACTTTGCTTAAAGGCATTTGTATTTTAGAAATCTGCAATTATTTATATAGATCACTCTTAAACCTTTTGAAAGGTTTTACTTTATTGGAAGTCATATAATGCACAATTTTAGAAAATTGTAAGAGTACACATGCCTTCTCATGTTGCACCATGTGTAGTACTGCCAGACAAAATCCATTAATGTGCAAATTGAGAAAGCAATGGGATACCAAACCTACTGCATAATACCTGCACAATTGTACAGGTAGGATTGGAGGGGCAATAAATGGCTTGATATGCTCTTTGGAAAGCTGAAGGACATTTTGAAATTTTTTTACATACCAACATTAAAGTCCAACTTTTATGTACCACTTTTTAGTTTAAAAGAAAATGCACAATATTGTACACTTTGTACTTATTATGAGCCCAAAACTACATGCAGTAGTCTGATCTTGACACCTCTACAGAAATACACGTCTGTAATCCAATGCTCAGCGGGTTGGTACACAAGTTTCTTGTGCAGTGATTTGAAGAGCGACTTGTAAAGGTTCTTACACACTGTGCATGATCTTGAGACATTTTTATTCAAAGTGCAGTAATATGCCAATCTGCTCTAATTTGACACATTCTGGTCCATTATACACCAGATTGTGGCTATTTCAATGTGGCATATGTTTTAATGTTATCCAACAGTTGTGAACTGCCTGCAAGGAAACAATGGCTATACATGCTATGACAAGAGTCCTGCAAAACCACAAAACTGTGCTGCTCTGATTTCTGCAAACAGATATAAAATTATTTTAGTTACCATTATATTCTATTCCCTCTTATTTGATGTTTAACAGTATTTTGAAAGAGCCTTTGTAGCCTATCAACCATAGGTACTGTAATGGATACTACTTGGCACATGCTGGTGTTACATTTGCCTATGTTATGCAAGGCTGCAAAGTGATATTTGCAACACAGTTCGTTTCTGATAATGAATATGTGAGAAATTAGTTTTAGAATATAAATGTAAATGCAGCAGCTATTATTTATTGGCTTCTTTAAAAACTTAGTTTTCATGATCACTTGAGTGTTTGTCAGCAGACAAGTTGCAAAAGACTTTGTCATGTCAGCTTATAAATTGAATATTAAATGTCAGATGCACCTTAAAAATTTTATATTTGTGTATTAAGAATCCAGAAATACATGGTAGTCATAACAATCATATTGGAATATGCATAGGAAGGTCTAAATACTGTTGCAAACTAATAAGTTAAATGTATGATAATGCACAGTAGTAAGTTATAGATGAGGTATGGGCAAGCTGCATCCATGAGGGAGTGCTGTGGTGTAACATAGCTACCCCTCTATCGGAGTAGTGTTGCAATGCTGATTCTGAAAAGCTGGAAATACCTATTTATTCAAATGCAAGGTATGCATTAAGTGACAAAGTAAAATCAATAACAACTAAAACTCATTATTATTCATATAATAAAGGTTTGAAACTCAAAATATACCATACTTATCAAATTGAAACCAAACAATACTCGAGACTTAATTGACGTAACTAATATTTACACAACTTCAGCAAATTCAGAACCATTAGGCTTCAAATCTGACCACTTTCATTGTAATGCAGAAACCAAATGTGTTTGTGACAACCTAATATGGTGAGACAATTTTGTAAACTTCAAATGAAAAAACAACTGATCACAAACATATGTTGAGCCTAAAATAGTCTTTGTTGCAAATTTATGCAGTTTGCAGTATTTATTGATAAGAATATGTTAGTACAGTTCCTTACCTCTGAGATGAGAATATTCCTGAATGAGCTCTGAGTTACATTGAAGTTCTAATAATTCCATCTGCAACTCTGGTTGTGCTTTTTTTCTAAATTAATGCAAATGGATTCCAAAAAAACTTTAAACACTTCTGGAGATTTCGCGCATCATGAAAATGTTCAGACTGCAACTTTAGTTGGGCAATATGGGGATGTTTGGCATGTATCCCTACAGGCCATTTTTGATTCCTTACCAAGGGATGCAAGATAAGGGAAATGTAGGAACCTGTGTTTTCGTAATTGTAGATTCCACAAATCAAGTTTCATTAGAAAGTTGCCCACTATATTCCAGATATTTGTGTCCTTATATTCTTAGTATTAGCCTCTTAACATAAAAGCCTAAGTATACCCGTGTTTTTAATTTTGACAAAATAATAAAATGCTGGTATACTCTGGCTTATCATTTCCAACTGACATACATTTTAAAAGGCTGAATTTGCTCGTTCTGTCTCGTGTTTTGGTAGTCCCTTGATTCTTTCTCTAGACTTGCTGTGGTATGATATTTTGAATGTATATTTCTACCAACAGGTGTCTCTGAATCAGCCAGTTTCATCAATATTTTTCCTCATGTTTTATTAATTTTTTTTAATTAGTAAGTAATTTTATTGTTAACCCAGTTAATTGTACAAATTTACAACAACAATTTTACAAATGTATTCTTAACCAAGTTACTAAACATAACAATAAAATATTAAAAAAAAAAAAACTAACCTCTTAACTACTGGTATCCAGCAGTATGGAATACTGGTAGCCAGCATTCCTCCTAATCTAAAAGTACAATTATCAATTTATTTAATCTCCAATACTAACTCTAACTCTACCTTGAGTTGCTTTACCTTGGACCCCAACAAACTCAAACCTTGAAGTTGTCGAGTTGTTGGGTCCTACTTGCAACATATCAAATAAAAACTACTGTAATTTAATACTCATTTACCTCTTCCTTGCTAATTCTCTTCATCCATTTTACTCTTACTCTGCCCAAAAAGTTTCCCACTTCTATTTGATTTTTCCTAGATTTTACATTTACTAACTTTTTAGCTTGAATTTCTATTGATAAATTTAACCATTCTCTCTTGTCAATCCTCTTTGTAAGCAACTTCGTTTCTTCACACTCTTAAAACTATATGCCACTCTTTAACTTTCCAGTGGCATAGTGGGCATTTCCCCAAATCAATCTCTTTCCTCAAACCTTTCAAATTCACCACCCCTGTCCTAGCCCATGCAAATCCTGCTCTTGCTGTTTTATCACATATATTAACGTACTGTTCCCTGCTCCATACTACTTTCATTTCTCTGTATAATCTCAGTGAGCTCTTAAAAGTAAAACTTGCTAATAAATCTTATTTTTCCACATCCTCTATTCTTGTCCTAATTTCATTCCAGAAACCTATTTGTAGTTAGTTTTTCCTGCACTATCAAACATTGATGTAAAATGCTCTGATCATCAAAATTTGTAATTGTAATCCAATATTTTAGCACTCTTTCCACAATTTTTCCGTTAATTCCCATTCTCCCTAATTTGGCTTGAGCTACTCCATTGGGTGATCTTGGTAGGCCCAATATTTGTTTACAAAAGCTCCTATGGATCATGTCTATATTTACCCATCCTTCTTCCAGGCCCCAAATCTCTGCTCCATATAACATTTTTGCTTCTACTACAGTAGTATAAATTCTCTAACAATTTTAATTGCATTTCTGGTAATTTAACTATACAAGTTTTAATGGCTTTCATTGCCATTTTTCCTTTAGGTAATACTATTTTCTTTTGTTCGCTCCACCCACCATTGCTGCTTAATCGTATCCCTAAGTAATCAAATTTTTGGACTACCTCAATTTCTCTTTTCTCATCTTTCTGTAATTTATTGCCCTTTTTAAATACCATAATTTTTGTTTTATTTACATTAATTCTTACACTCCATTTTTTGCAAAATTTATCTATCACTTCAATTATTCTCACCAATCCCACATTACTTATAGATCCCATAACTAAATCATCTGCAAATAACAAACCAGGTATTTCCTTATTATTAATAATTGGCACATGTCTGTTCTCTACTCTAATTGATTCTAATCTGTTCTATGAACAGATTAAATAATACAGGACTCAATTTACATCCTTGTCTTAGACTAATATTATTTGGAATGCTTCTCGTTATTTTATTAGCAATTTTAATACAAAACTGATTGTCCATACATATTCTTTGAAGTACTCTTAAAAGTTAGTACTCATCCCTTTCTTGCTCAGTTTAAACCACAGTGCTTCTCTGTTTATCGTGTCGAAGGCCTTTTCAAAATCTACAAATAACATATAATCTCCCTCTCTTGTTTTATTCATACTAGAGGTCTCTGTTACATTATGCTCTTGCAGTTTGTGTTACTTCCTCACACTTTATGAAGATGGAGAGTGAAGAAGAGTTAAATATTGAATTTAGCAGGTCTGAGAGTTCAGGAGAAGAAAGTGATGAATCAGTTTCATCCGAGAATGATGTAAGCGTCAGAGTGTGGTACGAAATAGATCCTTTTAGGCCGCTGCCACCTGCGCTACCACATTTTCTTTTTACAGGTAAACCTGAAATTAATTTTCAACACTATTGAGGATGCCATGCACTATTTTAGACAATTCATTGATGGCCGATTCATGCAAATTTTGGTTACCGAGATCAACAACTATGCAACACAAACGTACTGGCATGGAAGGAAACAAGAATTTATTACTGAAACTTTGTTGCAAAGCATTGTTAAAAATGCAAATCAGATGTACTGGACAAAAAGAGCTACATTAGCCACACCATTTTTTTTGAGACATTCTACCATTCAAGAGATTTGTAAATTTTAAAAAAAAAATTTACATTTTTGCAACAATACAACCTATAATGCAGAAAGCCATCCACAACCCAAATTGAATAAAGTATGGCCTATTGTGACCTACCTGTCAGGTAAATTTAAAAGTATCTGTGTTCCAGAAAGATTTGTGACCATAGATGAAAGCTTTTAAATTAAATTGTTTTATTTATGGACGCTCTTTAACTGCTGTGGTCCTTAGTGTCCTATTCTGTATTGGGTGTGAAAGTCCAGTAATTTTGCTCAAGAGGCCTTTTATCAGGCTTGAGTTTCTTTTGTGTGCCATAAATCTACGACACGGGACCACTGGCTTTACTTCCCTCCCAAAGGAAGTCATGCTAAGGATTTTTATGCCTGAAAAAATCCATTGTTCTTCACCAGGTTTGAACCTGCAACCTCGGGAACTAGAGGCTAGCGCAGTACCACTAGTCTGTGGAGGACAACAGATGAAAGCTTGATGTTATATAAAGGATGACTGGGATAGATCCAGTATCTGCTACTCAAGGGAGCTAGATTTGGCATCAAAACATTCATGTGAGAGTCAATTACTGGATATGTTTGGTCCCTAATTATTTACTTAGGCAAGGGCACTAAATTTGAAGAATACAAAGCCAATGTCTGCACAATGTCATTGCAAATTATGATGCTAATGAAACCCTTGCTAAGCATGGGTTACTGCTCGACTATAGATAACTATTATAGTTCTCCCTAGCTTGCTGACCTTCTGTTAATAAAAAGAACAGATACGTATGGCACTGTGCATCCAACAAGAAAAGAAATGCCACCTTTTTGGACCAAAAAACTAAAAGGGGAGGTTGCTGCATTCCAGTGATGTAAACTAACTGCACTGAAATGGAAAGACAAGAGACATCTGCACGTTGTCCACTATCCACAATGCATAAATTCAGACACTGAAAGTAAGAAACAAAAATATTGTAAACCAATGGCTGTATTTGCTTATAATGATACAATGGTAAGGGTGGATAAAGTAGATCAGCACATTGCAAACAATCCATTGCCATGCAAGATGGTCAAAAAGTACTATAAAAAGATATGTTTTCATCACTTGGATTTAGTAGTATGGAATGTTTTTGTCCTGTTCAAAAAATGTGGAGGAAAGCACAGTGCCCTCGATGTTCACGTGGCTGTTGCTGAGCAACTCATTGCTAAACATCAGGAGGGAGAATTTTCACTGAAAGCGGTGGGCTGTCCATCAGCAAAAGCAAACCCCAGTGTGACTTGCAGATGGAAAATGACATCCAACAATTCCTCCCACCGAGAAGAAGTAGAATCCAACAAGGATGTACAGCAGCATGCATGATGCCAGAGGGAAGAAGACATGGAGGGAATCAAGATACATGTGTAAAGATTGTGGTGTAGCTTTATGTATTGAACCTTGCTTCAGGGTATTTCACACAGTCACAAACATATAAACAATGATTCTAACATTTAGTATTTAGTGTTGCTGTTCATTTCCTAGTGCTTCAATGTCTAGGTTTTGGTTTGTAAATGTGATTTCAGCAAGAAAAGATTAAGCATATCAGGAGTATACTCATGATTTTAATCTAGGAGATATTCGGAGATTAAAATGTCCATTGTTAAGCTCTTAAAAATTAATTTCATTGTTACTAACATTATTGTACTTAATGGAATATTTCATTTTGGCAATAAAAAAATAGGTGAAACAAGAGCCATTACATTGTAAAGTAATCGGTATGTTAAGAGGTTAAGTTCTTTAAGCCTGATTGAATCTGTTGAAAAGGCTAAATCTTGCATCCTACATGGATCATCCAATTGTACTACAGGCTTGCCTTCAGTGTTCATTAATGTTGCCATATTTTCTTTCAAGTGAAAGAATCAGTGCAGTGTAACATCCCTACTGAGCCACCTGAATTAAATATGGAATTTCAACCACATCCAAGCCCAGATTATCCAATAACAAGCGAAATTTGTGGTACATGTTTACAAATTTGTTTACCGTTGACAGAGCTACTTGCATAACTTTTTCCATTGACATGGTTTTAGCATACAGTGCCTCTTGATGTATCATGCAATGAATCCTCATCACATCGGTTATAGACTTTGTATTTAAAAATACATTTAGTTGCCATGCAAGCCTCTCTGATCATTAACCATAGCTTGGGTGCCATCGATTGCCACAAACTTAATTTTTCCCATGGGAGGCCATTTGTTGAAGCATTTAACCAGTGCATCAAATATATCTTCACCTGTTGCTGTACCAATAAGTGGTATAAAATTCTAGAATCAGAGACTTGAAGCTTTCCTGGCCTTTGTTATTAATGATTTGTTCTTTGGAAATCGGGCAGGCCCATGCTCAGCTACACTCCAAGCTTTCGATAATGCACCCTGTTGCCATCATCAGAGAAATTGTAGGCAAGCTGCTCAGGTAGCAATATTTATACATCACTGGATGGAGGCTGGGAGACCGCCTCGCACACTGCTATTGGCTGGTACTGGCCATTGAGTTTTGATGAGGGTGGGACAAGTATTTATTGATTACTGGCTGCCAGTTCTTGCTTATTTGAAGTCCTTCATCTTTATAAAAGTTGTTGGTTTGATTCTTTTATTACTCTTCTGTAAATTTCTCTTTCGTGCACTTTCCTGTAATTTTCATGGATGTGAAATTGATTTTGTAACCAGTATCCTATGAAGTAGATTATATTTGTTGGTAGTTGGAAGAAGCTTCATGTTTATCTGCCCCACGTATGGGAGCCAATTTGTCGCAGTAACTCATGTTATCTATTTCTGAGTGCCTGTTATTGTTTTACTACTTTGAGTTTTGGGTTCTTTGTGCTCCGGCTAGCTATTATTTCTCAGTCGAGCATATCTCTTAAACAGGGTGTGTAAACGGAAAGGAGTTTTTACTGAAAGATAACACTGATAAAAGAATTTGTTTTTACACTTTTATTGCCGCCACACTTTATTCGTTTCACATAATTATTCTTGATACACGCCCGACTGAAACTGTTATATTTTCTAATGTTACTATAATCACTTATTTGCTGAACATTATTAATTCGCGTATTTCACATTTATAACTAACTTTACAATGCGAGAGATTCTGTAGAATTGTGCGACGTATAACGCGTGAACGATTTGCTTAAACTGTGCGACGTATAACCTTTGTATGATTCTGTTGGACTGAACGACGTATTACCCGCGAATCCTTCTGTTGGACCGAATGACACCTGTCTCTAGCACGAAATTTATACTCCCTCACCCGATATGCCTAAAGATTATAATCGAGCTACTATTGGTTAATAAAACGCGCCAACATTAGGGTCTATTTTTATATCCAATCAATATTACGAACACACATGCTCTAGGGAAGATATTCCCTCCATTTCTACAGAAAAACGCGCTAATCTGACGTCATTTGCTTGTCTCTAATAATTGATAAACAACTCACCCCCTCGCTACATTGTTGCCCACTCTTATTGTCAGTTTCAGTGAGGCCGTGTAAACTTATTTCCTAACAATGCTTATAATTAACAAACATCTCAAATCAATGTCATACAATAATGCTTATTTACACTACAATCACTCTGGCATTTACATTGTTGTGATATAAAATACTGCCACACTTAAGCATGAGTTAAATTGCTGAAACAATGCACCGGATAATAGTAAAGAATTTGCTATTAAAGCATTTCCTTCTGGTTTCTTTCCTGATAAATTTTGTGAGTTCCAAGTGAATGTATTACTGCAATAACATGGCATTTTAACACATAGCATTGTACCTTTAATCTAATGAGAAATTGTTCAGACTTCATTTCTACATAAAACACATACTTTGAAAAATAAAAGTAGAGATGTCCAAGCAACAATGAAATATTCTGCTGTAGCTTCATTTCCAGGTATGGTGAAAATCTTCCTCGTTATCACTTGTATCATAATCTGAAGTATCAGGTTTGTAGAAACTTTCATTCAGCTTATCTTGATCTTCACCATTGCTTGTTTCGTAGATATTTTCCGGTTCCAACAACATATATTTCCTTAGGATTTCAGTACCTGGTTCACAGTGTACTTCTGAATTCTTTGTTTTTTCATCGCCTTCATTGTCAATCTTATTGCAAGTAATACACTTGGATAGCTCAGAAATAATGTTTTTAGGATTCCTAGCCTTATATCATTCTGTTCTTTGTTGTTTGCTCTTGGTTAAGATGGCAAAATATCCATTGTCTTACTAGAACTTGATATCTGGAAATTGTCTTTTTTCCTTGCAGTAGAAATAGTTCCAGGTTTTAATAAGGGCCCTCTGAAATTTTCATCCATCATAACCGGCTTTTTTAATAGCTATGTCTGTTTCATAATCTGTGTCCTTAAAATGGAAGGAACATAAACGAGCACCAGGACCAGGCAAAAAATCTTTTCTTTTGCAAAATTCTACCCATATCCTATATCTTTTGAGAGATTTGTCTCTGTTTGGAAACGCATGTAAATGAGTTCCCTTGTGTGTTTCCTTTCTGACATTACAGCCATATGCACTACATTGAGGCATTTTACTTTTCACAATATTACGTTTTTATAATACTAAACTATGTAACACATCGCCTAAACACCACCAAAAAGCACACTACTTTTGAACTTAAATATCAACAAGAACAATTTTTGAAAATTTATTACTGCACATGCAGCAGTGACTGACTTGTGATCTCCCAACTGTTTCCAGTGCATGGCTGGCCCTGATGACATATAAGGTGGTTGTTATTTTGCTTGTGCAGCGATAACAGTGTGGCAGAGTAAGAAAACAACCTTAACCATTGCATTTTACAGGTCATATCCTTCGTTTAGGAAGAAACATGACTTGTGTTTCGTTCTCCTTTAATGACTTTCATGAGAAGAAAATGAAGATGTGTGCCACTACTTCATTCTTCATAGGGTCTACCGCTGCATTGTTGGCCGGATGACCTTTTATTTTCCATCACTGGGTATAACACTGACACCCTGAATTAAGTTTTCTAGCCAAATAAACATACACTTCCTTCTCGCTTACTGAGTATATATCTTTGTTGCGCATATAAGTCATTCCACATCAAGTCACAAATTTTCCCAAAATCTGACCATCATGTCTCCGATTCACTTCAAATTTTGTCCATGGATTACAAAAACAAAGTGAATTATGTTTTAAATTCTTATTTATTTTTTTTTGAAATCAAAATATTTTAAAACATATTGCATAATCCAACTTGTGAAAAGCGGCACAATTCTCTGCCTTTAAATTAGAATATTTCACAGGCGATAAGTGATAAAATTGTTATAAAGTGCAATGCAAAGCTTTATATGTAATTTTTACTTGATATTTATTATAATTGATGTAATTAACTATTTATGTCAATTTTTAAAATTCAAACTTTAAAAGCCATATAACCCTATTAAACCTCAAGTTTAAATTTCTATAAAAATTGTCAATAAATTCCTTGCAGTTTTTGTATATATGTACATAAAACAAAGATGGGATCCTGTACAGTTAATTTTAAATAAAATAGAAAGGATTGCGTAGCGGGATTCCAGCGCGGAGCGGCTGGAAAGTAGCAGCAGCAGTCTGTCATTGGATGCCTTGCCAACTGTTCACAGCACTTTAATCGCACTAGTTTGTTCACATGTAACTTCAATTTGCCATACAGTTGAGTAACATTCAAACTTTCAATCTTATCCTATGGGAGACAACTTGACTACAATTTAAATGTGCACTTTTTCCCCTTCAGGCTTGAGTGAGTACCATCTGGTTATTGCACCATAGAGCTAAATGAATTCAGCTCTGAGGTACCAGGGATCTCTTTTGCATTGCAGTATCTTGCCTTAAAATGGTCACTGTTCAAAACCACTTCTGGATTATTCACAGTATTGGCACTTGCAGCACACAATCACTGTTATCATGGGTGGTACTTTTTGTTTGTTTTTTTTCCAGCATGCATCACGTAGGTTTAGTGACAAAGTTAACTTCTCCGTTTTTAAGTTTGTAAGCATATTGCGGGTAACTTAAGTTCAATGATTTCTGCCTTGTGTTACTTGGAAACTTTAAATGGACTGAAGCAATAATCATAGCTACGTTTCTTCAGTTCACTGAGTATGCACTTTCAGAAATCACAGAGCTAAGAATGAACTTATAATGCAAAAAGCTGAACACAAAGTAACATTTTAAATGAAACAGCAGAGAGAGGCTTTATAGAATATCAGATTCCAGTTGCTGAGCTATACCGAACACCGGAAGTAATAGCCTATCACGTTCGTAATGCGTAACGTATCAGTCAGTGTTGTGTGCTACTGCAGTATAAAGCTCTGTCAGCAGTCTATGTTCTAAAAACCTACGTGCTAACACAAATAAACTGTTCAAAGGCGTACTTCTAAGGAAGATCCCATCCTGATATTAACAGATTTAAAACAAAATATATTGCAGATTCCTCCTGTATTTTTTCCACATTTGGGGATTAAATATAATATTACGGTTTAAAATATTCATACTTAAAAAGGTGACTGCTTTTTTCTTATTCTGAAAAAAATAGTATTTTATATAAGGAAAACCACAATGTTTTTATCTGCAAAACAATGCATTGTTCTTAACCCTGACCATTCTATATGGCGAGAATAAATTACTTTTATGTAACGTTGTGCACATATAAGGAAAATGTTAAGTACGCTGTAAATCCTAAAATTAGTTTTTCCGCAAAATATAAAATATGTGTCAATTTATTTTGTGTGTGGAAATGTAAACTAAAATTCAGAGAAAATTATGGTTTATGTGTGTTCGGTTTGATGTGGAATAACTCATATCTGTATTAGTAGAATCATTAATAGTTAATTAAAAATATGCTTGTTTCCTTCCATTTGACTATCTTTACAAAATATGTTTTGCATTCATGGTTTTCACAGTTGAAGCAACAATACTCCTTTTTTAGACCGCTCACAGTTCTTAAGGGGACACTCTGGTACCAAATGGACTTTCTTCCCTAATCAACCAATTTTAATTGATTTTTTTAGGTTAAATTGCACCTGCCATAATATATTGTTAACGAGTTTCATTGAATTCTAGATTGAATCATTTTGTAATTAAAATTATTTATTATGTGTTTTTTTTTTCTCCAAATAATTGGATAGTAATAAACAGTACACTGTATGCTAGTTCTATTCCTGTGCAATAAACTTGTGCATTTGTTTTCCAAAATATTAATATTTTTCAGAAATATCAATGTTTTCCTATTAGAACAAAACCAAAAATATTACTGATAATTACAGAGAAAAAAAAGCATATATTTGTATGTATGAGTATAATCAACAAACCAATACATAGTTTTCTTTAACAAATTATATTATACATGTCCTGAAAATTTCAGCTTCATCCATCAATATTTATTGCAAAAAGTGTACCCCAAAGTAAAAAAATTATACGGAGAAAAAGCTAATTAACGTTTTGGAGCACAGTTATAACAGATGTTACTCTTCAGTCACCTATTAGAATTCTCCTGCAGCATTTAATGCTCCTCCTTTCAGCTTCAAATCTTTGATGTTTGCCACCCTTGTTGCCTTTCTCCTTTTAATTTCTATAAGTGTCATCAAACACGCTGCGTGATACATCCATCTCTGCATTTGATTATTTTGGTGGAAAAAGGAGACTTTTTACTTCCTTGCCAGTTCTATCGGATGCTGTCCTTGAGTTACAAGAGATTTACAAGACATACAGCTTCTGCCTCAGCCATGTTAACCTGTTTTGCTGAAACAGACTCCTTGGGGCAAATATTCCAAATTACACTATGGAGGCTTTCATTTGCATTTTGAGTCTTTGTTCTACTACACCTCCTAATAGTTCTCTTGAACACAACCTTTTATATAGGGGTATCATTTTCTCCACTACATTGACATTTAGCGGTGTATGGACTTCAGTTTTGTGGCTCTTACGCTTTTCATCTCTTCCAACATATGTTATAAAAACACCAGGAGCTTTCACCTACTGGACAATTTGAATGCATGTGTTTTTCATCTGAGCTGGAGCAGTGGTATAATGTTGCAAGCAAAGAATGAAAAGTCTTTGATACACTGGCAATATTTTTGCAAGTATTGCTTCTTTGAGTGGTGTACCAACACTTATCTGATTAGATTCTGGCTGCTTTCCTTCAGCCACTGCCCTCTAATAAAAGCGACTCTCTGTATCCACCGGATGTTTACTGTGCTGTGGCTTATTATCGGTGGAAATGCTGTGAAACAAAGTGGCATATATTGCAGTTTTCATTGCTGTAAGACTACCTTTGTTATCCAAGTTTGCCTTCTGATAATATCTCTGCAGCTTCATTTTGTGTTATTGCCTTCAAAGTACCGCAACCTCTACCACCTAAACTTCACTATAAGAATGAAATTCGTCTGCAGCCTTTCTGAGAGCAATGCCTAATCTCATTCCAATGTGGTTCACACATTCTTGTTTTTTGATGGTTACTCCATCACTATAGGACATTCTCATTACACAATTTTTTGTAAGTCGCTCCGTCGCCATCAGACAGTAAAATGGTACACCTCAGTCCTTATTGCTTGGACCTTTTCCACAGCAGTAATGCAGCTTCTGCTTCCATTGCCCCTGATGAACCCATGTGATTGATGTCACAATCTGAGGTATGAGCAGCATACCAAACTTTAAAGTCCTTTTCAGAGATGCACTGCTTTGCTCTAATGCATCTGTAATAGTGTTTGCTCATGACTGTGTAGTCGATGACAAATCCTGTTAGTAGTTAGTACCACATTTGTGATACCTGGTTGTGAAAGTTGTCAACATAAGCTTTCTTCACTTTGCTCCTTACCTCCTGGAGTACACTGTTGGTGACATTTTCAGTGGCTTTCTGTATTACAGCAGAATGGTCACTGAATGTAGATTTATTCATGACTGACATGTTCATTGTCATTGCAAACTGCTGCAGTTCAGAATATCCCTGCCCAATACATATTAAGAAATCCTTGCATTACTCGCTGGTTGACATCAAAACCTGGTCTACTTGGTGTGTCGTTTCTGCGCTTTGAGGAGTACACTAATGTTTTTATTTCCTCGCAAGTACTGCAAAACAACACTATGGCAAAAGCCATGCTTTTCTGGAGCCACTTTTAGTTGTAAAGGCTTTTGGCCACAGCCATTACAACATAAGTTGCTTACCAGTGAAGAAAGTAAACTTGAATCTATAATATATTTACAGTCACTATTGCCACTATGTACAGTAGTTAAACTGGTTTCTAACTCCTTTTGCCTGATATTTACTTCTGATGTGTGACTCTTTACAGTAATATTTGGAGTAACAGAATCTTCCACTTCAACACTGTTTTGATTGTCTTTCACATGCTTTGTTCCCTCCATTGCTTTGTTGCAATACTTATACAGTGGGATGATAACTTCTTTTGTTTAGGCAAGTTCCTTCACTGTGTTTACAAATATAACCTAATTAATTAGTCCTAAAAGAAATACTGGTAATATATATTATATATAATATACAATGCTAACCTAGCTGTAGCTGTCCTCAAATACAAGTGATTATTTACAGAAACGTAGCACCCAAAATAAAGTTATGAGGAATGAAATATTGTACAACCACCACATGCACAAAACCAAGTGTGTTTATTTACTCTAATTCACTTGTTAACGGCTTTCGAAAGCTATACCAATTGTACAATGAGGACTTGGAGCTACCAACATTTCATTTTATGTACATTTACAGAGCTATCTAGTGTGCACTCTGTGTACTAATTGAACCAGCCACGTCACATTTACAGAAACTACGTAAATTGAATGTGGCTAAAAAAATTAATTTGCATACATACAGAACTCTGAAATGTGAGAGGTTTAAAGTTCAGCATGTGCCATGCCCATTCAAGATGGGATCTGAGGAGTGCAGGCATTTAAAAATGGCATCATTGTCACTTCCACTTGACATAGCGCTTTGAGATTTGGTCAACATGTATACTAAATATTACAGATTTATTTTATGCAAAAAAAGTAAAAATGCAAATTTTTATGAAAATAAAATTTGTCACCTCTACCCTTAAATGAGCTTCTCCAGATCGATCTACCACTCCTTAAAGCTTCAAATAAGTCTGCACATTTAAGGCCATTCCTCCAATCTTCTGCTGCTTTTGCTTGAGCTGTATAAGTCATCCAGATTAAAACTTGGCATGCTTCTTGGCTGTATAACTTTTAACAATGTCCGTATAGGCTCAATGAGATATGAGCCATGATGGTGCAGGCAAGCAATGCACTGACACGTTATACTCGGCTATATAGTATGACTTGGAATTGGTATGTAGCTCTCCAATATTAGGACACTTGAACACAAAATGAATTATTTGAATAACAACCAGAGTCCAACAGAAGAGTGCGGTTGTCCAACTCAGGGTTCAGAAAAGAGTCAAGATAATCCTAAAGGGACCCAACTAAAATGTGTAATTCTGTTGTTATAGAATTGCATCTCTCTCCATCTTCAAGATTACAGTCTCTAGAGCGCCAATAATAGGATTTTATTAGGAATGTCTAATAATAGGAGAATGAGAAAATTTAATATCTGCCTTGGTGAACTAAGGTACAGCAATGAAAAGCTTCAACCATGTTTGAGCTTAAGCACTAATCTCAGTTGACTAATAGCTGATGGTGATTAAAATCTCAGGAACATGTTCTTTTAATTAAGATAAATGAAGTTTTATGTGAAAAGTGTTACTGTGTTCAAAGAATATAAGTGATTTCACAATGATAGTGCTTCTGTTTTTATTGCTTCAACTTCCTTTTCAAATTAAAATAAAAAACTTGTACACCCTAAGACAAAAAAAAAAAAATGGGCAGACTCTCGAAGCGTATATTTGTCCAAATTGTTTCATGGCCAGTTCTTCATGTCTCGGGACACATCCCTTTAGCTTTGTTCTGTTGTCACCTTTCATATTGAGTCCCAGCTGCTGAATGTACTGACAGCCAAGTGGTTATAAGTAAGTATGTAGTAATGAGGCCTACCAAGGTTCGTATCCAGAGTATATTTTATTATTTTTTTGTGTGAAGTATTGTGCAATGCTATGCTTATTATGCATATTGCAATCCCAATTGCTAAGACTTTGATTTCAAGGCATTTATGCTCACACATAGAAACTGAAACACTCCTTTTCATTTTCAAAGTGAATATGAAATAAGTAAATATTATATTCCTAAATGGAAAAAGCAAATAAAAATAGAAATTAACTTAATATAGGGTGTGTAAACCCTCTGCTTCTATTACTGCCCTCATTCTATGAGTCATGGATGGTATCAAATGACAAGTCAAATTTTAACGAGAGGATACTTCCTCTCAAACATCTTGTATTTGATCCCATAAAACTTCTCTTGTCTTAAATTGTCTTGCAGGTCAATTTAACTCAAACTTTCTTCACCTCTGTCCACACATTTTCAGTAGGATTCAAATTTGTGAGCAAGGAGACCAATCAATCACTGTGATGTTGGACAATGGGTGTAGACATGGAAGCATACACAGTGCAGATAGTCAGCTTCAGAAGAAAAGTCAAGAAAATGGGAAAGATTATAGCTTTCCAAGTATGGGTAGCGGCAGTAATCTTGATGCTACTAATAATTGGTAAAATGGAGAAGAATCCAGGGCCGGTGGAAATGGATTGGCTAATGGAGTCTCTAAAGGTACTTGGAAAAGAATTAGGCAAAAAATGGATAAGAATACAAGGCGACTTGAGGTTATGAAGATGCAAAGAAGAGATGGAACAACAGATAATGGATTGCAGCAGGAAAATTGAAGATGCAGATTAAAGATTTGAAGCAGGACAGAGGAAACAGAACTGCATAATTTTGGGGGTCACAGAAGAAAACAGAAGCTTAGAAGAAATACTATATGAGATTATGGAAGAAGGCCTGGGTATAAAAATGTTTGGTTGGGAGATAGAGGACATGTTTCGAATTAGAAAAACAGGAAGCAAACCTAGACCCATTGTTATAAAAATGACAATGGGGGGGAGGGAAATTTTAAGGAATGCCTGGAGGCTAAGAAGTAAAAGAATTTTCATAGCGCAAGACTACACGAGAGAGGAACAAATTCTGAAAAAGGAACTAATATTCAGGATGAAAGAAGCAAGAGCAGATGGGAAGAAGGCATTTTTGAAAGGATTAAAATTATTCGTGGAAGGCAAAGAATGGGGTAAGAGCATACAGAGGAATGAATGAGAAAGAATGTGCGAATGTCAACAGAAGCAATGGCCCAGAGCATATTCAAGTCAAAGAACCTAGCAAACAGCCGAGTTGGTACCTTGGGGAAAACATGGAATAAACCTCAGATTCGGCAGGCACGGGAATCAATCAGGGAAGAAGTGCATAAGAAAACAGGAAGAACCAGCAGTGCAGGAGGGAAAAGGGGAGCTAGCATTGGTAGCAGCGATGAATGGGGACGCAATGAAACGAGGGAGGAGCCAGAGGACAGAAGATGGCCAATGCAGTAGGAAATGTGTATGTTGAGAAGGGAGTGATGCAAGTGATAAGTGGGGAATTATTTGGAGTGGAAAGTGTTAGCCAAGCGAAGGAAATTGCAAGTAATAGTTGAGGGAAGGGAGGGTAATGCAACAGAGGGAGGAAAGTGACGATCTGGTACCCAGAATTACTAGACTAAGAAAGGAATGGCAAAGTATAAATATCAGGATAAACCAAAGAACAAATAGGGAAAGGGGATAAGTTTGATGTTCTGGAACATCATAGGCACAAAGAGTAACACAATGGGGAAATCCAAAATGTAATGAGATATATGGACATTGTAGGGCTGGTAGAGACATGGTTGCGAGAAAGGGACAAAATAGAGCTAAAGTATTACACTTTTATAAATAAAAGTGCCAGTAGAAAACACAAGAAAGGAAGATCTTCAGGAGAAATTGGAATATTTGTTAGAAAAGACATGGGGGTAAGTGTTGAAACAGAAGTGATAGAAAACGAGGTTCTATGGATGTTAATAAAACAAGTAAATAAGATAAATGTAAATATTGCAATCAGTGTAGTACGAACTCCCCAGAAATATCAACCTGTTATGAGAATAACTGTATAAAATTATAGGTGAGGACATGGAAGAAATCGGAAATAAGTGGCCAGACGTAGTTTATTTTAATGGGAGACTTTAATGCAAGAATAGAGAGGGAAAATTGTAGATTAGTAGGAAGTGCCATGATAAGGAAAGGAGGAAAAAAACTGAGTAAGAGAATGGAAAAGCACGGATAGTGTAATAAATAAGGAAGGAAAAAAGTTATTGGAATTCTGTGAAATAATCTGTTACTATGTAATGGGACAATAGGAGAGGACAAAGTAGGAGAATTTATATTTGCAAGTGCAAATGGGCAAAGTGTAGTAGACTAGAAGTCATGTAGTGAAGATAGTGAAGAATCAGAGGAGGAAATTAGGAAATTTAAAATCAGAAACAAGATAGTAAATAGCCATTTCCTGTTAATGAAACTGAAGGTAGGAGAACAGGAAGTAGTAGATAAAGGGTTAACCAAAGATGAGATTAAAAACCTATAAATGGAAGGAGGAACTATAAAGAAAATTCACAAGAGGTTTAAATTCAAAGGTAAGCCAAGTTATAGAATATGGAGTAAAGATGAACCTATATGAAGGTAAAACAGAGAAAGCACTAGAGTTAATGGAATTAATAGTAAAAAAAAAGTAGGGATAGATATGGAAATAAAACAGGGAAAGGTACAGATAAATAAGGGATGGTATGAGTTAAAAAAGGTGGTTTTCAAAGAACTTTTTAAATGGAGGGGATTGGAAAAAGAAGACAGGCAAAATTTGATTTACAAATGGGATATAAATGTATGTTAGAGACAAAGAAAAGAATGGCAAGAAAATATCGAAAACAAACTAAAGGGGGCAATTGAAAAGAAAGATAGTAAAAATACATGGGAAATAGTAAGAGGAATGAACAGGAAAGGAGGGGAAAAAACGAAACCACACCAACTGAATCAGTAGAATATTTTAACCTCCCAGGGGCTTGCTTCGTTAAGTATGAGATTGGCGCTCTCGAGCCACCGGTCCTCCGGGTTTGGGTTAACTACCCG
The DNA here is from genome assembly GCA_030765065.1 of Deroplatys truncata. Taxonomy (NCBI): domain Eukaryota; kingdom Metazoa; phylum Arthropoda; class Insecta; order Mantodea; family Mantidae; genus Deroplatys; species Deroplatys truncata. The sequence goes on from CM060990.1 coordinate 516,534,754, forward strand.
CGTAAAAAAAGCTTTGTTCCTACTCTCTTGGAGGATAGCCGGAGCGGGGTTAGGGTCGACCCCGTTCGGAACCGCCGTGAGGTTCGACCTGGCATGAAGATAGACGAGTCCAGTAACGTCTCTCCGTGCTTGGTATTCACTGTAGCTATGGACACTATTAATGGTTTTCGTCTGGTAACATCTAAAAAGAGACGTATGGTTGAACTTGTCTCGGAAGGAAATGTTTCTAAGTCAGGAAAGTGTGACACACTCAGTTATTTAATCATACGCTCAGCTACACCAGACCAAACACCGCTTAGCTCTTTGAACACCTTCGTGGTTCAGGCCACTTGGACAAAATCGCTGGCCCAGTTCAGACCTGTACCCGGCAACGCAATGGGTCTTTATTGATATTGACTAAGGATGATCCAAGTCCCTTTGTTTACTCCAAGTACATCATTTTGGAACCTAAGAAGTTATTGTTGAGCCACATGCTTCCTTGAATGTCTGCCGAGATGATGCGACTTCCTTCTCCTCTGAAGACGAAGTTGTCGCCTACCTTTCTAGCCGAGGGGTGATTGCAGTTAAACAGCTCCTGCAGCGGGAGGGTGCGGAACAGGTACCTACCAGAACGGTCTTTCTGACATTTGCCTTAAGGTAGCTTCCTCCCACACTTAAGGCTGGCTATGAGATACTGTATGTTCGCCAATATGTTCCTAACCCTCTACGTTGTTTCTCCTGTCAAGGATTCGGACATACAGCATTATCCTGTATGCGGCAGCCTTATGTCCTCGGTGTGGAACAAATCGACATGACGGTTCTCCTTGCACCTCCATCTCCAAATGTGTGAATTGTGAGGGTGCTCATCCTGCATACTCTTGCAGTTGCCCTGTGTATAAGGAAGAATACGCCATACAAGAACTGCAAGTTATGGAAAAATTTTGCTATCGAGAAGTGAAGGAGAAACTTCGCTTGTTTTTTTCCCTGTGAAGTTAGCTCACGGATCCTTCAGTCAGGTTCTTCGGTCTGCCGCTATTACTACTCCTGTTTCTTCGAAGTTGAACTGTACCTGTACTTAGCGAGCTAGCCATAATGGCAGTTCTATCCTCACTCTCCTTCCTTTTCAGCCCTCTCCCCGTTCCACTCCTTTGGAATTTTCCATGCCTTCCCATCAGCGTTTTACTTCTCAATCTCGTCAGCGTCGGGAATCTTTGACATTCCGACCGTCACTTGTAGTGCATAATCGATTCGGTTCCTTACCCTTGGATAATCCTGCAGACCCATCCATGGATACTGACATGAAGGATGCTGCTCCTGGTTTCCTCGAGAAAATTACCTGTTCACCTTTACTATGGCGGGAATCTCGGAAGTGTGTTAGGGGTGCGCCTTCTGCCACAGCTTTACGGTGTTCCACCTCCGTACTCCGTCATCGACATTCAGCAACTCTGGCAGCACTGAGGACATCCGTTCTCCATCTACTAGTGGTATGGATAGGGACATTTCTTCCACACTTCCTGTTGTGCCGTCTCCTTTTTCCAAGGAGTTGTGCGCGGCTGCTTCTGTGGATCTGTCCGAGGGCACAACCAACATTTCTGCAGCAAAAGTTTTACCTGCGGTGACCAGTGTTAAATTACCGATTCAGAAGTCCAAAGCTGCTGTGAAGTCCACCATTGCTGCCAGCACTACAGATAAATCTTTCAAGCAGAAGTCTTTCATACCATCTTTGTGCCAAACTCCAGAAAGGACAACTTGACATCTATGGTTCACGAACGGAAAACAGACATATCAAAATCGTTTGGAACTGTCAAGGCAGACTAGCTTTTAAGGGGTTTTGCCCTTTTTCCCCGGGTTATTAGTTCCCCTTTTTCCCTGGTTTATTAGTTTCCCTTTTTCTCCTTTGCTTCTTATAGCCTTTTTTGCAGTGTAATATGCGTGGTTACCGTTCCCATAAGGAGGAGCTGAACCTTCTGCTTTCTACTTATCGGCCTGTGTGTTTGTGCCTTCAGGAGACTAAACTCCACCCTGATGATCATATGCACTTTCTTCACTATAGGGCTTTTCGTAACGACCTCCCTGTTCCCTATGGTGGGACTTGTATCTTGGTGCGTCGAGACCTTTACTGCACTCCGGTCCAGCTATTTACTAACCTACAAGTGGTAGTTCTGCGTATTAGCTTGCCATCTCTTTCTTTCACGCTTTACTCTTTGTACCTTCCTCCTAAGTCTTCTGGGGCTGTGGAGGGTTTTCTAGATTTGCTTTCCCAGCTCCCCCAACCGTCTCTTATCTTAGGTGATTTCAATGTCCATCATCCTTTATGGCGCTCGGTCCGCGAGTGTCCTAGGGGTACTCAGATTGCTACAATTTCAGATCTCCACGATTTAGTTGAGCTCAATTCTGAGCTTCCCAGTTTGCTTGCGATTCTTCTGACTGTTTCTTGTATTGATCTTTCCTTCTGTTTGCCACAGTTAGCTACCTCTTTGCGCTGGTCTGTGGTTTCGGATACAGCTCTGACCACTACGTTGTTTTGTTTCCAAAGGTTATTCGCGGAGTTAATCCTACATGCCCACCAAAGTGGGTGTTTAGTAGGGCACACTGGCCCGTTTATGCTGCACTTGTGGCCCTAGATAACACTGCCTCCTTTCCTCATTGATGCACGAGTCCAATATCTTCGTTACACGATACTAGACGATGTTGAGCTTTCCATTCCTCAAATGTCGTTTACTGGACGACATACTCCGATATCCTGGTGATTGGAGGAATGTAGTGCAGCTCTACGAACTCGCCGAAAGGCCTTGGTGTTCGAGTGTCATCCGACGCTAGAGAATGATTACTTTTAAAAAAACTTGCGTGCTCAGGTTCGGAAAATAATTCGGCAGTGTAAGAAGCCTTCTTGGGAACATTTTGTTTCCACTTTGTCACGCTGCACTTCCTCCTCCTGGGTACGGAATAAAATCTGACGACATTGTGGTAAACCTTCATCTATCCCTGCTTTCTGTGCCTGGCAACATTGTTACTGATCCCAGCAACATTGTTACTGATCCCCATGATCTAGCCAATTCCCTGGGTGGAGTCTCCTTCGGCCTCTAGTTCTTCTCACTATGATCCCCAATTCTTGGTTGTCAAGGAGCGGGTAGAGTCATCTGGTTTTGCTTTCATCTCTCACAATCATGAAGATTATAATTTACCCTTCTCATTAGCTGAATTGGAATTAGCCTTGTCGGTCACTCCTGATACTTCTGACCAGGATGGTATTCGTGCACTAATGCTTAAACACTTGCTTCCAATTAGACATATTTAGACATATTTAACCATATTTGGCTGCATTGTGTTTTCCCCTCCCAATGGTGCGATTCCATTATCGTTCCTATTCTTAAGCCTGGAAAAGATCCACGGTTGACAGCTAGCTATCGACCCATTTACCCATTTCTCTAAAAAGCTGTGTTTGTAAAGTAATGGAGCGGATGGTCCCTAGGCGATTGTTATATCTTTAAACGTATTCTCCTCTCACTCCTGTACAATATGGTTTTCGACAACGGCGATCTACTGTTGACAATTTGGTTTCATTGGTGATTCACATTTATGATTCTTCTCTGCGGCGACAACAGACGGTACTGTCTTCTTTGATTTAGTAAAGGCCTACGATCCCGCCTGGCGTATGGGCATCCTTCGCCAGCTCTTCTGTTGCAATTTCTGGATCATCTTCCTGTCTTTTTGCAGCAGTTTATGGATGCCCGTACTTTTCTAGTATGGGTGGGATCTTTATCCCTGATCTTTAGACAGGAGAACGGTGTGCCGCAGCGTTCGGTATTGAGTTCCTTTGTTTGCTATAGCCATTAATCCCATAGTGTTTCACGCCATTTCAACGGGTATCATGCCGTTTCTCTTTGTAGATGATTTTACAATTTGTTGTAGCTCTGGGCATATGCGCTTTATCCAACTGCGCCGTCAGTGTTTTCTTTATATCTTACATACTTGGAGTTTGGAGAATGGGTTTAAATTTTCAGTGGAGAAAACCCGCTGTCTTAATTTTTGGCGTCGCAAAGAGTTTCCTGCTCTCTCTCTCTCTCTCTCTCTCTCTCTCTCTCTCTCTCTCTCTCTCTCTGTGGAATGGAACTACCGTTTGTTGAGGAAGCTACATTTCTCGGCCTCATTTTTTACCGTAAACTTTGCTGGGGACCTCATATTTTATATCTTCGCGGACGCTGTGCTCGCTCCCTATAATTACTTTGTCCTTAGTGGCACTTCTTGGCGTGCTTATCGCCTCTTGCTGCATCTCTACCGGGCTTAAATGCGTTCGAAACCTGACTATGGGTCCATAGTCTAGTCTTCTTCTGCTCGGCCATCTATTCTGCGTCGATTGGATCCTGTCCATCATAAAGGCCTTGAGACTAGCCTTGGGAGCTTTTTGTACTAGTCCCACCTGTAGTTTGTATGCGGAATCTGATGAACTATCCCATTGGATAAGTTGGGATATTATTCTTTGTAATTATGCCTCTGCTTTGCGGGCACTGCCTCTCACCCCACCTATTCTACGTTCTTTTGTGCTACTTTGGATTATGGTTACTGTGATAGTCCGTCTGCACTGATTCCTGCAGAGTGTAGGTTTCGGAACTTACTGTCAACGTTGGATGCAGTACTTGCCTTCCTCTTCCATAGGGGTTTTCATCGTTTTCCTCCATGGATACGCCACACCCCTCTGTCATCTTTATCTGGCTCAGTTGCCCAAGGACAGTACTGCCGCTCCCATATATGCAGCCCATTTCGCGGCTTTGAAGCACGACTTTCCTGGGTACCATTTTCTATACAGAGTGAATCACCTAAAACTTGCACCGCAGATATTTCGGAAATGGAAAGTGCTATTGATGTGCAGTTTTCACAGCATTGATTGGTAGTCAGGGGCTCATACATTTAGCCTATAAACAGATTTTAATAATACTGAGAAAGTGTATTTTATGAGCAAACATACAATTTTTTAAATGGAACAATGCCTAGTTACATCAACAGAATAAAGGTAGGGTAAATTGGAATGTCAATAGTCTTTGTTGCAGGATTCTAGTGCAAGTGGTTTATGAGAAATCGTATTTTGAAAAGTTTACACCCCGACAATTGTTTGTCCCATTCAACCTGCTTAGTTACTGGGTACAATGTTCTGTTTGTTTGTCAGAGGTGTAACGTATGCAATACGGGCCCGCCTGCAAAAATAAAAATCCGGGCCCCCTAAAATAAAATGTATAACTGATTAGTAACTAACATAACTTCAATTACAGCAGGTAGAAGTATAAATTTAATGCAATGCATTGTATAATCCTACGTAATATAAACAACGCTATTATTTTTTAATACCGCTAAAATTAAATGCATTATAGTGATTGACATTCTATATCAATAGGGATAAATCTATACTTCTATCTGTTGTTTGATGTACTTTTACGTATAAAACCTCACTGTACTCACCTTGATCTCTAGTGAAACTGGACCATGCGGTGTGCTTTCTGTGATGCAAAGGTATGGACGATTTCAATGACATCAATAGATATAGCTCTTTCACTTTCGATACCTAGGAGGCTGAGTTCATTTAGTCTATCTTGTGTCATAGAATTCTGCAGATAGTTCTTTATAAGTTTGAGCTTCGGAAATGACCATTCAGCCGAAGAAACAGGAATAGTTAAAATCAGGTAAAACGCTTGCATAAATCTGGAACGCTAGCAGCTACGATTGAGTTCTCTATTACTAACAGTTTTGTTAAGTCAAGTACAGAGGTTAATGAGTATATTTCTTTTTTCAGAGCGTTTTTGAAACCTATTACCTGGTCTGGGAATTCACTGGATAAATCCTCCCCATATTCATTTTGAAGAATTACTGCTGTATTGTGAATCTCTTCATCAGAGGCAGAATTTAGAAATTTTCGGGAATTAATTTTGAAGAAATGGTTAACATTGTGCATACCCTCAAATCTGCCTTTTAACTGGGCTACAATAATGTCCATTCAACCATTAAAAACAGTGGTTCTGAAATACATACTTTGATCCACTAGCTGCTCATCCTGACACAATTCATCAAAATGTTTTTTCACTTTTCGAATTCTTTTATTTTCAAATTGTGGTGAAATGCCCCATTTCTTTGCCAGAGATATAGCTCATGACATTGCTTCTTTAAAATTTTTTCGATAACAAGATAAATTATTAACTGCATTCTGAACAAGAGAACACGCTTTATCAAGATCTACATTTTTCGATTGCATAATTTGAGATGGCTAAGTTAGTACATTCTAGAATTTTTGATTGCAGCACTATCTGAAAAATGAATTCAACTTTCTTAATTGGTTTTTCAAAACAGCAGCTTCTTCTCTTTTTTTTTTTTTTTTTTTTTTTTTTTTTTTTTTTTTTTTTTTTTTTTTTTTTTAGATATCAATATTATTTTTGACAGAGCATCAAGTACATAGACATACATAGGGCTTTAACAAACTGGTATCTCAAAGACCAATGAGTTGGGCAAAGCTTTTTTTAAGGTACAAGAAGATACCAAAAGTTCCCATCTTTTAATACTATTACTGAAGAAAAGATACGTTTCTACATAAAAGGACTTGACTTCTTGAATTCCTCATGCAGTATCGTTAAGTACTAGATTTAAATTATGCGCTGCACAATGCACATATTTTGCGGTTCTTTGACTTTGTTGAATTCTTGTTCTAACACCTTTGTATATGCCTGACATATTGGCACAACTGTCCTAACCCTGACCACAGCATTTAGTTAACGAGAGTCCCTTTTCGTCTATTGCACTTAATATTTCTTTTTCTATTCCTAATGCACTTTGATCTTTTATTTCACGAATACCTAAAAAGCTTTCATTTATCTTCACAAGGCTTTCCAGTGACATGTGAAACTGTAACATATCCAAATGTCTGAGTTAATTGATCTCTTTTTGTAATGTCCTGTGTTGTATCTGTGATAATAAAAAAGAATGGGGCAGCTTTAATGTAATTAATAATTTCTTTTTCAACTGTACGGGATAAGACGTTTATTAACTCATTTTGAATTGAAGGGCTAAGATATTTTTGTGTGTATTTTGGTTTATTTATTAAATTGTGTAATACCGGATCGTACTTTGCGAGAAGTTCAATAATTGCCAAAAAGTTTCCACTGTTTGATTTTCCAATTTCCTCCCTATGTCCCCAAAAAGCTATATTATTGGATGCCAGTGTTAGTCACATTCACAATATGCTCAAGTACCTGTTTCCATATGTACTCACTTTTCTTTAGTTCTGAATTCATACCCGCGCCAACGGTGTTTTCCTTAAGCGATGAATTGAAAACGGCGCATGCGTTCAAATGTGCATAGCTAGTTTCATGTCACACTATACTTTTGGTTAGGCACCTCCAATCTCGAACCCCTTCCCTCCAAGCTAACGACGATTTCTGTCCTCCAAATAGCCAACACGGTTTACAGTGAGCAGTCATTTTTAGATGAATATCACAACTATTCTCTCCAAATTCTTTGTCCTGCCAATGTAAACTTTTCATAATATTTAGTGAAGAAGGACCTGTTTTCCTGCTTAGCATCTTTGGGGAATAGGCCCGCTGGCTGACAAGGATTTTGTCTAACAAAGAACATTTTAGTTTCATTATCTACATCTAATTGATAATCTGCACAATCATTTGAATAGTCTGTGATATTAATAGACCTAATTATATTTATGGCGAGTTTGTTATAATCTTCGTTTTCACTTTAACAATTATTATTGGTGTTTACTTCAGAAGTAAACTTCACTCACTTGTGACACTGCTAACTTCTGTAACCGTTGAGCTAGTAGTACTACTACTACTAGGAAGAGGAAAAAAATCACTTATTTTCACTAATTTGTTTGTTTCTTTTTCTAATTCACGCTTCTTTCTTTTTTGTGCTCCACTTAGATGTTCATACCTAACTTTAAAAGGTTTCATTTTTCTGAAAAAGTACACAGTTAAATAGAAAAACTGAAAAACTACTTTTAACTAGTAAAGTAAAGTTTTAAAAATATCGCACCACTTTTTTTGATACACCTAACTTCTTGCGAAGAAAGCTCTTCTGAAACTGAGTTGGCTGTTGACTGACCATTATTCACCACATCTTAATGGATAATTGACAATTGAGACATTGTTGTCGAATGAAAAGTGTGACAAAAGTTAAATGTTTAGAAAAATGTATATTACAATTTCAGGAACACTACTCATCAATAAAGAATAATTTTCTGCCTAATGTGATATTTTGGTATTCATTTCCATTGTTTTAATTATGCGCCGCTCTGTGACGACAGAGAAACATGATGCAAACCAGTGTTACAAGAGAAGTCGTAGTTAAGAACAAACATTGTTAACACACACAGCTGTGCTAAATTCAACTATACGTTGACCGATTCTAGGAAACCGTTTTGAATGATCTGACCATTAATTTTCTATGCCACTGACATCAGACTTTACCATTTATCTTATACATATTTCTGTATTTATATTTGTATACATTTTAATTTTTTATATTCATTAATAATCTTAATAATAATAATTTTTCTGCGGGCCCAGCCCAAAAATACTGGGCCCGCCCGCATTGCAGGCCCTAACGTTATGACCCTGTTGTTTGCATTGTGTTTTCTGTTCATTGATTGCATTGCGACTTTCTGGTCAGTTAGTTTGTGACAGCTCAAGCACTAAGTTGTGAGTGGAAGATGGGGTTTACTAATGCAGAAAAAGCGAAATGCTCATGTTGTATGGAGAATGTAGGAAGAATGCAGTTCATTCCCGTACGGTGTATGCGGAAATGTATGCCAATAGACGTCAACCATCTCTGCAATTATTTATCAACCTCTTCAACAAATTACGTGAAAGTGGTACTGTAACACCTAGAAAACGTAACAGAAACAAACAAGTGACTGGAGAAGAGGCAGAAATTAATGTTTTGGCTGCCGTTGCAGTAGATCCGCAAATTAGTTCCTGCACAATCACACGTGGAAGTGGCATAAGTCAGGCAAGTGTACTGCGCATTCTCCATATACATAGGTTCCATCAAGAGCTGCGTGGAAACGATTTTGAGAATCGTGATAAGTTTTGTACATGGGCATTAAGACGTGATACTCCAGATTCATCAGGTATGAGGCAACATTTACTAATCATGGCCAGGTAAACCGCAGAAACATGCACTATTGGCCTGTTGACAATACCCATTGGCTTCGTCAGGTGGAACGTCAGCATCCATGGAGTTTAAACATGTGGTGTGGGATAGTGAACCATCAGCTCATAGGCCCTTTGTTCATAGAAGGAACAATGAACTCGCACAAGTATCACAGCCCCCTGACTGACCATTTGCCACAGATGCTAGAAGACGTTCCTTTGCAGATTAGGAGGAACCTGTGGTACCAACATGATGGCTGTCCAGCCCATGGTGCATGAAGTACTACAGCTTGCCTTAACTGGTTGTTCCCAAATCGTTGAATTGGACGAAGAGAACCTGTACCTCAGCCGGCCCGTTCACCGGATCTGACCCCTTTAGACTTTTTTTCTGTGGGGAAGGCTGAAAGACACTGTCTACAAGGATCTACCAACTACACCAGACGATATGAAACGACGTATTACTGCTGCCTGCTCTGAAATTTCCGCTGAAATGCAAGAACGTGTGCAGCAGTCTTTCCATAGCAAACTGGAAGCGTGTATTGAAGCTGCCAGTGGTCATTTTGAACACAGCCTTTGAAGGGCTGTGTTCTCTTTACTTTTAAGAATCCACAGAAGTATTGTAATTCCCTTTCGTTTTTCTTTAGTTTGTGCTACCACAGGTTGTACAAGTGCCGGTGCGTGAAAGTTTCAAAATAAGATTTATCGTAAACCACTTGCACTAGAATCTTGTAACAAAGTCCACTGACATTCTAGTTTACCCTACCTCTATTCTGTTGATATAACTAGGCATTGTTCCATTTAAAAAGTTGTATGTTTGCACAAAAATGCACTTTCTCAGTATTATTAAAACCTGTTTATAGGCTAAATGTACGAGCCCCTGACTACCAATTAATGCTGTGAAAAGTGCACATCAATAGCACTTTCCATTTCCGAAATATTTGCGGTGCAAGTTTTAGGTGATCAGCCTGTATATCCTCCCAATTCATATTCCATTTTATCATTTCCAGGCTTTATTTCCGTCTTCATCTTCTCCATTCCGGCTAGAACTTCATAAGCATTTCTTCCATCGTGGCGCTTAAGTCCCACTCCTGACTTCTTTCACTTTTCATTGTCACTTCAGTAATGTGGTTTAGTTCAGTTGTCACTGTCACTTCACATTTTCTGCTCGTAGGGGCGCAATGAACACACGCAAAGGGGTCTCTTCTTCCTTCCACTTCACTTTCTTGGGCGTCGAACGCAAGATCTCTCTAATCACTCGCAGCACCAGTACTCACTCTACATCACAACTGCCTTGTAGTTACCAACCTCACTGCGTTACCAACTGAGTTACCACTCAGCTACCAACACTTTATGTCGTATCAGAAACGCACTCACTAACTCAGTGAATAACCGTCGCAAGTACGCTTACCGATATATAGCCGCTGCAGTTTCGAGAGAGCTTTCGGGAGGCGAGGCGAGAACCATGCAGAAGAATCTCGTTATATCTCGAATGCGCTTCTGGAATTTACGTCGGAGGAGAGTACTCTTGCGTCTTCTTATCTCTTCAGCCGACCGGTTGGTCGGTCGCCTTTCGCACGATAAGCACGTCTTACAGTAGCTGCGTCACAGCACGAATAAACGTAGCGATTTATGTGGTTTATATCGATGTTTGACAGGCGTCTGCAACGGTACAACGCATTAATTCGTCCAATGAAGGCAGGATGATTCAACAATGTTGCGCAGTACAAAATCGCATTTTACTTCTATTTCCGTTATCTCCCTTCTTTCTTTGTGCTAGTAAAGATAATATAGGTGTTCTGAGTTAAGCACAAGTGGTTATTAATTATATTTTTATTAGTGATACGTTCTTGTGAGACTTTTGTCAAAGTATGAAAATTAAAATCAAGAGAAGCCTTAATTATGTTAAGGTATAGTCTGAGACAGTCCTGTAATGTGCATATACATTTTCAGTGTTACTGTAATTCTTTTTTCATAGGTGCCTAAAACGCAACGCAGAATTTACACGGGCCGTTTCTTATGTCTTGTTTAACTTCCAGCTCATAAACATGTGAACGCCAAAGTGCTCCGTAAAGTACGCCATTCTATGGCAGAGAAATATAGCTTTCCAGAACGAATCGAAATATAATTCATGTATTTATGTCATACAGAATTAAATTAAAGAAAAACGATATAGTAACATAGGCAAGGTCATTAGAAGAGTCGTCCTTCGTGGTGTAGTAGTTACCATGCTAACCTCTAATTCCCGAGACCGCGGGTTCAAACTCAGCGGAACACGACGCATTTTTTCGGGCGTAAAATTCTTTAGCATGGCTTTCTTCGGAAGAGAAATAAAGCCGGTGGTCCCGTGTCGTAGATTTACGGCACGTAAAAGAACCTCAAGACTCATAAAGAGGCCTCTTAGCAAAATTTTCGGTCTTTTACGTACAATATAGAATAGGACGCTAATGACCACAGCAGTTAAAGAGCGTTCACAAATAAAACTCCATTTAATTCAATTTTTATTAGAAGGAGTAGAGCTAGGTACGGAGGGGTGTGGTGAGAGAAGACAGAGGGTGACCGGAATAGGAGGCACGACAAGGCAGAGGGCAGGGTCTCCACCTTTTACAGATTGAAACTCCCTGGATGGCAGCTGGTGCTACCGGCTCCCCTTCCCTGCAACATTACACATCCTCTGGGGGCCCGGTACTAGGAGACCGCCCCCATTTCGGCGGACGGGGGTTACATAGAACATCCTTTTCCCTGCCATGCAACCCGAAACTCCTGCCGACACGTTCAATCCTGAACCAGACCAAGCAAATAAATGGTGAAAGGAAATGAGAATGGAGGTGAAATGGAGGGACAGGAAATTCGAGGGATATAATGAACCTTCCCAGTATTCGCCTAATGACCCGGGGAAACCCCCGAAAAACCCAATAGGTCAGTAAGATCAGCCGCGGTAATCGAACCAACAACCTCCCGAATGGGGGCCACAGATGTTAGCACCTGAGCCATCCCGCTCGGTTCGTTAGAAGTAAAGGCGCAATCAATTCTAGCGTTGAAACGGAAATTAGTGATAGCAGCAGTAATAGTGATGCAAATAGTAGCGAAATGCAATCCATTGAGGCTAGTCTCTACACAGATGCCTTAAATGAAGCACATACTATGGTTGATTTGAGGACAATAAATAAAAAAGAATTAACTGAAATAAAATACCTGGAAGGTAACTTTGGAAAACCATAGAGAAGGCTCTAAAAGGAAAGACTCTTCATCACGCTGATAAGTGAAACTATAGATGAAAGAGACAACGAAATCTTAGAGAACCACAAAAAGGCATTTGCTTTGACGGAGAACAGAAAATCGATAGTTAGATCCTCACTATTCGTCTTTGTTATGATGCATTTAAAAGCTCCAGGTTAATTCTGCAGTCGCCAGGCATAGGATTCGTATAGCAACGAGCTGATTAAGAAAGGTGTAATTATGTATACTCCATAAATAAAGATATAAAGATAGGTCATGGACTTTCAGAGGAAACAACCAAAATATTTAAATACATCCCTAAATCATAAAAATATCGTGGAACTATACCAGGCAGAAAGGATTTTGTTACAGTACTAAACATGGCAACAAAGATCAGATCTGAGGTGACTATCTCCAGGAACTAGCAGAATTGATAAATAAATGCTTGTCTCGGTATTTTATCAGTATCGTGTTTTGCTTATTCCTGTAGGAATGTTAATCTGTGAGGAAATAATCACTACTAGCCGGCCACGATATGAATCCGCGCATGGGAAGAGGAACTAAACAATTACTGAACAACTGGCAGTCAGGTAAAGAAAACATCCGCAGTTCTGAGTTGAATTTACTTCCGAGGCTGAGGTCTGCAAAATGCAATGCTCTTTCTATTGTGCAACTGTATATTCCCCTACCACCTTACTCCTCACTCCCCTCTAATCCTTCACCTTGATGACGTTAGCTAGTTTCAAAAGAAATACTGGCGCCTCCTCCAAGCTCATTCATAACGTGGCCAACTAGTATCGCGGACTGCTTAATAAGCGTTCTCATTGTTTACCTTATGCACACAGGCTTGCTTGAACTTCAGTTCAAAACAAACTTGCGAGAGCGATCATGAGCACGTGTTTTGCTACCTTCCGCGCGTAAACTAAGTTACTTCTTTAATTATTTTAGAGAACTTTCATCAGTCCCCATTACAGTAAAATATATAATTGATTGTGAGTAGTATAAAAATTATGGAGTTGATAATTGCTTTAATTTTAAGCACAACCGTCAGGATGTAGAGTTTATAGAACTATTAGTTTAAAACAAAAAGTATGGTGACATCACTTCTATTTGAAACGACGTCGTCACCAGATGCGACATGGGTGGGGGAACTCAGTTTTCATGTGAGAAGGTTAAGCTTAGCGTGGAGCTGCAGGAAAGAGAATTGGTCAGTGGCGGCAAATACTGCCTTGTAACTCTGGTTCCAAGATTTACTTTAATTATCTAAAGTAGGTACTACACACTGCAACAAACAAGTTAGCAAGATTTAATTATCTAAATTACTACTTCACACTTCAAAAAACCTCAGCATATGATAAAACAGTCGGAAATACCTGGGGTGCGAAGGAGATACGGCATTCCTTGTTTCGGCGTGCCTGATTCATAACTGAAGGTCAGATCAAAGATTAAACGACTGGGTGTCACAGAATGCTATTAGCACATGTCTAGCAGAGAGACCGACGTCAAAAAAGCCTAACTATATATACCCTTGGAATATGTTGAGCATGTGGTACTTGCAGCGCTTACATTAGCGCCGTAAGCAAAATTTGCACATTTCACACATGTGTCGGTCCTTTCGCGAGTACCCGCCAAACAGTTCTCCTTAAATCATCCACGCGATGCTTTCCTGCTTACATACGAATTCAGAAAATTACTTGCCTGAATTTCTAAAGCAAATTTCATCGTTCCTCTTAAACAATTTTTGTCTTAAACTTCCTTAGCCTTATAAAATGATATTTAACACAAGCTTATAAAATATAAGTCACAGCATGCAAAATCAAATCTAAAGTTAATTGCTTTTACTGCTGGTGTAGCTTTGACAAGAAAGGCACAGGTATTATTCACAAAATCTATCTCAAACGTGTCACCTTAATGTCTAAGGCATATTATTGTTCACATCTGAAGACAGGTCTAACAGAGCACTATTAATGCCCACATATAACTTGGAGCTTTGCAAATTACGTATAAACATTTTAGTTCTTTTACCAAGGGCATAGTTCAGTTCGTTTTGTTGGTAAAATGTTAAGGGCATAGTGCAGTTCTCTTGTAAACTTGCCATAGCTTTTTTTGTTCACTTGCACTGGTATTATCAGTGAAAGTAAATCGGAGAAATTGTTACAAATTGTAAAATATACGCCTGTAATTTCGTAACTTTAAGGAGAGGTTATTACAAATACAAGAAAAAGCGGCGACTAGGTTTAGTACTATTTCCTTAATCGTAATTATACTGATTGTTAACTGTGTATATTTGTCTACTTAAGTGTAGTCACAAACGTTGTATTTTAACATTTTAAAGCATAATATGGAAGTATCCGATTCATTATCACATTCCCTGTTGTATACGTTCATTATGGAGGCGGTGCTAATGGAAGACGGCTCACTCAGTACATGGTATATACATCTGTTACATACATCCATGGTCTTGCTACCTAGAACAACCGTACAGATTAAGTGCATTGGCGGACACCTTGTGAACGAAACTGTAACTTCAGTTGAGAAGAAGGTATGAGATTTAACTCAGCTCCCGCATTTATAGATTTATATGGACAAACCATTATGCCAAAATGCATTTTACCGGGGCTACTGCTCATGCGTAGAAATATTAGAGCTGAGAACTTTCATGACGACTTTCTGATTGTATAGAACCTTTATTTGGAAATTGTCCCAGGCATAGAATGCTCAAACGAAAATTTACCGAGTTTTTGTTGAGAAGTTTATCCATGTTTTATATTTTGTTGAGACAAGTTTGAATACAAAACTAAAGCTATAGCTCGAGCAAAATTTCATATGAATATCCCACAAAGTAATTGTTTTATAATTAGGTACCACGTAACGTTATCCTAGACTTTGTATTATTGGTGTATGTAACATAACCACGAAAAGTTAAATTGAGTTTTGTTTATGGACACTCCTTAGCGTCCCATTCTATTTTGGGCGTGAAAGCCCGGTAATTTTGCTCAGAGGCTTCTTTATCAGGCTTGAGGTTCTTTTACGTGCCGTAAATCTACGACACGGGACCAACGCTTTACTTCGCTTCCAAAGGAAGCCATGCTAAGGATTTTTAAGCCCGAAAAAAATCCATCGCTCTCCGCCGGGTTTGAACCTACGGCCTCGTGAAGTAGAGACTAGCATGGAAGACGATGCATAACCACAAAGTTATACTTAAAGTCGCACAAATTTCCTAAAATTTTAAATGCCAAATATGCAGGATGCAAGCGATATGTGTTCCTCTCGGGTGCGAATTTTTCCTGGCGAGTGTGTTTATTTACCGAAGTGAGCGATGAGAAACTCTCTGGTGAGTGGTTTGGGTCCTTAAACTTGCTCAAATAAAATAGTATGCTTCCAACTTAACTTATATGTATTGTACTTCATAATTATATTGCTCACTCACCACCGCAGAAACTTTTTGATGAAGCTATAATAATTTACCAGCTGCCACTGGAGTTATTCACTCATACATCCGTGGGTGCCAGTGAAGTTATTTACGCGTTTCCATTCGTACATGACGCAACTCGTTACCGGAGGATGTTGTATTTCTACGCACTCGTGCCATAAATGTTATAAGTTTCTTAAACCCTCAACACATGTCCATACGTTGCAGCATCCGAGGTAGCAGTCCCCTGCTTCTTTCACGTACACACACTCTGGCGCAAGAATGACACCCTATAAAATAACATTCCAGTGATCTCCCCTCTGGTGGATGCGGAGAACAGGCATTTTTCGTAGCCTTTCTGAACTAAATCTGTTAGTATACATTTAGCAATATTCCCACTGCTAGTATTACATAAGTTTCAAAATCAATCGCATCGTATAATATCCTTTCCCCTGTACTACTCGTATCTTGTTGTTTCATTAGATATATATGTTTATAATTATGGTCTACTTTCTTTCTTTATCTGTCTATAGATTAAGCTGTTAACCCCTATAAAAGTAGGGCTATTAATCCAGCTATAATGTGCACAGTTAGAGAATGATTCCACATGATATACTAAAGAAATACTGAAGAGTATTTCTTTTGAAACGGCAACTCTAGGCCGAGCCCGAGAACTGTAATTATAGATAATTTATTAATTAATTTTTATTGATGTTAAATCATACTATGTACATATCTTTTTCTTATACTGCTTGTATAGTTTAAGAAGGGTGACATTCTAATTTACCCTACTTTTATTACTAGGCATTGTTCCATTTAAAAGATTGTAAGTTTGCTCAAAAAATACACTTTCTCAGTATTATTAAAATCTGTTTATAGGCTAAATGTATGAGCCCTGACTACCAATCAATGCTGTGAAAACTGCACATCATAGCACTTTCCATTTCCAAAATATTTGCAGTGTAAGTTTTAGGTGATTCACCCTGTATACTGAAGGTTCTCGATCGGATCAAGAGGTAGACTGCGCTGTGGTTATTGATTCACATGTACACAATACTTGGTTCCCCCTTAGCACTTCTGTTTATACTGCTGAACTGTGTGCTATATTTAAAGCCATATTTTTCATGTACTTAAGTTTCCTTTGTTCTGATTCCCTCAGTGCTTTACTTAGTTTACGGGATCTCTATAGCCAACACCCACTTGTTCAGAAAATCCATGATCAGTTGCACTCTATCTTGATGGTTTTCGGGTGGTCTTTGTCTGGGTCTTGGACATCGTGGCATTGTAGGAAATGAACTGGTTGTGAAGGCTGAGGTTCTACACCCTGATGAACGGGTTCTCCACTGCCTCTGTATGGATTTGAACAGGGTTTTTGCGCCAACAGATACTCTCTCAATGGCATGCAGAGTGGCTTACATCTACCGCCAAATCCGGGAGGTCAAGGCTACAACACTTCCTTGGCATTCTTCTCTCTTTCATGTCATGACGAGACCGTGCTTTTTCGGCTTCGTATTGGCCGCTGTTATTTTTTGTCATGGCTACCTCCTTAGGAGTGAACACCCACCTCGCTGTTTCCACTGCAATATGCCTTTAATAGTGAAGCATTTCCTTACCCAGTGTTGTTTCTATTCTGTCCTTCGCGAACGACTTGGACTCTCTCCTAGTTTATTTAAGGTTTTAGGGGATGACTCTGCTCTATCACCAAGATTTTTCACTGCGATAAATTCAGTGGTTTCCTTAAAAAAAAAAAAAATGTGTGGTTTCTAGTGTGTTACTGCCTTTCAAACCGTGTCACTACTAGCTCAAGTGCTTATGTTTGAGACTTAGCTCTGGTACCTTTTGATTTGTGAGTGGTTTTGTATCTAACTTCTGTATTTTTGTTTCTTCTTTCTACTTCTGTACTCTGGGTTGCTTAACCTTGTACTTGTTGTATTGCTTATGTATTGACCTAAATAAATCTATGGCCAGAGGCTGATGACAGCCATAGTTTTGCGCCACTCAAACCCCTATTACTACTATTTTAAAAACCTGATTGGGGAAGGTTTATAGATAAGATTAGAGCATAGAGAGGTGATAACAAATGAAAAATTTGACAAATCAACCCATGAGGTATATTTACAACTAAGAAACATAAAGGGAATGTGTTAGGGATGGAGTACCAGGAGAATTTTAGAGAAAATATGGTGAAACCCAAAAAGGATTAGAATTAATGACAGAATTACTGAACAAAATAAGATTAAAAAATGATATGCTTGAAAACAAGTATGATGGTACCAATTTATAAAGGGAAGGGAAGAGTAAATAGGCCTGTGAACTATAGAGGAATAAGTATACTATCTATATTAGGGAAGGTGTATACAGGAATTTTGGCAGACAGACTAAGGGAATGGGTAGAAACTGAAAAAAAAAAATCTAAATTCCAGGCAGGTTTTAGGAAAGGAAGACAGACCGTAGATAACATATTTACAATAAAGACTATAATCGATAAATATTTGGGCAGGAAAAGAGGAAGGGTATAATGCTTTTTGCTGACTTTGAAAAATGTTTTGATAAAATAGACAAGCTCTGGAATATAAACTCAGGGAAAAGGGAATAAGTGACAAGTTTATAAGAGAAATTAAGAAAATATATAAAAATGTAAAGTTTGGTATAGGCAGTGGAAAAAAGCAGCATCACAGAGACGATTCAACAAAAAAATAGGATTAAGACAGGGACGTAAGCTGAGTCTGATATTATTTAACCTGTTCATAGATATATTAGGAGTAAAAACAAGAAATCAGCACTGTGCAGTAATAAGGGATATGGAGATTCCAGGTTTATTACATGCAGACAACCTTATGGTAGGTGCTATATCTATAATAGGGTTACAAAAAGCAATAAATGAAATTCAAGAATTTTGTGAAAAATGGGGAATTAAGGTAAATATAAATAAATCCAAAGTGATATTTTTTAAAAAAGGAAATAAACTGAGGAAGGAAGAAAAATTGTTTTTAGGTGGTCGAGAACTGGAGTCAAATAATATGACTATTTAGGAGTAAGATTGAGTAATAGCAGGGAATGAGGAGCACATGGCAGGAAGATGTTAGCTAAAGGGAAGGCAGCAATGACAGGAATAAGAATGTGCAAATATAAATTAGAGACTTTGACAAAATGGTTGGAGAGAATGTACGAGGCATTGGTAGAATCAAAAATGCTCTATGCAGTGGAAATATGGGGGGAGGAGAATTAAGTAAGAAAATTGGCCAAATGTATAGAATGAATGTATTGTAAAGAATTAATTGGACTATCAAGAGCAGCACCAACCGAGGTTGCATTGGTAGAATTAGGAAGAACTAGGAGAAAAGGTATGATAGTAGAAAGAATTTTAAAACTTTGGTTCAGATGTATGGCATTGGAGTAAGGTGAAATTTTAAAGATATGATGACTCAGCACAAAAGTTCTAATAAGCAAAAACAGCTGGTGGAAAGAAAATGAAAAAATAATGGACTTAATTGGAATGGGTGCTAGAGGAAAGAAATGAAAACTGTTTTTTTGAAAGTAGTAAGAAACAGAGTGGAAGATATAGAATGAAAGCAGATATGGGGAAGCCTTGAAGATAAAAATCATTAAGCTTTTATAAATTTATAAAGAAGGGGTGGGGAAGAGAGGTATATTGATTTCTGTAATAGACAAGGAAGGGAAGGTTTAGCATGGATGAGAATGGGATCAATGTATTTAAGAGGGATGTGAGGCAGTGGAAGAGGAATATGTGAGCTGTATGGAGGAAGAGAAAGTACAGATCACCATGATGGAATGTAAGGAAATAAGGAGCTGGAGGGAAAGAGTGGGAAAAGAAATTGGAAAATGTGGATAGAAAAGTTGTAGCTATATAGATGTTGACAGGAAAGAAGAAAAGAAAATCAAGGGCATGGGAGAATTTTTAAGGAAGGTAAAGGAAAAATGGTCTAGGAAGGTAAGAGAGGCAAAGGAAGAAGGGCCGCTCAGTGAGTGATAAGGCCTGGGAGCGAAGCGATCTTAGTGGCTCAATAGGAAGACAAGCACCAAACAAATTGTACATAAGATGTAGGGGTACAAGAGATATATATTATATAAAAATTGTAAAACAAATTGTACAGTAAATTCATTCATTCACTGTGGTGTTCTTGCCTTTGCGAGAACCAATTGAAACTTGCTGACTTATGTGGTCAAGGTGGTTATCCTGCTGGAATACAACCATTCCATTGGGATATATAGTCCTTACAGAAGGAACCATAATGTATTCGAGGATGTCTTTATACTGGTAGCTATTTAATTTGCCATCAAGCTACAACACACCTAGACTATCTGTGACATCCAACACATCACAGATATGCGACCTTGGCGATTCATATGTGCCACGTATTTTGCTTTGTAACGTTTTCCTCTGGGGTGGTAAACAATTACTTTCCCCCATTTTTAGATGAAAATGTCGCCCTATTTGTGAATATAACCCTATTCCAGTTATGGTTGGCATTTTCTTCTGCAAATGCAAGGCGACATCTGTTATCGACTGTAAGATGCTGCTGCTAATCGAGCAAAGAGCCGTGCTATAATCAAATGGCGCAAGGCTGTGCAGTTTGACCCAGGGAAATTAGTTCTAATTGTAGATACATGCTGGAAGGAATTGCTGTCTGCCTCTTTTAGAAGTGCAATGTCCTGCTGAGGAATGGACAAACGTTTTTGACCCAAACCATGTCAACAATGAATAATCCCTTCCCTGGATAACTGCACCCACCTCATAGCCATAGATAAAGGGACTTCAAGTGCTGTTGCAGCCTGAGACACAGAGTACCCAGCAACCTTCACTAACATAAGGTGAGATCTCCTTGTAGCTTCGTCTTTGTGTGTGCTCAGCCATAGCAAAAGTCAGTATGACTGCCAACATAACATGCAGAACGCCAAGGTTATGAGGTGCATGTGCTTTATCACACCAGTGCCATTCATAGCTGAAGAATGAGACAAGAGTTTGCACATCCAATATTAAGTCAATTAAATATTTGGTTTAGTTTTTCACCTTAGAATTCTTACTAATATGGCATTTATTTTTAAAATGGAAAGAGTAACTTGTTTGTGTTTTTATGCATGAATGTCTTAAAATTAATTGGTATCATATGAATGGAAAACATATGGCATTGCCATATATTTAGCAAATTAAAATTTAAATAATAAAAAACATACACCAAGGAATTCAAACCCAGGTTGTTTCAATTACGAGTGCATTTCACCACTCTACTACCATGAATACAATCCAATGAAAGGCATCTTCCTACTTATCGCATAGCTTTGAAATGAATGCAGGGTGATATTAAGTCATGTATTGTGAATGCAGTGTCAGCGAATGCTTCTGATGTTTTCCGAATCAAACTCCCTCTCTGGCTGTTGATCATTTATTTTGTCTTAGGCTGTAC
Organism: Deroplatys truncata; assembly: GCA_030765065.1. NCBI lineage: Eukaryota > Metazoa > Arthropoda > Insecta > Mantodea > Mantidae > Deroplatys > Deroplatys truncata. Next base: position 516,555,930 of record CM060990.1, read on the forward strand.
ATAATTGCATTCATATTTGGCTTAAAATACCACCAAAAGCTAAACAGTGTTAGTGTTGTACCTGTTTAGAGTTTTTATTCAACTTTATGAACCAATGTTTTTGCTGTCAGAAAACATACTAAAACATGAAAAAAAAATGGTTTTAGGATAACTCAGGAAAAAGTTAAACCAGTTACTATTCAGAGATTTAGTTGTTAGCTTGTGCAAAGTGATTCTGGAGAACAGAATTAGATTTTAAACATGCATGCTTTTGCTGTTTCTTTCTGAAGGTTTGTCTTATTCTTGTTGCAGCACCTTTGTATGTCCAACTGAGATTATTGCCTTCTCTGATCGAGCTGCAGAGTTCAAGCAATTAGACTGTGAGATTATTGCTGCATCATGTGACAGCCATTTTTCACATTTGGCCTGGGTTAATACTCCACGCAAGAAGGGTGGACTTGGTAACATGAACATTCCACTTCTAGCCGATAAATCAGGCAAGATTGCTCGTGACTATGGTGTTTATGATGAAGAAACAGGCATTCCATTCCGTGGGCTCTTCATCATTGATGGAAACCAGAATCTACGGCAGATTACTATAAATGATCTTCCAGTTGGACGTTCAGTTGATGAGACCCTCCGTCTGGTACAGGCATTCCAGTATACAGATACTCATGGTGAAGGTAAGGTTGGATTTGATTTGTTGAGAAAATTAAGAAGCTAAACAAACATGTTTAGGGGAAAATGCCTTCATTAGTAATTCTGTAAAATTTGGCTCATGTTATTTGCTGACAAGTTAAAAAGAAAGCTCTGTTACCTCAAGATGATTCTTATCTAATTTGCAACCAAGAACTTATTTGCTAACAGGAACAATCAGGCGTAGTTGCCCAAACATATTTACGTTTAATGGATCTGTTGTTGGCATAAGCTTCAAACCCTGTGAAGTTTTATAGAATATATCATTTTTCAAGGTTTAAAGTGTTTTTTTGCTTTTGGGCATGGCAGTTTATGAACTGCATATTTGTGCTAAAGAAAAGAACATTGAGGGATTAAATATCCAGTTTCACGCTTTGTACATAGAATTTTTGTAATAGTTTTCTGTTGCAATTGTGCTACAATAGATGACTTGTCACCCATTCATTCTATACTATCCCAGGAGATTTCTGATATTGAGGTGTTACTATCTCTTAAATAGATCAGTTGCATATTTATGTATATTCATTGGCTGCTTTGGGCTGGAAGCAAACAATATTTTGAGAGTTGAACAAAAGTATTCCCATTACACATGTTAAATAATTACCATTAGTGTTTTAACATGTTTGATTGAAATATTGTTTATTTCTCTGCTCTGTCTATGGAAGTAGGCTACTATATGGATCTCAAAATGGCAGTTAACTGTACTTAGCCAGTTTTAGTGAATAGATCGCACACCATAGATCATCTGCTAGAACGCTAGTGAGATTTGTGCAAAAAATGTCAACAGGATCCTAGTTGTTTAGTCTCAAAATCTGGGATCTGTCTTTATCGCTACTTGATTGTTATTGTTAGTATAATATAGATTCCATTCATTGCCCAAATTGCTATTTCAAACTTTTATTATCAGAGACTTTGATCATTTACATCTATACTAATACAGAACTTAGTTTGGATGCTGACTGGTCTTAACAGAAATTTTTGACACTGGGAAGCATGCTATTTGCTGGCAGTTGGATATTCAGAGCCCCTGTACATTCAAGTGCACAGATTTCTCATGCAAATTATTGGTACAATAACCACATACCTTCATCATGGATGCTGGAAATGATGTCCATGTGCTGCCATACATCTCTTGACACCTTTTAAGAGAATTTGCATTAATATTCATTACTTCATGGTCATGTAAATAAAAAAAAACACTTTATACATAAAAAAAATGGGCCAGTAGATTGATAATTAACATCCAACACCAAATTGTGGAAATAAACTCTACTCACATTATTGCATAGTTGCAGTTTCTGAACTATGTTTATTTATAGAGCTTTATTTCAAAAGTTTAGTGGTATTCCAAGCCGAGGTTTGCAAAATTCCTGATTCCTATGCATGCTTTCTTGAGAGATTCCTGTAGATTTTGTTCTAACTTTTCTCTGAAGGCTGTTTATAAAGAAGAAAATTTTGTGTAGTGGCATGTTTGTATAGGAAAAACTTGGAAACAGTTCACCCAATTTTGATAATTCTTTCTCCATTGAAAAGCACTATTCTTCCAGATGGACTTAGGCTGTGAAATAGTTAAAAAAAGTTTTAAACTGGGAGGATTTGGTAGGGTAGACAATTATATTCATGTCACCCAATTCCAATCCAATTTAGTTGAACATAAATATTGGATAATATCTTTTTACCCTTTAATGCAAACATGGCACACTTTTAATCACATCCAAACCAAAGAGATACATGAGTAGGCTTCAAATCTTCTAAATGAGCTATTAGAAAGGAGTGACATTTAATTAAATTTCACTCTGGTTTCATTGAACTTAAAGTATTTTTTGTATGATTTTGACAAAACTTGATACACTTACCTTTTAAAATCTGCCAATCATAAGCTGTTCTAAAACATCAAAAACTCTGCCACTCTTATTTTCATCTGTTTTCAAGCTCTAAATACAAATCAGCTTGGTCATTTCTAGAAAAGCTTTGTGTAATCATGCTAGAGAACCCAATGAAAATTTAATTTAAGATACAACTCTCAAACTACCCCTACCATGTTTCAAACCCTTGCATAGAAATCTGGAATTTTTAAAACCCATCTGGTCAAAATATTGTAACACAGTGTCTATGGCCTGAGGTTATTGGAAGGTCTAAATCGGGTAGTTGGGGGGGGGGGGGGGAAAGAGAGATAAATGACATGATAGCACTGTTGCCCAGCTTAAACACCAGAGGCACTATCGACAGATAACCAGAATCTTCGGGTTGTTTCCCTTCAGAATGTCCTAGAATGTTCTGTGGAAGGTGGCTATGTAAGTGAGTGTTCTCATAAGTGAACCAGTTAGTAAGAGTATAAATGTGTTTGAGACGACATCAAGTACAGTTCTACAAATGACCTTGTGACAACTGTGAGTTACACAGAGTGCTGCTGCCTCTGCGAGAGAAGTGAAGTGGAGGCTGCGTTGCATTTATTTTGCTGTGCTGCCATGTCAAGAACAGTGAAGTGATGGAAAATTGAACTAAATTGCATTAGTAGTGAGTGTGAACTAAGGAAGTCATAGCGAAAGAGTTGAACTAGATCACATTAGTGAAGTGACTGTAAACTGGACTAAGTCACACTGGTGTCAGTAGTGGAATATAAAAGTCAAGATGGAGGAAATGCTTATAAAACTATTGGCCAGAATGGAGATGTTCAAAAAAAAATGGAATCTGGAATGGAGAAGATTGGAATGGAAATGAAGGGTGTTTAGGAAGAATTAAATAAAATGGAGACAGAAATGAAATCTGGAAGGGAGGAGATATGTGAAATTGAAGAGTGTGAAAACAGAAATAAAGATGAAATCCCAACTCTTTGACATGATCCTGTAAAATCTGAGATAAATGTAATGGTGAAAGGCCAAAAGATGACTTGCAAAGGCGTTAGAGGAAATTAAATCTCACATGGAAGATAAAATTAATGCGGTGGAAGAGCGCCTAAATCAAGAGAAACTGCTAGACAGGCTCACGAAAGAAACAGAGGATGTAGTGGCTGCAATGGATGAGCATCTGGACCAGCAGGCTAAGAAAAGTAAGAGTAAGATGGATGCTGCAGTGGAGGAGCTGTGCTGCGAATTGAAAGCTAAGATCCATGCCGAAGATGTAGAGGGGTCCCACAATTTCAAGATCATGTAATGTAAAAACAGTGAAGCCACCAAAATTTGACAGCACTTTGTCCTGGATAGTGTTTAAGCGGCAGTTTGAGGCTTTTGGGACCCACAATGGATGGATGCCAAAGGAAAACACTGCTTACTGGGCCCAATTGAAGGCAACAGTGCATCAACTGAACGAGACAAAACAATTCGTCATGGAGGTGGAGTGACTGGCACACCGTGCTCTGGCGGATTTATCACCAGATTATATTTCCAGAGAGGCATCACGTGCATTCATCACTGGGGCAAGATACAGATGGGCGACACTCTAAACACCTTAGTGGGGCCCCAGTGGTTTTCCATCCTGGGCCTGAAGTACTGGCAAGTGGCACTTCACCCTGATGACAAGACTGCATTTTCTACTGGACGTGGATTGTGGCAGTTCATGGTAATGCCTTTTGGACTCTGCAACACCTCCACAACATTCCAAAGGCTTAAAAAGTCTGCGATGAGGGCCCTCACCAACATTTGTCTGCCTTACCTCATCTTGTTCTAGGCAAGACATTGGAGGATGAGCTGAGCAACCTGAGAAAGGTGCTCGAAAGTCTTCGCCAGGCCAACCTCAAGCTTAACCTCACTAAGTGTTAGTTGTTCAGAAACAAAGTGCACTACCTAGGACACATTGTTAGCCCTGATGGTGTGGCTGTGGACCCCTAGAAGCTAGAGGCCATGAAGGAGTGGCCCAAGCCAGGAAATAAACCACTGCAATGGTTCCTAGGCCTCTGCAGGTACTTCCAGAAGTTTGTGGTGGGGTATACAAGCATCGTCAAACCACTCATACCACTGACAGGCACAAAATGACTTCCAGTGGTCCAACCAAGCTGTGGCATCTCTCCAGACTCAAACACCATATGCATGTTCCCGGTACTAGATATTCCATCCCTGTTAAAAGGTTCATCATGGACAAGGATGCCAGTGAATTTGGCATTAGGGGAATCCAATTGTAAGAGCAGGACATAGAAGAGAGCGTACTGGCCTACTTCAGTAGGACCCTGTCCAAGGCCAAACAAATCTACTGCATAACAAGATGAGAGCTTCTGGCTATTGTAGACACCCTCAAGTACTTCCACAAATACCTTTGTGAACGGGAGTTCCACCATCGAATGGACCATTTCGCTCTAACTTGCCTGTTGGGCTTTTGCAATTTGGAAGTACAGCTGGGTCCAATGGCTGCAGGAATAGAATTTTACCTTGGAGCACTGGGCAGGAAGCCATCATTCTTTCCTGAAGAGACTGCCAGGAAAATTGTAACCACTGTGTGAAGGTTGAGACCAAGGAGTGTGTTAGCCATATGCCCGGTTGCAGTGCAACCTGCAGTTGGTTAGGATGATGAAACCTTGAGGGAGTAGCTGCAAGATCAAGACATAGGACCGAACCTGACAGATAAAAGAATCTGGCAAACGACCAGTATGGACAGATGTCGCTTCAAGGGGCCCAATCTAAGGAGCTATTGGGCCTTGGGATTCCCTGGTGGTCAGGAATGGTGTGTTGAAGAGTGTGGGAGTCCACAGATAGAAAAACCAGAGTGGAACAGCTAGTACTCCCGAGGAGCAAGGTGAAAGACCCATGCTGGCACCACCGGAGGGCACCTGGGGGTAAATAAGACCTTGGAAAAGTTACATTGCCCATTCTATTGGGTTTGATGTGGAAAGGTGGTGCCAGCAATGTTACATCTGCAGGAAAAGTTGCAAACTCCAGACTTGCAATCTGGGCCAGATGGAGCAGTATAACAAAGTGCTCTTCTAAAAAATTGCATAGATGTCCAGGATGTATCCCAAGGACACGCAGAAAATAGCTACCTGCTATTGGCTAGGGACTGCATCACCAAGTGGCCAGTGGTTTAGGCAATCCCCAATCTACAGGCTTTGACTGTGGCAAATGCACTGATGAGTAAGTTCTGCAGGTTTGGGATTCCCTGGAAGCTCTGCAGTGACTACGAGATGAACTTCAAGTTCAACCTCATGCGAGAGCTGCTCTAACACCTTGGAACACACAAGACCCTTACTACTCCCCTTCGTCCACAATCGAATGGTATGGTGGAGCGTTATATGAAGACGTCAAGGAGCACCTCCAGAAAGTGATATCCAGAAATCAGCAAGTTTGGAATGTGCAAGTGCCATTATTCCTTCTGGCCTACCGAGCAACAGAACATGAGTCCACTGGTATGACAACCGCCAACATGGTAATTGGACAGCTACCATGTGGCCTGCTGATGCTGACCAGCTGGCAACAGATTATGTTGAAGTGCTAATGGATAGGTTAGAAGACTTCCACTACTCATCAGGGACAAACTGGAGCTAGCAAGTGACTGGATGAAGGCACACTATGATTTTCTGGCAAACAATGCCGAATTCCAGGACAGTGACCTCATTGTCCGAGGACTAAGAAGAAGTTGCCAAAGCTGCAATGTTCATGGGATGGCACATACAAGGTGGTTTGCCTGTATCAATGTCATATTCTGCAATATGCATCAACCCTGAGGGAAGCTGATAGTGATTCATCTTGATCGCCCTGCTGTATATCGCAGAACTATATGATGCAGTGGCTATGGCAAGTGCTATTGGCAGATAACCAGAATCTTCTGCTAGTCCCCCCCTACCTCCAGAACATTATAGAATGTTTTTTTGGAAGATTCCATTGGCTGTATAAGCAAGCATTCTTGCAAATGGGCCAATTAGTCCGTGTATTTCTGAGGTGACATAAAGTACAGTTCTACAAGTAGGTTTGTCACAACTGATGTACAGTGAGTGCTGCTTCTGTGAGATATTGGAGACATCTTGTGTTCTACTCCCCAGCAAGTGAACTGATGGAAAATCAAACTACATCACATTAGTGAAGCGACAGAGTGAACTAAGTGAAGCAACAGTGAAATTTGAATTAGATTATATTAATGGAGTGACAGTGTAAACTGGGCTGTCACAATATTGCAAAATTACATCAAAGGACCTGAAAAAAGCCATGATCCCTTACAACTTCTAAAAACTACCAACTCTAATTTTCTATCATATTAAGATTTACCAAACTTTATATACAAAACTGCACTGCTTGGCCAAGCAGAGCACAAATATCTGCACTTGAGCTATAGTACTTGGTGAAGATTATAGGATACCTTACAGCTTCAAAATCCACCTTACTCACATTTTCAACCCTTTATGTATACATTTTGGCGGCGCCATTGCCAAGTGGCTAGACTGCTCACCTCTCACCAAGGCGGCCCAGATTCATTCGCAGGGATCTGCATGTAGAATTTGTGGTGCACAAAGTGGCATATGGGCAGATTTTCCCCCATCCCCCCATGTTTCATTCCACCAGTGCTCCCATTTCTCATCCTTTTCCTTGCTCTCATCCCAGGCGTGTGGGTCATCACCCACCCTTCTCTCTCTCCCCCTTCTCTCTCTCCCTTTCTCTGCTGCCCTGGCAATTGCCATATGTCCTGGGGACTGAGAGTCCTTGGTTTGGGTGGGCATTAACCCTTTGTGACACATAGCGTAGTAAAGCATAGTGAAATGATGAACGCCCTGCTGCGCATAGCGTAGTAGTGCAGACAATGCACGACTTTCATAAACTAAACCTATCCTCAATTTTTCAACCTGCTACTTTGAAAATGCTAGCTAAGAGCACTAGCTCTTAAACAATTGTTCATAATCACTTTCTTGCATATTGAGTTTTAATAAGCTTCACTATATATGTATGTAAAAATAATCTTGATTACTTTATCTTATGCAAAAAGATAACATTGCATAATTTGAGTCCAGTTTTCTATTGGACTACCATATTTAAAGCATGCATGTCTGCTACTAAAAATAGGTCTTTCTCCTCTTTGGGCACAACTTTGTTCTACTGGAAATATAAGTTGAGCTTTTTTGCATAAGTGTTGAGTTCTTCAGTTTTCACAGCAGCTGCTAGAGTACCTAATCATTTGCCCCAGAAGCTAAATGATTTGTAAAAGGCCATACCTTATTGGTTTTTGCTACAGAACACTAAGGAGGACTTAATTTCAATGCTTGTCTTACACATACGTAATTTGTTATCCATATAGATGCCTTGTAATGGGTGACATGTATCAAATCTTAAATTAAAACATAAACCATCCATACTGCGGCAGATATACCTTTGTATTGAAAATCAATCGTAAGTGGTTCATAGCATAGCGTAGTATTGAAGTGAACATTGTTGCCGTTGTATGTGTTTGAATTGACGTATGGATGAATGTGGCAATTCCTGTGAGCCTTTTGCCAATACAGTTATAGCACGCTAGCTTGTACACGCCTTAATACACAAATTTGGAATCCTTCTCTTATAATTCAGAATATTCATAAATGCTGCCAGCTTAGTGAAAATTATAATTAAAAGAAGACTTTGTCAGTTTGTAAAATTTGCTATGGTGAAGCATTACAAACTCTTAATACAATTCAAAATGTTGGAACTTTGTAATTACTAGCAGTTATTACATAAAGCCCAAATCCTGGTATATATGAACATATGAAGTGCATCTTCAAAATTAGTTCATTAATGTATCTTTATTTGAATCAATGAGGCCGTGTAATAAGAGATGAATGCAAGAAATAATTTAATTTGTACCTATCACTTGTTTAATCCTTTGTGGTCAGTATACGGGCATAACTGCAAGCATGCAAAGGTGAAAGATTAAATTGAGTTTTATTAATGGATGCTCTATAACTACTATGGTTCTTAGCATCCCATTCTATATTGGGCATGAAAGACCAGAAATTTTGCTCCGAGACCTCTATCAGGCTTGAGGTTCTTTTATGTGCCATAAATCTATGACACGGTACCACCACCTTCTCTTTCGAAGGAAGCCATGCTAAGGCATGGCCCTCTGCCGGGTTTGATCCCATGCAAAGGTGAGCTAAGCTAAGTCACCAACTGAGCATTTGTAGGAGGATCTATCTAATGCTTTGCACAAACATTGTCAGATGTCAGCTGTATGCAAGCATTCATTCCTAGCATGTTAAAACATGCTTATGGGGAATTCCCAGCCAAAGGTTCGACATACACATGTGTATTTCTGCTGTTTTAGAGTTTATTTGCATGATAAGTAAAGATGGCATCAAAACTAACACTAACAGAAAATGAAATAATCTGCAATGAATTCTGTGATGATCCTTCTTGGAGTTATTTGGCTCAGAAGAAGAAGAAGAAGAAGAAGAAGAAGAAGAAGAAGAAGCTGTCCTACAGCAAGATGGGTTCAACAACAGCTCAATTGACCTGAGTGATTACAGTGATGAATGCTGGGATTTTCAGGTGCTACTGTAATGGTTAACATTGAAGCAGTAATGATGTTCGTCACAGCCCCGTGATGGTTGCCAATTTGAAACAGGGATGATGATCGCACTTTTAAAGCCAAAGATTGCACCACAATGAGGCAACAATTTGAAGCAGTTGGCACTTTTGATGTCATTTACTTTACCTGCTTCGTTGTTGATTCTGCTGCCATGATCTTGTAGCTCGTTCTGTTGTCTCGTGTGCCAACTGCTCCAGCGGTAGAGCTATGAGTACTTTCTCTCAGGATATGCGTGGATGTATTGTGAAGGACAACACCAGTTCAAATTGAGTGAGAAATTTATTGTGAACTAATTTTTGAGTTATTGAAGTGAATTGCAGACTGTTTGATATGAAGAAATAGACTGGCTCTGATTTGTAGCACTCAAAATTGTAATGGCTGAATTATTGTACCTGCTAACTTCTACAGTATCAAGCTTACGATTTAAAATAACTGTTTCCATAATAAAAGAAACTAATAGTGTAACTTGCTGTAAGTCACTAAAATGCTTATCGCTGAGACCTCTTGTAATAGCCATGAAACCTTAAACTCACAAGTGCGTCACTAAGCGCTTAAAATATCACATGAGCAGCAAGTACCGAAGACTGTACCAGAGTATCTAATGTATTCACAACTCTGTGCACGAAGGGGCCACAAATGAATGTTAAGTACCAGTGCTGGTACCAGGGTCAGAGTAATTCTCTCTGATATAAAATTGCATACCTTTATTACTTTTAGCTCTGCCTACTTCATTAATCCCCACAAACATTATTTTTCATGTGCAACCAATACTTAAGTCCTACGTGTGCCTCTTAATTTTGTTACCATGGGGCTTGGCTAAAATATTAGAATCTAAGTGCCTTTCGCTTTTCCAGAATTCTGCTTACGTGACCCTGCAAACGTACTGAGCTTATAAGCTAACTTGATTTCCCAGAATCTTTAAGCCAATGCATTCTCTATTCTCGGCTGATACTAATTACCTTCTTTCCGGACAAACATTTCAACTCAAGTTTATTACATTATACATTATTTAATATATGGAAATTATTTATTGCAATTATTTTTTCATCTTACTATCATTTCTTTATTTATATATTCCCATCAGTTACTGTATCAATATGCAGTACACCAAAGTTAGTGTCATAAAATGTAACATCACATTTTCTCCAAGTAAGCATTTGCACTTGAAGAAATAGCCCACAGTTGATATTTTTGCACTTTTTTTATGATGTGCTGTACACATCTTTCCCATATGGTTGATTCTAAGCTTATACAGATTTTCTCAACACTTTGCAAACACTGTCATGTACAGAGAGAGTCATTCTGAATGAAAGAAAGCGGGGAAGGCATTGCAATGCTGTGTTTCACCCCACATGGAGTTAACATCTTTGTATCATTTATGACTTATTTGCATTCATTGGCTGAAGTGACCTGATTAGTGGAGCAATGGGAAATGCCAGCGGCTTCTGAGAAACAATGTGTATAGCATGTTATCTGAGAGGCTTTATCACACAAAGGAAACGTACTTAGAATGAACTTGAGTGTAATATCAACATATATAGCATAAATGAATTGATGTTAAACACTCATATTGCTCCACTTACCAAATTATTGGCTGGACATGTTTCAAGGACCTGTTGTGCTCATTTTTTGCTGTGGATTGACACTACGCCATAGTATATATAGCAGCAAGTGCAGGTGCTGGGAAACTGGCAGCGAGCTGTTAGGCATGCAGTGGTCACATTGCATTTGCATAGGTCTGTGATGCCACAGTCCACTATGCTCAAGTGCACTGCATGATGTAGGTTGCATTAGTTGCCCTTTATAAAATGTGATTCATCTTTATCATATATAATTTCTCTTTTGCCAAGTTTTTCCTTGTGTTTTGATTCAATTATCTGGTTTAAAATATTATTTGTGCATAGGGTGCTCCTTATTAGGGAAAGTAAGAAGTAATAAGTAATATATTTTCTTTTGTGAGATTAAGCTGATATTATTTCAGATAATTGTTTGTTATTGGTAGAACGATATGGGTTGCTCTAGCAAGGCAAGCCTGCACATGCCAGGTGCATAGCACAGTCTTACTGAAAGCGCACAAACCATTTTTGCGCTCAGCATCTTAATTTTTTCAAAATCGGGATAGTTTGGTATGATCACTTACATTTACACAATAGTAGTTTTACTGTTCATGAATAAGTATAAATAGCATAACATTTTGAATTTGAAGAATTTTTAAACTTCATTACGTCTTGCCCAAACTAATTCTGCATGGGAAGGTAATACTTACCTTTACACTTACAATACTTTTTACATTTAAGCCTTTTACCAATAAAAGTCTCAAATTAGGTAACATGCTCATATGGAGGAAGTGGAATAATTTCATTAGTTTATCCGAGGTCTATGCTCAGACCTAAGATAGTGTGACAGCTACCTGAATGAATACAATATGTTTTGAAACTGTGAAATAATTTCCATTTATTTAGCTGAAGTTTTCAGTTACGAAGACATTAAATTCACCGAAATGAGCCATGGAGCACAAAATACTCCAACTGAGAGAGATTATTTAGTCTTAAGACACACTGTTAGTTATGCTATCTGATATCATTAACAAAGGAGTAACAGTTTTATTGTGGAGGTCTCAGTATATTCTTGTATACATTAACATCTAAATATTGTAGTGTTTAGTCTTTTATATTATCATGGAGGAATATCAGTGGCCTAGGAAGAAACAGAAAATGGAGAAGAAAGAAGAAAGGATTAAGAAAGCCAAAGTTCAAAGAAAAGAACACACAATCATGTTGGAAAGTTGGTCCCAGCTCGCATTACTGTTGTTGACTGTAGGTAGGTAATTTTTTAACATATTATGCTTGTTCACAATTTTTAGGCATTGTCTGATAAACTTTACTAAATCTACTTATTCCATTTTATCAAACATTTTCATCAGCTTATCCTTATACAGAACTGCAATTTTAAAACATTTTTCCTGCATTGCTTTTTATTGTTACTATTTTATTACTGCCTTAGGAACAACCTTAAAGCTAACTCCATATTGACACTAAGTGTAATATGTCTACAGGAACGAATCATGAAAAATTATTGCTTTTCATTGTTGTAGGTGCTTTGGTTTCAAATGTTTTGAGAAAATTGATGAAGTGAGAAGAAAAACCATCCTGCAAGATTTTAACAATACAACAGACAAGAATTCGCAGGATTCTCATCTGGCTGGACTAATTTCCCTCCACCTAATTCAGAGGAAGCAGCCTAGGCTTGCAGATGAGCAGGCAAGACGTGATCATGCAGCTGCATTTTCTTAAAAGCTTTGAATTGAAGGTAGGGAGATTCGGATATGTAAATCAGCTTTCATGAAATAGCTAATAGTCTAATGATGGAAGGGCAGTCTCCAAAAGACAAGAGGTTCCCATAAGAATAGACTAAATAAGACATCAGATCCTATTGTGCATTTAATTGAATTCCACATCAACTCATTTAAGACTAGGCAATCACACTACTCTCTACAGGATAATTCCAATAAAAGACATTTTCCAGAATATTTGACTACTACCAATATGTATCAGCATTTTTAAATGAGTATCGGGTTAATATCCCTTACAAAAGTTACTGGACTGTTTTCAGTAACTTAAACATATATTTTGGGTATCCTAAATCCGATACCTGTGCAGTCTGTGATTCTTTTAACAGCAAAATTAAAGCCGAAGAAGATGATCTGGGGAAGCATCAGTTACCAGTACAAAACACTTTGCATCTGAAAAAGGCAGAAGCTTTTCTGAGTGAAAAACAGATTTATTCAACGAGCAAAGCTAGGCCTGATTAACTTCATATCATTTGATTATATGCAAAATTTGACATTACTGCATTTGCAGTCCAGTACTGTGTACTATGCTAGACAATTATGGTATAATGTGTTTGGAATTCATAATCTAGCAAATGATTGTATGGCAATATATCAATATCTTGAAAATGAAGGAAGAAAGGGGCCGAATGAAGTTACATCAATGATTTTTAACTACATAAATAATATTCTACTTGAAAACCATACAGATGATCTTGTTCTGCACAGCAACGTTTGTCCTGGTCAAAACATCAACAAAATGATCATTGAGTTCTTGTATTGCTTAGTACATGTCCTCAAAATTTACAAAAGGGTTACCTATTTCCAATAAGAGGGCACAGTTACTTGCCAAATGATCAGGATTTTTCACCAATAGGAAACAAAAAGCAGAAAACAAAAAATGCAGAAGTTCCTGAAACATGAGGCAGTAAGACTCTTGAAGCATGCAAGTTAACTAATGCATTCAGGTTGAAAGTAATGAAATATTGTGATTTCATTGACATGAAGTGTGCTACCGAGCCTTTCTTTCTAAGATCTCTTAAACCACCCCTCAAACTGTGACAGGTGCGAATGATCAGGATTGATGCAGCAGTCTCGCACATTATGCTGCAGAATTCATACCATGGTAAATGCATGTCATTTGTACCCATCACAGACAACGTTTTAGAACTACATCCACTGTACAACAGTAATCCCATTATCTAGCCAGCAAAGGCTCAAGATCTCCTGAATTTGACTCAGTATTTGGAGAATCCTAAGAGCAAGGCTTTCTATGAAGACATCTGTAATGCTCATCAGTACTTTGATGGGGAAAACAATGTTATGAACATAGAGATTGATGATGATGATGATACTTCTAAGTGGTTTCAGTTAAGCTTAACATGAATATCTAATCCATATTTACTGAAATGATGCTTGAAGCCATTCTTTTATTTCTGTACTCATATTTGCTAAATTCACTGGATAATAAAAAAAAGTGTCATTTATTAAAGAGTTAATATTTTATTTCTACAAAAACCAGACAAGTCCAATTGTTTTTTGCATTTTACTACAAAACTACTAATTTTCACATGAATTAACGTAGAACAATGTACATCCCACAATACCTATTGGTTTTACAGCTTAATTGGTTGTCATATATATATAGATGGGAGGAAGTTTATTTTTAATTGCTAAAAAATTAGCTTTTTGGACTTGTCCAGTTTTCGTAATTAACCCCTCGATTACACTTCAAAAGAATCATTTCCAGCATTGCAACGAGGAGGAATTTAAAAAAACCTTATAGGATTATCAAGTCACAGTGGTTGCTTTATTTTTTATTGCATTTCTTCAACCTAATATTTCCAACATTATTCTTAAGCATAGTTAGTTTTCTTTGTCATTTTTTAATGTGCAAGGCAATAGTATTTGCTTAATATATGGAGTATAATGCAACTGATATTAACCCAATATTCATGAAAGCATTTAACCTATTTTGCAGGTAACCTTTACAAAGTATCAACAGTAAAACTTTATTTAATCTTAAATTCCAAAATGTACTATTTTCCTACTTATCTATAGGAAGCCACAAGCAAAAATCCATACAAGTTAATACTCGTGAATTCACCCAACAAATTTCCATACTAATATGCACAGTTATTAACTTACTGGACTTAAACATAACATTAAATATCTGTCTGTGCGAATGTGATGTGAAGGTTCATTCAAATATCATGCCACTTTTCTTCCGCTACCACAGCAACTGAACCAGCTGTTAAAGCTTTGAAGTACATGTTGGAATGTCATTCTTTACATGCTTATAATCTTAATGTATGATTGTAAAATAAAGCAATAAACAATTGTGCACATTGCAGTATTTAATAAGATAATTCCATTTACTCGCATTTAATCTGAAGCAGTGTGAAGTAATGTTGGATGGCGGGTAACCTAACATTATGATATGATGAATTGTCCATTGCGATGATGTGTGCAGGATTGAGTTTTGGAAAAATTCTCGTTAACCATTGTCTGAAAAGGTTGGCCATCATTTCATGAGAGATTTTCTTGGATTAAAAAATATGAGTAATCCTCTCAAAACTCACCGTCATTACTTATGTGTAACACTGCAAGTCTCTTTCATTTACTGAGGCATTTTGAAACCTGAGGATTTGCCTGAAGAAAAGGCTTGTTTGTTTTTTTATCCAGCAGCTGTATGAACCCAAGCTTTAGTGGTAATATATCCCTGTGTCAAATTTCATCTAAATAGTATATTGTTCTGTTGCGTTCCTATATTGATGTATAGCTTTCAAATATTTGTGCCTCCACAATGCTGCATCTTCCCTTTGTATTATCAGATTAGCTTTCTTTTTATGTTCATGGAAAAGTTCATGTTGGCTTCTTAAAGTCTGGCAAATCTGGATTATCACTGATTGCATTTGAAACTTTGTCTCTTGTTGGTGGTTCATTATCAAGAAAGAAAGCATTAACTTAGGAATGGATAGCATAGTTTATAAAAATGTCTTTGTCCAACTCAGTTCTGGGTTTATTCAGCATACCTGTTTCTTCAGATTCTTGAAAACGCTGTCGCAGACCTTTGTGAACCACCTATAATGTCAGCAATGAATTGCACTATATCTTTCACTGATGGGATTTCTCTGCACTAGATAATTTAGTACTATTTGCCATTCTTTCATGGTTTACACTTTAGTTTTTTTAACACATCAGACATGTTCACGTTATTGCCAATGCTTACCAATAGCCCCTAAACTCCTTTTGCACTTGACTGAAGCATACTAAACCAGCTGTAGCACTGAAAATGGTGCCTAAAAGCGGTAAACAAGTGCTGTATAAGTGGAACGTGTTAATCGTTTACATTCTCTTAGGTAAATATGCTCAAAATAACACATATTCTTAAATAATAATTATTTTATTTATTTTAATGGTATCTTAATAATTGCATGATAATTGTGAAATAATATTGGGACTATTTCTTGATTAGTGTTCATTAGGAGAAGGTTACAACAGTAGCTGTATTTCAGCTAGCAGTCAATCACATTTTTTCTATGCCACATGCATTTATTTACAACTAATGGTCTAATTATAATAGATACAGAAGATTACAGTAATAGTGAAATCCTGCATAACATAAATTTTCCAGATTTTATTCTTTGTGGGGTTTTTATTTTAAATGTAAACGTTTACTAATAACTCCATTAAGATTAGTATTTTTAGCAGGAAAACCTTATAATTTAATGTTCTGAAATGTTTTAATCTAGTAATTCCTTTTGTGGTAATGCCAAGAATGAGTGCTGAGACATTTAGGAATAAACTTTTGGGAAAGTAAATTTGAGGAGAGGAATGAGGAAATTGGAAAATGAGTCAGTTTAATGAAATCTGTATTTATGGTTTTTTCTTCCACATTATGCTCTGTAATAATTTCTAACAGCATCAAAACCTCTTTCTGAGTGTGTGGCCTTTGTTAACTTGACATTTTTGCAGATAATATTTCTTAAATGTAATCTGCACAAATTTCAGTGTAGCGAGTAAACCTTATGAGTAATACCTCCATACCTTGAAACACACATCACATATGCCATCTCACCCCTCCCCTACTCAGTTTAGAATTTATCAATAACATTTAATAAAAAATATGTTAGCATATGTTAGAACAGACTTCAGCCTTCTCCGCTATAGAAAAAATTTACTGTTTTTCTATATATACTTTCTATTAACCTAAATTATATTAAGTGAAACTCGTGTAACCTAATACTCTGGAATGCCCTAACCTATTTTCAGCCACACTACACTTACCTATAGCTATCTTATGTTACACTACCTCCTGAACTATATCAATGGCAAATCATTTTTAAATGTATGGAAATGCACCTAACCTGTTCCAAACTCACTCATGAAAACTAACTAATCGCATAACCCTTATACACGTAACTTAATGTTTAGAAATGTACTACTACCTAAGCCCAGCAGGATGGCTTGGGCAGCAATGTCTGTGGCCCGCATTCGGGAAGTCCTAGGTTCGATCTTCGGCAACCGTCCACTCTGGCCCTTGGGTTTTTCCCTGGGTCAACAGGTGAATGCTGGGGTGGTCCATCTTCTACCATGACACTCCTCCCTTTCATTTCCTGTACCCATCATCTTCCTTGTCATCTGTTTGAGGGTTGTAGGATTAGGCGACAGTGTTCAGCAGGACAGTGGCTTGCACACTGTAGAGGTTTCTTCCCTGGCATTGATGTGGGGACTGCTCAGTTAGGTCTCTCCTCCGAGTGGACTCCACTGTGGGGATGCTGGAGGTGTTGCTTGTGAGCAGGACTGGGCAGCATCAGATGCATTCAGTGTGGAAACATTAGGGATCCTGTCCGTGCTTGCACCCGTCAGCATTTGGATCTGGCCACCAGGTCTCTCCCCTGATACCTCCCTCCTAGAGGTCACATTGGAAGCAAAAAGAACCGTTATGGAACTATTTATGGCTCTGTGCCCTGGTTCCAGTGGCCCCTCCGTGAAGTGTACCTTTACCACTACCTAACCAGTAGAAATATAAACAGCAAGTATGCTTAATAATGTTCCTGAATGCATCCAGCCTATTATCAAGCTACCCAAAATTATTTATTTATATTAATCATGAAAGCCCAACACACTAGTAAAAAGTGTAGATTTTATTATGCACAAATTGTGCATCAGGTACAAGAAAATTAAAATTGAATGTTTCTTTTGAAGATGTAATACTAAGTTTCCACCTAGGTGGCATGAAATTGTACATGAGAATATTGCCGCCAAGCATATCACATTGTTACTCCAGGATAACTAACCTTTAGTTACCTAGCATTCATAATACAGCTGGACAGTTAAAGTTGTACATGTGTGTCAGTCATTGTAATTAAAGTTAATATTAATATTCCTAATAATATTAATTGTTCCATTACATAATGGTAAACTTAACAACAAAAATCAAATTCCCATTTGATAATTAAAAAAAAATCAATAGAGGGATTATCTTGAATAAATTATCAATTCAAGATTTCTGTAGTTTGTTAAAAGTTTCACTATGCTGCTTACTAGAACTTGCTGTAAAACCTGATAATGAAAACTCGTTCATTAAATTCAGATTGCTTTTTTGATCCACATAGTAATATTGTAACACCCCACGGGGGTGTTTACCCCCGCAGTAGGTGATTACACAGGGGGGTTGGTAGCTCAGAGGTAGGGGATGCGTTGGTACTGGAATGGTAGGCAGGCCAGGGTAGCGTTCTAGGATAGGGGTATTTAAATAAAGCACAGGGGATGCATTGTCCCAATAAATTATATTGTTGCTTTAAATGTGCGAACAATTAGATCGGAGTGAAGCCCCGACAAGTCAATAGAAGTTAGGGGTGAATTAACAGAACTCAGATTAGTCGCATGCTTACCTGTTGACTGGTGGCGACGGGTCTCGAAACTGATACCTAATCTGACGACTCTCTCGTAGCAACAATAACCTCTTGGCAACAACCACGAGGCAACTCACACTCACACAGCAACTCCCCCGACCGAGTCAAAGCCCTGTAGTATAAATACATACATAAGCGCTGACTCGGCGTAGTGCAGCGTGGACGAATTCTGCTAACCTGAACTTCACACTTCCTGGTATACGAAATATGTGCAATTCTAAAAGCTCTTCCTGGTCCGCTACAATATAGAAGGTGCTCTTTAACTTTATTCTAGATACATTTTTTTGGGTCAGATACTTCTGTTTGGTTGTTACCAGTCAGAAAACTTATACCATCTTTTTGGGGTTGGGTGGAAGGTGACCTTTTTACATTTGATATTGGTTTCTTCTCTTCAAGACAAGTGTATATATTTGAGAGAAGGTTCTACAAGAGGAGTTACACTTTGAACTTGAGAGTGCAAGACTTGAAAATTCACCTATTAATTAGAATGGAACATTTGTAGTGTAGTAAGTAGGGTTGTAGAAATATTAACAGATTTATTGCATTAAGTGAGGTTTTAAAGCTGGTATCTTTGGTTGTGTAATTTGCTGCAACCTGTATTCCTGATGAACTGCAAGCAACAAATGATTTTGTAACTGTGCAGAAACATTGAGCATTTTGGATTACCTTTGTGTGGTGTATATAAAACTTGCACGGGTTGAACATGATCATAGCACTGCTGTTTGTGAAGCAATGTGGCCTTGTCAAGGCATGTGGAATCTGTACAGAATATGATAGCTCAAAGGAAAAAAGGGAAGCTTATTGCAAATATTGTGAGAAGACTTACCGTTTTGCATTGGCATCAAGGCTACATAATCATCTCATTGCATGTAACTTATGTCTAAAATTTACTGGATTGTGTGGTGCACCATGTAACATTCCAAAGTTTCTGCCACCAACACCATCCTCTTCTAGTTTGATAGTTGCTGACAAAGTGGATGGACATAATATTGCCAAGGCTGTTTATGCTTCAGTACTGTCAAGTGCACATAAATATGCCAATGCTTTTGGTTTCCTATAGTATTTTTCTTTGTTTAGTGCTGGCAGAAATACCTTGTGTGTTCCACACCAGCTCTGGGTGAACAAATCCCTTAATTGGTTTGAATTTAAGTCTGATACACACACATATAAGCTTGTCAACAATTCTTGGGTGTAGGTGAGTGGTGAGAGGGGAGAAGTACAGAAACATTTCACCTGAGGCCTGTCTTCCTCCATGGTGTAGTGGTTACCATGCTAGCCTCTAGTTCCCGAGGTCCCAGGTTCAAACCTGGCGGAGGGCAATGGATTTTTACCGGTTTTTCCCAATATAGAATGGGATGCTAAGGACCACAGCAGTTAAAGAGCGTCCATAAATAAAACACAATTTAATTTAAAACCTGAGTGGCTGGAAGAAATACTTTGCAACGACAGTCCACACCAGCTCCTGTATGAATCTGTTTCATATTGGTTTGATGTCAAAATTCTGGCACTTGAGCATTAACATAGGAACACAGGTCAATTTTAGGTTCAGGAGTGAAGAAAAAGGAGTAAGATAAACAGTGGTGTGCTAGAACCAGTTAAGGGGTTGGGGCTGGGTGTGGCAGAGGTGGTTTATTATTTCTTTCCAATATAAAATGCAGCACATATCTATAAGATTCCATGCACTTGACTATCTCTTTCAATGTTAGAATACTGGCGGGATGTGTTTCAGAAGATCCATCCCAGTAATGAGACACATGTCTATCATGCTCTGGTAAACATTTGCTGGATGCAGCGTATCCAAGCAGTATTTATAACTCCAAGAAAGTACAAACATAATAAACCATTAAAAAGCATCTAGCACTAATATATCAAGGCTCTCCCTTGCTTTTAACCCCCATTGTATGTATAGTAGAGAGCCTCTATATAATTGTTACAACTATGTGTACTCTCGTGCTCCTCCTTTAAACTTCTCATCCATTTATACCTTACTTGACCTAGAAAATCCCCCATGTTATTAATGTTCCCTACAATTATGTCTGTAAACGTCGTAACTGCTATTGCATCTTGTAGTTTATTCCATTTTCCATTCCAGATACTATAGGTGGCAGCTAGGGACTTGTGCCATGGCTGTTCTTCAGGTCCTATCCATCGCTCATGGCACCAACTGGGCAGCATGCACTAACCTATACTAATGGAGGTGCTAATGCGGTACTCCACTACCCCTTAACTTTACTTCCTGTCGACTCCTATCCAACACCTCATGAACTTCCTATCCCATACCCCCCCCAAAAAAATACCAGATTTTTACCAATTCACACTTTATTAAATAATGAAAGCGCCATTTAATTTCCCAACCAAAATATATCTTTCCACCAAGTAGTTCCTTAATCCTTTTAGGAATAGTACCCCAGTACACTTCTTCTTTCTAATAGATCAGTTATCTATGTATTTCTTCTGTCACAAATCTCTTTTTACTATTTTATATAGATTTAAAGAACTTTGCTCTCAAAGCTTGCCCAAATCTCCTCTTATATTCCATTCTATCTTATTTCCAAAATCCACTGACATCGCCTTCCTCCTGTTGCCAAACATCCCCAATTCCAATCTCCTCTAACAGTTTTTGCACCTCCCCATACAAACACTCTTCCCATGCCATATCTTTGATACATCATTCTATTATTATATTACTGCACTGTAATTTTTAACATCTACACCAATATTTCAAAATTCTCTATTACTATACCTTTCCTTCCTACTCCTCCTAGTTCTCCTAAACTCACCCCTGTTGGTAAACATTTTTGTAAACTCAGAACTTCTCCACAAAACATCCTGTGTACCATATCAATCTTTAGCCATCCCTTTGGCGTTTCCCAAATTTGTACTCCATACATAATCTTTGACACGACTACTGCCTCGTGTAATCTTTCTAGCCAGTTCATAGGCAGTGTTGGAACTTGGTACAAACATGTTTTAATGTTTTGCTATTTATCCTTGTCCCCCCATTCTTAATTTCATCAATAGCATCTGAAGTACTATCATAGTTATTGATCCTGTTAAAAGATCATCTGCAAAAAGTACTTCCTTCTTTCCAATAATTGGATAGTGTGTGTTATTTTTTTAAAATCTTCCAAAATATCTTCTACGAGGGTCTAACTGCCCCCTCCCAAAAAAAAAAAAAAAAAAAAAAGCCAGACTAGTGTTGTGATAGGCAGAGGTTCCATGGTAAGTTGTGTCAGCTGGGAAGGTTATCTCTGATTGCAGTGAGTATTTCATAAAAGCAGTTTCGCTTGCTCCTTGTTTTTATGATGGCTGATTTAAGTGAACAGTGTGTGGCCATGAAATTTTGTATTCCACTCGGGGGGGGGGGGGGGGGGCACAGAATGTTCTGATGTTCAATGGAACTTACAAGGACAGCACTATAGGAAAAAGTGAAGTGTACAAGTGGTTTTCTTATTTCAAAATAGGTGAAATGTCTATGACAAATCTCATTCTGGACATTCATCAACTTCTGGAGCAGATGAACATGTCAAAAAAATTTATGCACTTGTTCTCAAAGACCAGTGATGGGCCATTGGACAGTTGGGGGATTTTTCTGGACTGTCTTGGAGCTTGGCCCAACAAATTTTAACAGAAGATTTGGGAATGAGAAGGGTTGCTGCAAAATGGATACCTCTGATTCTGACTGACCAACCAACAAAAAGAGCTTCGAGTGGAAACATACAGTTGCTTTAAAAGAACAACTCCTAAGTGATAAAGACTTTTTGTCCAGGGTCATTACTGGTGATGAAACATAGTGCTATTCTTACAACCCCAAAACCAAACAGGCACGTCAGAAGATATCACCTCATCAAAGAAAAGCTCATTAAGTAAGGTCAAACATCAAGATGAGTTTCTCTCTCTCTTTTGTTTTTTGTTTAATGTAGCTTTCTATCTAGAGATTCTGAGAAGATTGCGTAACAGTGTGTGACAGAAAACAGCTGATTTGCAGCAAACAGGGAACTGGTTTTTCCACCACGACAATGTATCTGTGCACACAGCCATCTAAGTGTGCCAGTTTTTGGAAAAAAACAGCCTGCCTCCCTTGTCCCATGCCCCTTAAACTCGCCTGACCTAGCTCCATGCAACTTCTTTTTGTTTCTCCAAAAGAAGGACATGAAAGGACAGTGATTTTACAATGTAGAAGAGGTGAAGAAAGAATGGGGAGACACTGTCGGCCATCACAACAAGGGAATTTGAAAAATGTTCCCAACCTTGGAATCGCAGATTGGACAAAGGTATTAAGTGTAATGGGGAGCACATTATGCTTAGTTTACAGCCTTGCCTTAAACCAATATTTTGTACAAAATAATCTGTAGTTTTATCACTTTTGCATCTGAACACAAAACTTAGTTCCGTTGTATAATTTTTGAAGTCCTTCAATAAATTATTTAGTACTGACCCCCTTACACTTAGGTTTCTATACCTGTGTGTTCCTATTTATACTCGTTGAATGTGCTATTGAGATCTGTTACAAAAAGTATATATGTCCTACACCTTTATTTCTCAGGTATTTACCTACTGTTATATGAATTATTATGTTATCTATTTTTCTTCCTTTCTGAAACCACTTTGAAATTCTGATAATTTTCCTTCATTTTCGACCCACTTAGCAATCTTCCCACTAGTACACTACTGTATATTTTACCTAAGATAGTAAACATATTCTTTGATAATTACTTGGATTATTTAAATTGCCCTTCCCTTTATACAAAGTACAGTCGTGTTCACTTTCCAGTTCAGTCATTTCCCCCTCTTTAAACCTGTTTAATAGTTCTGTTAACCTCAAATTTCCATCTATTTTCCCCAAGCATTTCC
This sequence comes from Deroplatys truncata, assembly GCA_030765065.1. Lineage (NCBI taxonomy): Eukaryota > Metazoa > Arthropoda > Insecta > Mantodea > Mantidae > Deroplatys > Deroplatys truncata. Next base: position 516,579,183 of record CM060990.1, read on the forward strand.
CAAAATTCTCCTGGAATTCCCTCCATTCCTGAAGCCTTGTTTCTTTTAATATTATTAATCTGCTAATCTACCTCCCTTTCAGTAATTTCTTTATCTAAATATTCCGTTCTGTTCACAGTACTATCCAAAGTTACTTCAAAGTTTAGAAACATTTCTCATCAGATTCTTAAAATAATACCATTCCATTGGTATATCTTATTACCTACTCTTTTCTTCCTGGTGTATCTCTAACAACTACCCATATATATTTTTGATATCTTCACGTGTAACCACCACCTTGATTTTTTCATCCATTCTCTGTTGCCACTTTCATTTTCTCCCCATTAAGCACTTAAAACCCCATTGGCTGGCTTACTAAAAACGTTTGCCTATCACCTTCCTCTTGATGTTCTCCATCTTGATAAATCTGGATACACTTCTTTATTTGCATTTATACATTCTCTGTCATATCATCCACAGTCTCCTACATTTCCTTCTTGTTTCACTTCTATGTTGCTTCTAACCCACTTTACCATTGCCTCTTAACCTTTCTAATGCTCCTCGAACCTTCCTGCTTTCAGAGCCTCCATATTTTCCCTGTTCTAGGTATCTATTGCCCCCAGAAAACTCAGCATATTCCTCTTTCTATTTAAAAGTTTTTACATATTTTAATTCCAATCCTTCCTCTTCCTCATAACATCCCCCTGAGCTTATCTTCATCCTTGATGGGAAATGACCACCACTTGTTATATCCAACTTTAAAATACTCCAGAGCATCTGATCAACCCCTTCACTACATAATATATAATCACACCTTGCCCTGTTAAATTTGTAAATGTGAATCCACCCCATTGGTCCTTCCCGCTTGCACCATTGCACATAATTAGATGCTTCACAAAATGCAATCAATTTTATGCCTCTGCCTTCCATATTGAACACTTGATCCTTGCTTACTTCATTTTTTACCCACATATTCACGCTCTGAGCTGAAAGGTCTTATGATATTCAACTACTCTGGCACTGAAATCGCAGACTACAATAAACTCCATACTCAGGTTTTGTCCCTTTAGTTCAAGACTTACATTTTAGTTTTTTATAAAAGTTCTCATAAAACTGATGCTTCAGGTGGGATATACACTATTCATAATCCTAAACATGCCTTCACTTCATCTTATTTACCTTTAGCCACACTATTTGCCCTTCTTCTATAACACCCCTACCCCTATCCATCTAGAAACCCTCCCTCTGTTGCTCTTCCTTATACCATGATCACATATATAATTGTATCTTAAACATGCATGCTTCCATCTTTGTTCAACCATGTCTTACCATTGCTATTGTGTCCCCTAACTTAAACATTCAAACACTTGCCACTTAGCCCTTCTACATTGTATGACACCACCTTGCAGTCCAACTCCTATCTTGAACTACTACTTCCTCTGAATTTTTCCAACTTTGCTTTATAACTCATTCTTCTTCCATCCCAACTACCTCCTTGGACTCATTACCAGTCAATTCTATTATACTGCCCTCTGGAGTGGATACCATCCTAAGCCACTATCATGTTTTCTCATCTCAGCTGGTGTCAAGGCCAATTCTTATGTTCTTTCCATATCGCTTGGTGTGACAGGACTCCTTGGCAACATCACGTGGTTTACTTTCTTCCTCCCCTCTCCTGCCACATACAACTTAAGACATCTCTACTTATGTCACTGTCCAACGTCATAGCTACCTTGGATCTCCTTACACTGCTGACTAGATGTTCAGTATCTACCCTTTTAAACATTGCCGCTGGCTCATATCCTGCCTTTTGCCATCAATCCATAATTCTACATCTTCTACAAAGGCTTTCTACTTCTTTCCTTACTACTACTACTACTACTACTACTACTACTACTACTACTACTACTACTACTACTACTGCTGCTGCTGCTGCTGCTAGCCTTCTGAGTTGATTCAATACATTTAATTTCAATACTGCATTCTCTGGCTATTTATTACACTTAAAATTTTAAAATACAGCAGACATTTATGTGTTGTAATATTTGTTAATATACTTAAGTTTAGCTTCTTCTAAGTAACCACATTCTTTAAAATTCATCATTAAATAATCATAGTTCATGGCCAAACACTAAAATTTACTGCTCATAATTACATGAAGTGAAATTACCCCTTTCTATGTGTAGTGCTCCATTCAACTGGTTCATGAACCTGGCTGACTGGTCTAATGGTATTTATATAGCCTTCTCCGATGGCTTGCTGGTTGGTTGTTGATAAAGTTCCATTAAGAATTAACTGGCATTTTAATGTTATGCCCCCATGTTCTAATGCATGATATGGTGACAGGTGTAGTCGCTGTTGAAGAAACTGCGGTAAAGTCATTGTAGTGAACTGACTGCGATCTACTGACATGGTAACTGATTAACTGCCTGGCTGAAAGACAGACTACATTACTGCACAGTATGCTATTCCAAACTTGCTGTTATATACATGGGAAACTCTACACTACATCACATCGCTGTTGCAATCACTGCTGGCTGTTCCAAACCCTCCTGACTGTTACAATCACAGCCAGGTGTTCTGAATTATGTGCAACTCATAGCACATTCATCAATGAAAACCATGGCAACCACAAAATGTTGCTACAATCCTCCCCACAAAATCTGAAACAGGAAATTAAGGAATGCAGAGAGCATCATTAAATTACAGTTCCTTGGTTAGATGATAGTTGGCATACCTTTTAATTTTCCGTGGACTGAAGCAATGATGCCATGACTACATGCGTCTCTCCAAAAGGAGCACTTAACTTCATATCCAACCCCCATAAACAATGAAAATCCCCCTTTACACATTTTGCCATAAGTTAATATCTTAAGGGTGCGGTGGGTGAAATTTCTATTTTGCACAATTTTAAATATACATACTTAATTTTTTGTACACACATTTGGAGTGTTATGTGAAACTACTTGGCAGAGTTTCATTTTTGTATATCAATTAGTTTTTGAATTATTGAATATTTTCTTTCAAAATATTTGCAAATTTCAAAATGAAATAAACTTCACACTTTTTTGAAAAAAAGTTTGAATTTTTTTTTACAAAACCAGAAACTCGTTTAGAAAAACTTGGCGCTGGGTTTTATATCTGAACTGTAAGGGAAATTAAAAAAAAAAAAAAAAATGACCTGCATAGCAAAAATTTCAAAATGTTTGTAATCACTACACACATTTTATTTTTTATCTCAAAAAACACTTATGTTAATCCTGAATTCCATGCATCAGTTTTTTTGTTAAGCCTTATAGAATGAACAGTAAAACTTTCCGCTCTCTAACACTTAATTTGTGGATGTTATTTTGTTTTGAATGAGTAAAAGTGTAGCAAACATTAAAGTGAGGAATAATGAGTTTAAAAGTTTGTGTGCAGTTAACCAGAAATAGTAACTTGAAGACCTTCCTAGAAGTGTCCAGCTTAGATGTGTAATTTGTACTCTTTTTTTTTTCATTATAAGCACTGCAAATCAGTTCTAGTTTATGGCATAAGCCAAGCGTTTCAGTGCCAAGTCTTATATACAAACACTTTTGATTGTGGTCATTACACTTCAGGTCCTTCACCAATGATGACAATATATATTTAGTCTTCATTATTTACTACAGGTATGTGTTCACAATTATCCTCCAACTGTTTCTACCTTAAATGTTTCTTTTGTACATCACATTCTCACTCGTCTAACCTTTCATCACGATATTATTTACATTATTTGAACTTTTTTCTGACTTGTGTATATGAAACAACATATAATTTGATGTTACACATCTACCGGCAGAGCTGCTGTTACTATGTTATACCGATCACAGTGGCTCTATGACAGATCAGAAATTTAACTTTCACGGAAAAAACCCACAAAAATCGGTAAAAAAAGAAAGCAATTCCATCACCTGCCATGCCTTCTCAGGGACATTTAAGGAGTGCAGACCTTTAAATATGTAATTAGAACAACTTCCAGGCACTGTAGTGCTTTAAAACTTTGCATACATGCACTTCAAACCACCTAGTATTTTTTGGTACATAAAACACAAAATGTGAAATTTTGTCATTTTTGGTCACATTTTCAGCCATTTTCCCCCTTAAGCATGTCAACACACAATGTTTTTGTATAACATGAAAAATGTGCTCACTTGAAGTGACATAGATGGGCATGTAATATTTTAGAGGCCGGAGCTTGCTGCAACTGGACTGAGGCAGAAGATATAAACCTTACTAAAGTGTACAGGCCCAGATACTGAGGAGTGAGCTTAGCTGTAAAAGTTGAAACTGCTTTACTTTGATTTTCCAAATATACTTGATTGCCAACCTGAAATTTATGCTTACACCTTTTAGCATTATAGTATTTGGCATACTTCTGTTGTGATTTCAGCAGATTGTTCCTCACACATTTCCAAACCTCCTTTACATCTCGTAGTTTAGGATCAAGGCAGGATGTCCTGTGAATGCCCACAGATTAGCTAATGGACAATTAGGTTGAAAATAAATTAAATGGGTACTGGCCATGACCTTAATGTTTTGCATTATTGAACACAAACTGTAGCCAATGAAAACTTTTGACCCCATTTTGTATGGTCATTTGAATGATAAGCTATCAATGATTTTTAGTTTCTGTTTACTTGTTCACTTAAGGATGGCTTGGGATAATAAGGCAACATCAAAATATGCTTTATCCTGGCTTCAAATCAAAACTATCTGAAAGCATTTGAAGTGAAATATGTATCATTATCAACCACCATCTCTGGGACACCAAAACAAGCGATTATGCTATTTAATTCACTTACCGCTAACTCTGGGCATTAGTATTCATGCTTTTCCAAATTTTTCCTAGATGTGACAGGTCTTGAACACTCCAGAATGTGCCCTACTTTCTATCCATACAACACAACAGATCAACTTTAAGTTCATATTTGCCAGTATCCTCGCCTTTCCTAAGAACTTCCAAATTTGGGTTTATATCAGCATCCTCCTGTTGATGTATTGAAAAGTCTTTAAATAGCTTGTGTCATAATTCATTGTTGCAACGTAACACAACTGAAAGTGCACACAGCCCGGTCAGTGTTTCTAGCTAGAGGTAAGAGTGTGGTTGGAAGTAAACAGTTAAATGGTGTAGTTCGTGATGGCATTGTCTACTAAACCATAGTTTTCTGGAAAACAGAAATTTTGTGCAGAATGGGAGGATGAGTTTCTTTTTTGCTGTGCAGGAGGGGAGAAGTGAAATGTTCAATTTGCTCAAAAACATTACATGGCATATTTACAGGCAACATCCAAAGACACTAAGTTACACGTCATGCTTCATATGATAAAATTAAAAGTATGTGTTGCACAGGAAAGTTATTGTAGTTTAATATTATTTTATTTTATTTGTTTTAGGACTTAAACGTGCAAAATTATTGCAGGAGTTAACTGCAAAGAACATTGTACAGAAAGTCCTGAAAATTGACGACTGTAAATACAAGCTAAATATGCTAGTTATGTACTTACATGGGACATCACTCAGTCCCTAAAACCTCAAGAGGGCAAATTTCTGAAACTGTCTGACAAAAGCTGCAGAAGTTAGGTGCCCTCAAGAATTTCCCAATTTTAATATTTATCTCTAACCTTTACAAGTAGAGTGGAAAACCTTTCAAAAAATGTAGAAAATCAACCTAAACACAAATATGCATTACTTGTTGCTTTCTCCCTTGCATTGGATGAGAGCACATACTTGGACACAGCTCAATTGGTTATCTATATTTGTGGTGTTGATCTGATGGTTAGTGAATATTTGCTCGACTTGGTATACCTACAAGAGCATGCAACTGGTGAGGACATTTTTGAAGCACTATGTCAGACAATGAAAAAATACAATTTGAATGGGCATAAACTAGTGTCAATAATAGATGGAGAACCAGCAATGATGGCAAAAGAGGTTTGATAGGGAGAGTAAATAGCTACTTAAAAGATCAAGGCAGTATGAAAAACTATTATTTTCATTGCAATATTCATCAAGAAGCACTTTGTGCGAAAGCTGTGAACTTGAATGTTATGGACCTTGTCATTGCAATTGTAAATAAAATAAGCAGTAGTTCATTGAAACACAGAAAATTTAAACAATTGTTAGTGAAACTCCAGGAGAATTATGAAGACTTGCCATACTATTGTGATGTGCATTGGCTTAGCCCTGGTACCATGTTATGTCGTTTCTTCAACTTGCAGAGTGTTGTTGCCAACTTAATGAAAGGAGGAGGACAGGATGTACCAGAATTAGTGGATGAAGGCTGGGTCAGCGATTTGGGGTTCCTTTGAGCATATGTCAACATCTCTTGTCATCAAGGTCATAAACTATTGCAGAGATGTATGGTACTGTACAATCATTTGTAAGGAAATTTGATTTATAGGTCGGCCACATGAGACAAGGCAATGTTTGTATTTTAACTGCTTAAATGTGCTTGCACCTGCTGGCCAAGATAAACTTTGCAGTTATATTAATATTTTAGACGATCTGAAAATGACTTTGCTACAAAGAGATTCATTGATTTCAGGAGAATGGAGAATATCATCTTGGTATTTGTAGATCCATTTTCTGTTGATGTTACACTTGCAAAAAATGGAACTGCAAACTGAACTCATTGTTCTTCCTACCGACTTAATTCTCAAAAACAAGTGTAAAAGTTTGGTTGGTTGTGATATATTCAAGCAGTTGTGTTTAATAAAATATGCACACCTTTGATCTTTTTCTGCAGTACTAGTGGTAATATTTAGTTCAACATATGTATTCAAACAATATTTTTCTCAAATGACCATAGTGAAGTAAAAAAAATTAAATTTAAAGAGAAAAAAAAAAAAAGAAATCCTGTCTCTCAGATGGCCATCTATTGGCCCAGTTACATCTGGTCGTTACAAACATTGCACCAAATTTTGGAATTCTTGTGAATGGATGTGGAGAAGAAGAGGAAGAAGAAAGTTAAATCTATGATTTTGTTATATGACTTGAGGGACACAATATAATAGTGAACTGAGCTGCTCTCAACCATCACTGCAGGAGCTCTAAACTGTAACTCTCCCCCTTTCCCTCGCAGCAGTGCCTACTTCAGTGTTTCTTGTGGGGTTGCGTTGCATTGCATTGTTAGTGCAAAACTGACTTCTACCCAGGGCATGCCTTTATTACAGTACAGGCAGTAAACTTCCCTGTATATTACTATGGGAATCCTGGAACTCATTCATGCAATTATAAGTTCCTCAAACATGTTGGACCTTAAACTTAAGCTGGACAACTTAAAAGCCCATCTGGCAACCTTGCTGCATTTTCTGGGTCTGGCCAACACCCATGAAATAACCTGGTTATCAGTTTCCAACAACTCGTGTTGTAAATAAAACTTCTCTGTAATGGAATATTTCATTTTGGTTCTGGTCAACCTACATGAAGCATAGGCCATCACCTTCCTCTTCCCCCTTCTGCAAATTGTTGCAAAAGACCACTGATATCACCCCTGCAGAAGTGTCCGTTTGCAGTACAAATGGGCGTGAAAAGTTCGGCACAATTAATATAGGTGGTGAAATAGGCTTCTGCTGAAGTTCCAAAAATGCAGTTTCCTGTTCAGAATCCCAATTAAATTTGACGCCCTTTTTAGGAAGCAATTTTAAGGGTGCTGCATCTGAGCAAAAGCTAAAGTGATGCAAACTTAACCATGTCAGGGATATCCATCGATCCTTCTGCTTGAAGACATATCAAAATCTTGTGAACATGCCTAATGTGTTCCTCAAAGGATTTTGAATAAATACATAAATCAAGATAATGGTACAGATACTCAAGACGTAATATTGCCAAATAATTTGTATAACAACTGAGTTAACATCTGTGCACCAACAGCCAAACCAAATGGAAATGAATTGAATTCAAACAAATTATAATCAGCCACACACGCTGTATACCATCTAGAATCTGGATGCAATGGAATCTAATGACATGCATTATTAAGATTTAACATAAAATTTTTAGTGCCAGCAAACAAATGAAATGATTGATGTAAATCAGGCAATGGAGTAAAATCATTGCACAAGCAATGGTTCAATTGGCAATAACTTATTATGTTTTATATGAGTTAGTTCATGGGCTTGGCCAACCTGGTAGCAGCGTAGTGTTGCATTTTCTGTTGGCAGTACGTGAATGCAATGAGAGCAAATATAAGCTCTGTTATGAGCAGCAGCTATTAATGAAATAATTGATAACTAATTTTTGCAGGTTCATATGAGGCATATCAAGGGACAATACTGCATTAGCTAATAAACAAAACAAGAACTCCATTTTGGTATAATTAAATACCACTTTAACATATGTTTAAGCAGCTTTTTACTCCAAAGGAACGGCAATTTCATTATTGATGTTGCCATAGGAATCCTATTCTGTGTCACCTTTGTATTCATCAGAGTAACTGTCTTCCAAGTTCACAATGATAGGCTCTAATATTTTGTCTTATCCTATTTCCTTTGCAAAGTCTTCATCTTGTAGTCTCTCTGCATGTGAAATACAAGCAGCCCAATTGTCTCTTGTCACTGTCTAATCATTTGTTAGTTGTTCTACATCGGCAAGTGTAAAGGTTTTTTCTTACCCCCTTCTCCACAACTTCCCTCTTTACCTGGGTCTTTATAAGTTCTATCGGGTTGTACTGGCAATGGTATAGTGGGAACCTAATTACTTGATGCCCTCTTTCATTAGCAAGTTGATCTGACTCATATTTTGGTTGGTGTTGTAGGGTTGTACAAGAGTCAAAAGTTCTTCCCCCCCCTTTTCTTTCCTGAATAGTCAGTTATTTCTGTCCAGCCACTTCATCTTTTTTCAGAGTAGTAGTACTTGGCACCTTATTTGTCATGACTGAATGGGAACTGGCATTGTTCATTACAATAATACTGCCTTCTTCCAACAAGCTAGTGCATCTATTTAAAAACCAGTCTTTGAATGTGTCTGCAGTCATTTCATCATGGAAAGTCACCAGGCTTTTTGGATCTAAATACCCATTTACTTTACGGAATGAAACCTGCCTAGAGCCGAACCAACATGGCAAACAGTTAACCTGTTCCTTTTCCCCAAAGGAACCTTAAGTCCACCCTTTTTGTTTTGTTGAGTCTTGCCATATATGTTTTACACTGATTCTGGTTAACCCACTTTTCGAGATAAAATATAGGTCGGGAGTCCCCTGAGGTCCTTAATTTGTGCATTGTCCATATAAAGAACTGACATTGTTGCTGCACGACAATGGTGTATAAAACTGTTGTCGTGCAGCAACAATGTCAGTTCTTTTCATGAGGAATTTTCGTCCATTTGTCTTAGCATAATATCGAAAACCTAAACCTTTTAGAATCCTGCATGTAGATGAATTAGATCCATGTTATGAAATTGTCATACTGCCTAGCAGTAATTTTTGCAATTATTGGATATTCCCCATTGTCATAGAACTCAAAAATAGTTCATATCAAGTTATTTTGTCAAGTTCAGTGCACACTGCAAGCCGTGGCAGTGAGGTCTTGTGCTTTTAAAAAGTTCGGTTGGTTCTGTTTTTCTTCAGATAGATGTTCATGAAGAAATTAAGAACTCGAAGCACAATGAGCCTGACCTACTGCTAATCACTTAAATGATGTTTGCCACTGTTTGTGTTAGAAATGTTAGGTTTTTGTTCTAACATTTTGATGATGGACTGTTAAAAATGTATTTTAGCTAGCATACACCCTCGCAAAGTATGGACACACTCCATCCAGTTCAACACCTACTGATGTTACTGGTATATCATGAAACATTGAACACAAAACACTCCACAAGATAGCTACTGCAAGACTAAATTATTGTTAGGTACTGCTTCACATTCAAGATTGATTGTGTTTGCATAACTAAAAGCGGACTCAGGTTGGTGTGTTTACAGTGTCAAGTGTGTGAATATTTAGTTACAGGTCAAAAGTTGAGCACAGCAAACTTGAAACCATTTCTTTATTACGTTTAACCAAAGTTAAAAGCACTCATAGAAATTGAACAAACAGTGCTAGAAACATGGGGTTTTCACCAGTATGTGCAGAAATGTGTGATCTCTCTGTACAGAATTACAATTTTTCCAAAGCTATTACAAATTTTCCATGCTCACATAGTATTACTTCACTCAGAGCGGTAAAGGTATGTTCAAAAAATGACCGAACTTTTGAAATAGCTCATCAATAGCAAAGGAAGTGCGCTGTGCCTACTGAGCACACCTAGCTGCAGGTTTAGACAACAAATAGCCATTTGTCTCGTTTCGTCATTACCAAGCTACTGCTGCTGAAGTGAGCACGAGTACAAGCTGTTCGGCAGATTGGTGACAAAGTGACAATGAAAGAGCTTGTGTTAGCGAGCACATGCGCATTTGTGTGTGTGCGCATGAGAAATACTTTACAGACATTTCAATTGCTTAACCAAGCATTTGCGGGGGGGGGGGGGGACTATTAGTCGGTCAAAGCTCAAGGTGGTGATGGTTGTGTGTTTTGACTGCAAAGACATTGTCCATCAGGAATTTGTACCACATGTTCAAATGATAAAGTCTACCAGGGAATTTTAGCACATTTGAGAGATGTTGTGTTCAGGAAGGCCTGTTTAAAGCTAGACTTAGATGTTGCATCTTGACAATGCATCAGCTCGTGCGCTGCTCCTTGTCCGCAGCTATCAAGCAAAATATCAGACTCCATTTGCCCCATTCACCCTATTCTCTCGACCTAGCCCCAGCATATTTTTTTCCTGTTTCTCAAACTTATTTTATTGTTTACAAAAATTTATCAACAATGCTTTACGGACCTGGGAGAACAACATATAGAAAGGAAAGAACAGATAAAATTGTTGAAGTCGGCTACATCAGTGTAGTTCCTTGAACAATAGTATGCCTCACAAAAGAGGAAGTAGTACAATAGATCACTGATACAATTCAACTGCACAATGGAACAGTTTGTAAGAAACTAAGGTCGGAGCTTGAGGTAAGCATTTTCTGAATTGTGTTGGCCGCATGTGCTGACACCTAGAAGATACTCCACAGCCCCAGGAACCTCCTGTGGGCAGAAGAAGAAATGGCGTGCAGTTTGGCGAATAAACTGCTGCATAATGAGAAGGCAGAGTTCTTGGTGTAGCTGATTGTTGCGCACGAACCAGGGAGCATTGGTAGCGAGCTGCAGCACCTTGTTCTGAGCTACCTGCAAATGATATAGGTGGGATTTGCAAACTCCGCCCCTTATAGGAGCAGCATAGGACAGGATAGGGCGAATGAGGGAACGGTTTAACAATAGACAGGCATCAAGTCCAAGACATGTACATCTATTAAGTAGCAGATAGTGCTGAGAAAGCTGGACTGAAGCAAGGTAACAGTGCGGTTGATATGTGGGCGCCAGGTAAGGGTGATGTCAAATAACATTCCGAGATACTTGATTGGAGCAGGAGAAGGTAACCATGCAATGCAGGTGTTATGAATATGCAAGGATGGGGTGAACAAATAGTACGGAGGGAGAAAAATTTACCTCTATCTTGCGGGGATTCAGTGAATAAGAGAGGTCAAGGAATCCTGCAAAGCACAGCAGTAGGAAGATCGTGATGGGAGTACTAAAGAACTGTGTTGTCGACATATTACACCACCTCTGCAAGCTCAAGACTCGGAAGATTGGAAGTGAAAACACTGAATAGAAGTGGAGCAAAGATGGAGCCCTGGGGGACACCAGCCTGAATGGACTTCAGTGAGGAGCATGTGCCACCTATACGGACGATGAACTGTCGATTCAAAAGAAAACTAGCAACAACTTCCAGCAAGTACTGCGGAAGGGCTGCACGAAACAATTTGAGCATAAAGGCCATCGTGCCACACTTTATCAAAAGCCTGGTTACCCAAACTTAAAACCACGTTGAAAGGACATCGTTTCCAAACCATAGAAGAGATTCAGGACAATGTGACAGATCTGAATGCCATCCCAGAAAGTGCATTCCAGGAGGCTTTCCAAATATGGAAGAAATGTTGGAAACGTATTGCCAGTGGAGGGAACTGCTTTGAGGGGGACAGTGCTTAAAATGTTGTACAATGAGCAATAAATATATTGTAGCAAGCAAACATTTGATCTTTTTTTGACCACACCTCATACATATGTATTTGTAACGCAGCAAGAACCGGAGTGGCTAAGGGCGTTTATGCTGGGAAATAGGCCATGGCCTCGTGAACTAAGTTGTCTGACAAAGATGATACCAAACGGACCTCTTTATTTGGTCTGGACACCAAAAATACCGAACTGGAGTAATCTAACTGGAGAAATGAATCCTTGATCAAACATTTCATTCACCTTTTGCCGTAACAATTTCAAGCAATGCAGCGTCAAATGACAAGTTGGTAAATGAACAGGTTTTCTGTCCTGTAACTAAATCTGATACTGAATCAAATCCATGCAACCCAACCTTTCGGTAAGCACATCTGAACAGCATACAATTGACTTAATTCTTGATCTTGTGAAGTGGATATGAAATTTTGGTTCTGTATCCAAGGAAACTGGAACTGTCCCAGGGAAATTATCAAATATTGAGGGAACATTACTCAAGGATTGTACTTGAATGCACTTCTCAGGACAAAAGGCAAAAAATTCTAACTTTTGGGACAAATCAACCACCAACTGCCTATGGGTCACAAAATCGGCTCCAAGCAAAACTGGTACTAAAACAGATTTCACTAACCTAGAACGTTTATTTCCACCATAAAGTAGCAGTGCGAACATGATACTAATAAAACCCTGCATAGACTGATTAGCCACTCTAATTAAATCCAATTCAACCGCCGTAATAAATTTATGTAAAATCTTCAGATAATTATGTACTAAAAGAACACTACTCGTATTGTTTAAAGCAAAGGTAGATACAATATTAATTTCATTAGAAATTGTAATTTGGCCGTAAATGTTTCCTGAATATGATTCACAGATATATGTCTGCTTAATTTCTCGTGTCGTAATGTTCGACTGCGGCAACCATGAAAAACAAAGGAATTGTGTTTTAAATGTGCCCTTCATTGAAAACAATCTCTTTGAATATGTCCTGGCTTATGGTAGTAATAATATACAGCTCATGATTGAGTAGACTTCTCATCTGGAGTAAGTTTTGGAACATCGGAAGCATTCACGACTGAAGGTAAATATGAAAATTTTATTGCCAGCGGTTCAGCTGATCAAAAGCTGCCACATTACATTGTGTAAGAAGAAATGCAGGAATTTCAGGATGTCTAGTATTTTTAATAATATTTAATACAGTATGGCATTCAGTACAACTTTTAAGGCTTATGCAACTGACTTAACATCCTCAATACTTTCCTGTGTACTTTGTACTCTAAAATAGTGAGAAGAAAACAATTCAGTAAACTATGCTCGCAAAAGATGAACCTCTTTTGGTATGAGATGCCTCCATTGAAGACCCCTCAGAAATGGCGATCAGCGACTGTAAGGTCAACGACATTGCAAATGGTTGAAACATTAATAACACTATTAAATCTGAAGTCTGAAAGGCTTTCGCATGTGCATTAGCTTCAACTAAGAGTTTAAAACAAAACAAAAAAAACCTCGAACTATGCCAAGGAGCTGTAATTTCTGTGAGCTTAAGTTGGTCAAATTAAGGCTGCCAAGGTTTTGGCAAAGAGATTATTACAAAGTCTATATTAACTGACCCAACTGCTGTGTTCAACTGTTAACTACTCTGTTTTTCAAGTTCCATAACCAGCAACCCACCAGAATGCAAATTTAATGAAAGAGATTCTAACTGCAATGTTTAAAGCTGAGTTAATAAAGCTGAAAGCTTATCTTGTATAGCTCCTTGAATATTTCCATAATTGCATGTGACACAATAAACCTAAAACAATATGGTCCAATAATCTCCTTTTCGGACAATAAGTTCTACAATAGACAATTCTGTAAGGAAACTTGTGAAGGAAACAACTGCTGGCTCACTGGTAAATTTCCAAGACGTAATTTTCACTTGCTCGTCATCTTGGCATACTGGACTGCTCCAGCACATAACGAAGTAGCTTTGAAAGCAGAGCAGCGCTGGTCAAAACGGACCGCTCAAAGTAGTAACTCCCTTTCTATCTCAGCCCATTGTAACAGCTATGACTGAAAGAGCAATTCCAGTAATTTACACCTTTTAGAAAGCAAGAGAGAGAATCTCAAAAATCACACACAAACAAAACCAGTTATTAAAGGCAAGTACAATTCACCCAGTATACTCTGCTACCACTGCAGCTTCTTGGTACACTTTGTTGCAATAACAGCATGCTTCGGCTTAGGTTCCGCTTTCACTGTGGCTAATTTACAATTCTGAGACATTTCAATTCTGCTACCTTTTTTTCTTTAACTAGGAAAATAAAGGCTTAAAACGGCTGGATGAGAAACATGGAACGTTAGATGAGTTTTACTATAAATCTATCTTCCTCCTCAAGGTCTCTTCGTCCCGATCGACTGCAGTTGCACCACGACTGGGCGTATAGTTGCAACACACCTTCGCCTCAACTTTCACACAGTGGTTGCAGTTTTCCTGGTACGGGCTTCGGGAAAGGGCGTCTGCATTAGAATGATGCCTTCCTTTCCGGTGATCCGAGGTAAAATTCTATTCCTGCAGCCGTTGGGCCCAGCAACGCAAATTACTAAACCCTAAAAGTCAAGTTAGGGTGGAGTGGTCCGTTCAGAGGTGGAACTCCTGTCCATCATTGAAGTATTTCAGGGTGTCTACAATAGCTCTTGTCTTGTTACACAGTAGTTTCGTTCTACCTTGGACAGCGTTCTACTGAAGTAGGACAGCACTTGCTCTTCTCCGTCCTCCCCTTGCTAAAGGATACCCCCAGTGCTGATATCACTGGCATCCTTGTCCACAAACTTTTTAATGGAGATTGGGTATCCTAATACCGGGAACGTGCACAGGGCATCTTTCAAGGTCTAGAAAGACATCTCACAAATCTAAAAGTAAGTTTTTCGTTTATAAAGAAAACATTGGAGTTTACATTATTCATTTCTCAATGCTATGAACCTTCATAAGGAGCAAAGATAGAATTTATCATCAAGCACATGTTATCTTAGCACCTGTGTAAACATTAAAACCTGTAGCTCTATCTTGCTTCTCATCAGTCAGGCCACATAACAGTTGCATTTTCAAGCATTTATTATGAGGTGTCTTGTGAGTAAATTGCGTTGTGGTTCATTTTTGCGAAATGGAAACCTCTCCTAAGGGTATGTAATCGTTACTTAGTTTTAAATAATATATATAGATCATAGCTTAGTAAAATAATAATAAATAAAAAGAACGAAAAAATACTTTTAAAACAAATTTGAATAGCTCTACAGAATTTCTAAAGCTCGCTTAAGCTGATTTTTTTTCCCCCAAAATGTAGATTAGGCATTTGAGAGTTGCATTAACAAAAATCAGCTGCTACCTCCTGCAACTTTCTTATGTTTTTCAGTGATACTGGGAAGTGTGACTTGGAAACAACTGTTTAAGGTGTGGCAAGCTATAAGTGATGCAAAGAAAAGGGATGAACATGTTTATGAATATATACTTAATTTATATAATGTTGATATATTAGGTAGTGTTAAGCAAACTGTTCAAATTTTTTGTTCTCAACTAAATACGAAATGGCAGTAAACCAAAGAATAGACAGCAAATTTTTGTCAAAAAATGCTATTTGGGTGGAAGGATTTGTAACGTTCTCGGATATTGTGACAAATGTAATAACGGGCAGTTCTGGTTGATCTTCTGGGTCCAACATAGGTCGCCCTAAATAACTATTTCATGAAAGCAGTAGTAAAACAGAAACAAAACAAAAAAGAGGAGACAGTGACAGCCTCCAGCTCTAAAAAATTGCCAGTTGCTACTCAAGCGAGTTTAAATCGTGAGGGGAGGAGAGATGCTGCAAATATAGTGAAATAAGCACTAGATTTCTCATCTAAAAGAATTAAAGCGTACCACTCCAAAAATGAAAAGGCAATTATGTGTACTTCAGAAGAGTCTTTGACACTATGTCGACAAATTAACTAAAACAATATGCAGGGTGTAACAAAAATGTATGGCACCAATTGCAGGACACATTCCTCACATGTAGACAAAGAAATTATGTTATATGAACATGGGTCTAGAAACGCTTTGTTTCCATGTTACAATTCATTTCCTCCAACTTATTAATCATGGGAAAAACACGAACAGAACGTTAGAATCATGGTGAACGTGCAGTCTTGGTTACGTTGTCATCATAGGTGCGCCGCCAGTGTTTTGTTTTACATGTCCCTGTTGCCATGCGACTTACGTCATTGCTTGTTTACAGGTAACATCAACTGTTCCAGTGAGTAGTATGACCTCGGCAAACACATGTGTTACTACATACTAGTAGAGTTGATCAGACTTGGCTCGTGTGATGGTTATGTACAGAGATGGCAGATGCCCATTTGATGTATGGATTAGCAGACTGCAATGGCGCTTACGCTCAACTTTTGTATCGGGAGAGACTTCCAGGACGAAGGTGCCCCGACAGGAAAACGTTTGAAACCATTGATCATCGTCTTGGGGAACAAGGGGCATTTCAATCCTATACTCGCTACCGGGGGAGAGGCCTAGAAGGACGAGGACATCGCAACGCAAGGTGGCAATTCTTCAGGCAGTTGATGACCCTAGTGTTAGTACAAGACAAGTAGCTGCAACAATGAATGTTACATGACTGTCTGGCTAGTGTTAACACCAGGTCCGCTGTATCCATACTATTTACAGCCTGTGCAGGCACTATCAGCAGCTGATTTTCCTGCACGAGTACGTCTCTGCGAATGGTTTATGCAACAAGGTGTCAACCCTAATTTTAGTGCAACGGTGCTGTTCACAGATTTGGCGTCGTTTCAACGAGATCAGATTGTAAATTATCACAATCGACATGTATGGGCTGATGTCAATCCTCACGCATGTTGAAGCGAGTCAACAAAGATTGTCAATGTTTGGACTGGCATTGTTGGTGACTGTTTGGTAGGGCCTCACGTTCTTCCACCCAGGCTCAAAGGACAAAGATACCATAATTTCGTAGAGAATGTTCTACCTGATCTGTTGTCACATGTGCCTTTAGTTGTGCGACAAAACGTGTACTGCATGCACGATGGAGCATCTCATTTTAGTGTTAATGTCCATTGGCCTCTAACAAAGATTCGTGACAGATTGGATAGGTAGAGGTGGACCAATTGCCTGGCCTCCACGCTCCCCGGACCTAAACCCACTGGACGTTTATTTGTGGGAGCATTTGAAAACTTGTGTATTGAATCCCTGTACCCAGATGTTCAGAGTCGCCGTGCTTGTATTATAGAAGGCTGCGAAACCATACGCAATACTCCAGGGATACATCAGCGCATCCAGGATTCACTATGACGGCGGTGTTGATGCATGTATCAATGCACACGGAGGGCATATTGAACATCTGTGAGAAAGAGTTGCATGTGGTATGCTGGTACGTTCTATTCTTATGTGTTTCCATGATAAATGAGTTGTAATGAAGTAATAAAGCGTTTACAGACCCATGTTCATATAACATAATTTCTTCTTCTACGTGTGAGGAATGTGTCCTGCAATTTGTGCCGTACATTTTTGTTACACTCTGTAAGTCTACTCGAAGTGTTGTCAAAAATCAGAATGCTGATATCTACCCTTCATACAGTAAACTTCTTGAAGCAAAAAAGCTGTTATCCTGAAACGTATGACCTTTCTGAAATATCCGAAGAAGTGAAACTGCAGGCTATTCCGGATCACACAGTGAAACACATTTTGTACGTTCATCATGATCTGAAACAAATGATTATTGGTTTAGATACTTTTCCTTTCATATCATCAAGTTTTAAATGGGGATGTGATGGTTCTTCAGGTCATAGCACCTACAAACCAAATTTACTGAAGATGCGTCAGATCACAATGATTCCAGTCTTCTTTTAGTTTCAATAGTTCCACTACAAATTACAACTACAAAAAGTGTTCCAGATAGTGAAGCGAATGAATTAGCAATATGACAAAACCCAAGACCATCATTTACCAGATTTTGTCGGCCAATCGAGATTCTTTTCGAGAAAGAAACTAAAGATCATGCAGTCCAATCCATTGAAAATCAAACCAAGGCGCTCAGCCTACAAGATACGAGATAGCAAACCGAGAGTTGACAATAGAATAAAACGTTTTTATGACTGGTTGATGGGAAGGTGTGCAGCTCATTGACAGGTCAGGCCCCTCAAAATTGCTCTGTGTATGGTGCTACGCCAAAACAAATGAATGATATATATTGAGTCTCATTCCAAGAGAAATCCTGGTACTTCTGCATTACATTTTGGACTGTATCCTGCATTCATAGATTCAAGGTTTCGAGTGTCTACTGCATATTGCATATAGATTAGAAATAAGGACTTGCCAAGTAAAGGAATCTGACAGACAGATTTGACAATGAAAAGAAATTAATCCAACAGATTCCAGAAGGGGATGGCCTTGCTGGTGGATATTCCAAAACCAGGCAGTGGCACTACAAATGATTGGAACACTGCACGTAGAATTTTTGCTAACCCTCTAACGTCTTCTATAATTGGCGTTAATGAGGGTTTAATCAAACAATTAGAAAAAAATTTCCATAATTTAAAAACTAATGTAGTAGCTTTCGAAAATTATACTTTTAAAACTGCACAACTTTATATACAACTGTATGGTTGGTATTACATGCCATCTAGTGTACACAAAACATTAATTCATAGTGGGCTCAAAATAAAATCAGCCTTTGTGCCTGTAGGCCAATTATCGGAAGAGACTCAAGATGCACGTAATAAAGACTTAGGCGAAATAGAGAAGGGAATGGAGGAAAATTTTGCAGACAAACCATAGAAGATCTGTTCCACATGCTACTCATCACTTCAGATCCTGTAATCAGCAGTAAAAGAAGGTTGCCACTTAAAACGTCGCGAAATTTGCCGGAAGAAGTGAAAGGTTTGTTAATGGATTCAACTAATATTGAATCAGAAGAGGCTACTTCAGATGGGGAAACCATTTCAGACGTAGAAAACGCTTAAAGGTGCGTTCTGTATTTAAGTTAATATTTTAACAGAATATGCACAAAAAGAGGGTTGTATTTTACCGCGTGTGCGTGTGTGTGTTTGTTTTTTTTTATTAAGCCTGGTAATGTCACTAAAAAGCATCAACTGTCGGTATGTTTATATAATTTTGGTTGTATACACAGAAGCCATTATGCATATCTGGGGAAAATTTCAATCAGATAACCTTGCTGGTTATGTTATTAATGTTGTCCTAGATTCGCATTCTGGAACACTGCACTGGAAGGCTCGTCGTTCCTCTGTCAGCTGTGCCGTGATTTCGCGACGTTTGCATATCCCGCCACAAATTTCCCGTAGTACGTGCAGAGCCCCAGAAATCGGCGCAGTTCTTGTTTTTTCTTGGGCCTGGGCCACTCGACGGCCTCCAGCTTCTGGGGGTCCGCAGCCACTTCACCAGGTCTTTCGATGTGTCCTAGGTAGCGCATTTCCTTTTTAAACAGCTGACGCTTCTTAGGATTCAACTTCAGTTTGGCCTAACGAAGCCTTTCGAATACCTTCAGGCTGATTAGATGATCCTCGAATGAATTGCCTATAGCAATGATGTCGACGTAAAGGAGAAGTGTCGAATGCGAGGCCTCTCATCACAGAATCCATCAGTCTAGAACGTTGCGGAACATTGCAAGGCATTACCGTGAACTGCCGCAAACCATGTCCAATAGAAAATGCTGTCTTCTAGTCGTCGGGATGAAGTGCCACTTGCCAGTACCCTGACTTAAGGTACAGGGTGGAAAACCACTGGGCTCCCACTAAGGTGCCTAGGATGTCATCGATCCGTGGCAGCGGGAAGCAGCCTACGTTGGTGAAGTTCAGCTTCCGGTAATCAACACAGAAGCGCAGATTTCCATCCTTTTTCATTAGCATTACCCTTGATGTCCACGGGCCATCGGATTCCTCTAATATGCCGTTGATCTTCATGTTCGTTTTTCGGTTGTCTTATTTCCTTTTGCTTCGCTAGCAGGACACGACGAGACGGTTGTCTAATCGGTCGAGCATCGCTAGTGTCGATGCGATAAATCACTATCGGTACAGCCATAATCATCTTCTGAAAAGCTGAAGGTGCCCTGAAGTTCCGCCAGCAGTCTAACGATGTGCTTCTCGCCTCGCAACAGGTTGTCAACAGCCTCCTGGGCAAGTTACTCAGACGACTATCTAGTTTGTTGGTGTTTGGTCCGCTCTCGGACCATGTTCCCGAGGTCGCAGGTTCAAACCCGGCGGAGGGCGATGAATTTTTTCGGGCGTAAAAATCCTTAGCATGGCTTCCTTCGGAAGGGAAGTAAAGCCGGTGGTCCCCTGTCATAGATTTACGGCACGTAAAAGAACATAAAGCCTATAAAGAGGTCTCTGAGCAAAATTACCCGTCTTTCACGCCCAATATAGATAGAATGGGACGCTAAGGACCACAGGCGTTAAAGAGCGTCCTTAAATAAAACTCAATTTAATTTTAATTCGGCCCTCGGCGTTTATTGCCATGGATATTATAGAGGCGACCGACTCGCTCTTCCCCGAGACAGTTCCACTAAGCGGCTCTTGATGCCGGTTGGTGGCATTAAGGCCCTCACTGGGACGGTCTCCCGAGCAGGAAGCAGTGCCCTCGCGACATAAACCCCATCTCGGTCGATCCTCCGTCCACAATCATGTTCCTCATTAGGGGTTTCTCTGCCCGCACCGTCACCACCTCTCGTTCGGCAAGAGTCTCACCGGTTGCAATTTCTCTGGATGGTTCAACAGGTCCTCTCAGCCCAGGCGTAATATGCGGCGCCCGACGTCCACCTTGTTATCGAAGAACCGAAAGGCGCCCAAACCCAGGAACACCAACTTGTGATCTGCTCCTGTCAAGGGTCAACTCCAGATAAGCTTCTTCGGCAGAGTTTCACCCGAGGCGGTTCGTAGCGCCTGACCGGTATCCTTTTAGGTGTTCCCCGCACCATATCACGCCTGGCGATTGTTAGGGGCGGTCCGGAATCCATCCGTGTGCTACTAGACCATCGTCGTCAATCCCAGCCACGGTGTTCAACTTGAAGTGAGGGGAAGATAATGAGGGTGCCGACGTGCCCCTCTTCACACCGGCGCTTAGTAGTTTTCCTTATCCTATCCGGGATGCACTCGCAGTCCGCCCATTCGGTATCCGGACTCTCCGCAACTAGTTCTCCGACCCCCGGTTCTACGACGGTTAGGTTGTGGTCGACGCCGGTAATCGTCACAGCTCTGTCCGGTACCGGGGGCTCCTCTGGCCGTCATCTTTGCTGCTTCAGTATGTAGAGCGACCGCCATGGCATGGTTAACGTTGCGGAGTTCTGCCAGGAGGAGCTATTGTTTCACCTCCCATCTTTCACCCCGCTGATGAATGCGTGGGCTGCCTCTCCGGAAATATAATCTGATGGTAAATCCGTCAGGACCCATGAGTTAAATTGAGTTTATTTATGAACGCTCGTTACCTGTTGTGGTCCTTAGTGTTCCATTATATATCGGACGTGAAAGACTGGTAATTTTGCTCATAGGCCTTATCAGGCTTGAAGTTTTTACGTGCCATAAATCTATGACACGGGACCACCGGCTTTACTTCCCTTCCGAAGAAAGCCATGCTAAGGAATTTTACGTCTGAAAAAGGTCCATCGTCCTCCGCTGGGTTTGAACCCGCAAACTTGGGAACCAGATGCTAGCATGGTAACCACTACATCACTCTTGCTTTCAGTTGGGCTCTGTAAACGACGACCAGGCGATGTTCTCCATAGCGTGCCTCCAACAGTTTAATCAAACCCTCAGCCGATCCTCCAGCGGAGAAGGTGCGAAGGGTTTCCGCTGCTTGCTCCTGCAGGGCAGCCTAAAGCTGTGTCATTTTCTCCGCGACGTCCTAGCATTGTACGTAGCAATGGACTCAAACTGCCATTTGAACACCACCCAGGACAAAGTACTGCTGAATTTCGGTGGCTTCGCTGTTTTTGCATTGGGCGACCTCATAGGGTGGTTCCCTCTACACCTTCGGCAAAGATCTTGGGCTTCTAGGTCGCTGTGCATTTCCTCCACTGTGGCGTCAGTAATCCTCTGGCTTTCCTTGGTCTGTTGGTCTAACAGTTCTCAACAACTTAGATACTCTATCATCGTCTCATTTTCCTTCGTGTGCTGGTCTAACAGTTTTTCTTGCTGAATTTAGGTGCTCTTCCACTGGAATAATTGTTCCCTCCATGTCATATTGATTTCTTCCAACTTCTTAGCAAAGTCATGTTTCAAATCCTTCACCGTTGAATTTATTTCACACTTTACGCAGTTGATGTCAAAGCCCAGTTTGGATCTCATTTTCTCCATTTCTTCTTTTACTCTGTTCATCTCCATTCCCATCTTATATATTTCGGAATTTACATTCTCTATTTCATTCTTTATTTTCTCCATTCCAGAATCCATTTTCCCCTTTATACTGTTAACTTCATAATTGTATAAGTATGTCCTCCATCGTGGCTTTTATATCCCACTTCTGACACTGTGTGACTATCCAGTTTTTCAACTGCTTTTTTTCTCAGTTCTCACTGTCACTGTTTTGTTTTTATGTAGTTCACTAAGGTGAACTGGTTCAATTCTCTGTCACTTCACTTCCTTCGTGATGTAGCCTCTTCACACTGGATGCTTTACTTCACTCAGTAGTCGAATCCAAGACCATCGTTTTGCAGTGGCATTCGCTGCACGTCACCAACTCGCTTGGAGAATCGCTCTTGATGTTGCACCAGAAACACAGTTGCTAACTCGCTTGTATACTGACTCAACAACTCTCTCACACTCAACTTACAACTGACTGGGCTCTGCAAGAGGAGGGGGGGGGGAAAGAAGCTTTCAGAAAGTTCTAGGTATCTCCCGATAGCATGCCCAGTGTTTACACTGACAAGTGCAGCTATTGTTGTTTCCACTGACCACTCGGCGCCGACCTCCTGATAACCTTGGGCCATAGCTACTGTGTCACACTATGAAGTGAGTGTTGTGCTTCTTGAGGCATTATTGGCAGACATTTACTATGAAATATGGTATAGTTACATTTAGTTCACAGTAGAACCTCGATTATCTGTCGCTCAGTCAACTGTTGGGCTCATTAACTGTCTTTTTTTTTATTATTATTATTAATGAAAATTCCCTATATGCAGCACGAATTAACTTGCTTTGCAACAAAAATCATATGTTACGTTGCCTCTCATACAAACACAACAACAATTACATTTCCATGGCGAATTGAAATCGACTTGAGTACACATTCTTTATTGAATATGATTCTGTGTGTTTCCAGGTTGAATTCAAAACGTATTGAGATCTACTTTAATATGCAAATTGTATGTACTTTGGTGAAGGGCAAATCTGTTAAACATTAATGTAAATAACATAAAAAGTTTTTTATATGTGTGAGGTTAGTGTACTATGGTTTTGTAAAGAATATGTAATATTAATATGTAAATGATAAAGGCAGTCCTGTTGTGTCTGTTATTTCAACAATTTCTGGCAGATTTATTGGTCCTTCATGAAAAGTTGTAGCATGAATGACAGGTACAACAAAAGAAAATAGTAATTTTCGTGAGAAAACAATATAACAAAAATATGCAACCCAAAACTTGTATTTCACAACTGCTTTTGAAGAAACAGGCAAAATGTAAGTCTGTGTATTGGGTTAAAGAAGCAAAGATTGTTGGGAATGTATTGTTCACTTTAATTCTAAGAAGGAAGATTGTCAAAGTTTCCAAATGAGCCATACCACCTTTAAATTCATATTCTAGTAGCTTGAATCATATTTATAGTGCAGCAAAAAGTTTTTAAGAGTCTCATTGGCTGTAGAAAAAGAAAAGATGAGTGATGAGCATATTACAATGAGTACAATAGAAGTTAGTACTCTTGGCGTTTTTAATACAATTTTAGCACATAGGTGTTTCCATCAACAAAAATTTGATCCGAACCTACTTTCTAAGAGGTCAAATCTGTGATTCAGTTCGATCTGAGTCCACCTTTCATAGCAGTATTCAATATGGAGTATATACTTTTAATAGATTTCAATTTCCATGTAGGCATGGTAAAATGTTACGAATTGAATGCAGAATGAACATGTATTCTAATCAAGAGATTGTTCTGATGCCTTCAATTGTGTATTGTTTTACTTTCAAAGCACAAAGTAGTCATGCAAATCAGACAGTGGTACTGATCATAATGTATTGTTTTTGCCTAGTGATATACCTACAAAATTGAGAAGAAACAGATGCGAGTAAGCATGTGTTCACTTGTATTGGTTTTACGAAAAACAATTCTGTTACCTCCTACTGCACAGTCCCGCTCTGTGGACAACAATCACCTGTATTGCCATTTTTTAAATATACAGTAAATGTAACATAGGATCCGTCTGTGTAGGGAGTTTATGTGAAAATTGAGCTTTATTTATGGATGCTCTTTAACTGCTGTGATCCTTAGCATCCCATTCTATGTTGGCATGAAATACCTTTTATTTTGCTCAGAGGCCTCTTATCAGGCTTGAGGTTCTTTTACGTGTCGTAAATCTATGACATGGGACCACCAGCTTTACTTTCCTTCTGAAGGAAGCCATGCTAAGGAGTTTTATGCCCAAAAAAATCCATCATCCTCCACCGGCTTTGAACCCGCGACCTCGGGAACTAGAGGCTACCATGGTAACACTGCACCACGGATGATGACAGAGTTTTTGTGTGATTGCTTATTAAACCCACTGTCTATATTAAGTAAAATGGATTATTCATAGTTTTCATTTAACCGTCAACCGCACCTTGTCCATTATAATAGAGGTTTTACTGTATATATTTTGGCATTAAAAATGGATGGCAAATTGTTACTTTCAAGCTGAGTGATGGAATCTTCAAAGGCTTTTATAAAAACCATCCACAGTTGAGAAGCAAATGTTATTTGAATTAAAACAGTTTAATATATTGTTTCATTTTGTGGCTGAAATGTGTCATTAAACACAGGTGTTTAGTATCCTATAAAGTGTTTCCCTCTGCTGTGATCAGAATGCAGCATATTCTGATATTGGATTGAAAATGTATTCAAAAAAGTTTAGCTATTTTTCATAAAGTTGGCAGCAAGAGCTGGGAAGACATTTGGTATTTATGGAAAGTCACTAAGCACACTGTGGCAGCCAGCATGTTTAACAGTAATGCAGTGTGTTGAGGTTAATAATTGCTTACTGTAGCAGCCAATATGTTTAACAGTAATGCAATATGTTGAGGTTAATCTATTATTGTGTCTCAACCATGAGCTAAACTGTAAGGTAAATTATTGCAAAATATAACAAATAAGGTAGTGAAGAATTTTTCTACATTTATTTGTTAGTCTGCCAGAAATCTAAGATAAGACGGGGAGCAGTGACTGTTTAACATTGTATATATCACAACTGTCATTGTAATTGTACATTGAGTCACCTAACTGCATTGTAAGCATGGCAACATTCTACGTTATGATTTCTTTTGCATGCCATGTTGCCTAGATAATAGTGCCAGCAATGTTTACCCTCAGAACTGCTAGCTGCACCTAATGTTGTAAGGTAATTTGTTAAATCGCCCACAAATTTAAAACTGCTTCCCATCCCACAAATTTTGTATATACTGTCATCTGGGAGGTAAATTTTAATGACAAAAATGTTGGCAAATACATTACACATGAATCAAAATTAAACAATTGTTATACAATGTACTCGTTAAACGTGCAGCATGAGATGGCTTGTAGTAGTTGAGCCAGTATTTTAATACCTGAATAATTTCAATTGTAATTTGTAATAAGTAAATTCAATAACAGCCCGCCTTAAAACAGTATATATGTAATAATTATTTAAATTGTATGTAACAGTCATTGCAAATGCTTATTTTTTTATTGTAAACACATTTTAATAGTGTTATGTGAATACATTACATACTCTAATAATGCAAGAACTGTGAGAATAATAAGTTTTAAGTTGCTAACAATGAGTAATAATGAGGTAATTGTGGCAATAATGTGTTTAGAGTTTGAAATGTACTGGTCATGATTAAAGCGACGATGATGTAAATTCTGTAACAGTTTTAAATTAGCCAATCAACAGCAAAGAAAAGTTTTAAGTTAAATGCAGATATTCTATTGGACTAGAATTAGCCAATCAGAGACTTGCAATACCGAAGCTTATGGGTTTTGACCATTGAGGGTTACTCAGTTGCTGGCGAGACTTAATAAGAGTACAGATGGGAAAATCTGTTCTCTATGGGTGATTAGTAAAAACAGATATATGCGCTAAGTGAATGTGTAAAAGTTTCTCACAGTTATTTAAAAGTGTAGTGATCTATACATATGTGCAAATTTAAATAAAAGAAGTTAATTTAAAAGATTAATTTTGTGATGTCTACAATATTTGTCATACCGCACCCTACCCAAGATACATGACTCTAAAGTAAGACTGACGCAGTCGAGACAAATTCAAACAGTAATATTACGTAAGCATAAAAATTCAAACCTACCCCCAAAGAGTGTTACAAACTACATAAAACAACATAACCTTCTTTAAGTTTACGTAAACATATTACGCAACAACAGCAGCAAATTAACCTCTTAAAGTTAGCTTCCAAGTGTGCGGCTAACAACAACAACAGAAGAAGAAAACAACACACTTCAAGTTTGGCTCCAATTTGCGGGGCAGATTAAATAATTTACGTAATTTATTACATGAACCAAATAACAGTTAAAGTAAACTACTACTACAAATTGGGACCAACTGAGGGGCTTCGAAAACGACAAGAATTTGTGACGTCAGAGAAGAAAAGATCGATAAAAACAAAACGACCAGAATCAACGAAACGAGACTAGATCTCAGAATTTCAAGTTCGTCAACAGAATCCAAAGACAGCAACAATTCTTCAGGAGTAAGGGGCACATGGTTAACATCTTAACAACAAACTATGCGGGAACACTGAGAATAAAAATTTAATAACAGCCGGAACAAAAGGTCAGGAAATTCCATTTTATATTGTAAATATTGTCAAGTTCAGGAAAAATTTTGTTATTTTTGAGCAAATTTCATGTTATTAAGAAGTGGAAAAGTAAAATTAATCAATTCAAAGGCAAATATACAAAGTAAGATGGAAACTCAAAACAATGAAAGTATGAAGGTAGTTGAGGTTAGGTCAGCCATTACAGATTGTAATGTAGATTTACAATCAGAGCTTGAGAAAACAGATAAGTTAGATGTAGATGAGCAGTTATCTGAAAATTCAGAGGTAGACGTAGAAAGAGATAGCAGTAGTATGCAAGGTCAATCACCTTTACACATGTTAGTGCAAGGAATAATAGAAACAGATGCTATCACTCACACATCTAGCCAACAAATGAAAGAAAACTTATCACAACAAATAATGTGCCTTGTAAAAGCAATAACTAAAATGAGAGGAGAGATAAAAGAAAATAGTACTGAACTGAGAAAAGAGTTAAAAGAAACTAACAATAAGATAACTGAAACTAGTACAGAACAAAGTAATAAGATAGAGGAAATGAAAGTAGAGTTAAGTAGAGAATTTAATAATAAGTTAACTGAAACTAGTACAGAGCTAAGAGTAGAGTTAAGTAATAAGATAACTGAAACTAATAATAAGTTAACTGAAACTAATACAGAGCTATCTAGTATTAAAATTGACCTAGCTAGACAAATTGTTGCGGTAACTCGTGTTATCTTATTGCTGAGCGCCTGTTATTGTTTTACTACTTTGAATGTTGGGTTCTTTGTCCTCCGGCTAGCTATTATTACTACTCAGTCGAGCATATCTCTTGAACAGGGTGTGTAAACGGAAAGGATTTGTTACTGAAAGATAACACTTATAAAAGAATTTGTTTTTACACTTTTATTACCGTCACAATTAATTAATTTCACATATTGACTCTTGATACACGCCAGACTGAAACTGTTATATTTTCTAATATCACTATAATCACTTATTTGCTGCACATTAATTCGCATATTTCATATTTATAACTAACTTTACAACGCGATAGATTCTGTAGAATTGCGCGACGTATAACGCGTGAACGATTCTCTTAAACTGTGCGACGTATAACCTTTGTATGATTCTGTTGGACTGAGCGACGTATAACCTTTGTATGATTCTGTTGGACTGAGCGACGTTTACCTCGTGAATTATTCTGTCAAACTGCGCGTTACCCGTCTCTGGCACGGAATTTATACTCCCTCACCCTAATATGCCTAAAGATTATAACAGAGCTGTTATTGGTTAATAAAACGCGCCAACATTAGGGTCTATTTTTATATCCAATCAAAATTACGAACACATATGCTCTAGGGAAAATATTCCCTCCATTTCTACAGAAAAGTGCGCATTACTCTGACGTCATTTGCTTGCCTCTTCTAATTAATAAACAACTCACCCCCTCACTCATTGTTGCCCGCTCTTATTGTCAGTTTCAGTGAGGCCGTGTAAACTTATTTCCTAACAATGCTTATAATTAACAAATATCTCAAATCATTGTCATACAATAATGCTTATTTACACTACAATCACTCTGGCATTTACATTGTTGTGATATAAAATACTGCCACAAAATAGAAAACTGTATGAAAGAATGCAAAGCTGAAAGCAAGAGGTTACAAATGAAGCTAGGACAATCTTCCAAAGCAATTCAAAAGGACATAGATTTAAAAATAAACAAAGGTTATAAACAGCTAGAACAGAAATTGTCAAGTCATATTGACAAAAATGTCAATGAAATGGAGTTAAAACTTGCTGATACTAAACAGGGTATTTGTTACAAGTTAGATAAACAAGGTGAAGAATTGAAAACAATGGTAGAAAATACAAATGCGGATCTTGTACAAGTACAAATAGATTTAACTGGGGAAATTAATAAAATGCATGAAATGGTAAAAACAGATGCAGTAAAAGAAGCAAATACAGGGCAAGGACAAGTAAAACCAATGATAGATGAAATCAAAGATAAAGTACAGGAAAGTAGTAAAGAAATTGATAAACGTAGAAATAGTTTTGAAAATTTAAGTACAAGTGTACCAAGGGTAAATACAAATGTAACTAGTTGTGTAAATGCTAACCAAATGCATGTCAATAATGCAAGTACAGAAAGAAGTGCATCACCATTGTTAACTAACAACACAAGAGACGCTACTGCTTTTTCTATAGCATCAGCCTCTCAAACACACAACAATATTGATGACATACATTTGCATGTACCAAACCAGGTATCAAACTATTATTCTGTGCTTAATAAGTTACCATTACCTAATTTTAATGCTTAAAGTCCAGTACAGCTTATTAATGATCTTATGGAGTATTTTAAATTGAAAAATGTGCCTGAAGCATTAAAAATGATCCTTGTTAGAAAATGCTTAGACAACAAAACTTTAGAATGGTTACATATGGTAGCAGACAGTGAAATGAATTTTGAAACCTTCAGAATTTTATTCATGAATAAATTTTGGAATACCACTGTACAACATAAGATTAGGACAAACTTAAGCTACTCACAGTACAATAGGGATGACAACTTATCAATGACAGATTATCTTATTAAATATGCAGGATATGTCAGATATTTTAACTCCAGCCATGCATGAGGAGGATTTTATTAGTTTAACTACTAGACACTACTCTCTACACATACAAAACTACATCTTAATTGCAAGACCCAAAACTATTTACGAGATGACAGAGCTAATATCATTAGAACAACAAGAAAATAGTAATGGTAATGAAATGTGGAGTCCACACAGGCGAGACTGATCAGGTGAGAAAGGCGTAATGATATGCCTTACAATACACGCTATCACAATGAAAACAGGAGAAATAATGAATTTCAGGGTCAGAACAGATTCAATTACAACACACAAATCAGAGATTCAAGACAAACAAGGGAGACAGGAACATATAAATTATGTGAGAACGGAAAGAATGAATCAACAGAATTCTACTTCACCCAGGGGTAATAATAGATTTCAGCATAGAGGAAGTATACAAAACAGGGGAAACTTCCACAACTATAATGAAACAAGCAACAATCATCCAGAAGAATATACACGTGGAGGACATAGCAATTTTAGAGGGAGAACAAGAGCTAGGGGCATGGCTCATACTCAAATATCAATGATACGAAATAATTGTAACTGCGGTACAACATGGCAATATTTAAAATTTTAAAAGAACAAAACAAAAAGAGTAAATTTTAAATATTTCTAAAAGGGGGCAATTTGAGGCAGTATTTTAATACCTGAATAATTTCAATTGTAATTGGTAATAAGTAAATTCAATAACAGCCCGCCTTGAAACAATATATATGTTATAATTATTTAAATTGTATGTAACAGTCATTGCAAATGCTTATTTTTTAGTGTAAACACATTTTAATAATGTTATGTGAATACATTACATACTGTAATAATGCAAGAACTGTGAGAATAATAAGTTTTAAGTTGCTAACAATGAGGTAATTGTGGCAATAATGTCTTTAGAGTTTGAAATGTACCGGTTATGATTAGAGCGACGATGACGTAAATTCTGTAACAGTTTTAAATTAGCCAATCAGATTATCTTATTAAATATGCAGGATATGTCAGATATTTTAACTCCAGCCATGCATGAGGAGGATTTTATTAGTTTAACTACTAGACACTACTCTCTACACATACAAAACTACATCTTAATTGCAAGACCCAAAACTATTTACGAGATGACAGAGCTAATATCATTAGAACAACAAGAAAATAGTAATGGTAATGAAATGTGGAGTCCACACAGGCGAGACTGATCAGGTGAGAAAGGCGTAATGATATGCCTTACAATACACGCTATCACAATGAAAACAGGAGAAATAATGAATTTCAGGGTCAGAACAGATTCAATTACAACACACAAATCAGAGATTCAAGACAAACAAGGGAGACAGGAACATATAAATTATGTGAGAACGGAAAGAATGAATCAACAGAATTCTACTTCACCCAGGGGTAATAATAGATTTCAGCATAGAGGAAGTATACAAAACAGGGGAAACTTCCACAACTATAATGAAACAAGCAACAATCATCCAGAAGAATATACACGTGGAGGACATAGCAATTTTAGAGGGAGAACAAGAGCTAGGGGCATGGCTCATACTCAAATATCAATGATACGAAATAATTGTAACTGCGGTACAACATGGCAATCTGGTAAATACTGAGAATACTTAGCAGGAAAACTAAGTTATGTATTGCCTGACGTAGATTCTGGTAATACAGTACCTTCTGCTCTTAGCAGCAAGAATAAAATATCTACACACTTTGTTATCGTCTAAGTACAAACACAGGGAATTGTGAAAACAAATATGATTCACCATACATATACAAACTATTATAGCAGGAAAGGAAGTAAATGTTGCAATAGATTCAGGATCATCAAGCTCTATCTGCTCGAAGAAATTTTTTGAACAATTGTTAAATGAAGGGATACAACTCTTGATAGCCCCAATAAGCAACGTAATATGTAGGGTATCCATAAGTACAATGACCCAAACCATCAAATCACAAGCATTGATACCTATACAGATAGCAGATTTTACATTGGGGGTCGTGTTTGTAATTATTCCAAACTTGATATGCAAAGTTATAATTGGGTGTGATGTTTTAATAGAGTTCAATGCGATAGTTGATTTTAAGGAGGACAGACTAGTATTAAATAAAGGAGAAAAGGAGATATACGTGCCTATTATAAAAGATAAAGTATGTAAAGTACAAAGAATGGAACAAGAAAATGCAGTATATGAAGAAGAGTGCTTCATACAAATAGTTAAATGTCCAAGCAAGCAGGGAAAACAATGAAAGGTTATTGACCCTTAACTTCGAAGAACAGAACACTGACCTTACCAAATGGAACCCTTATGCAAAGAAATCTATGGCAGAAGAAAATATTCTAGAGCAGGTAGAAGATAGTTATGCAACAGAGATAGAAGACAGGAAGATACATACAGACACACTGATGACAAATACAATACTGACAGACAATGAAAAGTTAATAATGGAAAGGATATTAGAAGACAATAAACATGTTTTCAGTGAAATTCCAGGATGGTGTACATCATATGTTCACACATTCACAGTAGAAAATGTACCAGCATTTCAAAGAAAATATAATAACCTACCAGTGTATCTAAGAAACGAAGCTAAAAAGTTAATAGCAAGTATGCTAGAAAATTAACATCATTGAGCTTAGTAATTCACAGTATATAAATAGTGTTTGTTGGATGGTAAAGAAAGACAATAGTTTAAGAATCACCATAGATGGAAGATATTTGAACAAATTCATGCTACCAGATCACGTTCAAAATGAAAGTATAGAACAAACAATAGCAAAATTATCACGTGGCAAATATCTCTCTTCCATAGATCTTACAGCTTCATTTTGGCAAGTCGAGCTAGATCCTAAAGTATGTGATTACACAGCCTTTCAAGTTTTTGGATTACAATATAGGTATTGTGTAAATCCATATGGATTGAAGAATAATGCTGGTGGATTCCTGAGAGCAATACATAGTATTTTTGGTAACACAGCAGATGATTTCTTAATCAGATACACTGATGATTTCCTAATAATAAGTCAAACCTTTGAGGAACATTTAGAAAATGTAATTTATGTATTGAATAAATTACATGAACATGGCATCACTGTAAATATCAAAAAGTCAAAATTCTGTGTACCTGAAATTAAATTCTTAGGATATGTAATAAATGAAGTAGGCATTCGACCAGATGAAGAAAGAATAGAAGCCATATTAAGAATACCACCACCTAAGAATATTCAACAACTACGACGTTTATTTGGAATTTGGAATTATGAAAGTAAATTCTTACCAAGATATGCTATAGAAGTAGAACCTTAAAGACAACTTCTGAAGAAGACAAATAAATGGAAGTGGACAGCAGAACTACAAGAATGTTTTGAAAATGTCAGAAAGCTGTTTGCAAATGTATTGTTGGAACATCCAAGAGATGGGTTAGATTAAGAGTTGTACATGGATGCATCTTGTGAGGGATATGCAGGAATACTAGGACAAAGAGAACTTGACAACACATTTCATGTAATTAGTACTGCATCACGTGGCTTAGCCAATATTGAAAGGAATGCATCAGTAACAATGTTAGAAATTGGAGCACTATATTTTTCACTAAATTCAAGACACATATATTTCAGAAGAAAGTGAAAATATATACATATATTAGCTTAACTTTCATTCAGAAATGTAAGTTATATAGTGGCAAGTTAGCTAGAATGATTCTCGCTATAATGGAATTTGATGTTGAAATTGTACATATTCCAGGCAAACAAAATACATTCAGTGATTTAATATCAAGAATAAATCACAACAAACAATTTCCTGTAAGCTGTTCAAGACAACAATATGAAAATAAAGTGCTCAAAATTGACATTCCAATGAAGAAAGAATTGAAGAATCAATTTAGAAATATTAAAGAAGAGCAAGACAAAGACATTAAACTAGCGGGTTTAAAAGAAAAAGCTCCAAAGATAGAAGAGGCAAAGAACAGTACAATCGTTGTTAAAGATGGTTTATTATATAAGAAACATGGAAAGGAAATAAATAGATGGAAAACATATATTCCAACAAGCATGGAATTGGAAATAATAGAACAATTTCATTTAGGATTAATACATGCAGGTACAGAGAAAACAACCCTAACCATTCTGGAAAATGTATACATCTCTAAATTAGGACATAAAGTAAGAAAATATATATCATGTTGTGATCTTTATCAGAAAGCCAAACAAATTAATGTTGCCTATGACTATACAACAAACTCAATACTTAGATAAACCAAGATGTTTATTAAGTTTAGATTTACATGGTTCAATGCCTATAAGTACATTTGGGTACAAATTTTTATTTGTAAGCTATGACGTATTTAGCAAATATGATAAAATATATGCACTCAGGAATGCAACCAGCATAGCATGCTTAAACATACTAACAAAGTCATATTTCCCAGAGGAAGGAATAGTTGAGGCCATACTTTGTGATAGTGCATCAGTGTTTACCAGTTTTAAATTTATGAATGGAATTAAAGATTTAGGAGTAAAACAGTATTTTTCATCAAGATACAGACCAAATGCCAATCCAGTAGAAAGAGAGAGAAAAGAAATTGCAATCTATCTATGTGTAGTATTCATAACAAGCAGAGCAGTTGGTACTCATACATCAGTATTATTCAAAATCTACTAAATCAATCCATAAATGCAGTTACAGGATTTAAACCAATTGAACTTCACCATGGAAAACTATACAATACATTGAGCCATAATATACCAAAAGTTATTGAAGACCAAGCAATTAAATTACCAGAAAAAGAAGAAATCTTCAAATTAGCATTTTCGAAAATACAAGCAAAAGCCCTCAAGAGAAAACAAAAACATGAAGAAAGAAAACGAAGAGTTTGGAAAATAAAAATAGTTGATCAAGTGTTAGTGAACAAAAGATTATCAAATAAACTTCGTAAAGAATATTGGAGATTATTTCTGAGCTACCATGGTCCTTATGAAGTAATAAATATATTTGGAACAGATACATGTGAACTTAGGAACAATAACACAAATAAAATAATTCGAAGATTCCACAAACAAATGTTAAAGCCATATAAAAGTAAACAATCTGAGGCACAAGAAGAGAAAGAAAATAATGTATCTGGAACATAAAAGGGGAAAGCAATGAAATTTAAAATTGTAAAGTACTATTTAAAATAATAATTTTTACTAAATGTAGAAAATTGTCTACAACAAAGGAAAGTTTAGATAAACAGAAGTAATTAAAAATCCATTGTTAGTAAGAAGAACTGAGTAGCAACTACATTTATATTATAAGTTAGACATTGTAATAAATATTAAAAATGCTTAGGAAACAAATTGCAAAGAAAGGGTAACAAGTGAAATATGTCTAATTTTATGTAAAATGTATAGCATATAAACTGCTTAATAGTGAATGTGATGGTGAATGGAGCAAACTTCGCTCAGATCATTAATCGTGTCAAACAAGTGTATAAGAAGTGTTCTGCTATACACAAGTGTAGTGAAAAACCAATGTTGAAGAAAAAGTGAGAAAGTGACAGTGAAAGATAGGAAGTGCAATAATAAAACTTATGTTTCTTTCTTTCAGGAGACTTTTAGAAAATATTTAAAATTTTAAAAGAACAAAACAAAAAGAGTAAATTTTAAATATTTCTAAAAGGGGGCAATTTGAGGCAGTATTTTAATACCTGAATAATTTCAATTGTAATTGGTAATAAGTAAATTCAATAACAGCCCGCCTTGAAACAATATATATGTTATAATTATTTAAATTGTATGTAACAGTCATTGCAAATGCTTATTTTTTAGTGTAAACACATTTTAATAATGTTATGTGAATACATTACATACTGTAATAATGCAAGAACTGTGAGAATAATAAGTTTTAAGTTGCTAACAATGAGGTAATTGTGGCAATAATGTCTTTAGAGTTTGAAATGTACCGGTTATGATTAGAGCGACGATGACGTAAATTCTGTAACAGTTTTAAATTAGCCAATCAAGAGCAAAGAAAAGTTTTAAGTTAAATGCAGATATTCTATTGGACTAGAATTAGCCAATCAGAGACTTGCAATACCGAAGCTTATGGGTTTTGACCGTTGAGGGTTACTCAGTTGCTGGCGAGACTTGATAGAGTACAGATGGGAAAATGTGTTCTCTACGGGTGATCAGTAAAAACAGATATATGCGCTAAGTGAATGTATAAAAGTTTCTCACAGTTATTTAAAAGTGTAGTGATCTATAAATATGTGCAAATTTAAATAAAAGAAGTTAATTTAAAAGTTTAATTTTGTGATGTCTACAATATTTGTCATACCGTGCCCTACCCAAGATACATGACTAGAAAGTAAGACTGACACAGGCGAGGAAATTCAAACAGTAATATTACGTAAGCATAAAAATTCAAACCTACGCCCAAAGAGTGTTACAAGCTACATAAAACAACAGTTGAACAACATAACCTTCTTTAAGTTTACGTAAACATATATTACTCAACAACAGCAGCAAATTAACCTCTTCAAGTTAGCTTCCAAGCCTGTGGCTAACAACAACAGTAAAACTACAACAGTAGAAGAAAACAACACACTTCAAGTTTGGCTCCAATTTGCGGGGCAGATTAAATAATTTACGTAATTTATTACATGAACCAAATAACAGTTAAAGTAAATTACTACTTCATAGTGAATTGAAGACTTTGGCTGATAATGTTAAAATTGTGTACAGTAAACTCTGGACTATCTGTGGTGTCTCAGGGGAAAAAAAATTAACTGAATAAAGTATATATATGCTGTACTATGAGCCGTCAACCAGGAAAATATGATAAAAGTTGAATACTACTGACAGGCTTATCATGCATTGAAAGCTTACAGGCCTTCATGGATGGGGTGGCAGTCCATTGCTCTTTTGTTTTGGTCATCACTTTCACATTCTCTGATCACATGGTGGCCTTGGACTTTAGCATGCATGGGCAAGCATATTCACTCACTCGGTCAAGTCAGTGATCTCTCATTGCCTGTTGCCACTATTGCTTCTCAGTGTTGACATTTTTTAGTTGACAAAGTGTGCTAAGTGCTGGTCATGTTTAATATTTTTTTGTCAGTGCTCTGGCTTAATGTTTTTGTTGTTGAATTAATAACACTGGTCAGCAAAAAAAATGAAAAAACAATCCCTCTTTGGAAAAAAAATTGTTTACCTTAAGTATTCAACAACACTGTGTCAAAATATGTTCGTCATAGTTCTCTAACATTACCATTTTTGGGGCAGGTAGCTCTAAAATTTGAAAAGTACATTTTTGGTAAATTTTACTAGTAAATTAGTTTTTGTTTTAATGTAAAAGTGATAATTGCCACCAATAATTTCATCCTTAGATAGGATCATAAAGGCTTCTTAATGGTGCCTGGATGAACACCTTGATATTGCAATAGGAACATAGAAAGCATGACCCTCCGCAGACTGATAAACAGGAAGAATATTATTGGTAACATAAATCCATCAATACTTCTCGCTCATTCAGTTAACATGAAAGAAATACATGCAAGTATGCGACGTCTTTTACATAAAATAAACTACAAAGACCATCAATGGGACACATGTGCTGACCTTACAAGTTATAGCATTGTCAACGGGGCTACAACAGGTGTATACAAAATTTAACTGCTTCATGTGTGAGTGGGACAGTTGCACAAGTTTCACAGTTGTGAAAAAAATGGCCACCTCGAGAAGAAAATATTCAGTTCAAAAAAATGTGGCGCATTAAGCGTTAGTCAACAGGGTAAAAATTATATTGTCTCATCCTCACATTAAGATTGTCTTAATAAAACAATTTGTGAAGGCAATGGATAATTTAATCAAGAGATGAAAAGTTCTAATTTGGACTTTTTCCCTGCAAATGTGGGAGACATTTCTGATGAGTATGGTAAAAGATTTCACCAAGATAATAGCTGAACTGGAAAGGAGATACAGCAGAAAATGGAACGAAAACATGTTGACAGACTACTTTTGGACTCCTGTGCTAGAGAGACATGAACTATATATATATAAAAATAAAAAAAAAAGACAACAAAATAATTTTTCCATTAAGGTGGAAATTTTCTTACATTGTAATAGTGTTATTGCTGAGATAGTGATAAATTACAGTTAGGGTTTAAAATAAAATTGGATGAAAGTGCAGTATTATGTCTACTCTGTATTCACTCTTAGATTGATCCGCGTCAAAACAAACCCGTGACCAGTGCACCGCTATAACGTATCCTTCCGCCATTTGCACAGAAATACTGTCACACTTTCGAACCATGTGGCGAGTACAAGCGGCATGTAGTGCAAAAAAGAACAGAGTCCTTATTTCGACAACTGAAATGGTGACTAGCATATTCTGTTAAGGGTTAAAGGTCATAAGATTGATAGTTGCAACAAAATAAACGTTTGCACATATAATATTAGTTAATTCTGAAACAAATGAGCGAAAAATAAAGTAACAGATATGCGATAACCTAATTTATTCGTTCTCTGGAAGCGGCACTTTATTAACTGTTGGCGGCTCATCTTAAAAAAGAAATTGTGCACTGTTACGGGAATTGCATTCTTCTTAAAATCAATACATTCTTGCATCGCGTATTTCATATGCTTTTTCCGGGTATAACCACTTTTCTCATTTCAGATTTTTTGCACAAGCACTGTTTGTTTGTACTTGTATCGAAACACCGGTGAACTCGGAAGTTAATTTCACCATTTCTTTCACGGAAACTGTTGGATATTTCTCACATAACTTATAATAAAGATTCAACACTATTGATATTTCACCACCAGTCAATGGTTTGCGCGGCTAATGTTTTACATAATTCGACGAAAACACAAGAGAAAATTCACCTTCTGCCATGATACTAAACACAACTGCTGGTTTCTGACTGTAAACAATATTCTGCGTCTACCCGGATGTCAGGTGACTCATACGAATTGCATCATGGGAGTTGTAGCTCTCTTTTACGGTATAAATCAGCGTTAAATAAAACCTTAGGTATTTGTATAGAATATTATACTATTTAAGGATAAGTTCATTCTAAAATTCAGAGATTAGCATAGGACTACTTTCCTGGGTGCATTGCTACCTGATGCACCACGGTGCACTGACCACGTAGGTTTGTTTTGCCGCGGATCAACCTAAGAGTGAATATAGTTTACATGTATGTTACAAATTTATGGAGAAGGTTCAAGTGTGTAGCACATTAAATTTTGGCCAGAACATTTGTAACTGAAAATAATTCAGCTCAGCTACTCATTGCTTCCAGTATTGAGTGTTATTTAACTATTTCACTTAGTTTATTTGTAGTGATGTTAGGTTTTGCATGCCAGTAGCAGTGTCTTTCTGCATGCAAGTAATGTTTCATTTTTTAGCAATAAAAATGCAATAGCTCTCTTAACCCATTAATGCCTGAATTATTATTTTGTTAATTTTTATTGGTTTTTTTTAGTTATTAACACAAATGTACTGAATAAAATACAAGAATAAGTATTCATTACTCACTTCTGAAAATATTTGCCGTTACCACACGGTAAAGATAGGCGCTTCCACTATCTAGTTTTATGGTGTATGATTTTCATTGAGAAATTGTTTTCTGAATCTTCAGCAGGCTACTATTCTACATCATTATTAAAGGTAATACTGTCTACCTCAAAAATTTAACAGTTTGAACTAAGTATGAAAACATATTGTGTAATTCCACAAAAATGCACTTATGGTATACACACCAGTATTTTCTACATTTATAAAATCACACAAAATCTAATGAGTATGAAAGACAATAAAGCAGGTGATGCACAATCCAACACTACACTTAAGCACATTGTTCTCACACTTGATTTACAGTTGTCATTGTCACACCTTTTCCTTTTTCCTCCTTCTATTGGCTGGACAAGGTGGTCAGTTTTGTCAAATCTTATAGAATCTGATATATGACCTCTAAGAGATATCCTTGAAGCTCTGGTCTTCCAACTCCTTTTGTTACAGTCTGGTATCTCTTGAGATAGATGGTAGCCATTTCTCTCTTGAAATCCAGCTGTTCTGATTGTCCACATCTAGCATTCACGCAAACAAAGGCCAGTACTATCTTTTGCTTCGTATCCCAATGCGATAGCAGGCAATATTCTGATCCATTCGGTCAGTACCTCCCATAAAGATGTATTTGGCAACTAGCCTTGGCCTTGGGATCATTACAGTTTGCTTCTGATGCTGTGAAAAGCTCTTTGCTTGATCAACTTCTTAGCACCACATGAAGAAGAGATCATTGTGACTAATGAGTTATCCATCCTTTGGACATAAAGCAGTCCATCATTCTTCTCTAATGCTGTCTCAAAATGCCTACTATCTTTTTAGAGAATGCTTGCTTGTTTTCCAGCGGGCATCCTTTAGGGACTCTATTTTCTCCAACAGTGCCAAAGGCAGGCAGAATAGCCACAATATCGGATAGATGAGAAAAGTGGTGCACTAGAAAATAAATTATCCATGAAGAAGCTGTAGTTCAGTTTTCTTTTCTCATCTGGAGCTTCGTTAAGCAATAAGAGTAAGGGACTTGCTGCTTTACCAATTAACTATTCGTAGTCAGCATAACAGTTTGATCCTTGACCTTGGCACAAATTAAAATTCACCAAGTATCCATCCTTGGTGTTCGGGCTCCATATCTTATAGCCAAATCTACTGGGCTTGCCACGGATGAATTGCTTGTACCAATGTCGGCCGAAATATTTGACCATACATTCATCAAATGATAGTTGTTCCTCGGGTATGAAATTATCAACGCATCTCTTTAACTTTTCCATTATAGGCCATATTTCTCATGCCTTATCATTGTGGTCAAATCTAGTGTTGTCTGCAAGGTGCAGAAATCTACATATTTGAAGAAATCTGTCTCTTCTCATTGACCGAGAAACAGCCAGGTTCTTTGTGGCATCATTTGAATTTTAAAAGTGCCTTTTAGAAGGCAAGTTATTGTAGCCACTAACATATAGAATGGCAATGAAGCAGTATATTTCTTATGCTGTTATCTTTGGGTCCTGAAAATTTAAAAATAATGCATAGCACCTGATTTCCTCTACACCTATTCTTTCATTGTTTGGTAACTTTATTTCAGCGTTAGCCAATAATTGATGAGATGTTAGGTTGTCAGATAATCATCTTCATTCACATTTCCAGAATCCTCATCTGTGTCTGTTTGGTA
This sequence comes from Deroplatys truncata, assembly GCA_030765065.1. Classification (NCBI taxonomy): domain Eukaryota; kingdom Metazoa; phylum Arthropoda; class Insecta; order Mantodea; family Mantidae; genus Deroplatys; species Deroplatys truncata. The sequence continues at coordinate 516,620,098 of CM060990.1, forward strand.
CTTAGCTCTAAGCATATAAAAATATACTTGAAACGGATGTCCATTTCTGCTTCACATTCAGTGACAGCAGTTTTCAAACAATCTGTACGTTATTATTGTGACAAATGCAACAATGAACACTATTGTCCTAAACATGGTTCCTTTGCAGAGCGATTAGCAGTGGTACCAAACCTCCAGCATAATTTTTAAAATTGCAATAGTAACTAAGAATGTGTTATGTGCAATACCATATGGCAACACTAGGCATTAATGGGATAATGCTTATTTGGAATGCGCATTTATTTGTTTACAGTTACATACAATGTTATTCATCATTATTTACCCAATCTGAGATAAAAACAAAGCATCAGGCCATAATTTCAAATGTACAGGCAAAACTTTTATTTTGTCTATATAAATTTATGGCTCTTTTAAAAATGGTACATGGTAGAGCAATTTGGTTTTCAAATTCAGTGTCATGAAAACCATAAGAATCATTCTTTTTTTCTCCAAGAGGATTTTGGTGCCAACTAGTATAATGACTGAAAAATGAAAGGAGGTTGCAATAACAATTACCCAAAAACTGGAAGTGATTTCTAAAATAAAAAAAACAGTGTTTGAAGAAAGCAGATGTGTTTGGAATATGGGATATGGGGAAACAACAGTGCGAGACATTTTAAAGCAAAAAGACAAACTGGTGACGTTTACCTCAATGTCGACAATGCTTCTGGGATGAGAAAATGAAACTCAATGAAATTTTTTGATTTGTTAGGCCTGCAAGATGACTTTCATGTGCCGTCTGGTTGGTTAACTTGTTTTGAGCAATGGCATGGAATTTAAGAGGTTGAACTTCATGGAGAGAAGCTGAGCAGTGATCAACAAGCAACTGATCATTTTCAAGGTGGTTTGAAGTGTGTGTGTTTGAACTTTCCTATGAACAAATTTACGATGCAGACAAGTCCAGATTCCTTTGGAAATGTCTTCTGACTCGTACATTGGCAAGATTTTTGTACCTCAAATGCACAAAAAAGTTGCCAAATAAAAAGCTGTTTTGTTGACTGACAATGCACCTGCACACCCAGCTACAAGTGTGCTTAAATCTTCTGACAGGTAAATTTTTCTGAAATTTCTGCCCCAAATGTTACTACACTGGTGCAACCAATGGACTAGGGAGGTAATTGCAACCATGAAAAGAACCTACAGAATGAAGCTGCTAATGTCAAAAATCCAAAAAGGCTTTGATCTCGAAGAGTTTTGGAAAAGTTACATTATTTTAGACAGCATCTACAACTTTGCATCGGAATTCAATCAATACCTTAACCTTGTGAAGTCTTGGAGAAAACTCTTGCCAAATTTTGAAATAAATGACAACCCAAACACTTCAAGAAGTGAATGAAAACCTGCCTGTTGCTGCACTGGTTGACCTAGTGAAGTCTCTTTCGGGAGTTGAGAATGTTGAAGAGAACATTACAGACTGGTTGAACTGTTATGAGCCGGAATTCAAACGCTTGACAGATGAAGAGATTGCAAACAAAGCAAGCGGAATAAACAAAGATCAAAGTAAAAGTGAAGAATATGAGCGCAATGTGCAGGCTCGGATGACACATGAACAGCTTTGCAACACGTCGATGGACTGCTACAGTATAGAGGAGCGAGATGGCAACACACAGTTGTCTGAAAAACTCATGCTACTGAAAGTGCAGTCAAGAAACAAAAACAAATGACTGATTTTTTCACATAAATTTCAATCTAAAGAACTGTTTTATTTGCCCCTCAGTTTTAGCCTGAGGTTATCCGTAATTTTCACTATCCGTGGTACCCATGCCACCCAATTCTGTAGATAATTGGGGTAGTTGCTTTTTTAAAGTGAATATTTGCAGTGGCATGCATAAAACAAGATTAGATTGTTGCTGCATATAACTTACGAGGTGGATCTCTCTTTTGCGGAGTAGTTACTCCAGCTTGGTATGCATATGTAAAGAGAGATGATGGCTTAAACTATCAAATAGTCTCCTCTGCAGCTCATGTGTAAATATATATCCCAGCAAGAAGAACAGCAAAATCAAATTAGCTTAGGCAAATTCAATTTGTAATTTCATCCAGAATAGGTACAATAGCAGCCTTGCTGAGGTGTTTATTTGGGTTTAACCTCGGATGAATATTATATAGGTATGATTCTTTTAACATCTTAGCTCATTTTGGCAATCACTTGATTCTAGCCTGATTGGTTAAATGTAGTTGAACCCAAGGAAGGAAACTTGTTTCTTTGTTTGTTTTTTCACTTGCTTGTGCATTTGAAACGTAAAAATGGTACACCATGCATTTCTTTGAAATTTAATGAAAATTAAGCATTTTACCAAACATTTTCCTTCCCCGGTGATCAATGTGAACAGGAAAAGTTTTGTACAATACAAAGCCAAGAATAACAAGCAGTCAGCCTACATTCTAATAGATTTCTTGATTTATGTTGAATTTAATTAAATACTAAGTATATACATAGTTAGGTCTCAACCTTAACACTACTGTTTACGTTATGCCATAACTTAAAACACAACAAATATAAATAATTAATAGACTTCGGATATTTAGGTTTTTATCTATTGTTTTCCTTTACAGCCTATTGAGCCCTACATAGACAATTACACATATAATTGACCTAAAAAGGTATTAACCAACTTTTATAGTGCCTATAAGCACCTATTTCAACATAAATGCCTTTTTTTTAAATTCCAATGAATTTATTCACTACGCTGTTGTATTCAATAAATAATTATTTAATCAACAACAAACCTTTCAATGACTGGATACTTATTTGATTTCTGTTTGATAAAATGCAGCGTGGTGTAGTTATTAAAAGGTTTAGCACAACAATAAATAAAGCAACAATTAGTGAAATCTTAAGGTGCCGCATTCAAAATTGGAACTTCGGCAATGGAATACAATAACTGGCCCACGTCTGGTTCTCAGAAACAGTTATTTGAAAATAAGGCAAAGTGTCGGTTCGTGTTCATAATATAACTATATTGAAGTCTTTGGTTGGTGTGATAATTTTTCTGCTAGTGCTGCAAAATGCCTAAGAACAAATTACCAAAAGTGCATTAATAAGAACGTGGATTTCGGATTTCCAGTCTTATACAACAGATGGGAAAATAATCTTGTCAGGTCTGCAATAAAGAGAAAAGCTTTTTACTGTATTTTCTGTCATTTTTATTATTCACATGAGACCATGTATGTTAACTACCGTGATTAGTATTACCGTATGACTTTTATTTCTATCTGAAAATAATCTCAAACTTGTTTGATGCATTTAATTAAGTTCAATACTGAGATATAACAGTACAACAGATCAAGACAATACTAATTTTGTAAAAGACAAATTTTTTTTAAGTTCTACTAAATTTTATGTAAATTATATTGGTTATTCATTTAAAATTTTAATTATGTTAACAAAATATGATTTACCGACATTAAAATATATTCATAAATATATTCTTCTACTTAAGGATTCACTTGGTACAACACGAGAAAGCTTCAATGCATCAAACAAATTCTAAAAAGAAAGATTCTCAGAAGCAAACTTTACTTACACAGCCTATGCCCTCAAAAATAAAATCCCAGTTCTATTTTGATATGTGTAAAGTATTCGCTGCAGCCAACATTCCTTGGAATGTGGTTGAAAATACAACAATGAAGTCCGTTTTTTAAAAGTATTGCAGAGAAAGAATACCCTTCGAATCGACACTTAGAAAAAATTATCTTGAGATGGGGTATGAATCACAGCTGGATGAAATAAGATCAGAAATAGGAGATTCCTACATCTGGATTTCTGTAGATGAAACCACAGATGCCCTGAGGCGAAGTATATCAAATTTAATTGTTGGGAAATTAGATGAAGAAAATTATGGAAATTCGCATTTGATTTGTTCGAAGATGGAGAAAACTAATAATCAGTTGCCTACTTCGTAAACTCCGGACTAAAAGTACTGTATCTGAATGGTGTAAAGGATGAAAGGGTGTTGTTACTGTACACTGATGCAGCACCATATATGATAGCAGCTGGGAAACTTTTGAAGGTATTTTTTCAGCATTTAACACAACGTTACTTGTCTGGCTCATGCACTTAGAGTAGCTGAGGAGGTTCGAAATCAGTTCCCCAAAATCAATGATTTAATATCCTCCACAAAGAAAGTATTTTTAAAGTCAAATTCTAGAATTGCAGCTTTCAAAGAAAGGTGTTCCAATCTGCCTTTGCCACCAGCGCTTATGTTGACAAGATGGGGTACGTGACTGCAGGCTGTGAAGTATTACAGTGAGAACATTGGCAGTGTTGAAGAGGTTGTAAATAGTTTTTCAGAAGAAGAATCGCAGTGTATTAAGGTTGTCCAGAATGTCCTACAAGAAAAAGGTTTGAGACAGAATCTGTCATATATTTCCGCTAATTTCACATTTTTAGCAGATACTATAGAGCAGTTGGAATCGTCAAAGCTCAGTCTCACTGAATCAATCACATTATTTACAAGAGCAGAAAGTCAGTTAAACAAAGCTGTTGGTGAGGTTGGGAAAATTGTTTCCAAAAAACTACAAATGGTGCTCGACAAAAATCCTGGATATACGGTTCTGAAAGGAGTATCATATATTTTAAGCGGACGTGAGGCAGACCTCCCTACAGTATTTATCCGCATATGGTTTCCCTTTTCAAGTATGTTCCAGTCACCACCGAAGATGTTGAGAGATGTTTTTCAGCATTTAGGCGAATTCTGACCGACAAAAGACATAAACTTACCCCACATCATCTGGAAATGCTTCTTGTTATTTATTGTGGTCAAAATTATGGCCAAAAGTGAAATTGAAGAATCTGTCATTTTAAAAATAACAATTTTGCATTAATTTTTAAAATTCATGTAAGATGTAATTCTATCCTTTATATTTTAATTAACTGACAGCGACACTGCTTTTTTTATAGAATGATTGTTCAATTACTATATTATCTTATCTATCCTACTGTATTTAAGTGTGTTTTGAAATAAAACATTAATCACTGTGATTTGCATGGTGTGATGCATAAAATTTGTTTATTTATTGTGCCTATTAAAGAAGTATTTCCCTACTTTTTAGGACCTAAATATCCAAAGTCCAATAATTACATACCAGCATTACATTAGGTATTCCAGTAAAATGCATAAAATGCTGAAATATTTTGAGTGATTACCAAGTGCATTGAATTAAGTTAACTCTTCTTTACTCTTTCACTTGAGGGAAAGAATTACGGGGCTTTGCTTAAGTAATATGCAGTTCAGACATAAGCTTATTACTAGGCTGCAGATTTCTTAAGCACTAACGCCAGAACGAAGGGAAATTAGGTTGGCTGCAACTGGACTTTAAGCAGTACCATTGGAGGTTACACCCCTGCCCCCACTCCACGTACAGTCTGTGCACATATTCAGTTGCACCTTGTCCTGCTGTCTTCAAGTGCCGGTGCTGTGTCGCTTTCTCTGACCACGCTAACAGGTACGTGGTTATATGTAGAACTAGTTTGCCTAAATCATGATCTGTGCAAAGAGAAAATGCAGGACTATATTAAGGAATTTGATTCACAGTATTTTACTGTTAATTGTGATATAATAGAATGCAAACTGTGTCATTCAGAAATAAGAGGAAACAAACGCTTTAATGTTAAACAACATTGTCATAGTAAACGACATTGCCAACAGGTGCATTTAGTGGGTTCAAATGAGCCCGATGTAATTATACCCTCTACCTCAAGCACACAATTGACTTTTTTTGCAGATTTATGCCACATGATACGGGTTAATATCCCATTTAACAAATTACACAATCCATGTTTTAAAAGATTCATGGAAAAGTGCACAAAAAGATGTGTACCAAATGCAGCAACAGTATGGAAGGGGTACTTAAAAGACACAGGCGTAAAAAGCATAGATTAGTTGCGTTATTTAAAGCTTATACTGGTTCAAATGCTTGGGCGGATGTTAGAGAAAGGTTAGAGAATCCAGCACACTACGGTCGAAACGATCATCTGTTTAAAATTAGGGGTAGAAAGTGCAGAACCGACGTGGGAAAATTTTCTTTTGTTAATAGAACCATTGAGGAATGGAATGAATTGCCTGTAGCAGCCTTTCAGGGCTGTCCTCTGACCTTAAAGCAGTTCAGAAATAATATTAGCAGAATAAATGTTGGTTAATTAACTAGTGTACTCATTTCACAAACTATACTATTAAAGTTGACACTACCAGGTTGAAAATACTGGTAACTAAATATAAGGACCAATTGTAAATAGTTAAGTACCTCGAAAATAGTTACGTACTTTGTAAATTGTTAAGTACTTTGTAGATAGTTAAGTAAATTGAGAATAGTTAAGAAAATTGTGAATAGTGAAGTAAATGGTGAATAGTTAAGTAATTGTGAATAGTTAAGTAAACTATAAATGGTTCAGTAATTAGGGAGTTTAAAAGCTTCGTTAATATTTAAAATTAATCATTTTGTATTGTTAGTCTTGTTTATTATTATTATTGTAAGCTAGTCATGGTGATGTAAATTTTGTACGGTTTAATTCTGCCACCGGGAAGTACCCAATTGCAGAATAAATAAATAAATAAATACATACATACATACATATGGAAACGTACTTGATTATATGAGAGATTCTGTGGCCGATAATCCAATTTGGTTGTCAATTGATGAAATGCAAGATAGTGCCAAGAGATCAATAGTTAATGTTGTAGGAATACTCTTACCTGATGGTGCAGAGGAAATATGTATGTTAACAACTGAGGAACTAGACACAGTAAATTCCTCAACTATTGTTAATGTATTCAACGATTTGTTGTTGCTTCTGTGGCCTAATAGGATTAAGAAAGAAAACGTATTACTATTCATAACATATGAAAAAATCAGCCAAGGAAATTCAGAAATCATTTCCAAAGATGGTGTGCATAACATGCCTTGCGCATGGTCTCCATAGAGATTTGAATGTGTGTTTGTGACGTGGACAGATTCATTCCAAATGTTAAGAAAATATTTTTAAAAGCACCATCTTGAATCAAAACATTTAAGCAAATGGTGCAGGAATTCCATTACTACCTCAACCTGTCTTAATGTGGCAGGGAACATGGTTGGATGCTGCTATTTATTATGCCAAATACTACTATAAAATCAATTAAATAATAAACAAACTTGAGAAAGATGAGGCTTCGTCAATAACAGAAGTAAAAGCTATAATGACTCCAGGGTTGTTTGAGAATATTTCATTTATTGAACGTCATTGTGGGGATGTGTCGCAAACCGTCACATGTTTACAATCGTCCAGATTAGAAATTCCCAAAGCTCTAAAACTAGTTGAATTAAGCGAAAAGCTGAATAGTATACCAGAAACTCCTGTCAGAGAAAGGATACGAAATAAGTTCAGATTGGTACTGGAGAAAAATTAGTGGGTATGCAGATTTGTCATATCCGGGATCAGTTACGCAATGTGGAAAATGCAAAAGACAATGGTGCAATTGACATAAAATATTATATGTTTGCACCTATCACGTCTAGCGATGTAGAATGCAGTTTTTCACAATATAAGGAATGTCTTACTGCAAATTGTAAAAGATTCACATTCAGGAACTTCAAGATGTACATGGTGATTCACTGCAATAGGGGCATGCACAGTAGCAACTACGAATAAACACCTACATCTAATGCAGGATTGTATTGATAAAGATAAGAGCTATCTGTTGAAAATATATAGCATACATATTAAAATGTATAACTGCATTGTATATTGAAACGGTAATTTTGTTAATATTGTGCCAACATGCTATTGTAAGTCTTGTATAATTAAAATAAATATTGCTTACAGTAGGTCTGTGTAGTATACACTGTTTGCCCCTTATATATTGCATAAGGTAATAGGAAATATGTAAACATTAGGCAGTATCTATTTCGTAGTCGATAGTAGTGCCATGCTTAATTGTTTATTCAACCAACTGTGCGCCTGCAGCTGTCACCTGATCGTCCTCGTTTCCATATTTGACTCATAGCCATTGCTGTTTACATTTTGTGCGACAGATCTAATGCTTTGTGTGCAAACCACTTGAGTAATCCTCAGCTCACTTATTACTATTTCTGAATATTCTTTTATTCATTCTCTCCACTCAGAATTAGTCTTATAACTGTTGAATTCAACAGTCAGAAAATAAGCCTTTCATAGGTCTGGAATATAATCAAAATAGGGAACGGCATAACTATGCCTTTCAAAGACATTCCTTACAAAGAAAATATTACGTGATTAAGCTTGTGTTTTTATTTTTGCAGTTTGCCCAGCTGGCTGGAAACCTGGAGCCAAAACAATGAAACCGGATCCAACAGGCAGCTTGGAATACTTCAGCAAAGTGGAATGAAAAGCATCGGATTAAATAAGCTCTGTTCACCTTTTTAGTTCCTTAATTGATATTTCTGGTACTCTCTAAGATAGTGGTAATAAGTTGTTCATCATACTTAAATGTATTTATCTCTGGAACAGAAAGTTGTTGTTTTCATGAGCATTACTTATTTTGCATTAGATTGCCAACAATACAATTGCTAGAGATGTGAGGAAAACTGCTTGAATATGGCTTTGTAAATCACAAAAATGGCAGGTGCAAAGAGTTAGCAATCTACTTCTGAAGGAAGCAGTGAACAACTGATTACCCTTGATGGCTGTACTAAATGTTTTAACAAAAGTATTAAAGAAAGCACTTTTTCTGAAGTTGTTTTTTATTCCTTTTATTATAATTTTGTTATGTATTCCTAAAAGTCTGTTCAGTATGTCCAGAACCATTAAGACATACTGAGCTGAAGTTTGTTACAGTACTATACTCAACCAAAGAAGTGAAGCATGTGTTCTTTTCTCCAGTTATATATTATATAACTGAAATACCAAAGTGTCGGTTAACATGATTTAAACACTTAGCATAGATTCTAAGTTTTGATAATAAAACTTTGTGCATAATTGGTAGCCAATTTTTAAACTATGTCTGATTTTGTTTATATAGAATTTACCAATGTTCTTTGAATCTCATTTCATGCCTAAAGGTGGAATTGGTCACATGCCCTATGAAGAGAAAGTTTTTAATATGTGAATTGGGTTAAACCTCTGGCTGATAAATTGACTGTGGTATAGGCGGAAAAATTTGTTTTTGAAATATTTACAGAAATTAGAGGCTCAAATGAATTAACAGGTTCAGCTACCTGGTGAATTCACTGGAATAAATCATACCACCTACTGTCTTTCTTTGCACATGCATTTGTCAGTGCTATTCACTGTGGATGGGAACACCACTTCTCAAGTCCAAAATATTAATCAAGATGTCACAGCATTTTATTGTTCCATTATGTTGTGGAATAAGAGGCATTGTGATTAAAAGCTTCACGAGTCTAGTTTCTTTGGAAACATATTAGTAACTTCTCAGGCATTAATGTAAAGTCAAGATTTCACATCCTTAAGTCTGATATTAAACATGAGCCAGTTGTTAAACTTCTTAACCATAAAGTTCCACAAGTACTATGCACAAATAAATGGATACATCAAACCAGTATTTTATCCAAATGAAAAGGCTTTATAAGTATCAGTCTAGTAGATATGAAGTGGAAGCATATTAGCATTGCTGTGTCTAAAATTGATTGAAGCATATGAGTAAAAATTTCTCTTCAGATGACATGTTCTTGGAAATATAAGAAAACTTATGTTAAAGAAGCAGCCAATTGTTACATGGAATGTTACATGGAAATTTCTGTTAAATATTGGTCTGTTAAGCATTATGATGTAATAAAATGTTTGGTCTATGTAACACCTGGAAAAATTGTCATTAAAGTGTTAACAGGTGAAAGCAGCAAAACTTATTTTCTGGTAAGTGTTGTAGACTGTTTTGAAGCACTGCACTAAAAGCTCAGGTTGCTTGAGCAGGAGTTCCTTAAATAATTGCATGTGTTAGTGTATTCCACAGTTAGCAACATTTCATTTCCTTGCCTTCCTGCTTTAGGGGGGGAAAGAGTGCACTAAATTCTTCAACATTATGCTTTTACAAGTGTTAGATTTTTCAAGGAATTTATGTGGTAACAGTTTGTGCACTCATGTTGTTGCACAAAATATTCACTAGTGTTACAAACAAGACCTCTTGAGGAACTGGCAATATAAGTCCTTTTAAATTGGGAGGGTTATTTTGAGTTCAGTTTAATGGGCAGAGGAGGGTTGTGAAATGTAGACCATCCAACTAACAGTCCTTGCCCACAGGAATATAAAATCATAATGTTCTCAAATATTAAATAATTGCCCCCCCCTCAGCAGTGTTACATACTTCTGTGGTTGAAAGTACCTTTTCTCACAGAGAACTTTGGCAGACTTGACTAAATTGTTTTATGCATTTGCACAGAATTCACAAATGTGCAAAACTGCAGTTTTACAGTACTTTGTCCTTGAGTTTTTAAAGTTGTTAGTTTTTTCTTAATCTGGTTGTTTATTCTCAAAAGGTAAGTAGCCCAAGTCAGAAATCACAAATATTATAAAAGCATAATTTGGCATCTATAAGTAGTATGGTCATAATTCATTCAGCAATTGTTTAAAATATAACACTTCTTTAATAGCAGTAGTATATGCACCTTTATATTCCTTTTTTTTATTTTGAAAACTGCACAGTGAGGTGTGGATTATTGGAAACGTGACTGCTTTCCATTTAATCCTATTAGGTAAATCACCGTACAGGACATGCTTGAGTTGCCTCCATCAGCTGTGCTATAGTTCCCCAACGTGACCTTGTGCTCAGTGATTCTTTTTTTCCTTGGCATTTCAAACTTTAACTCTCTCTCCCTCTCTTTTGTTTATGAACATGTGTTTGTATGAATTGTCTAAATAATGAAAGCGCATGTTATTTTACCCTCTACTGCTATCATCAGAAGTAGTATCAGTCATTAAGCAGAATCATTGGAGTTCACTCAGCTCCATATGGTGTTAATCTCTGAGCAGTAATTGATAATCCCAATCTTCCTTAAAGCTCTTTGATTATTTTTTCAGTGATCAGAGCCCATGACCAAAGAATCCAGGACAAAATTTGTTTTGTAATAGATATTGATGCCACTTCCTTTCATTAGATCAAAGGAACCAAATGCTATGCGTTCTCCACAAAATTGACAGTTAACAGAGGTCTTATCAGCTGAAAAACTGATGAAAGTCCACCGTGTACCTGAGCAGTGTTGAGATGGGGAAATTTAATTTCTCATCACCTCTGTTAAATGGTACTGAAAATTGTTGAAACGAAAGTGACTCATTTGTGAAGCAACGCTGCAGGGTGTAATTCCCATACAACTTTCAGCCACTGTCTTATCCCTTTCAGGTTGGACACATTTTAATGTAAAAACTTGTATTTTTTCATTGAGAATAGACCATATGGTGCCATAGGATACTAAAAAAAATCTGCAACACAGGGGTGAATCAGAAAGGTCCTGCACAATTGTATGAATTAGGTTTTATTTGAGAAACATATACCTGCCATAGCAAATTCTCATAATTGCATTCAGGCTTACATCGGAAAGATATTAATAGCAAAAGATGTATATAAAGCACAACAGTATTCCAATGTTAATGGAAAAACTTTTTCAATTGTACTTGAAATTGTGTTTTCATGAAAATGTACCTAAAATAGAATGCAAAAAGCAGTTATAGCCATCAACCGAATGATTATGATGCAAATGGCAAACAGAACTCGACTGATTTGACTGACACATGAAAATTTGTAAAATAATTCTGATATTTTCACAAACATTGGTATTGTAAATGGTACTGCTTACATTTTAAATTTCCGTGTAGTGATTTGTTACTAGACTACAAAGTGAGCCTCGAATGTTTTGAATAAACCAAGTGTTTAAAATGGAACAAATGCTTTGTTATTAAAACTTCTTTTTATGATGAAATGCAGATTTCACAGACTGTGTACAACAAAAGATTTTTCACATGAGGCCTGTTCAGTAAGCTTCAAATTGACACAAGTAAAGAGTGCAATTTAATTTAAGGGCAGTATTTTCTTTGTGTATGTGTGTGTTTTTTTTTAAATTAAAATGCCAAAAAATTGCAATGTGTGGAAAAAAACACATTTTGAAAAAATTCCCATTTTCAAGCTTGAATATACACTGCACATGTTACAAATAAAGATTCTTGGGGAAATGATACGGTTGGCGAAGGATCTTGTGCCATTAAATGATAAGATATCACAATATATTGTCCTAGAGCAGTCGTATATGAAAATGGGCAATTGATCTACTACTAGTAGCAGGCCTGATGTCTTTATCACTGCTTTGAGTATTCAACATATCTATTTGCTGGTGTTTGGAAAGAAAATTCAGTAAGATCTAAACTTCCTGCTTAACCATTGAAGTAGAGCATCCACACCACTGGATAAAATGTATTTAAAGTCTGGCTTTAGTAAGCAAAATATTACTTTATAAACTGACATTAACAATGATATGTTAATTAAAACAAGAATATGTTGAGCAGAAGTTTTGCTAAATTAACCTCAAATCTTATTATTTTGAAAATTAATTTATGTATTTATGCCTAAAATACATTTATTGTTCCTCTAAAAACAAGTGCTGGTTACATTTGAAAGACATTCGATATTATGCATGCTCTAATGACAAATACACATGTTACATAACCTCATTTCTTATTGTCCATACACAAATTAAGGGTGATCCGCAGAATTGTGCAAGTAGTACTATATTTCGCTTAAAAGCATTCATATTTTAAAAAGTAGGTAATTATTAATATAGTTTACTTTTCTTCAATCTTTTTGGGAAGGTTTTAGAATATTACAACATATAAAAAATTTTAGAAATTTGTGACTACAATATAGTTTAGTGTTCCACAACATGTAGCACTGCTAGAAAATATCTGTTAATTCTTTTTTCTTGGCCCTTTCATTTGTTGGCTATGCTAGCTAATGAAACACAACCTACACTGTCATTGCAGACTAATCTGATTGGGAAATTTGAAGTGCAAATTGAGAAAGCAATGGAATAGTGAACCTATTACACACCCACATGATTGTGTGGGTAGGGTCAGAAAGGGTCATTAGATTAGCCATCATCCACTCTTTCTCAGAACTCTTTCAAAAATACCAGCAGGAAGACTACACTTTGCCAGTGTTTCCTTTTGAAAACCATGAAGGGTGATAGCTTTCTGTCGTAACTGCCAGAGTTGTGATACACCAAAGCTTTACTATCACCATTTTAATTGTGTTGGGTGCATCATGTGTATGCACTTTTGTACTTTGCAGTGTATATGTAAAAAGGTATGATCTGCATTTCTGATTTGTGATGGGAGAAAATAATTTTCTCTTCTAAGCTTAATCAGAAATTTTATTAGTTTGTCCATGTAATGTGGTTAATCTTGCAAAATCTTTGCCTCCGCATAAAACAAATCCCAAACCAATCTTGCTGTGAATTCCATATTACGGATACCATGCTTTTCAGCTGCTCCCTTTGCATTCACTTATAGCATTTAATGTGACACTTCACTGTTCTCATTTCTGAGCTCCTACATATTGAATTTCAGGATAGTTTCTACACTTTAGGGATCTAGTAGACTTTAGTTTCTGAACACTCCAATTATGAATTAATTTCAGCTCCACGCCAAACCCTTCCTGCATACTTCACTTCACTTTTGTCCACAAAATTGACTACTTGCAGCTTAAATGCCACCATATAGCTGAGAGTTTTTACCCCATTTACTTCACAGTTCACACCACTAGATGGCAACACTGCCTTGAAAGTGAGCAGGGGCAAGCCTTAGGTTTGGCTACAAGGTCAGGCTGGATGGAACAAGGGTTTAGTAGGTTTTCCATCCCTAATTACACAATTTTCAAAATTGACAAAATGTTTTGAAGCGTAAGTGAGATTCATTTTTTCAAGCAAGATGGACAGGGAAAAAAAATTCTCAAAAACGTCTTAAAATCTTTCAAAGGGCTAGGGAATTATGTGAAGAGGGAACTTAAGTGAATAAACATGGTAGATATTCTCCCTATTGTCAAGTGTGCAAGTTTGTTCACTGTTTGCAATAACTAAAATGCTACTGTTATATCCCAGGTATGGCACTCTTGCTTGTATCTAAAATTTTCGGGTTTCAATTTTGTACCAATATCAAACTCCATGCATTTGAATTTGTATGTTTCTGGTTTTCTCTTACAGAATTTTCTTGAAACGTGAACAGGAGGAGGTTCTGTATGGTAAATTTGTTTACAGGGGCTGCCATGATGCTTGTCAAAATTTAAGCAAGTTTGTGCCTGATTGTATTATGCATCACTGTACACTTGGGAGCAGAAAAAGTGGCAGATTCCACCTGATTGCATTAATGTTTTTTCTTCCATCAGGTTTCCACTCATATCTAACCAAAACTAGTTTCTACCCAGCCATTATTACATTTCTCTATGATTAGCTTGAAAGAGATTGCAAGAAACAAGTAAACCAATGAGGGATGTTATACTCAATATGAAATGAAAAAGGGGGGAAAAAAATAACCACCTTTAATTTTACCATGATATGTCTAACTAGATGGCTCTATCTTTTAGAGGGAGGAGTACTGTACTGAAATGCACAACAGCCATAATATTTCTGTCGAACGTTTCTTCTGAGGCAGACATGAAACAAATTCAGATTATTGCTGTCATTGAATTAATACTACCTAAGGACATTATTTGGATGTATTTGTGAATAAATATCTGGTCCATAATTAGTCATATACCAGCATTATTATTTATTTGCAGCCAATGCTTTATAAGCTTAAAAGTAAAAACGATTGTTAAATATGACTTACTTGTGCTACTATCATTAACTTAAGGCAATGCATTTTTAGAAAACTAAACATAAAACAGGTTTTACCTTGAACATAAAAGACTAAATATACAAAATTTTAATGAACTTTTATCAAATCATTTTTGAGATACGTTAATTGTTAGTATAGGTACTAATATAAAATGATCTTCATACCAAATGGCGCTCCACGTGTTTATTTTGAACTTACAAAAACGAATAAATTATTATGGAGGAATTCATTTTAATTAGTGCATTACAACACAATTGCTTTGTATAGGTGTTATTTATTTTTTGAGTTTTAACGAATATAAACTATGGGAAATATTAAATTGCAATGTCATTGCACAACAATTTTTTAGCTCTTTAATACTTGAAGCTCTTCCAAAATCTTCAAGCATGTAGATAATTTAAAATATATAGACAGGGTATCCAGCAGCCTTGAAAACCGGGAAAGGTCAGGGAATTTAATTAAAAATTGGGAAAATGGCTAAAATTCTTATTTTCCCAATATTTAAAATTTGGGATGACTAATTGTAGTGTAAATGCAAAATATGTGCACCAAACTGGTTAATTTCCCTTAGGGTGGTTGAAGTCAGGTGTACATACTGTTGTCATGGCAATGGGCCTGCCAAGAGGGAAACTATGCACGTGCTGGGCCTGCAGTAGCGTCACAAGTGATGGAAACCCTGTGGAAATATATCCTTGTTGCGCTGTCGTGGAAACTGGAAAGAATAAAGAATATCCCAGTGTGAGTCATTCACCGAGCTTTAGTGTTTGCTTTATCAGAATCATCAATTTTACTGAGAAAATGGTTGAAACTTAAGTGATTGACTATTATGTAGAGTTATAACAAAATTTTAGTGCATTGCCATTTAAGTTAAATTAATCCTTTTTTGGCAGCTGCCATTTTTCTGACAGTACATCATTTCTTATACTGCAAATTTTTGGGAAAATAATACTTGATTAAGATTACGTATGTTTAATTATAGAAGTTTTGTTCTTTCTCACTAGAGCGCTTGGAATGTTCCTTTGTTATATTTTGTTTAACCTTTTCATGTGTATTTCAGTGCAAAACAGTTAAAATAACTCGAATGTAACCTTTAAACATAGCGTTCTCTCCTGCCGTAACAGTGTGCATCATATTTACAAGCTACAGTATTCGTTTTCGGCATTTACTTTTATTTCCATGTACATACTATGTTATTTTAGTATTATTCTTACATGCATTATAAATGTTGTATTCTTCATATATGTTCACATAATCAACGTGTGTATGTGGTCAGTAACATCTCCACTTCGCATGCAAGAGGTCCTGAGCTCGAATCTTGGTAAAGCCTTGCTTTCTTACAGTCTGAAAACTGAGCTTAAAACTGAAATCAGATTTTTAAGTTCAACTTTTGGTTTGTTTTGTATGGAAGACAGAACTGATCTGAAAATTGGCCTGGTCAGGGTTGCCAGATTAAGTGATTTATTGCAACTTAGTCTACATAAACAAGCTATTTGGTGAGGATAAAAACTACAAAGCCACAGAGTCAGTTTTTAGGCTATCTGAAAAATGGAAGGAGTAAAATTAGGCTACTTTTATTCCAGTTCGATTTTTTTAAACAGTTACACACTATACCTATCATGAGTCATACAATAAAATTGTTCTTAACGCAAGTTCCTTGTTGATGGCATTTAGTAGTATTCTTCCATACCTATGACCCCTTTGGTCACTGTGTCACGCCCCCTCCCCCAATTAGCATTAGTGTCAAAATGTGAGTGCTAAATACGATGATTGAAAGGAAGCAAGTTGTATTTTCATGCATTGTTGTATGTAAGCTCAGGAACAAAACGTGCGCATCAAGCTAAGTTTTGTGTGTTCTTACCTGTGTATTCCCGTTGATAAATCATGGAAAATATAAAAAGGTATACTGCAAAGTGTGGAAGGATTTGTCTGAATTTATAGATATTATTCAAATATATATTTGTTGTTTTGTTAGTGATAAAATTGAACGAGATTACCATCCATTGAGTTCAAAAATTAAAAACTATAACATTTATACCAAAAGACTTAGTAAACCCACACACTGTCAATTATTATATAAGGAAGATTTTTAAAAGATACCTAAGCCACATTTTGGCAATTAAATAGTGTATTATTATATAAGCTTGGACGTTGTCCTCTTTTACTCCTGCATTATCTAAGTTAGATTTAGGCAGAGGAAAAAGGATTTTGAGATTTCTCAAACTTGACTGGCCTCTTGGCTACCTGAACAAAAAGATGCTATGTATAACAGCAGAATAGAAATAAAGCATAGAATTTACTATCCTATACCAATTCACAGGCACTGCATCATATATTCTATTCATACATAAAGCTCAATACTACTTTTCATAAATTTATACGTAAAATGATTTCAATTGCGGAACACATCCTCTATTTCTTATTTTCGTTTATTTTGATATCGTTTAAAAAGTCCCAATTCTTCAGTTGTGTTAATTCCCATGCATGTGGGGGGGGGGGGGGAAGAAGATGCATTGCAAATTGCAGATAGTCATTCTGATATGCTCCTTGGAGACATTATATTGCCAACAAAGTGACTAGTACAAAAATGTTTTGTGAAATTGGGTAAAGCCTGTGTTTTGTGAACAATGGGTTTTTCTCAGCAGTAAGATTTTGCGTATCGTTTATGATCTTCCATAGATAATTCTCCCAATCAACTTGGTCTCCACTGTTTTTATTACTCTCACTACTGAGAAATACTTGATTTTGTGGAAATATTTAAGATATTTTCAGTTATGGTTTTTAAAATCGTTTACTTTCTTGTGAAATAAATGTGAGCTTAGGTATCATTTCAAAACCCCCTTTTTTTTTTCCAGATTAGATGATGACCTGTAAGAAAGCATCTTTTCAACTTAATTGGCTAAAAGAACCATAGTATAACTTGACTTTATAAAGTACCTAATGATAACAGTTCCGCTAAATGTAAATTGTGTCTTAAGAAATTCAGTTTAAGTAATATAGGGCAAAGAGCAGTGACAAGCCACTTGAATAGTACAAAACATTTCAAACTTAATAATGCAGTTTCTAAAACAGTACGAATGCAAATCTTCACAAAGCATTCATGCTCCCCTGTAAATGAATTGCCATTAAATCAGGATTGGTTCAAGAAAACATGAAAATAATTCTGATTTAACTGTCTTCCACAAATATTTCATGCCCATCTTCTGGAATTCAAAAGAAGGGTATAAACACAACTCTAGAAAAATATAAATTAAGAGATGAAGCGACATACACAGAAATTTTGTAGTGTTTATGCACCACAAATCTCTTCCAAATGCAGAGAGTAGTGTTTCTGTTTTTACTAAGTGTTTCTGGACAGTGCTATAGCAAGAGACATGAAGTTGTAAAAAGCAAAATATTCTACAGCATTGTACTTGTTTTAGCTCATTACTTTAAACAGGAGCTACAAGCACCTCTAAAAACTAAATTGAATTATGTTGTTGGTCTTGATGAAAGTCTTTAACAAAGTTGCTGAGAAAAAACAAATGGACCTAAGCATTCAGTATAGGAATGAAAATACAAATTCAGTAAGGGCTCGTTATTTAGATTGTTTTCCTTCACCAGGCTAAGGCAGTCGACCTACTAGAAGCATTCAAGTTGGTAGTCCATAGACTTGACTTTTCTAAAATCCTTCAGATGGCCCTAATGTGAATTGGTCCTTTTACAAGCTTTTGAAAAAAAGTCAATGCTATTCTTGGACCTAATGTCCCAACTGACTCGGAGTCATGTGGACTCCATACTGTCCATCGAGCTTTCAAGGCTGGCATTAAGAGTAGTAGTTTGAACGTAATTGAATTTTTAACATCACACGTCAATTTGTTCGAAATGGTTCCCACAAGAAAAAGACATTATTCAGACATCATTGGGTCTTCTTCCTTGTTTCCTCTATGATTCTGCAATGTGCAGTGGATTGAAAATGCAAGAGCGAGAAAAAAAATCAAAAGTTGTTGCCAGCACTCAAGTACATGAAAGCTGAAAAGGAGCCTGCTTGTAAAAGTTATAAAAGTGGTGGAATCATATGTGAAAGACAAGTTTCTTTCTCCTCTTGAACATCATCAAGGGAGTTGTGACTAAACTTTTTTAAAAAGAGGAAATGGAAAAGATCATTTTTTCAAAACTAATGTCTTGGAGATAGAAAACAAATTATTTGAAAGCCTTAATAGGGTAAATGAACTAGACCTTGGATATGGCAGAAGTTCTGTAAGGAGGCATTGCCATGGTGTCAATGACAAGCAACTTTTTGAGTTTAGGAAGGATGTTAGGAGTAGTTGTCAAACTTCAAGAAAGGTTGCCCTTAAAATACCCTCTGATAGAGGCCCTATCTTTCCTAGACTGATCATACATGGCAGCCAAACCTTCTTTGAAATTTCAATGCATAAATTATGAAAAACGAAATTGAAGCTAGATAACTTTTGGATATCTGAACAACTTCTGGCATATGAACATATGAGTGATGTAGTGAAAAAGGTTCTGTTACTTTCTCATGGAAATGCAGCTCTTGAAAGGGGCTTCTCGATCAATTAAGAAATCCTAGTGGAGAATTTGAAAGAAGAGTTGCTCATTGCACAAAGGATGATGTTTTACTCAGTCTGCAATGTTGAAGGAATAGAAGAATTTAGCTCACAACCAATCCCTAGGATGATCCATTCAGTGAGAAATGCCTACAGCAGATACTAAGAAACTGAAGCTCTCAGGAAAAAGGTCATGTAATTTTTTTAAATATAAACTTTCTCATTACTCAGTGGTAGTATTTAAAATTTTTAAAAACACAGGTGTAGAGTATTTTTCAGCTTATAATTGGTTTTGGTTGTCACAATCTTTTGAGCATATAAATTGTAAATACATGTTGAATTAAAAGGAAAGATTAAATTATTAGTACCTACAGTAATTCAAAATAAGTTCTTTAGCAAATGAAATATTACTAACATATTCACCAAGTTGTCCTTTTCATTAAAATGTTATTTCAAAATATCTTTAATAAAATATTAATTTATAAAAAAATTACATTGTTCAGTAATCGGAATATTTGTCAATAACAAGGATGTTTTAATTGTATTTGTATTTAGGGGATCTTCATTTCAATATTTTCTAAATGGACCAACTAATTTTTCTTTTAAAATTCAGAATTTAAAAATGCATTTTCTCATGAAATATATAGGCCTATTAATAAATCTCTCTTAAAAAACATGTTATTGATGATGGTCACTACTTTCTAATTGGGGTGTTTTTAAATGAGAATTTATCCCAAAATTATTTTTACTAATAAAATGGTTTTAGCGTGTGATTAGCAGTTATTTTTGCTTTCAGATTATGATTGAGTAAGATAAGAGGGCTGTGGAAAAAAGAATGAAGTAAATGTTAGAAGTCAAAAAAGCTTAACGTCAGAAGGATGCTCTCCATGAAGCAGGAGCTTTAACAGAAGAAATTAAAAAGCTGAAGTATATAAGTTAGGCTTGAAATCCTCAATAATGTAAATATTAGTTTACTATACAGTGTTGAGTAATTTCTGGTACCATATGACCTACGGAGTATCTAAATGTGAAGTACTCGTATTAGAAGTCATTAGATGAGTGATTTAACTTAATAATTTTAACTATTGATTGTAATTAATTAAATATGTTGTAAGTACACTTATCAGGCTTTTCCAAACTTTTCGTCGCTTTGTTGGAACATCTTTAGTGGCATGGTGAAGTGCTCTGCTAATCTTGACGGCAACTGATGCAATTAGCAAGAAAGTACTTTGGCCACACCTCTGGAAATGTCCAAAGCTGCTTTGAATGAAACATTTGGAAGAAGAATATCCAGTAGACTGTGGGCCACAATCCAGAATAGTCCTTTTATATCTAATGACACTGACTGTGAAAGCCTGCATTGTTTAATAATTTTGTTTAGCTTTAATTTTACCTATTTTTTTCGATCTGGGAAAATTTACCTCAGTATGGAAAAGTCAGAAAATTTCTTGATGGTTTCCTGGACACCCTGATAGAGTATTTAGAATTAAAAACAAATAGACTTCAATTTAATACTGAACATTACCTCGGTGTCCCAGCACCATTGAAATGCTGGTGCTTTAAAAATGACCAACATTAGAAAAACAGCTGTGTAGCATGAAAATACAATTTAGAAGCATATTTAAATTAAAACAAAAAGTTCTTAACTTTTGTCTTCATTTTCACTTGTTTAGATTTTATGTTATTTGTGTGCTATAATTCACTGAAGCATTGCCTTAAAAGTACTCGGCTAGTGAAAACATAGATAAAGTGCTTGTGGTGTTACTCTTCGGTCACCTTTTGGGGAAGTTGAAGTAATCTGCCAATCAAATGGCTAGAATTATGCACAAAGAAAGAAAGGTAATGCTGGCAGATTTGTCAGTACCAACCTAAACTGCTGCATTCCATTATTGGTCACTTTTTCTGCACTGGAGTGTACACTGAAATCTCTCCTCTCTGATCACAGTATCAATGATTGGAAATTCTTATTGGAATCCTTGAAAATTAGTGAGATTTTCTATCAAAATAAAAGTAGAATTATTGGACTGTTACTGTTCACCGAGTGCTGGGAGATCTATTGGAGTAGAATGAAGTATGCACCACTGCTGGTTGTGACCACTTGAAATAGACTGCAGACCTCTAAAACATTAACTTTCAGCTTACAAGTATGTTTATAATTAGTTAATATTGGTATTCGTATTACAGCTACATTGGCAAGGTAATATTTCCCTAACTTAATAATTCAAGTAAAGTTCCTTTCTCTTAGTATTTTGATCTGTATTAGCATTTTTAGTGCTACAGATTATATTTCTGTGTTTGAAACACCTAGTGCAGCATTTTTCAACCTTTCTTAACCTGAGGAACAGTGAAATCATTTAATTCTATGGGCAAGTAATTTATGTCAGCCTAATTTGAAACTGAGTTTAGTATTACACCTGGTACTTAGTAGATATTATTATAAAGAATGTGTTTGAGTTTTAATGGAAACACAATTGTGGAATTGCAAACTATTATAAATGAATTAATTTTAACAGACTTGAAATATTTATTAACCAAAGTATAATATAATTTTATTGCATTGATACATCTAATGAGAATGAAGCTTGTTGCTCCTTGGAGTCCCTAAACATTGGCACTCATTAAGTCTCTTTCTATATTTTGTTTTTATTTGAAGGATGAATGAAAATCCTTTCTCAAAAAGATAGTTCATAGAGAACTGCATGGCAGTTTTAACACTGCTTCAGATAATTCATTTCTCATTTAAGCTGATATCCACAGTCAAGACAAACTAAGAGCACAGAATTGCATTTTAAACCCACTATAATTGAAAGCTCACTTAATTGTTTTTCTTCAACAAAAGGTGATTCTCATGACAGTAAGCCTGAAATGCATTGTGAACCTTTAGAAATGTCTTATGAAAGCTATATGTATCAAATTTTGGTGTCATGGTTTGGAGGTGGCTAAAGTCCTTTGAAGAAACCCAAATCAAAAATACCATTTTTCGCTATATATTACTGCAGTTTTGGAAAAGGTGTACATTGACTTTTATGTAAAGCCTCTTGTACATGATCAAACATGTTTTTCACTTTAAGGGTTTACAAGAAAAATTGTCAAATATTTTTCAACATTTGATCAGATTGGACAAGACTCGATAAAACCTGGCAAGACTTGACAATGTCATAAATGTGTATATACACATTGTATTTTTGCCAAACTGAACCCCTTCAGAACACATTGATAATTTATCATGTGCAAAGTAATTTACTATTAGTATCATGGTATATTAATTTGAAATATTGTTCTTTATATAATTACATAGCATAAGTATTGGAAGCAATTTAATAAGAAAAGTTGTGAAGTTGTGGCAACTCTTGGAAAGTGTTTTAAAGCACTGAATTTGACAAAAATTTGATCATGTACAAGGGGCTTAACAAATCTATAACAAGTTTTTTTATCTTCACTTTTTGAAGCCCCTGTACTAAACCATTTTTCCATTTTCACTACATTAAAACTAAAGTTAACTCATAATGCATGTTCAATTAAATCGTAGCACTTCTGAAGATTTACTGAGTTTTTAATGAAGGAGGAGGAAGTAATAAATAACAATAAACAACCAGCTGGTTGTAGTATTGTTTACACATGTTAACTTAAAACAGCAAGGGAAGTTGGAGTAATCATACAGTTTACTCATTTCTTCTATAGGTACCAATGGTTATGGGATGTACCACTGTTCCTCTGAAGTTAATGATACAGTCAATTCTTGGAAATAACCATATTTTTGTCTGTCCATTGACATGTTCATGGCATTTAGAAAGTTTTTTGATTTTCCATTCAATAGTTTTACTCAGTGTTTCATTTAGTACTTGTATTTAAATTGTAAAGAAAACAAAAGTTCCGCTGGACTACTTTATTATAAATTGCGAAAGAAAATAAAACTTCTACTGGACTTTTTCACTAGAAAAGGATTAAGTGGTTTTTGTTCATTCCCATTCATCTTACACAAACTCAGTTCTGACCATTATCCTATTGTGACAGTAGTAGTGGAAACAATATGAAATGGCCGCATTTAATGAGATATGCCTTTGATTGCTATCACTATGCAGAAGTTCTGGAAGATGTTACCGCTGACCCCTCATGATACAGACATGGCTGTTTGTAAGCTAAGAAGAAATATTTGTTATGCAGTAAATGGGGTAAGCAACAAGTGGTCAGTTAGTAACAAACACTATTCTATGGCTTCTTTCCTACCTCATATTCAGTTATTAGATCAAGAGAAGAAAAGATACTGCTGACTTTGGGAATGTACTAAAGAGCCTGCATATAACAGGTAAACCTGAACAATAGAGTGCACTTAAAACAATGGAACAGGCTACCAGTTTTCTGCTGACTGAATGTAGAACATGGAATCCTATGGGGAAAGGCAAAATATTTGACAAAATCATTTGAAAGAATATCACCATTGAATAAACAATAAATGTACACTTTCACACAAGAAAAAGCCAACATATTTAGCTACGTTTTCAAGCATCAATTTACTACCAATTATTAATAAAAGCTTCACAGACATTGTGGCTGAAAACATCACAACCATTACAGCTATCTCCTGTTTCTTATCATTTTACTCCTTCACAAGTTAAGAAAATCATTATGAGGGCATCTTCAAAGAAAGCTCTTGGAGCATAACTTTATAGGTCAACTGTTGTTGTGTTTCCGAAAAGAATTGTAGTTATACTGACCCATGTATATAATGTCATGTTAATACTCGCTTATTTTCCACATAATTGGAAACGTGCAAATATAATCATGAAAGCAAAAGCAGACAAGCCTAAAGACAACCCTTGATAGTCCAATAAGTCTTTCTTTTCAAAGATTTTGAAAAGCTCTTGCTTTCTCAGTTATTATAGCATCTTTCAGCACTGATTCCTTACTTTCAGTTTGACTTTCTCATTCATGCCTACAACAGCCATCGAGTAGTTACTCTAAACACATACAAGGAAAATAAAGTATGCATGGATCTATTTTTAGACACTGAGAAAACTTTCAGCAAAGTTAAGTACCAAGGTTTGTTTTTCCAATTGAGCCTTTGAGTATAAAAATTGGCTCTACTTTTGGTACATTTAAAAGTAAGCACATCTACTGATAGCTTATGAGTGTATATGTCAGTAAAAGAATGGACCATGTCCAGAAATGACTCTTTCCCTACCATCTGTTGTCATACTTTTATACTTCTAAGAGGTGAGAGAATAAAACACTTTTGTATATAAAGTGCACAATGTTTCAGATTATGGTGCTAAAAATATACAGTATATATAAAATTTCTACTACTTTGAAAGTTAGCATTGTTAGGTACAGAATATAAAATGCACTTCACTTAGCCTTTACAGCCTGTGTCACCGGACAATATTTATATCTTTACTTATGACAAGATGGTCAAAATTCAGTATTAAGATAAAAATATCAAATAAATATATATATATATATTAAATATATTAAAGGTATTTCTTATTTGACTTAATACAGTAACTTAACATTGTAGGAATATGTAGTATACTAGAACTTAATTGTCAACAGGCTAAATTGTGGTTTAAATGTTCTTCTAGAGTAAAAAGATTTATCACAGAGGTGCCCTTTTAGGGAGGCTTTAAAAACTTTGAAATTGCTAATTTTTCCCTTGAAATTACTGGAAAAAGCATTTTATATCTTAATTGTTTCATAGTGAACACCTTTCTGGAAGCAAGATAGTTTTGCATTTGGACGATGGATATTTCCCTTTTGCCTAGTGTTAAAGTTATGTCGATTATTTGCATAAAATTTTAAGATGGAGAATATATAAACACAAGGTCAGTATACCTAGTTTCTGAAACAGTTGTTTCAATGACTGCCTATTATGAGTGTTGCAAATTATTTGTATAACCTTCTTTTGTATTAGAAATATGCATTTACTATCCACCGAGTTGCCCCAATAAATTATTCTGTATTCCAAGATGGAATTAAAATAAGCAAAGTAAATTAACTTAAGCATATCAATTCAATGAAAGTTTACCAGAGTTTGAATGGTATAACATGCTGCATTAAGCTTAGGTGTGATGTGGTTGATATGTGACTTCCAATCTAAGTACCTGTCTGCTAAAAGACCTAGGGCCGTATTCATAGATTTTGCATTGGTTTGGACTATCTCCAGACTCATTTGGTCCGGACCAAAGGCCGACCAAGTTTTTGATAATCAAGACGATATAAAGTCTCGGACCAAGAAAGGCCGTGGATCAGTGTTGCCAACACTTCCTCACAAATAATGGCTAGATGGTGTCTTTAAAAAGGCATTAGTTAACAAAAACAGGCTAAATATAATTGACATCTAAAATTACTCACATTTTGTTTGCATAAGTTAAAACCTATTAAGACATTCTAAATATCATATCTGATAAGACAATTCTATAATATTTAAACCCTCTGAAACTATTTAATATAAAATTGTAATGGATTAAGGTGTATTTTTGCTAAACACCAACACCGTACGATAGATATAGCTGATATTGATATATGAAATTTATTGCAATTCCATAAGTAAAATATGTAAAAACTCATCAATTGTATTTGTCAAAAATCATACAGTTTGGGCATATACTCCAGAAAGTCGACTTCGCAGCCTACTGCAGCAGTGGAAGTGGATGGCCCAACAGTGGATCCTGTATATGTAGCATAAGCTGCGTTTTTACCAATGTTTTGTAGCACATCTTTTGGAAGTTCGTAGTCCTTGCAACACTTTTTGTTCCTTTGCAAACCTGTATGTATTGATAGGTTTGAATCAAGCGTTTTTATGTTCATTTTATTACTTTTCTTTGTTTTCACTTCGTTCAATTGGCTAAATAATCGCTCAACTTCGGCACTGGGCCAAGGAAGTGAAAGAAGCATAATAGCAAATTTAGATAACTCGGCAAACAGGTTTAGCCTACTTGCATTTTTATATTTTGATACTTCATTTCAAAATGAGATTGTATCGTTACTCTCAGACCATTTGACTGTAGTCAGACTCACCCACTGTAATTGAATTTTTGAAATGTCATTTGCTGGTAATAAAATCATTTCTGCAAGTAGGATTAAAGGCTCTGTTATCACTTTTAAAGCATTCTTTACTGATATGGATGCAATTATCTTGAGCGTTTCAACATTCTGACGAAGCCTGTGTTGCAGCTCTTTTAATAGTTTGATAAGAAACCTCAAACAATGATCTTGGAGCTGCCGATCCTACTTCTAAGACAATTTCAGAATTTTCATCTTGGTTTCAAATTCATAGCCGATATAGGCATTTACGTCAACATAGTCATCAACGCTGTCTTTCAAAGGATCTAAGGGGCAGGTTGGTAAAACCAATTTTCTAGCAGTTGAATGGGTAAGATTAGTTAAATCATTTAACACTTGTGGGATCTGCTCTATTCGATTCAAATGATTTATTTACGGCATGAACTTCACAAACTGGTTTCAAAAATAGCAAATAAGCATGCAAGGTTTCATCAGCATACATGTTGTACAGTAACTCTGCAATGTAAAATCGTTCTTTATAGCGAGCCATTTCACAGAAAGTTTTCAGTTCTAACCATTGATCCATGATTCTGCAGACAGCTGTTTCAATGGATAGCCAGCGAGTATCACAAGCTCTGACAATTTTAACAGGATCATGATAGTCTGATATAGAAGTCTATACTCCTATCATAGTGAAGAGTGACTAAACCAAGTATACATTTCTTTGATAAGAAATCCAAATTCCTAGGAATGCTTCAGCAGCAGCTGAAACAACTAACTGCAGGGAATGACAAACACAAAGTATGAGTACCAAAGAAGGAACACTTTGTTTTAATTTCTTGTAAACTCCACTATTTATACCAACCATAACAGATGCGTTATCAGTGCCTAAACCAACAAGTTTATTTAAACTGAGTTCTTTACTTGCAACACTGTCCCTTAACTGCAGAAACAATCCCATCCGCATTAGAAACTGAAAGTTCCAATGTTGAGAAATAAGTGGAGATTATTTCCCCATGCTGTTCACTGAAATAACTTACAGCAATTCCCAAAAGTTTTGTGACGCTCACATCTGTAGACTCATCAATTAACAAACTGTAATAACCACAACTAATATCTTTCAACAAATCATTTTCAAAATGTGGAGCTAACACATTTAAAATGACATTTGCGCACTTTGTCCTGTGTAGTCTCATGTTGACTGCTGCACTACTTTCAGCAAAATTATGTTTGCACAATTCAGTTAAATGATCAATTGACGGTATTGAAGTATGGGCTGCCACCGGTAATGATGTGTTAAAGCGGCTGTCGTCTGCTAGCGAGCGGCCTGGGCGTGGCTTAAGGAGTTCGAGCGTTGCCAACCGTAAGAAATGTAGGCGCGGAAGATAACAACTATGTAACACGAAATTCGCAATGCGGCGCGGTTATTTCAAACACACAATTTGTCGATGTTTTTACTTTCTCTACTACGTATAGTAAGCAGGGGAAGTATTGTATTCCACCCAAAAATTCGATACCGAGATTTCACCGGAAATACATGTTTTGAGACCCCCTGAATAAAAAAAATTTTTTGGATACAGGTCCGTGTGTGTGTCTGTGAACAGCATAACTCAGAAACGAACAGTCGGATAAACACCAAACTTGGTATTTAAGTTCAGTATCTTCCAAGGATGCGACACGAAGGTTTTCAAGAAAATTTTTGGGGGGACCCCAGAGTACCCTTTACATGGAAGATTTTTCGAAAATTTTAATTTTTTTAAAAATAGCTCTAACGATTTTGATTAAAATATCATATGTTTAAGATATTTTTATGACAAATAAAATGTATATCTTGAATTTTCTGGGAATGTCTCCAGAAGTATTCTTCATTGTGAATGACTTTTGCATAACTGGTAAACCATAAGAGATAGACAAAATTTTACTACACAAAAAATGTAGATCGCGTTAAAATACACAATTTATGTCATATACATTTTTTTTGTTGAGTGAACCATTTTCGAGATATTGCTTGTTATTCCCTTAAATTTTTCAATAATTTTCTCAAATGGGAATTCGTTATTCATTTTTTTGTCTTGGATATGCAAAGAGTTATAATCTGTGGCAAAGGGAATGGTGCTGCACCTAGCAACCAGCTATTAAGAGATATGTATATGCTTAAAGGCTACTGTATTTCTATATTGCCCTTACATCTACAAGAAAATTAGCAATAAGACAGAGTCTGCAAATGTTTATCTCGATTAACATGAAGTAGATGGAGAATAAGCATTTGTAAAAATAGTTTGTACAAGAGTAGAGAAAGTCATGTGAGTGTAACACATCAAATTTTTACTTTCTCTACTACGTATAGTAAGTAGGGGAAGTATTGTATTCCACCCAAAATTTCGATACCGAGATTTCACCGGAAATACGTGTTTTGAGACCCACTGAATCCAAAAAAAGCATTTTTGGAAACATGTCCGTGTGTGTGTCTGTGTGTCTGTCTGTATGTGTGTCTGTGAACAGCATAACTCAGAAACGAACAGTCGGATAAACACCAAACTTGGTATTTGGGTTCAGTATCTTCCAAGGATGCGACACGAAGGTTTTCAAGAAAATCTCCCCACCCCAGGGTACCCTTTACATGGAAGATTTTTCGAAAATTTTAATTTTCTCAAAAATGGCTCTAACGATTTTGATTAAAATATCATATGTTTAAGATATTTTTATGGTAAATAAAATGTATATCTTGAATTTTCTGGGAATGTCTCCAAAAGTATTCTTTATTGTGAACGACTTTTGCATAACTGGTAAACCATAAGAGATAGACAAATTGTTACTACACAAAAAATGTAGATCGCGTTAAAATACACAATTTATGTCATATACATTTTTTTAGTTGAGTGAACCATTTTCGAGATATTGCTTGTTATTTCCTTAAATTTTCCAATACTTATACTTTTTCTCAAATTCGTTATTCAATTTTTTATGTCCTGGATATGCAAACAGAATAGAATGCGCCACATAGCAACCAGCGCTTAAAAGATTTGACTATCGCTTATAACCTACCATGTTCCCCTTGCATCTACAAGAAAATTAGCAATAAGATTGACATCTCGATATCTCGAGTAACATGAAGCATATGGAGAATAAACATTTGTAAAAATAGTTTGTACAAGAGTAGAGAAAGTCATGTGAGTGTAACACATCAGATTTTTTACATTGTATTGAAGCACACCTATTGTACAAAGTTAACCAAACCTGCATGTTGATTCATACCCAAAGAAAATGCTGTTATTTCAGGCCAAACACATTATCGCACATATACCTTATTACACAGAAGCAGTGGCAGCATTGTTCTCGTTGTCCTTGAGCCACGTACACACATTGTTGTAAATTAGGTGAAATATCAGCAGCATACCGTATAACACAAAAACAGTGGCATCATTGTTGTCAATATCCATGAGTCACAAAACACACATTATTGTATTAATGTACTGCAATGACGTGGCAATAGGAAAACTTGAGAAGACGTGTAAGTTAGGTGAATTACCAGCAGCATACGTTATTAGACAGAAGCGGTGGCAGCATTTTTCTCACTGTCCTTGAGCCACGTACACACATTGTTGTATTAATGTACTGCAATGAGATGGGAATCGGAAATCTGATGTCATTAAAAGAAATAGAATTTGAAGTATGCGCCTTTGATTAAATTTGACATTGTTGAGTTACACCGGGTAATGCTGCGCTATCACATCCAATATTACGCCAAACATGTCTTGTCCCCGAAAACGATTCCGGAAGATGAATTCGTGGAGATAGGACGTGAAGAGGGCGTCACTGGTACCAAATTGCCGCCGAAGTTTCCTCTTCACCCTCATCCACATGTTTTCGACATTCTGCGTGTGGATGGTGTCGTCCTCGGGGTCTACAAAGTTCTGCTCATGGACAATTACGTCGTGTATATATACGCCGTCTAGCAGATTTCCGATGTTGGCGTAAGAAGCCCATCCATCGGAGATGATGCGGCTTCCAGGTAAAATATGCTGCATGATAAGGGCTTCCAGGGTTTGAATAATGGGTAGAGAAAGTTATGTGAATCCAACATCAGGTTTTGAATTAAGCACAACCTTAAGAGCCGAATCTTTGGAGGGTTGCAGTACTTTAGGGACAAACATTTTAAGTGTAACATCTTGTATGAACGTTTCCATTTTTCATAACACTTGTACGTGACTTTTAAGAACCGCAAAGCTCAGACCCTCCCTACCTGCCTGGGACTTTGCAAGGGGTAGTGTTTGAACATTCCGAAAGCAATTCATGTTTATGATGGGCACTAAATGACTCTCAACCAGGAATACAATACAGCAGCACCACATGTTAAAAGTGGATGGGGGAACATCTGTTCAGCAGAAGGTACATCCTTTGGCTAACAAGAAACTCCAGACCGCACTGCAAACAGTACTCAAGCAATTCGAATTCCAAGAAACATTCCGCATTCTAGATGAAATAAGGTGAGTAGCATATGCCGCGATTTAAGGAATATAATTGACGAATGCTTTGTGGTAAAGTGTTTCTTTTCCTCCCTATCGGCCTGCGTTTTATTCCAGTAGCAAGAGCTATTCGGAAAGACTTTCCCCAGTTTTCGTTTATCCCGTAGAGACAATTTCCAAGAAAGTTTTAAGAAGAAGAATACCGTGCTCATCTATGCCATAATTATCTTTTCCATTCCTTCCATTACTAAGAACAATCAGGCAGAAAGGAAGTTGAAGAATACTCCATAAAATTCTATATTTGCAAAACTTACTTTTAGTCATTGATTTACTTTACACTAAAAACAAAGAAAAAAACGGGGCTTCGAGGAGGAAAGTGCAAGAAAGGATTAAACAATCCTTAGATAATTTATAGCTTAAAACGCTGACAGGAATTTACACTGTGTAGTTCAAAATCACAATTTTATGTTTAAGGATTAGAACTCAATAGGAACCTTCACAGTTAGACGAAGTCCTCTACTGATTAAAAATCAATATTCTTACTCGACAAAAAAATACTCATATCTGGAAAATGTAATGTGAATAGAAGCCTAATTTTGCGTGAATGCTATATGGTATTCACGTTAAATTTCCTACGAAAAATATATTTGACCACTATTAATTACATATTTCATTACAATGAACTTGGTTACATCCACCATACGGAAAACTAAAAACGCCACATGTAGCATTTGTGTATATATCTGTCTGTCCTCATATGTGTGTGTGTCTATGTGTGTCTATGTGTGTGTTTTAATGAGAGGTAGTGTCTGAGTGCGTGTATGTGTGTGTGTGTTTTAATAAGTTGTAATGCCTGAGTGTGTGTGTGTGTGTGTTTAATAAGTTGTAATACCTGAGTGTGTGTTTTAATGAGTTGTAGTGCCAGAGGCTGTGTGTTTTAATGAGTTGTAGTGCCTGAGTGTGTGTTTGTTTTAATGAGTTGTGGAGCATGAATGTGTGATTTTGTGTGTATGTGAGCATTGGAGTGTGCTGGACAGAGGACCAGGCACCAAAACAACCGGAGAAATAGAATTCTTTAAGTAATGACTAAAATCATCCGCAGGAATACAGAGGCTAAAATACGATTAGGATAAAATGGCACTCTTGGCAGCGGCATGCGCACCTTCATTGGATATATGTAACTTCATTATCGCGTATGCCGAAATTGAATTAAAGTTTTTTTATTTATGGACGCTCTATAACCACTATGGTTCTTAGCGTCCTATTCTATATTGGGCATGAAAGGCCGGAAAGTTTGCTCAGAGGCCTCTTTATCAGGCTTGAAGTTCTTTTACTTGCCGTAAATCTACGACACGGGACCACCGGCTTTACTTCCCTTCCGA
The DNA here is from genome assembly GCA_030765065.1 of Deroplatys truncata. NCBI lineage: Eukaryota > Metazoa > Arthropoda > Insecta > Mantodea > Mantidae > Deroplatys > Deroplatys truncata. The sequence goes on from CM060990.1 coordinate 516,652,325, forward strand.
AGGAAGCCGTGCTAAAGATTTTTACGCCCGAAAAAATCCATCGCCCTCCGCCGGGTTGTAACGACGCCTCGACAGGAATTCAAGGTGCGGTGCTTCTCAACACGGATGGGATAACCGTGGAGAAGCGTCGCGCGCAACAAAGTCTTACTTTGTTGATCGGACTTACTCTGAACCAACAATGAACCGAAGTGAAGGCGAAGGAATGAACCGGACCAGCAATACAGTCAATGCCCTTCTGTATTATAAAAGGATTCACCTTCTCAAACGTTTGTCCTTTCTCTGTTTGCGTAATGACTAAGTAACAACCAGATGACTGTGGTGTTACTTCTGTTACCAAAACTTTTCGGCGTGTTATTAATAATGGAGAAAGAGGGCTCCATAGCGAAATAAATTCTCCACCACTGCAACCGTCTCCGACTTCAGGCTCTGTCTTCCCAGGCGTTACCCCGGCTTGGGTGAGTGGCCTATCCATACCGGTCTCACCCCAGGGTCACACCTCCCAGAACATAGACAGAGGGACCCAATGGCCGTGGGAAGTCAGCAGCTCATGTAGTGCCCCCCCGCGGGACTGTAATTGAACAGCGGATACGAACACACACCCTACATGACGACCCCGGGTAGTGGGGCTGACGCCATTATCCACTCACCCAGCTGCGCACCCACTGCGCGGGTATCCGTCAAGCTGTGTCCACGGAGGATTAAAAGAAAATTGGAAAATAAACCAAAAGTGTGTGGGCGTTTCACACGCAAGGTAGGCCGGCGAGGAAGAAAAAGAGATATGTGAATGGTCGTGGTGCGAATTGTTTGTAAATAGATTAGAGAAAAAAGAAGCGTGGCGAGGGGGGTATGGAACGAAATGAAAATAACGCACGAGAGCGCATCTTGTGTCTCCCGGTCAAGAGGACGAACCCACCTCGACCGGATAATGGTGGAGGGATGACGACGGTGATGAGTGGCTCGGGACCCCGGGTGTGCCAAACCCGTACTCACATAAAGTGAGCCCCTGGGGGGTTGGAAGCTGCGTTGAAACAGTGGGACAGCAACCACGGAAATAGAAAAGATCCCTGTTGGTGAGACAGGTGTTAATAAAATCATAGAACCTGAACCCAGTATAAGAAATAATTGTAGAAAAGGAAGCGTAAAATAAATGAAGATAACGTGGCTAGTCCAGATGAGGGTGAGGACTGGCTCGGGCACTCTGCGTACGTCAAAGCCATACTCACATAGTGAGCCCCTGGTGGGGGGTGAACTGTGAGTGTGTTTTGCTGGTGAGTTGTAGTGTTTGATTGCGAGTGGGTGGGCTTTGGAGTTTGAGTGTGTTTTTGCTGGTGAGTTGCAGTTTGTGACTGGGGTGTGTGAGCTTTGGAGTGTGAGTGTGTTTCTTCTAGTGAGTTGTAGCCTGTTATTGCGGGTGTGTGAACTTCGGAGTGTGAGTGTGTTTGTGCTAATGAGTTGTAGTGTGTTACTGCGCGTGTGTGTGAGCTTTGAAAAATGAGGTGTTTTTGCTAGTGAGTTGTAGTGTGTGACTGTGTGGGTGTGAGCTTTGGTGTTGAGCGTGTTTGTGCTGGTGTATTGTGGTGTTTGATTGCGAGTGTGTTCGCTTTGGAGTGTGAGTGTGTTTTTGCTAGTGATTTGTAGTGTTTGAAGGCGAGTGTGTGAGCTACGGAGTGTTAGTGTGGTTGTGCTGGTGAGTTCAAATAAAGCATGCATTTTGAATTTTCTGGAAATAGCCTGTGAACTCCCGTTCATTCTGATTGAATTTTGTGTATTGCGCTAAGTATCTAGGAAACTATGAAATGCTCTAAAATGCAGTTTGAGGCAAACCAATATTTTCTTGCGTTAGCATTTGGGATAATATTCCAGAAAATGTCATTGCACCTGTGCACTTAAAAGTGTATTATAAATGTATGAAAGTTTGCATAATCTTATAACAGCCTTAGGGGTGTTTTAAGTCTGAAAAATCATTTTATATTACAGCTGCTTTACCCGAAAATTCATTCATTTCATATTTCTTGCTTTGTACAGACTGAAAAAAGGAATTGCTGAAAAGCATACATTTAGTAGCTCAAAACACTTTAATAATGATATTCTTTGCAGCTTGGTAGCACAGAAAGTTAATTTCCTTTCAACTCCTTTTATAAAAAACAATAATAAAATTACAATTGATTCATTCACATGACTTTCTCTATCCTCTATCGTTTATTAATAGATACATAAATTATTATTCTTAGTCAACCTTTTTTTTCTGTCTACTACATTTTAATATAAAAAAAGACTTTGCAGAAATATCTACATTACACATTTCGTTATCGATACAAAGAGAACAGCGATAGTCAAATGTTTAACAACTGGACGCTATATGCTGGCCTTAAAATTCCATTCTGTTTCTATGACATCACGAGAAACAAGTGAGTGTTGAAAGGACTTTAAGATAATGACCAAAAAAATGAACAATTGAAACCTTCAAAAAATGAGCAATTCGCACATTTAATAACGGATATCTCAAAAAGGGCTCGTGCAACAATAAAGCTTATTTTAAATATATTGTAGCTTTAAAGAGATTTACATTTTTGGAGTAGCACGTCTTCCTCTATCACTTAAGGATTACCAGTTATACAAGGTTATAAAAAGTTCCTTCCGAATGAAGGACTTCATAGGCTCTTTCCCGAAAATCCGAGATATACATTTCATTTGCCATGTAAATATTTTTATGGATGGTATTTTAATCAAAATCGTTTCAGCCATGTTTAGAACATCAAAAATTCCCAAAAGTATTCCATGTCAAGGGAGTTTAGGTATTTATCCGACTTTTCGTTTTGACACACACGACGTTTCCACAAATGCTTTATTTGGATGCCGATGATAATAATACATAATAGTAATAATAATCATTCTCATAATAATATAATATATCAACAACGATAAATAACAACTCGCGGGCCGTATAAGTATACAACTACAATGGCTCGCTGTACATTGCGTGCATGGGTTAGCTACATGTTATGCCTACAGCGTGTTTTCGATTCTCACCGTTGGCAACAACCACCTAAGCCACGCCCAGGCCGCTCGCTAGCAGACGACAGCCGCTATAACACATCATTACCCTGCCACAAATAAACTAAGAGCTGCCTCACAAGCAGCCGTCTTATTTACATTCTTCACCACAAACAAAATCTAGCGAGCGAGATGATGAGAACGACTGTAACGCAATGATATGTTTTCTACTACCACCCTGCTGAGTTAAGTCATATCTTTTAGCGTTCACATCGCACTTGCAAAACCTACATCGCGCTTTTGAGGCTCCGAGATGATGTATAATAGCGGCTGTCGTCTGCTAGCAAGCGGCCTGGGCGTGGCTTAGGTGGTTGTTGCCAACGGTGAGAATGGAAAACACGCTGTAGGCATAACGTGTAGTCAACCCATGCACACAATGTACAGCGAGCCATTGTAGTTGTATACTTATACGGCCCGCGTGTTGTTATTTATCGTTGTTGATTTATTATTATTATCATCGGCATCCAAATAAAGCATTTGTGGAAACGTCGTGTGTGTCATAACTCAAAACGAAAAGTCGGATAAATATCTAAACTCCCTTTACATGGAATATTTTGGGGAATTTTTGATGTTCTAAACATGGCTGAAACGATTTTGATTAAAATACCATACATTAAAAATATTTACATGACAAATAAAATGTATATCTCGGATTTTCGAGAAAGAGCCTATGAAGTCCTTCATTCGGAAGGAATTTTTTATAACCTTGTATAACTGGTAATCCTTAAGTGATAGAGGAAGACGTGCTACACCAACAATGTAAATCTCTTTAAAACATACAATATATTTAAAATAAGCTTTATTGAGCCCTTTCTGAGATATCCGTTATTAAATGTGCGAATTGCTCATTTTTTGAGGTTTCAATTGTTCATTTTTTTTGGCCATTATCTTAAAGTCCTTTCAACATTCAGTTGTTTCTCGTGATGTCATAGAAACAGAATAGAATTTTAAAGCAGCGTATAGCGTCCAGTTTTTAAATATCTGACTATTGCTGTTCTCTTTGTATCGATAACGAAATGTGTAATGTAGATATTTCTGCAAAGTCTTTTTTTTTATATTAAAATGTAGTAGACAGAAAAAAAAGATTGATTAAGAATAATTTATGTATCTACCAATAAACAATAGAGGGTAGAGAAAGTCATGTGAATGAATGAATTGTAATTTTATTATTGTTTTTTATAAAAGGAGTTGAAAGCAAATTAACCTTCTGTGCTACCAAGCTGCAAAGAATGTCATTATTAAAGTGTTTTGAGCTACTAAAGTATGCTTTTCAGCAATTCCATTTTTTCAGTCTGTACAAAGCAAGAAATATTAAGTGAATGAATTTTCGGGTAAAGCAGCTGTAATATAAAATGATTTTTCAGACTTAGAACACCCCTAAGGCTGTTATAAGATTATGCAAACTTTCAAACATTTATAATACACTTTTAAGTGCAAAGGTGCAATGACATATCCTGGAATATTATCACAAATGCTAACACAAGAAAATATTGGATTGCCTCAAACTGTACATCTTTCCTGCATTTTAGAGCGCACACCCACACTCCAAAGCTCACACACTCGCAGTCACAGACTACAACTCACTAGCAGAAACACACCCACACTCCAAAGCTCGCACCCACATAGTCACACACTACAACTCACTAGCAAAACACACTCATTTTTCAAAGCTCACACACCCCCGCAGTAACACACTACAACTCATTAGCACAAACACACTCACAATCCAAAGTTCACACAACCGCAGTCACAGGCTACAACTCACTAGAAGAAACACACCCACACTCCAAAGCTCACACACTACAACTCACTAGCGCAAACACACCCACACTCCAAAGCTCACACACTACAACTCACTAGCGCAAACACACCCACACTCCAAAGCTCACACACTACAACTCACTAGCGCAAACACACTCACACTCCAAAGCTCACACACTCGCAGTCACACACTACAACTCACTAGCACAACCAGACTCTCACTCCAAAGCCCACACACTTGCAGTCACAGACTACAACTCACTAGAAGAAACACACCCACACTCGCAGTCACACACTACAACTCACTAGCAGAAACACACTCACACTCCAAAGCTCACACACTCACAGTCACAGACTACAACTCACCAGCACACTCACACTCCAAAGCTCACACCCACACAGTCACACACTACAACTAACTAGCAAAAACACACTCATTTTTCAAAGCTCACACACCCCCGCAGTAACACACTACAACTCATTAGCACAAACACACCCACACTCCAAAGCTCACACACTCGCAGTCACAGACTACAACTCACTAACAGAAACACACTCAAACTCCAAAGCCTACACACTCGCAATCAAACACTACAACTCACCAGCAAAATACACTCAGTTCACCCTCCCCCAGGGGCTCACTATGTGAGTATGGCTTTGACGTACCCAGAGTGCCCGAGCCAGTCCTCACCCTCATCTGGACTAGCCACGTTATATTCATTTATTTTACTCTTCCTTTTCTACAATTATTTCTTATACTGGGTCCAGGTTCTATGGTTTTATTAACACCTGTCTCACCAACAGGGATCTTTTCTATTTCCGTGGTTGCTGTCCCACTGTTTCAACGCAGCTTCCAACCCCCCAGGGGCTCACTTTATGTGAGTACGGGTTTGGCACACCCGGGGTCCCGAGCCACTCATCACCATCGTCATCCCTCACCCTTATCCGGTCGAGTGGGTTCGTCCTCTTGACCAGGTGACACAAGATGCGCTCTCGTGCGTTCTTTTCATTTCGTTCCATACCCCCACTCGCCACGCTTCTTTTTTCTCTAATCTATTTACAAACATTTCGCACCACAACCATTCACATATCTCTTTTTCTTCCTCGCCGGCCTAACTTGCGTGTGAAACGCCCACACACTTTTGGTTTATTTTCCAATTTTATTTTAATCCTCCGTGAACACAGCCTGACGGATACCCGCGCACTGGGTGCGCAGCTGGGTGAGTGGACAATGGCGTCATCCCCACTACCCGGGGTCGTCATGTAGGGTGTGTGTTCGTATCTGCTGTTCAACTGCAGTCCCGCGGGGGGCACTACATGAGCTGCTGACTTCCCACGGCCATTGGGTCCCTCTGTCTATGTTCTGGGAGGTGTGACCCTGGGGTGAGACCGGTATGGATAGGCCACTCACCCAAGCCGGGGTAACACCCGGAAAGACAGAGCCTGAAGTCGGAGACGGTTGCAGTGGTGGAGGATTTATTTCGCTATGGAGCCCTCTTTCTCCATTATTAATAACACGCCGAAAAGTTTTGGTAACAGAAGTAGCACCACCGTCATCTGGTTGTTACTTAGTCATTACGCAAACAGAGAAAGGACAAACGTTTGAGAAGGTGAACCCTTTTATAATACAGAAGGGCATTGACTCTATTGCTGGTCCGGTTCATTCCTTCGCCTTCACCTCGGTTCATTGTTGGTTCAGAGTAAGTCAGATCAACAAAGTAAGACTTTGTTACGCGCGACGCTTCTCCACGGTTATCCCATCCGTGTTGAGAAGCATCGCACCTTGAATTCCTGTCGAGGCGTCGTTACAACCCGGCGGAGGGCGATGGATTTTTTCAGGCGTAAAAATCTTTAGCACGGCTTCCTTCGGAAGGGAAGTAAAGCCGGTGGTCCGGTGTCGTAGATTTACGACAAGTAAAAGAACCTCAAGCCTGATAAAGAAGCCTCTGAGCAAACCTTCCGGCCTTTCACGCCCAATATAGAATAGGACGCTAAGAACCATAGTAGTTATAGAGCGTCCATAAATAAAAAAACTCAACCCTCAATAGCCTCGAAAAAACGTCGAACGATGAACTGGTCGACTATCTTTCTGATCAAAAGGTGGCAGCAGTTCATCGATTGCAGGCTAAACGTGATGGAGTGTTGGTACCCACTCGTACCCTGTTTCTCACCTTCTATGGCGTCGATCTGCCCACGAGTCTTTCAGCAGAGTACGAACGCACTGTGGTGAGCTATATTCCTAGACCTCTGCGTTGTTTTAAATGCCAACGTTTTGGGCATACGCAAGTCTCTTGTAAGAGTGACGTTTCCATCTGTGCCTCATGTAGTCAGCCCTCACACGATGGTACCTGTTCATCAGCCTCCGTCTGCGTTAATTGCAAAGGATCTCATTCTGCGTCATTTGCCGACTGTCCGCGGTACTTGGACGAGAAGGCGATCCAGGAGATCCGGGTAAACGAAAAGCTATCCTTCGCTGAATCCCGGAGGTGTTACCATATGCGCTCCTGCGATCGGGTACATTCAGCTCTGTTGTTGCCTCGCCAGTATCGCGGAAGGATGCCGAAACTGGACCATGACTGCCTTTACCGCAACTACCATCCGGCCGTCCATCTCTGGCACAGTTATTAAGCCATCTAAAGCTGGTCCGAAGGTACTGAAGTCACAAGGCACTCAGAAGAAATCCAAGCAGAAACTTCGCAAGGAAGATTTTCTTAAACACCCTCCGCTTGCGCGCGGTAAGAAAACTTCACCTTCTTCTCCTCTGAGGTAGCAGTCCCAGGATGCTCCTGGGACAAGTCGCGCTCAGTGGCATCCTTCACCCATTGCCACCCAGAACCGATTCTCGGCGCTTGAATCGGTTTCTGGCACTGAGCGCGTGGACCCTCCTTTCGATGAGCCTATGGAGTCTGAACAACTCCATACCAAAAGCTCGAGCCCCAAGGTTAAGTAGAAGGTAATTTTGAGCCGCCCTTCTAAGTAGACAGTTTATCCCTTTTATTCATGGCTATCCTGGTCTGGAATTTACGTGGTGTACGATCGCAAGGGCGGAACTGTAACTTTTATTGTGTTCCCATTCACCTATGGTCGTGAGTTTACAAGAGACCAAGCTTCGCCCTCACGATCCTTTTGATCTCCGAGGGTATACTCCGGTTCGCTACAATCTTGCACCGGATGAAGATACTCCTGCTCATGGAGGTGTCATGCTATTAGTGCGTCACGACGTCCATTTTCAGATTCTCACACTTACGTTCGACTTGCAAGCTGTTGCCGTTAGGATTCAATTCCCCGGCTTTTTCTATTCTCTTTGCTCCGTCTATTCACCTCCATCGTCTCTCCTCGCTAACGCGGACGTTCGAGATCTCCTGTCCGCTCTCCCAGCACCATTTCTTCTGTTGGGAGATTTTAATGCCCATCACCCCCTGTGGGCTTCGTCTAGGGCTTGTGCAAGGGGAACGCTTCTTTCCGACATTTTTGCTCAGTTCAGCCTCTCCATCCTCAATACAGGTGAGCCTACTTTTCTTTCTGATTCTTCTGGTACATTCTCTCACTTGGATCTTGCCGTTTGCTCAATCCAGCTTGCTTGTCGTCTGCAGTGGAACGTCGTCGCTGACACCTACTCCAGCGATCATTACCTCTGCATCGTGTCTCTTCTGTCTCACCACGTCCAACATTCCAGAGCACCTACCTGGCAATTCCATAAAGCCGATTGGAGACTGTATTCCAGCCTCGTGTCTTTTGTGGATCAGCCCTCCACTGACATTAACCAAATGGTGCAGCACCTTACGTCTATGATCCTATCTGCCGCCGAATGCACAATTCCCCGTTGGTCCTCCCACCCTCGGCGTATTCCAGTTCCGTGGCTGACCGAGGCCTGTCAGGACGTCGTTCTTGCCCGTAGATCTGCGCTCAGGGTGTTTCAGCGACACCCTACACTTGATAATTTGGTAACTTTTAAACAATCGCGCGCCAGGGCTCGTCGCATTATTCAGCATAGCAAGAAGATCTGGATTCATTTTGCCGAGTCTTTTAATAGCTTCATGCCCTCCTCTGCTGTTTGGGATAAACGTCGTCGCTTCTCCGGTAAAGTGTCGAATTGTACTGTGTATGGCCTTCAGGTTTCCAAGGTCACCATAGCTGCCATTGCTAACACTCTGGATGCTGCCTTTGAGGCGGTTTCCAGTTCTGACCATTATTCCGCCGGCTTTCGCACTCTCAAAGACCGGCTGGATTCCGTGACCTATAGTTTTCGGTCTCCTAATCAGGAGTGTCATAATGACCTTTTCTCAATAAGGTAGCTGAAGCACGCCCTCCATTTCTCTAAGCACTCCGCTGCTGGGCCGGAGGGCATTCATGTCTTGATGTTACAGAACTGTTCAGTCGACAGTAAACTCTTTCTCTTACAGCTCTATAACCGTATTTGGCAAGACGGCGTTTTTCCTTCAGTTTGGCGCGAAGCCACCATGTCCCTATACTTAAGCCTTGGAAGGATCGCCAACTACCTTCCAGCTACCGCTTATCTCCCTCACCAGTTACATTTGCATGGTGATGGAGCGCATGATCAACGGGCGGTTGACATGGTGGCTTGAGTCTCAGAACCTTCTGGCAAAAGGTCAATGCGGGTTTCGTCACCATCGCTCTTCCGTCGACCATCTGGTATCTCTGTCGACGCATATTATGAACGGATTCCTGAGAAAGTGTCAAACAGTTTTTTGACCTGGATAAAGCTTATACACTTGTTGGAGGGGTGGCATTTCACGTACACTCCATCAGTGGAGTTTCCATGGCCGTCTCACTGTCTTCATTCATGAGTTTATGAAGGACCGTGTATTTGGTGTGCGTGTAGGATTGGTTTCATCTTCAACTTTTATCCAAGAGAACGGAGTACCTCAAGTCTCGGTCATACTCTTTCCAATTGCGATTAACCCTACTGCTGCCTGTGTTCCACCCGGAACTTCCTCGTTGCTTTTTGTTGACGATTTCGCCGTATTCGCAACTTCTCGTCGCACCTGTATTTTGGAACGCCGACTACAGCAGTGTCTTAACTGCCTTCACTCTTGGAGCATTGCCAAGGGGTTCCAATTTTCTGCCGAGAGGGCAGTCTGCGTTAATTTCTGTCGCAGAAAAGCGTTCCCTCCACCTTGTCTCCGACTTGGTGCGGCACTCCTCCCCTTTTCGGACGAAACGAAATTCCTCGGATTAATCTTAGGAAGTTGTTTTGGTCGTCGCATATCACCTATTTGAAAGCAAGGCGTGAAGGTTTCTTTCCATCTTATGTGTTTTAAATGTCATCTTGGGGTGCAGATCGCACGCTACTTTTGCGACTTTATCGATCATTGGTTCGGTCAAAGCTTGACTATGAATGTATTGTGTATTCCGCTGCGCGACCTTACATCCTGAGTCGCTTGAACGCAGTTCACCACCAGGGCCTCCGGCTATCAACTGGTGGTTTTTATGCCAGTCTTATTTTGAGTCTTTGTGCAGAAGTTGTAGAACCTCCGCTCTCTTATCGTCGTGACGTTCTTCTCTGCAGCTATGCTTGCCGGTTATCCGTGTGCCTCAACACAGGGGTCACACACACACTTCCCTCCTTGGCTGCATTCCGAAATATCTTGCCACCTTGATTTGACGTCCATGCCAAAGTCCACGACCCCCGATCCGGTCATCCGTTTGGCTTTTGCCGAAGTTCAGGCGCACTTTGGCAGCCATTGTTTTGTTTCTACTGACGGCTCAAAGGATGATCGTGGAGTTGGATGTGCCTTTTTATTTGGTGTAGAATGTTTCATCTTTCGTCTCTCTGATCAGTGCTCGGTTTGTACTGCTGAACTTACTGCTCTGGAACAAGCTCTGTCCTTTATCCGTCAGCGTGGTCTGCAGAATTGTGTTTTCTGCACGGACTCTCTAAGCGTCCTTTCTAGCCTTCGTGCGCTGTACGTTCGTAATCCTATCGTGGAGCATCTCCAGGATTGTTCCCACCAGCTTATCACTGATGGGATCAGCGTATTGTTTGTCTGGGTTCCTGGTCACGTCGGCATACCCTGTCGTCCTCCGTGGACTAGTGGTACCGTGCTAGCTTCTAGTTCCCGAGATCGCGGGTTCAAACCCGGCGGAGGGCGATGAATTATTTCGGGTGTAAAAATCCTTAGCATGGCTTCCTTCGGAAGGGTAGTAAAATCGGTGGTCCCGTGTCGTAGATTTACGGCATGTAAAAGAACCTCAAGCCTGATAAAGATGCCTCTGAGCTAAATTCCCGGCCTTTCACGCCCAATATAGAATAGGACGCTAAGGACCACAGAAGTTAAAAAGCGTCCATAAATAAAACTCACTTTGATTTAATTTCGACATACGCGATAATGAAGGTACATATATCCAATGAAGGTGCGCATGCCGCTGCCAAGAGTGCCATTTTATCCCAATCTTATTTTAGCCTCTGTGTTCCTGCGCATGAGTTTAGTCATTACTTAAAGAAGTCTATTTCTCCGGTTGTTTTGGTGCCTGGTCCTCTGTCCAGCACACTCCAATGCTCACATACACACAAAATCACACACTCATGCTCCACAACTCATTGAAACAAACACACACTCAGGCACTACAACTCATTAAAACACACAGCCTCTGGCACTACAACTCATTAAAACACACAGCCTCTGGCACTACAACTCATTAAAACACACAGCCTCTGGCACTACAACTCATTAAAACAGACACTCAGGCACTATAACTCATTAAAACACACACTCAGGCACTACAACTCATTAAAACACACACACACTCAGGCATTACAACTCATTAAAACACACACACACTCAGGCACTACAACTCATTAAAACACACACACTCAGGCACTACAACTCATTAAAACACACACACTCAGGCACTACAACTCATTAAAACACACAGACAGGCATTACAACTTATTAAAACACACACTCAGGCACTACAACTTATTAAAACACACACACACTCAGGCATTACAACTTATTAAAACACACACACATACACGCACTCAGACACTACCACACACACGCACATAGACACACACACACAGACGGACACATACACAAATGCTACATGTGGCGTTTTTAGTTTTCTGGTGGTTGTAACCAAGTTCATTGTAATGAAATATGCAATTAATAGTGGTCAAAACTATTTTTCGTAGGAAATTTAACGTGAATAATATAGCATTCATGCAAAATTAGGCTTCTATTCCCATTACATTTTTCACGATATGACTATTTTTTGTCGAGTAAGAATATCGATTTTTAATCAGTAGAGGAGTAACTGTGAAGGTTCCTATTGATTTCTAATCCTTAAACATAAAATTGCGATTTTGAATTACACAGTGTAAATTCACTGTGTCAGCGTTTAAGCTATAAATTATCTAAGGATTGTTTAATCCTTTCTTGCACTTTCCTTCTCGAATTCCCGTTTTTTTCTTTGTTTTTAGTGTAACGTAAATCAATGACTAAAAATATAGTTTTGCAAATATAGAATTTTATGGAGTATTCTTCAACTTCCTCTGCCTGATTGTTCTTAGTAATGGAAGGAATGGAAAAGATAATTATGGCATAGATGAACACGGTATTCTTCTTCTTAAAACTTTCTTGGAAATTGTCTCTACGGGATAAACGAAAACTGGGGAAAGCCTTTCCGAATAGCTCTTGCTACTGGAATAAAACGCAGGCCGACAGAAACACTTTACCACAAAGCATTCGTCAATTATATTCCTTAAATTGCGGTATATACTACTCACTTTGTTTCATCTAGAATGCGGAATTTTTCTTGGAATTAAACGTAAATAAGTGTATTCGAATTGCTTGAGTACTGTTTGCAGTGCGGTCTGGAGTTTCTTGTTAGCCAAAGGTTGTACCTTCTGCGGAACAGATGTTACCCCATCCACTTTTAACATGTGGTGCTGTTGTATTGTATTCCTGGTTGAGAGTCATTTACTGCCCATCATAAACATGAATTGCTTTCGGAATGTTCAAACACTACCCCTTGCAAAGTCCCAGGCAGGTAGGGAGGGTCTGAGCTTTGCGGTTCTTAAAAGTCACGTACAAGTGTTATGAAAAATGGAAACGTTCGTACAAGATGTTGCACTTAACATTTTTGCTCCTAAACTACTGCAACCCTGCAAAAATTCGGCTCTTAAGGTTGTGCTTAATTAAAAACCTGATGTTGGATTCACATAACTTTCTCTACCCATTATTCTTATAAAAGTTTCTTCTTCTATCTCCTTGTTAATATAGATAAACCTGCATGACACATTTCGTTGTATGTGGTTATAAAAACAATATAGAAAGTACTGACTCTGCGGTGTGCGGGGAGTGTGTTTGCCTCACATTCAAGAGGTCCCGAGTTCTAGTCTCGGTTAGGGCGAGTTGTTCGGATAAACGTTTTTCGTAGTTTTCCCTTATATTGAGAAGTCTAATGTCGGATAACTGTAAGCTCTATGGACCCCGGGCTCATTTGCATCATTTCACCATTTCATTCATTCGTCATCCGATACGACTACCAAGTTAGGGACGTTAAACTTAAAGAACCACATTGGGTGATATAAATAAAAACAAGCAAAAGCTTGTGAGCTGTAGCTCCAAGCAAGTTGAGAAACGAGCATCAGTTGTGGTTTGGTATAAACAAAAATTTCCCCTCTTTGATGAGCTATTGCTATCACCTACCAAGCTTTTGCTCAGTGACCTTCACCACGACACATCATCTAAGTAAACAAACACGCCCATTCTTCTGTCAGCAGGTGATTTAAATCTTTACTGAACCTAAATATTCATATACTCATTCATGTTAATCATACTCTCATTTATGAAACCTAATAGAGATGCAAATTTTATATAACACAATTATAATTAAAGATTTCGCAAACGAAACAGACATTGAGATTCACCCAACTTTCAACAAATAACGCTCATCCCCTTTCTAAATCCAATCCCCCATTTCCTTATTTGATAGCATTACAAACGTGTCACCAACTGATATATTGAAAGTAGGTTATTTGTACTTCTGTTTTTGCACCTTTACATTGATATCCTCTGCATCTATATAAAATATCACGACGTAATTCCAAGAATTTATAAGATGTTACCATGAATTAAAGTTAAACTGGATGAAAGAGTTTCATTTGAAAGTTAAATTTAAGTTTGGTTTTAATTGAAATTCTTTAGTTATAATCCGGTTTTGATTTGTGCGAACATTCTGCTCTATGTAGTGTTTATTTGTATGTCGCTTTGATTATATTACCGTCTGTATATCGCTTTGATTATATTACCAGTCTTCCGGTAATAAGAGCGGCTCACTATGACCTCACTCACATTCTGTTTAGCGTTATAGTACCCAGATGAAAACACCTCAGGATCTTTTCAGCATTGTTAGAAGGTCCACCTCGTGTTTCATTTGCCTCTGGAAGAAAATGTTGCGCAACCTTTTCCATTTTCTCTTTTAAATAACTGTTTATATCAGCACACATCCGAGTCCTTGCGTCTTGAAACAATTTTTAATTTCACTATCACTTACGTATAGCAAGTGGAGGAAGTATTGCATTCTACGCAAAAAATCGATACCGAGATTTCATCAGAGATACACGTTTTGAGAGTGCCTGAATTAAAAAGAAACATCTTTAGCAAATGTGTGTGTGAACAGCATAAACAAAAAATATTTCTTCAAACTTAGTATCCTCCAAAATGTGTTAAGATTTTCAAGAAAATTCCTCTACCCCAAAACTATCCCTTTTCTCAAAAATGGTTCCAACAATTTTGATTAAAAACCGCTATTGTTGAAGATATTTTCATCGCAAATATAATTAGGTATATCTCGAATTTTCTGGGAATAGCCAGTGAAGTGCTCTTCATTCTGAATGACTTTTATGTAACACTAAGCTGTAAGAAATTATACTACAAGAGTCCTACTATGCTGCCACCACTTCTGTGTAATAACGTATGCTGCTGATATTTCACCTAACTTATACGTCTTCTCCAATTTTCCTATTGCCACGTCATTGCAGTACATTAATACAACAATGTGTGTTTTGTGACTCAAGAACAGTGACAACTATGTTGCCACCGCTTCTGTGTAATAACGTATGCTGCTGATATTTCACCTAACATACGTCTTCTCCAATTTTCCTATTACCACGTCATTGCAGTACATTAATACAACAATGTGTGTTTTGTGACTCAAGAACAGTGACAACTATGCTGCCACCGCTTCTGTGTAATAACGTATGCTGCTGATATTTCACCTAACTTATACGTCTTCTCCAATTTTCCTATTGCTACGTCATTGCAGTACATTAATACAACAATGTGTGTTTTGTGACTCATGGATATTGACAACAATGCTGCCACTGTTTTTGTTATACGGTATGCTGCTGATATTTCACCTAATTTACAACAATGTGTGTACGTGATTCAAGGACAATGACAACAATGCTACCACTGCTTCTGTGTAATAACGTATGCTGCTGATATTTCATCTAATTTACAACAATGTGTACGTGGCTCAAGGACAATGAGAACAATGCTGCCACTGCTTCTGTGTAATAAGGTATGCTGCTGATATTTCACCTAATTTACAACAATGTGTGTTTTTGGTTCAAGGACAATGACAACAAAGCTACCACTGCTTCTGTGTAATAACATATATGTGCGATAATGTGTTTGGCCTGAAATAACAGCATTTTCTTTGGGTATGAATCTACATGCAAGTTTGGTTAACTTTGTACAATAGGATTCCTTCAATGCAATGTAAAAAAACATCGAAAAATTGTGTGTTTGAAATAACCGCGCCGCATTGCGAATTTCGTGTTACATAGTTGTTATCTTCCGCGCGTTCATTTCTTACGGTTGACAACGCCCGAACTCCTTAAGCCACGCCCAGGCCGCTTGCTAACAGACGACAGCCGCTATTATACATCATAACCCCGAGGGAACCTCCAAAATCCCGTCTTTGAGCTCATTGCCCAAGAGCCACTGTTTTCTAAAACGCTGTTGGTACTGAGGCGCCATGATGATTAAAACTCATTTATCCCTCCCACCAAAAGAACAACAAAATGCACCAGACTTAAACACCTCTTACGAGGGTCGGCTGGTAAGTCCCGGACCTCACACAGAGATGGCGCCACTAGACCGGTTAGACGGTAGCATCGTATAGTTACAGGTCAATGGCTTGTTTAGGTTTTGAATGACAGCATTTTAAGCAAAACAACTTAAGAGTTTTCGCGAAAATGGAGGATTTGGAAAAATGAGCAGTGATTGAATGCTTCCATTTGAAAGGCTTAACGCCTAAAGAAATCAAGGAGGAAATGGACAGTACATTGAAAGACCCTGCCCCTTCATATTCGATGATTAAAAGGTGGGTTGCAGAGTTTAAAATGGGACGTACGAGCACTAGTGATGAGCCTCGCTCTGGACGCCCTGTGGAAGTCACAACTCCAGAGATGGTTGAAAAAATTAATCGTTTAGTACTGGAAGACCGCAGATTAAAGTTGTTTGAGATAGCAGAGGCTGTAAACGTATCAAAAGTACTTGCAGGTAATATTTTAAGTAATGTTTTGGGCTTTATCAAGGTCTGTGCAAGGTGGGTGCGCGTTCTTAACATATTTACTTCACTACGCTGCATGGAATTCGCCTGTCTTTAGGACATACAGTTCCACTTTATGACCGAGTATTTTACTGCCACTCTGATCAGAAGTTGCACAGAAAAAATGTTTCTGTTAAGAATGTGGAGCTCTACCGTAAAAATCCCAATGAATTTTTAAGACGGCTTATTACCATGGATGAATCACTACACCTCAGAAAGTAAATCACAGGCAAAACAGTGGATTGCGCCAGGTGAACCAACTCCAAAAAAGGCAAAGTCAATTTTGTCAGCTAACAAGGTTATGGCGAATGTTTTCTGGGATGCTCAGGGAATTATTTTTATTGGTTACTTGGAAAAGGGTAAAAGTATCACTGGTGACTACTACGCAAAATTACTGCGACATTTGAGTGATGAGGTGAAAAGACAAAGACCTCATTTGGCAACAACAAAAAAAAATCTTGTTTCATCACGACATGCTCCGACTCATCGTTCAGTCATTGCAATGGGGAAAATTTGCAATTTAAAGTTCGAATTGCTTGAACATCTACCCTATTCGCCAGATCTAGCACCCAATGAATACCACCTGTTCCCTAATCTAAAAAAATTTCTTGGAGGACGAAGATTTCACAGCAACGAGGAGGCCATTGATGCGGTAAACAGCTATTTTGAGGACCTTGACAAATCGGACTATAGAGATGGTTTAATTAAATTAGAACGCCGGTATGACAAATGCATTAACCTTTCTGGAGATTATGTTGAGAATTAAAAAAAAATATTTAATGTTGTTTTCATTGAGAGGCCCGGGACTTATCAGCCGACCCTCGTATTACACCATTAAACATAGTTAATGTTCAAAAACTGTTTCTCCATGAAGTAAGTAGTGTTCGGCCAGGTATACATATCTACAAGTTTATGTCTTTTCCCTTCTCCTTTTCTTGCAGAGTAAATGAAAGTATAAACATGCATTGGAACTATGGAGTTAGTGCAACACAGTTCAGTTTTAAACTACATGGGGGAATAACCACGGTGAATAATCGCAAGTCAACAAGTTCCTGTTACAACGGCGTATTATCTAGATGCTAATATTTAGCTTATGATCGGTAAATATTTTCTTGGCATGCCATGACTCATGATACGAATATAATACAGCTACGAGGTAGCGGGGATTCATCCTAACCATTTTTCCTTTGCATAGCTAAAGCGCAGATAAAATTTTGCTATTTAGGCTAGATTTTGGCTAAGGGGTTTGTTAAATAGGCTAGATTTCAGGCTATAAGCATTTTACGATTTTGTATGGGTAAACGCTACTGTGTAAATGCTAGTTTAGCCATAAAATGGCTAAGTTGGCAACACTGCCGTGGATCAGCAAGGAGAAAATTTTACACGACGAAGAAAGGTAGTTCCGCGCATGCGCGGCTGCCATAGAGTAGTAAACTAACCACTGTTACTCCCTAGTTTTTCACTTTCTATGGTCATTTCAGAGCTGTTTTTTTTTCATCGGTTCAGTGCTCACTCCTCGCCCTCAGCAAAAAAAGGTGGTAAGGTGGTACCCAAGAAGTGTGCATTAAAACGGTCGGAGGAGGAAAATGCCTGTTTTCCTTAATACAAAAAATGATGGATATTATTGAAAACAAGTCTGTTTCGACAAATGCAAACGCAAAAAAAAGAGGAGGTATAGAGGGAGATAATACATATATAGACAGTTTTGTGCATGATTCTAATCTATTGCCACCCCTACCTTTTTGGAAACGTTCTTATCCACCAGATACAGTTTCATGGCATTGTTAATCATTTCAATAAGAATTTAACTTGCTGGAATATTAACCTTTAACCTTAAAATTTCAAAATCAAATCGTATTTAAATAGGAAGGAACATTTGCTGTTACTAAAATCTCACCCTGGATCTTAACCAAATAAATATTGTGTGATAGTGATTATACAGAAATAATTACCTGAGGAAATTCTAATACGTCATAAACCTTTCGGGAGTTGTAAATCCTCCTCTCCTCGCCCGGAAAACGTAAGTAAAGCCTGAATTACTCCGAACTTAACCCAAGTGACTTAACTCGGCGCGACATAACATGGAAGTCTTATACATTGTATTAAATAGAGCTATTTAGGGTTGTCTTAACGTTGCTTATTTTAACGAAGTAACTTAAGAATTTGGCAGTGTCAAACTTTTCCTTCCCGTTACGTCAAGGTTAATGTGTCATGGCAATTAGAACCAATCGTGGTGAAGCAGTAGTATGAAGTAATAAAAGAACAATCAATCAAGATTCATTCCGGTTACGTTAAGTGCATCCTAATTAAACCTTTACTGAAGCAGAATTTCTTAACTTCGCGTTACATCCCGTTATGTTACGTAAAGTGCATCGTAATTCCGGTTTAACGAAGGTGAATCTAGCAATGGCATATGAGTCATTAGTTATAATGCGACTTACTGACACCTTGCTAATGTCAGTAGTGTTTTCTTGATACCCTTCTCTTGCATAATATGGAAGTGCTATTAGCATCGTATCAATTAAGATAATTAATCCTCGGTTATCGTCTCTGTCATATAGGTTAGGACGAATCCCTTTTATCACCTTTGTTTTACTAAACCTGTATTTGTTTTTAAGTTTAGGTCGCCATACTTTCCAATTATGTCTAATTTTGATAGATAGTTTTATTCCACCGTCTCATTTCGCGAATTCTACGCAAGTAGCCACGCCCATCACTCCAAAATCATCCATTTTGTAAAGATGGTCTGTCTGTAATCTACCCCTCTGAGGTAGACCAAAATTTGGTCCCGACCAAGACATTTGATCCCGGACCAAAGCAAGTCCCGGTCTATGAATAAGAAAATCGATGGTTCGCTGTAAATCCAGCGGAAGTAGCAAGTTGGTCCGAACCAAAATCTGCTATGAATACCGCCCCTAGAAACTTGACTTTGTTAGGTTGTTCCAATAATAGATCATTAATTCCTATTTCTGCTTGGGTTTGTGGTGAGTGGTTAATTATGAATTTGACTACTTTTGTTTTTTCAAGGTTTACTGAAAGTTTGTTTGATTTGAACCAGTCTGAAATGCAATTAGGACATAATTTAATTTTATAACACACTTATTTAAATGTTTAATTGTTACTAGAACTCAGGTGTTATCTGCAAACAAATATATACTAGCAGTGTGTTTAATGTACAACGGAAGGTCATTTGTGTAAATTAAAAATAACAGAGGTCCCAATATCCACCCTTGGGGTACTCCGTGTTTTATTAATTTCCATTCTGAAGTGTTGTTATAGTACTGGTTGATGTTAATTTCTACCCTTCGTTTTCTATCTTTTAGATAGAAGATAAACCTGCATTTGTTTATATCGAGCCTCTATCGCTGACGGTACTTACCTGTAGAATATTAAACTCCAACCTTCCTCTACCTTCCTCATTTTTTATTCCATAGTACTGTAGTTTTGCTATCTCGTGATTTACGCAGTCAAACGCCTTTGTTAGGACACAAAAGATACCTCTAACGTGTAAATTTTCTTCTGACGCTGCTAACACTTCATGTGTAAGTTGCATTATTTGTTGATATTCCTTTTCTAAAACCGAACTGTTTGCTGACAAGTAGGTTGTTATTTTCCGTGTAATTATACAGCCTGCTAAACATTACTTTCTCGAATACGTTTGAGAATACTGACAAGAAAGATATTGGTCTGCAATTTGAAATATTGTCCTGTCTGCCTTTTTAAAGAGGGGTTTGACAGTTGAGTATTTCATTCTATCAGGAAATATTCAAGCCTTTAATGGTTTGTTGCATAAATAGCTAAGAGGAGTGCTTATTTGGCTTGAACATGCTTTTAGGACTTTGTTATTTCATCGTAACCAGAAGAATTTTTGGTCTTAAGAGAATTTATTATACTATTAATTTCAGATGATGTCATATTTATTTTAAATTCAAGGAGTTTATCTACTAAGGAGGTTCTTAAGAAATGTAATGCTGATTACTTGTTTTCATATTTTATGTTTAACTTTTCTGTTATGTCCAGAAAGAAATTGTTAAAAATTTCTGCAACCTTATGAGGTTCACTAATTACTTGAGTGCCAGTATTTAGTATTATTGAGAGCACCTACCTGTTTCTCTCTTTATTATGTTCCAAATTGTTTCTATTTTATTATCTGAGTTACATATCTGTTTATTACCATGCAACATTTTAGCTGCTTGTTTCTTTGAGGAGTTTGCAATATTGCTTATAGTAACATTGTAGGTTTGGGTTGTTATTATATTTAATTTCCTGATATAATTATCTTTTGCGTTTACAAGAACTTTTAATACCTAACGTAATCCAGGAATTATTCCTCTTGCTGTTATGCACTTTGGTATATTTAACTGCAAAGCATGCTTCAAAATGAGTTTTGAAATGTTGTAGAAAACTATTATACTTGTTGTTTACTCCCTTAATTTCATACATTTCATTCCAAGATTCTTGTTGGATTGATTGCTTAAAACTTTTTCGATTACTTTCGTCTATTGCTCTAGATTTCCGACAGTTATGCTTTGGTTTTAGCTTTAAATTTGTTTCTTTGGTATGTAGTACTTGTGCTTCATGATCTGATAGGCCATTTGCGAATGGGATAATGGTATATCATTTTAATCTGTCTATGCTTATAAATAAATTATCTATTGCAGTAGATGAGGTATTTTGAATTCTTGTAGGGAAGTTTACTGTGTGGGACATGTACGTTGCGAATATAGAACTAACTTGATCCTTTTTAAGACTAGGAGTCAGTAATCAATATTTATGTCACTGCAAATTATTAATTCTCTTCTAGGTATGAACAGAAATTTTAAGGTGCTTTCAAGTTACTTTTTGAACACCTCGTAATTGCCCTTTGGTGATCAATATAGAGCTACTATTATTAAATTTACCTCATGTATATCTAATTTAATCGCACACATTTCTATGTCCTGTCCAATGAAAAACTTAGAAAGATTAATACCTTTATAAGGAACATCATCTCATAAACATACAGGTATTATTTACATAAACATTATTTAAATTTTTTCTGGAAAATGATGCTCCTAAAGAGTACGCTTGTAATGAGATTGGTAAGAATTCCGGTTCTGTCAAATGATGTTCAGATAAGCACAATACACGTAGTTTTTCTAAAGCAAGACTAAGGGAAAGCTCATCTACTTTGCTTCTTAAACCTCTTATGTTTTGGTGAAGTATGCAGAAAGCATTTCTATCATAATTTGTTTTTTCTGAATTGATATTGTTTGTAGATACCCCTGTATTTACATTCGATTTCTTTATGTTCTTTAAACAATTATTGCTGGGGGCCCTATTTAATCTAAAAATCCCTATTATGGCTGACAACAGGAATTCTATCCCTAATTCTGTTAGCAATTACCTGCGAAAGCTGCATTTTGCCTCTAGAATTAAGGTGCAAACCATGAGATGTGTAACCATCTCATCCTATACCACTAACATCTATCATACCCATGTGAGATGCGATAGGACTCAACAAGTGAGTATTAAGTGATTAACTTTAAACTGTAACGTTACAGGAGACGAATCATGTGTAGGTTATTCTGATGACTAGATCTGTAGGTGAAGAGAGTGATTTGGACGAACCTGATTCTTACTGTAGACAGCTGCAAGCATCTTAGAATTCATTATCTTAGGAATAATGAATCTACAATGTTTATGTAGCATGAACCTATGGCTTCAAGAGGACCAGATGAAATTGGTTCACGCTAAATGAATTATTGTCTTGAAAAGTTACAGAATGGCATTAAATATTTTATAACACTTTCTGATAGTTGTGGAGGGCAAAATCAGAACTTCAAAATGGTTGTGGTAGGATATCTCAGCAGGAGGAATAAGGAGTTTTGAATAAAGATTCATGAGAGCTGGTCATTTTTTGACAAATGATCCGAATTTTTGTATGGTTGAAAGAGCTCGCCACAAAAATGACATATTATGTTCCTGAGCATTGAATGGAGTTGGCATCAAAAGCGAAGAAATGAAAACCATTCCAGGTAAAGAGAATGCAGAAGAAAGATTTTGTGTCACTTGCTGATTGGATGAAAGTGGTTGCAGTTCATAGACATAAGATTGTTGATGAACATCGAGTTAAATCGTTGCACATTCAATGCCTTAAGTATAGAATTCAGAGAACCAATGATAATTAAATACAAATATCCATTAAGTAGCTAAAATATGGAAAAAAGTGAATTTTGCAAAACAAAAGAAAGATTGCTCTTCATCCACAAATAGTGTTAGTCCAGTTAGTTTATATCCAGAAGGAAGAAAACTCACTGAAGCTAAATTGAAGGATCTCGAGCGGCTTCTTCCTTATGTACCATCCCCGCATCACAGCTTTTTCCAGAAGCATGGTGATGGAGAAGATGAAATTTTTATTTCTACCAAAGAGCAGAAAAATCATGACGCTAATTCTTAAATGTTCATTGGAAAGGAAATGCGATTCAGCAAGTGTTACATTATGGAATGTAATGAAACTTGTGTTACAAACAATCTAGATGAATAAAATGGACATGGACCAATGTTCTCCTGAAATTCTGCCACTTAACAATTGGAAGAATATAAATATCACACCACTAAGAGCAATGAAAACTATTTATGGCTATAATTATATTTTTCTGGCCTTACTTAGTGTCTACCAAAAGAAATAAAATACTTGTTCTATGTATACTGTTTATAATATGTAAACCAGCATTTAAAAGAAAATACAGATTTCTTGAAAAGTGACATACTGGACTTTGCCCATTATTTTACTCAAGGGCTCAAATGAGAATTTACCTTCCAGAAATAGATTACGGGTTTTTGCAGTCCTATCTCAGTATTAGAAGTTTTATTGTCGAAATTCAAAATTCTGTATCAAGATCTCACAAAATATAAGTTGGTGTTCCACAGGTGTTCTTGTCTCCTTTTATACCCTAAGATATATACTCATGGTTTTACCAAACCAATTTTCAACATTTCATTGCCACAGTATGGAATTCTGCAGCAAATTCAAATATCAAGAAAATAGAAGCAATCCAAAATCGGATCATAATATTATTTGGTGCATCTTGGTTCATTAACAAAGCTACTATCCATAGAAATCTTCAGGTTCCTGAAGTCATAGAAGCTCTTAAGCTTTACACAAAACTTAACCTGACTTTTATTGAACATGCTACCACGTTACTCAGTGAAATTCAAACACAAATTCCTCATCCTAGAGAAGAAAAAAGATGAAAATGGAAGAGACAAGCTGATCTCATCGTCTTAAATAAAGCTGGATTTTTACTGGAATATACCCTGTACACATGTATATCATCTTGTTTTTCGACATTAACAAAACTGTAATGCAACTTTGTTGCAACAAAACTATCTAAATAAAAGACATAAAATTAGACAATACTTTGAATCCACTAAATCCGCTTCGAAACAAACTAAATTGTGCTTTGCATAAGCATAAATGTTATTTAAAATGAAGATATATACTTATAAATGCTGTTAGCAGGAAACATTCTATCACCTTCCTTATCCTTTACAGCTGCCTGCTGCCCTATAGATAATTATTTTTGTAAATTTCTTGCTTAATATTGCTTAAATCTGCCATGCCATTACTCTTCCATTTCCCCTCTTTAATGCTAGTTAAAAAAAATGGCCAATAATACAAATTTTGGCAGTACCTGGCAGTGTACAACTTATATTTTCCATAACAATTAGATTTTACATTTTTTTTGTTTAAAGTTTTTCAACCCATACATCTAACGCCACAGAGCTAAAAAATACTGGCGTTGCTTTGGCAATTTCAAATTAATATCCTCTCTTTGCATTTAGTATATTATTTCTTTCTCTATAGCTTACCTATAGTAAGTAGAGGAAGTATTGCATACCCCCATAAGTTTGATACCAAGATCTCACCTGAAATACACGTTTTGAGAATCCGTGATTCAGAAAAAAATTATTTTTAGAAAAAGATCTGTGTGTGAATTAACTCAAAAGTCAGTTAGATACCAAACTTTGTATTTAGGTTCAGTATCTTCCAAAGATGTGTAGAGTTTCACTGCCACGATGGCTATTTGGTGAATGATGTGCCTGGTCTAGATGATTAATCCTCTGACATCTGCGTCAATTCAGGATCAAGAGTTTTTCTCAGCTACGATTAAAGCTCAATGTCCAAGGAACTGGGATGCAGGTTTAGGGTCACTGAAGGAAAACCCAATGATTCACTTTCAGTGACACTGTCTGAACCACTATGCCACTTCCAAGATTATTATGAAGCACTAAAATATTCCTTTTATGCTAGTCTGACATTTTTTGTTCTTCACTTCTCCTACACAATGCGTGCTTAACTTGGTTCTTGTCCAGTGATTTATTGTCTATCACTTAACTTTCTTTACAATGCTCTAGTTAATCACACAATTAATACTGCACATGTTTAATTGATTGTAGGTACCAGTACTTTACTATATCACTGTCTTTCTACCACTGTTATAATCTGCAAGGAATTAAAATCTCATCTCACGAAGTATAACTATTTACATATTTCTGAGCGGCATACTCACCGACCTGTTGCACATAGAATTATGTGCCGACCACAGAGCACCAACGTATTAGATGTTCAACCCTAGTGTTAAACGGTGGAAACACGAAGGTGATCGCAGCGTTATCGGGGATGGAACCAGACTATGAAAAATCGCGCTCTCGGATGCTGACGTCACTCATCGCTACTACAGCTGTATTTTTCAATCTGCCTAGCTGTCTGGCTCAGCTGATCACATGTTCTAATGCTGTATCGCTACTGACGACGTACAAAGTTGATTACGTGAGCTTCAGTAATCATGATTGCACTTTGAGTTATTCAAATTTCTTTTTAAAGGAATCGATTAAAGCTCACATAAAATAACTTGTCATTGTCATGTGTAGCAATACAATATTAGAACATAATTATGATCAGCTGAACACCTGGCAGTAGGCTAGTATGAAAAACACAACCATTTATTTTTGTGTAACCCTTTTTATTTAAATTATCCAATAGTTGGTACATACATTGCTTTTATATAATATTATAGGGGTTAATAGTGGTTACTGAATGTTTCTATGCCACAATACATAATGCTCACATTTAAATTGTTGAGGCTGAATGAGAAGATCAAGCACCTTGCAATAATTTCTTCTTCATGCTTCATAGTAAAATCATTTGCACTTAAACTGTCTCCATGTTTTGTTTGAACTTGCAACCAACAGTAGGATGTGGAATTTGATAGGAAGATTGGAAGAATAACACATGTTTAACACTTGTTATTTTATTCTACTCTCCAGATAGCGCAACACAATTTGACATATTTGCGTAGCATGAATAAATTAATTCCATTTCCTACAAAGAAACTTCTGCATACCTTATGTGCAATAGTATAGCTATTGTTTGTCATTCACTAAATCGCTATTAGCAGTGCAATAAATGCCTTTAGCAACAGTTTCGCCACACCATTTTACACTATTAATGTCATTGTCACTCTCTGTGCTCTGACTTGAAGCACCATCCCTGGACACTAATAGGCACAACTTAACTCCAACTTTCCATTGTGTATATCGTAGAAGTAAATAGAAACACATGTTTAAACTACCCTTAAAAGTAGGTTTCTGAAAACAGATATTGGTTACATTAAGGAAAAATCTGTGGTTACAAACGCCTTGTGTTTATATTACACATTGGCCATTGTAAACCAGAGTTCTCTCTGATGTAAACCAAAGCGTATGCTTCTGCTTGTCATGAAACCAAGCACTACGCTTACGCCAATGTAAATAGTTCCTTAATAAACGTCTCGTATCATGAAATATTGGAGTAGGAATGGTATAGAACTACGCATTTTATTGCGGTTGTCGTAAGAACTCGTTGTTAAAGGTAATTGATATATAGTAACTGTTAAGAGATTACAAAATATTATTTTCTCGCTTCTACCTGCTATTGCACTAACACTCAAAAGTATCCGCTTGTTAATTGCTAACTGTATGGATAACTGCAATTCTCTTGCCTATATGAGAAATGCAGCAATGAATTCACAGAGGTGCTATCTGAGTACCAAATAAACTCTTTGCGTAACACAGGAAATAAGTGAACAGTCGTTCATAATACGCTAGCACTCATATGCTTAGCTCAAGTCAAATCTTGTGATTTTATCAGTTAGTGTTTGAGTTGCCATGACAGAGGAAGAAGCGTGTAATGCGAATAAACTGTTCAAACACAAAAATGGGAAACCGTTAAAAAAGTGGCGAAAAAGAAATAATACTTAATATGTTCAACTCACTATAACAAAAAAAACACCTGTCATTTCCAATAGTAGATATTACTACACTAACATCTGAGTTTACAGGTGTTTCTACAAAAAGTGTAACCAAAGCATGCGAGGAATATAAACAGACATAATAGGAAATTAAAATGTGGGAACATGTTTTGTGTACAAGTGTTGTGGATAAGCTTGTCATTGATTTCAAGGATAGTTCTGACTCCAATATGGGAGCAGAGTCATCTTGGAGGATTTGGATTAGGGTACTGCACCTTTGCCTGAAGATTTCGATTAATATAAGTAAAATGTTCATTTTCCACATGCTTATAAAATCAATTGTTATTTCAGGTTGCATTTTTAATTATGATTTTCACGAAGGGCACCTTTTTATAGACTTAAACAATGTTCAGCTGTAATTGATATGCAGCAAGCATGTGTGAGAGGAAGAAGAAGCCGTAAGGGGCAGGGATTGCAAACTATTATCGTGCGGATAATACAAAGAGTTTGTTTGTAGTGAGAGGCACTCTAGTTTGGAATGGAAAGTAGGTCCACTATTGCTACTATACCTAGAGACATTTTAACATGTCAGTTAGTAATTGCTAATGTCTAGCAGCATTTTTATGCAACCAGCAGCTTAAGTAATGAGAGTGCTTTGGGGTGAAGAGGCTAAGGCATTTCCTGCTTACATTTAAAAAGCACATACAAGTTTTAATGTGCAAATATTGATATGAGTGAATTAACTAGTCAGTTAATGAAGTGAAACATACTACAAATACCTGAAGTGTAAGGAAACAGGAATTAAATGAGAAAATTGGAATTATGTGCTCGTGTTTTGTTGATAAAGTTTTAAATGAGAAGGAAATACCACTTTTATTGTAAAGCCACCACTTTGTGTTACTTGGACAAACTTCAGTATATGCAAAGGATCTATAGATCTTTTTATTGAAGGTTCAATGAATCGGATCTTTTGAATCGTCCTTAGATCTATTATTTATAGTGAACATTTTAAACACTTTTCATTATAATAAATAAATAGATAGAAAAAACCAATGCTAACCTTCCGTGAATTCAGAAAACTAAGCTTATATAAAAAAACCGAACCACCCATAGTACCTCGGATACAATGTGTTGTGTATGAAAAGCGTTTAAAATTCTTAAAGTGTGTTAAAATGTTCACTATAAATAACAGATTGAAGGGTCATTCAAAAGATCCAATTCATTGAAAAGATCATGGATTGTTTGCATTTACATAATAGTGGAAGAGTATATACAATTAGACAAAAGATTCAATGCCATGCCTGGGATTCAAACCACCAATCTTTGACATGCCATACAACTGCTCTGCCATCTAAGAATTTCTCTAGTCACAGTAAGTTATTTTAATAAGTATTCTACAAATGATTCATCATATATCGTGATTAACTTCATGTTCAACACGACATGTGCTAACTTAAAAGGCTTCAATTCGTTTAAAGAATATTACATGCCCATTACTTCAAAAACCTTTGGTTTATGCAGAAAAACCAACACATTTAAATGCTTATGCATTTCATATAATATCCTGCAACTTAATTACTATTGCACAATGTATCTTCTAAGGGAAGAATTTTGTATCATCAAAATTGCTACAAATTTTAAATGCTAGAAAATGGACACGAAAGATTGTAGCCAATTTGGAGTTTCAAAGCCTCATAACACATACTGAAGCTGCTAATTTCACTCAAAACGAACACTTCAGGTTTTTCTTGGAAACAAAGGTTTTTGAGCACTTGTACTAACAGATTACGACACTAATTGTCAAAAAAGCTACTATTTTCATACACCATGCCCAGTTCAAAAAAGCACATTGTAGTGGCAGTTAGATAAAAATGCCCAAAAGCAAGTGAATTACTGAAATACAGGGTGAATCACCCAAAGATTTCGGAAATGGAAAGTGCTATTGATGTGCAGTTTTCACAGCATTGATTGGTAGTCTGGAGCCCGCAACCTTAGCTTATAAACAGATTTTAATAATACTGAGAAAGTGTATTTTTTGAACAAACTTACAATTTTTAAATGAAACAATGCCTAGTTACATCAACAGAATAAAGGTAGGGTAAATTACAATGTCAATGGTCTTTGTTGCAGGATTCTAGTGGAAGTGGTTTACAAGAAATCGTATTTTTGAAAAGTTTCCACCCCGGCAATTGTTTGTCCCATTCAACCTGCTTAGTTACTAGGTACGATGTTATGTTTGTTTGCATTGTGTTTTCTGTTCATTGATTGCAGTTCGACTTTCTGGTCAGTCAGTTTGTGACAGTTAAGACAGATTTTTAGTTTGTGACAGATACAAGAAGACGTTCCTTTGCAGACTAGGAGGAACCTGTGGTACCAACATGATGGTTGCCTAGCTCAAAGTGCAGAAGTACTACAGCTTGTCTAAACGGATTGTTTCCAAATCGTTGGATTGGACAAAGAGAACCTGTACCTTGGCCGGCCCGTTCACCGGATCTGACCCGTTTAGACTTTTTTCTGTGAGGAAGGCTGAAAGACGCTGTCTAAAAGGATGTACCAACTACACCAGACGATATGAAACGACGTATTACTGCTGCCTGCTCTGAAATTTCCGCTGAAATGCTAGAACGTGTGCAGCAGTCTTTCCATAGCAGACTGGAAGCGTGTATTGAAGTTGCCGGTGGTCATTTTGAACACAACCTTTGAAAGGCTATATTCTCTTTACTTGTAAGAATCCACAGAAGTATTGTAATTCCCTTTTGTTTGTCTTTAGTTTGTGGTACCATAGGTTGTACAAGTGTCGGTGCGTAAAAGTTTCAAAATAAGAGTTCTCGTAAACCACTTGCACTAGAATCTTGCAACAAACGCCACTGACATTCTAATTTACCCTACCTTTATTCTGTTGATGTGACTAAGCATTGTTCTATTTAAAAAATTGTATGCGTGCTCAAAAAATACACTTTCTCAGTATTATTAAAATCTGTTCATAGGCTAAATTTACGAGTCCCTGACTACCGCTCAATGCTGTGAAAACTGCACATCAATAGCACTTTTCATTTCCAAATATTTGCGGTGCAAGTTTTAGGTGATTCACTCTGTATATGTGAATGATATCAAATATCTTTCTTCCTTCTGTATTAGAAAATTTCAGTTGGGCACTGCCTTAGAATTACAGTGTCATTGGCATGCTATTCTTGACAATTAGTATGTCAACCAATAATCCTACATTTTTAAATTATTCACGAGTATCAATGCATGATCTGCACCTACGTGTTTGAATATTGGCACTGTAATATGCTATTTAATTTGCATTAAAGGTTGATTTTTATATGGTTATCCTGTATAATACCGGCGTGTCGACTGCTAGCAGCGCCGTGGGCGTGACCTAGGTGGTTGTTGCCAACGGTGCGAACGAAAAACACGCTGTAGGCATAACAGGTTGCTAACCCATGCACATAATGTAGAGCGAGCCATTGTAGTTGTGTACATAGACGGCACGCTTGTCGTTATTTATCATTATAATAATAATTATTATTAATATTATTATCCTCCCCTAGGATCCACAGGACCTTGTAGTTGGTGGGGAGGCTTCCGTGTACCAGTGATTTACTAAGCTGTTCTGGTAGAGGTACTCATGCCAGAGAGGTTCGTAATGAGGTACCAGACTAAGAAGTGGCTCAACAGAAAATCCAACCCAAAGGGACTCCCAGTTGGAGAACCTTGAGGAACTCTCAGCTGGAGGACCTTCCAGGGGCTCTGGTCCACCCAATCCAAGATGGGAATGCATCGTGCCGAGGGATGAATGGCACTGGGGTGGTAAAAAATGCAGTGTCGCGAACGACCTCTTTAGGGCACCAGGCGACACCCTGAAGTAATTAGCCTTCCCAATATATACGGGGCTCTGCATTGGGTGACTTTTATTTCCCTGCTACTCCTGGGACCAACATGGTCCAAAACAAAATAGATACTATCAAAGTGGGTGAGAGAGACTCTCCAGTTGAGAGAAGTCTCTCACCTGACAAAGAAAAGTCAAGTGACAGAGACTCTCCAGTAGAGAGAAGTCTGTCACTAGATGAACAAATGGGTGCAACAGCATCTAGAATTAATATAATGCACCTGGACACTAAGAAGTTGTCAGGGGTAGCTAGAAGAAGAATTAAAAAAGCTAAAAAAATGAGTGAGGGCACAGGCAATGTAAACCCACAGAGTAGAGAGGGTAGGCCCGTACTGATCCAGGGACTTCTAAAAGAACCAGGACAAATGTGGCTACTCCTCCTTTGGATAAAGCAAAACCTGTTAAGAGGCCTAGGTGCACTTAATCTGGTGTCACTTACAGGGAAGCTTTGGCCGCTTTTAAGATGACAATTGTTGAAGAAAACTATCCTGAGAGAAAGCTGATTGGGGAGGATATTGGACCCATTCGGGCTGAGATTCTGAGGAAGATTGATGAGGCGCCAACTAGCGAATCTCTACCTAAACTCAGGTCCGTTTCTCTACAGGATGGGGCTCTGATATATTACTGTGATGATGAGCAGTCATGTAATTGGTTCCAAAAACACATTCAGGGAGCTAAACTCAAGGTGAGATTAGTTCTTATAGTAGTAGATCCAAAAGATCTACCTAAGCCAGTTAAGGTGGCCCTTAGGACTCGGGACATTACAGCCGATGATCCTAAGGTGCTGCTAAGACGCATCCAGAGAATTAACTAGGAGCTGAATATAGAGCACTGGAAAATCATTGACAAGCAGGCAGACTCCTCTGGTCAACGCCTAATTTTAATGATGGACCAAGAGTCTGCTAAGAAGATAAAGGAGCTTGGCATGTCGGCCTATACCGGGGTAGACAGGGCCCTTTTTAAGATCCTGTCTGACCCGGAGAGGAAGGCAGAATCAGACAAAGCGAAGAAGGCAGGCAGTGATGGCGGAGACAGTCCGGAGACGATGGAGATAGGGGACTCTGGAGGATCCGCATCGGGTACTGCTTAAGGTAAGTGTTGTGGGTTGAATGCAATTATGAAAATAGTTTAAATTAACTTGCTGCACTGTAAGGCAGATTCAGCCATTCTAAATAAGAGACTTGTTGAAGACAATGTTGATATTGCTCTCATACAGGAACCTTGGTTTTACAGAGGTTCAATTAGAGGGATCAGTTGTACTAAGGGCACTATATATAGACCTAGTAATAATAATCCAAGATCATGCATTTATGCTAAGAATTGGATAAACGCATTGCTTCTTTTATTGAGCATTGTTCCAGGGATGTAACTACAATCCAAACAACAGTGGAGGAGGCAGGAGAGAGAAGAGTTTTAATACTCTCTTCCGTCTACCTCCGTTATGAAGACTCTGATCCACCATCGATAGCGGTGAGGGACCTTGTGACACACTGCGGAGAGAATGGAAAGGAGTTAATCCTGGGGGTTGATGCCAATGCACACCACACATTGTGGGGAGCACTGATATCAATCCCAGAGGAGAAAAGTTAATGGAGTACTTGGTGAGTACAAACCTTAATATTCTAAATCGAGGTAATGAACCAACCTTTGCAACTTTGCGAAGGGAGGAAGGCATTGATATATCGATAGGGACTAATATTATTGAGAACCTAATTTCAGGGTGGCATGTATCATCGGAGATCACTCTCTCTAATCATAGATGGATATGCTTCAATGTCAAAGCACAAGTCACTCTACCAGTGATTTACAGAAATCCGAGGAAAACTGACTGGGACGGATATAGACGAGACCTATTAGCATTGACATCGGGTATCTCAAGGAACATTCGTTCGATATTGGATGTGGAGTTTGCCGTTGATGAATTACAACGGTCAATTCTCCTATCCTATCATCAAAATTGTCAGCCTAAGGTAGCTTACTCGCCAAGGCTTGTGCCTTGGTGGACTAAAGAGTTAAGCAGACTTAGGAAGAAAGCAAGGAAATTATTTAGTCTTGCAAAAAGAACTGGTGATTGGGACTCATATAGACACGAACTCACCAATTATAATAAATAAATACGCAAAGCCAAAAGGATATCGTGGAGGGAGTACTGCCAGGGGATGGAAAATGTTCCCAGCAGTGCAAGATTCATGAAACATATGGCAAAGGGTGTTAAAAAATTGTGAGCACTATTAAACTGCCTGATGGCTCGTACACACAGTCTGGTTCTGAGACGCTCCTGCAACTTGCGAGGGCTCACTTTCCAGACTTTAAGGTAGACAATGACAGCAATTCTATGAAGGGGCAACCAAATCTGGACCATCT
Organism: Deroplatys truncata; assembly: GCA_030765065.1. NCBI lineage: Eukaryota > Metazoa > Arthropoda > Insecta > Mantodea > Mantidae > Deroplatys > Deroplatys truncata. Next base: position 516,685,256 of record CM060990.1, read on the forward strand.
TTCTTTGGACAGAGAGGATTGGAACCTAATCAGGAGCGTAGTCAATGTCACTAAAATAAGATGGGCTGTTAAGTCGTTTGGACCATATAAATCGGCAGGCCCTGATTTAATTATTCCTGCATTTCTACAATATGGTATTGATTCAGTTCAATCCCTACTTTGTGGTATTTTTAGAGTTTGCCTAGCCTATGGATATATACCCATGGTTTGGAGACAAACAAAGGTGGTGTTTATACCTTAACCAGGGCGTCCTAGTTACAACCAGACTTAGGCTTATCACCCTATAAGTCTCTCCTCGTTTATGCTTAAAACTCTGGAGAGGTTAGTGGATTGGCACATTAGGGATAATGTTTTAATGGAACATCCATTAAACAAATACCAATTTGCCTATCAAATAGGGAAATCAACGGAAGCAGCACTTTATCAAGTGGTCTCGACTATTGAGAAGGCGCTTAATACCAGAGAAATAGCCATTGGTGCTTTTCTTGATATTGAAGGTGCGTTTGACAGGAAATCTTGTGATGTAGTGTCGAACGCCCTTTATGGACACGATGTACCTTCACTTCTTTGTGAGTGGATACGTTTTGTCTTACAATATAGGAAGATAACCATGAATCTATGTGGGGAGACGCTGGATATGTCCACGGAGAGGGGCTGCCCACAGGGGGGGTGTTTTATCACCCTTACTATGGAACCTTGTAGTGGACACATTTCTTTGCGCACTCAATAGTGATGGTTACTTCACAGTTGGTTTTGCAGATGATATTGCAATAATCATAGGAGGGAAATTTCCTCACATACATTCTCAAGTGCTACAAATGGCGCTTAAGAAAGTGGAAGCTTGGTGCAAGATGAATAATCTAACTGTTAATCCAAGCAAAACAGTAGTGGTACCCTTTACCAGGAGAAGGGGGCCTGATTTAACCAGACTCTCTCTCTCTCTCTCTCTGGTGAAGTAGTGCCCTATTCAACACAAGTTAAATATCTTGGGCTTGTTTTAGACAGGAAATTAACTTGGAATTATGTATTACCAAAGCGTACAGAGTCTTTTGGACATGTAGAGGTATGCTTGGTAAGACATGGGGTCTGAAACCTAGTATAGTGTATTGGATATACACTGTCATGGTGAGACATATATTCTCCTATGCCGCACTGATGTGGTGGCCTAGAGTTAATTTAAAGGTGTGCAGGAAAGAAATCTGTAAATTACAGAGGACCTTCTGCATTTCAATTATGGGAGCTTTCAAAACTACTCCAACTGCGGCAATGGAGATGCTGATTGGGCCCACACCTCTCCACATATGGATGAAGGCAGAAGCTATGATCGCGTATCACCGTATTTGTCGCCAAACCAAAGTGTCTAATACTGGACATATTAATCATCTCAAGCTTCCTTGGGATAAGAATGTAAAACAGATACTCAACATGAGGACTGACATTCTTGAACCAAGATTCAAGTTTGAATTGAAATTTACGGTCTCCTATCCACAGCGGGGTGAATGGGAAAGACTGGTAAAACCTCATAATAACAAACTCCCAAACTGGTATACTGAATGGTTCCAGAACCAAATCAGGAACGGGTGCTGGGCTTTACGGTAATGACACAAAGTTTTCTTATAGTCTGGGTACCTTAGCTACAGTTTTTCAGGCTGAGGTTTATGCAATCCTAGCCAGTGTCATGGAAAGCATTAAAAGGAGATATAAGAATAGAAGTGTTCTTATCCTCTCAGACAGTCAAGCTGCTCTTAAAGCACTTGAATCACCATCAATAAAATCAAAGTTTGTCTCAGAATGCCGGGAATCCTTAATGACACTGGCTGAACACAATAAGGTTCAACTTATGTGGGTGCCAGGACACACAGGTATACCAGGCAATGAGAGGGCAGATGAAACACCCAAGATTGGCAGCGAAATCCCATTTTTTGGTCCGGAGCCTGTACTGGGGGTCTCCTACAGACCAGTGAAACAGGCTATTAAGTGCTGGGCTCAAGCAGAACACAAGAACTGCTGGAACTCCATTGAGGGTTGCAGACATTCCAAGTTGTTTATTACAGACCTGGATAACAGCCGGGCAAAGTACTTGCGCGGTCTTAGTAAAAGAAGACTTGCATGGGCAACAGGATTCATTACAGGACACTGTGCCCTAAAGTTTAATCTATACAGAATGGGATTGTTTAACAACCCTATCTGTAGTAGATGCCTAGAAGGAGATGAGACTGTTACTCATCTGCTATGTGATTGCCCTGCTCTTGCGAATCAAAGAGCAAGTATTTTTGGCAATCACTTTCCAAAGACAGATGAACTATCGAAAGCCTCAGTTAGCAGTCTGGTTAAGTTCATATCGAGCAACAGACTACTTAACTGATGAAAGGGGGGTTGCGCAATAGATCTTTAAGGTCGCAGTGCTTGGGCATAACACCCACCCCTTTTCAAACTGGAACTAGAACTAGAATATTATTATTATCGGAATCCAAATAAAGCATTTGTGGAAACGTCCGTGTGTGTCATAACTCAAAAACGAAAAGTCGGATAAATACCTAACTTGGTATTTAGGTTCAATATTTTCCAAAGATGCAACACGAGTTCTTTCAACACAATCCCCACTACCCCAAACTCTCTTTACCTGGAATATTTTTCGAAATTTTTGACGTTCTAAAAAATGGCTGTAACGATTTTGATAAAAATACCATACATTTAAAATATTTAATTTTAAGGCAGCGTATAGCGTCCAGTTCTTAAACATTTGACTATCGCTGTTCTCTTTGTATCTATAACGAAATGTGTAATGTAGCTATTTCTGCAAAGTCTTTTTTTATTAAAATGTAGTAGACAGAAAAAAAAGTTTGAGTAAGAATAATTTATGTACCTACTAATAAACGATAGAGGGTAGAGAAAGTCATGTGGATGAATCAGTTATAATTTTAAAATTGTTTTTTTATAAAAGGAGTTGAAAGCAAATTAACTTTCTGCGCTACTAAGCTGCAAAGAACGACATTATTAAGGTGTTTTGAGCTGCTAAATGTGTCCTTTTCAGCAAGTTTTTTTTTCAGTCTGTACAAAGCTAGAAATATTAAATGAATGAATTTTCGGGTAAAGCAGCTGTAATATAGAATGATTTTCAGACTTAGAACACGCCTAAGGCTGTTATAAAGTTATGCAAACCTTCAAGCATTTATAATACACTTTTAAGTGGAAAGGGGCAATGAATGGCATATCCTGTAATATTATTACAAGTGGTAACACAATGAAAATATTGGTTTGCCTCAAATTGTACATATTTCCTGCATTTTAGAGCAATTCATAGTTTCCTAGATACTTAGCGCAATACAAAATTCAATCAGAATGAACGGGAGTTCACAGGCTATTTCTAGAAAATTCAAAATACATGCTTTATTTGAACTCGCTAGCACAAACACACTCACACTTCAAAGCTCACACACTCGCAATCAAACACTACAACTGACTAGCACAAACACACTCACATCACACACACACTACAAAGCTCCAACACTCGCAATCAAACACTACAACTTACTAGCACAAACACACTCACACTCCAAAGCTCACAAAAACACACAATCACACACACTCATGCTCTACAACTGATTAGAACACACTCACACAAAGTCACATGCTACAACTCACCAGTACAAGCATACTCAACACCAAAGCTCACACCCACACAGTCACACACTACAACTCACCAGCACAAACCTTTCTCAAAACCAAAGCTCAAACCCACACAGTCACTCACTACAACTCACCAGCACAAACACACTCAACTCAAAATCTCATACCCACATAGTCACACACTACAACTCACCAGCACAAACACACTCACACTACAAAGCTAACACACTCGCGATCAAACACTACAACTCACTAGCACAAACACACTCACACTACAAAGCTCACACACTCGCGATCAAACATTACAACTCACTAGCACAAACACACACACTCGCAGTCACACACTACAACTCACTAGCACAAACACACTCACACCCCAAAGCTCTCACACTCACAATTAAACACTACAACTCACCAGAACAAACACACTCACAATACAAATCTCACACACTCGCGATCAAATAAAACTCACTAGCACAAACATACTCACACTTCAAAGCTCACACACATACTCGCAGTCACACACTAAAACTCACCAGCACAAACACACTCACACTGCAAAGCTCACACATTCGCGATCAAACATTACAACTCACTAGCCCAACACACTCGCAGTCACACACTACAACTAACTAGCACAAACACACTCACACTCCAAAGCTCACACACTCGCAATTAAACACTACAACTCACCAGCACAAACCACTCGCACTACAAAGCTCACACACTCGCGTTCAAACACTACATTCACTAGCACAAACACACTCACACTTCAACCCCCCCAGGGGCTCACTTTATGTCAGTACGAGTTTGGCTTACCCGGAGTGCCCGAGCCACTCCTCACCATTATCAACCCCTCTCCGTAATCTGGACTAGCCACGTTATCTTCATTTATTTTACTCTTCTTCTTCTAAAATTATTACTTATACTAGGTTTAGGATCTATAGGTTTACTAAGCTCGTGATATTTCACCTAATTTACACGTCTTCATCAGATTTCCCATTTCCAGCTCATTGCAGTACATTAATACAACAATGTGCGTTTATGGCTCAAGGACAATGACAAAAATGCTGCCACTGCTTCTGTGTAATAGCGTATGCTCGTGACACTTCGTGTATTTCACACATCTCATTAGATTTCTCATTGCCACCTCATTCAGTACATTAATACAACAATTCGTGTTTGTGGCTCAAGGGCAATGACAGCAATGCTGCCACTGCTTCTGTGTAATAACGTTTGTTCGTAATATTTCACGTAATTTACACGTCTGCATCAGATTTCCGATTGCGAGCTTATCGCACTACATTAATACACCAACTCGTGTTTTGGGCTCAAGGATAATGACAACAATGCTGCCACTGCTTCCTTGTAATAACGCATGTTCGTGATGTTTCACCTAATTGACACGTCTTCATCAGATATCCCATTTCCAGCTCATTGCAGTACATTAATACAACAATGTGTGTTTGTGGGTCAAGTACAGTGACAACAATGCGGCCACTACTTCTGTGTAATAACGTATGTTCGTGATATTTCACGTAATTTACGTGTCTTCACCAGATTTCCCATTGCCAGCACACTGCAGTACACTAATACAACAATGTGTTTGTGGCTCAAGGAGAATTACAACAATGCTGCCACTGCTTCTGTGTGACATCCTATGCTTGTGATATTTCGCCTAATTTACAAGTCTTCTCCAGATTTTTCATTGCCAGTGCATTAATACAAATATGTGTGTTTGTGGCCCAAAGACAATGACAACAATTCTGTCACTGCTTCCGTGTGATAACGTATGTTATTGATATTTCACGTAATTTAGACGTCTTCATCAGATTACCGAGTACCAGCTCAATGCATTAATACAACAATTCGTGTTTGTGGCTTATGTACAATGACAACAATGTGGCCACTGCTTCTGTGCAATAACGTATGTTCGTGATATTTCACGTAATTTACGTGTCCTCATCAGATTTTCCATTGCCAGCACACTGCAGTACATTAGCACAACTGTATGTGTTTTATTACTCAAGGACAATGCTGTCACTGCTTCTGTTTAATAACATATGCTCCTGATATTTTACGTAATTTACACGTCTTCATCAGATTTCCCATTGCCAGCACATTGCAGTAAATTAATACAACAATGTATGTTTTGTGGCTCACGGAGATTGACAAGAATGGTACCACTGCTTCTATGTAATAACGTATGCTCCTGATATTTCACATCTTCTCCGGGGTCCCCATTACCAACGCATTGCAGTACATTAATACAATAATGTGTGTTTGTGGCTGAAGAACAATGACAACAATGCTGCCACTGCTTCTGTGTAATAACGTATGTTTCGTGATTTTTCACGTAATTTAAACTTCTTCGTCAGATTTGCGATTGCCAGCTCATTGCAGTAATATAATACAACAATTCGTGTTTGTGGCTCAATGACAATGAAGTAATGCCGCCTCTTCTTCCTTGCAAAAACGTATGCTCGTATTATTTCAGCTAATTTACACGTCTTGATCAGATTTGCTATTGCTAACTCATTGCAGTACATTAATACAACAATGTGTGCTTGTGTCTCAAGTACAATGATAACAATGCCGCCAGTCCTTCTGTGTAATAACGTACGTTCGTAATATTTCTCGAAATTTACACGTCTTCATCAGATTTCCCATTGCCAGCTCATTGCAGTACATTAATGCAACAGTCTGTGTTTGTGGCTCAAGGACAATCAGAGCAATGCTGCCACTGCTTCTGTGTAATAACCTATATTCGTGATATTTCACGTAATTTACACGTCTTCATCAGATTTCCGATGGCCAGCAAATTCCAGTACATTAATACAACAGTGTGTATTTATGGCTCAGGGACAACGACAATAATGCTGCCACTGCTTCCTTGTAATAACGTAAGTAGGTTATTATAGAGAGAGCGAGGCCCCTTTTTTGGGCATATATGGGAAAGGATAGGGAAAACGAGGGTAGATGTCTGGTTGAGAGAGCCTTCAAGGAGGAAAATGGGTTTATATGGGAGAGATAGGGAATACGACGACCGATACTACGCTAGACAGGTGTTGAAGGAGAGAAATGCGTTTATATGGAAGAGATAGTGGAGAGGTGTTAGGCTAGACAGAGGTTGAGGAGTAGAGTATGGTTTATATGAGAGATATAGGAAAACCAGGAGAGGTGTTAGGCTAGACTGAGTTGAAGGGTAGAGTATGTCTTTTATATGGGAGAGGTAGGGAATACGAGGAGAAGTGCTAGGCTAGACAGAGGTTGAAGAGTAGAGTATGCGTTTATACGGGAAAGATGGGGAAAGCAAGGAGAGCTGTTAGACTAGACAGGGCTTGAAGGGTAGAATAAACCTTTTATATGGGAGAGATAGCAAACCGAGGAGAGGTATTAGGCTAGGAGATTTTGAGTGTGTGTTTATAAGGAGATACGAGAAAACGGAGAGAGATCCTATGATAGGATAGACTGGTGTTAAAGGTAGAATGTGCTTTATATAGGTTAGATAGGAAACCAAGGAGAGATACTCAGCTAGGAAGGGAATGCGCTTTATGACAGGTAGGGGATACGAGGAGAAGTGCTAGGCCAGACAGATGTTGAGGAGTAGAGTATGCGTTTATATGGAAAAGATAGGGATTACGGTAGAGATGCTAGACTAGACAGAGGTTGAGAGTAGAGTATGCGTTTATATGTATGAGAGGTATAGGAACAGAGGAGAGGTGCTAGGCTAGACAGATACTGAAGGAGTATAAATATGAGCTTATATACAGGAGAGTTAGAGAATACGAGGGGAGGAGCTAGACTAGTCAGGACTTGAAGGGTAGAATATGGCTTTTTATATGGAAGAGATAGCAAACCGAGGAGAGGTATTAGGTTAGTAGGGTTTTAGTATGCGTTTATAAGGAGAGACGAGAAAACGGAGAGAGATCCTATGCTAGGAGAGAGTGGAAGAAGAGGTAAATGTGCTTTATATGGGAGAGATAAGGCATAAGAGGAAAAGTGCTAGGCCAGACATATTGAGGAGTAGAGTATGCGTTTATATGGAAAATATAGGGATTACGGGGAGAGATGCTAGACTAGACAGATGTTGAGAGTAGAGTATACGTTTGTATGTATGAGAGATATAGGAAAACGAGGAGAGCTGATAGGCTAGACAGATACTGAAGGAATAGGAATATGGGCTTATATACAGGAGAGATAGGGAATAGGAGGAGAGGTGCTAGACTTTGAAAGCGACTTTAGACGAGAACTTCATGGAAAGATGTTTCCTATCAATGCTGGAACACTAATTCTAGACAGCTGTAGCACGTAACCCTCTCATGCTAAAAAGGTGACCCACTCACGCAAAAAGGTGACCCACTCACGCAAAAAGGTGACCCACTCACGCAAAAAGGTGATCCACTCACGTAGAAAGGTGACCCACTCATGGATAAAGGGGACCCACTCACGTAAAAAGGTGACCTACTCACGCCAAAAGGTGACCCACTCACGTAAATAGGTGACCCATTCACGCAAAAATGTGACCCATTCACGCATAAAGGTGATCCACTCACGTAAAAGGGTGACCCACTGACGCAAAAAAGGTGACTCACTCACGCAAAAAGCTGACCCAATCACGTGAAAAGGTGATCCACTCACCCAAAAAGGTGACCTACTCTCGCGAAAAACGTGACCCACTCACGCAAAAGGGTAACCCACTCACGCTAAAAGGTAAGTAATTCAGTTAGTATCACACGGACTGATTCCGGGAAGTAGGTATAGCATAGTTCCGTATGATTTCACTGCTAATTCAGTTAGTATCGTAGGTATTTAGGATAATTCAGGTAGTATCGTGGGCATTTAGGCTAATTCAGCTAGTATCACAGGAGGCTAGATTCCACAGGCTGACTGCATCATAGCTGTGTATGATTTCCGTAATTCAGAGAGTATCATAGATGTTTAGGATAATTCCAAGCATCATAGCTGTTTAGAATAATTCAAGTATCATAGGTGTTTAGAGTAATTCAGCTAGCATTACAAGAGGGTAGGTTCCAGGGTTCGGTTATAACATAGTTTCGTATTTCACAGATAGTTCAGGTAATATCGTAAGTATGGGGTAATCAGCATAGTTTCACAGATATTCGTGATAATTTCGATCAGCTATTTGTATCACAGCTACTTAAGGTAATTGCAGCTGATTCAGGTTGTATCCAAGGTACTTGAGTCATTTTAACAGATAATTCAACTAGTATCATTGATATTTAGGGTAAACCAGATAGTATCACAGGTGGTCGTGCTAATGTCGAGCAGGGATTGGTATCAGAGATATTTAACGTAATTTCACATGATTCAGCTAGTATCACAGGTATTTAAGTCATTTTAACAGGTAATTCAGATAGTATCACAGGTATTCATGGTAGTACAAAGAGTAATTAGACTATAAACATTTCTCATCCAAAGTTACAAACTTTTATATACTTTTTTCTAAATCTTACAAACCTTTATGTTAAACAGTTACTGTGCAAGGCGGAGAGGGATAAACTGTATATTGCTTTACAAATTTAAAAAGCATTGGGGGCAACATACCTTTATTTTAATTCGTTGTAGGTGCCTCTCCCCTTTATCTAGGCTTGAGGCTAGCACTAGGTTTGCTCCTAATGGCAGGGTTAACACCTTCCGTGCCGTCTTTTTATTATTTTTCTTTCTTCATCAGGCGTATGCTAGTTGCATACACAGCACAGGATAAACATCATTTTTTTTAAGATTGTGGACTCACGAGAAATCTTCATCTTTGACTTACATTCTTTTAAGCACTGTTTGTAATACTGTAATGTCCATACGCATAGGTGGTTATTCCATCCTCGGCAATAACTCTTTTATCATCGTATGGAGTCAATGTAATTTTATTCACTTGCACTGTGGTAACAGCGTGCTTTCGTGATAGGATTAGATTCATTGGCGTTCTCATAATTTCACAGGTTTTAAGACAGTCTGTATAGCTGTCAAACGTAATGTACTGTTAATAGCGCTACGTTTTATACCTTTAATCTTTTTTATCATCGATCCTTGAATATCTAAGGCATATATCTTAGATCGTAGTCCAAAGCGATGGATGATTTTGCTATTAGCCTCAACATTAAATTTTCCAAGCACCTTCTTGTTTAGAGCTGAATAACATATATTACTTGCAGGATAATCAGCTGTATCCAGATACTCGAGAAAACGTAGCTTGTCCTGGTACACATCTTCAGTTGTCACACGATGAATGAATGAATGAATGAGTGTCCATATACATAAGCTTCAGCTTTTTAGCCCCATAATATGGCAACAACACGTCGTGATGATAGTGGTACATTAATGTCTTGGAGATGTCCAACACACCCATACCAATGTATATAGGCTTGTTGAACACAATCTGACGAGAGGCCATATGCACAGCAGCTAGATTAGCAGCATACATCGTCCTATCAATAAACGTAGGCTTGTCGATCAACTTTTCCATAGTCCTCTCATTTGTCACCAGTTGTATATCCACAAGATTACGTAGATTCTCCATAGTTTTTCCAAACATGGCGTCGTTAAAGAGCTTGTAGAGGTCCTTCTCGAAGACATTTGCTGCCTGTTATCGTAGCCTGTTGTTAAATTCCACATAAGGTTTCAACCACCGAGACTGTCGGAATTGTAGCACACGATGAATTTTTGTTAGTCGTAGTCCATGACTAAGAGCTTACTTCAAAGCCATGTAATGCACTACATACTTCTTTCGAGGTCCAAGATGGGGTATCAGTTTCTTTGTAGATGATTCCTGCGGTTTCATACACTCTGGCAGGAAAGGTAGATGGTTGTGTAGATCGTGAAGTTCTGCAGGATACTCGATGTCGACTTCTAATATGTACCCATGAGGATCATCTTCTTGTAGTCTTTCTAAGTTGGTTTCTTCAGGTGACACCCACTGAAATCCACCAAAAGGAAGGGCGTGACACATTGCCCATCCATATTGGTTATTGGCGTCCTCGCATGTGATAAATTGAGTCGGTCTCGACGGATCAAACTTCTCCATATGTGTTACTAGCCTTTGCATACCGATGGGAAACTTGGCATAAACCTCCTCTTATATCTGATTCTACCATGAGTAGTTGATCATAATCTTGTAATAGCTCCAGCTTAATTCCTTTATACAGTAACATGGCGTCCCATGTAAGTCCTGGAGAGGTAAAATAATGTGCAGGATCAGCTTTGTGTGTTTTGAGGGTTTGCTCTCTGAATGTCTCAAAGACATCAGCTAGAAGAAGTACATCTGAGGTTAAGTAGAGATTTCTCACATTAAACACCTCCCATCCCATTCTGGATATGGTTTGATCTATAGTTGCTTCCTCCTCGACAGGCCACTAATCTGAGGCATTGGCTTGTAAGTCCTTGTGGATGTAATTCCTACAAAGAGGAGGGTAATCACCCATTTAAGAAGATATATAGCAAATTTTGTGTTTGCATTATCACATTTTTCCCAATTATATCATCCAAAGTCTTGGGTCCTGTAAATACATACTAACAAGTTTTTACTTTGGTGCATTTTTCCTATGCTTTTTTGGTATACTCTTTTTGTTGTGCATTTCTCTTATTTCATTTTTTGAGGAGCGGTGATTAAAAAAGAAACATTCCTTTTGGCTGTTGATTTTATTACTTAAAATAGTCAGATGTGTGAACAACGGTTGGAGAGGAAAATAAGGCTTGAAAAATTTATTATGACCAGGATACTTGACATTTTTCTGTGCTGAAGCTCTCGTTAACTGAACTACCACTGCAACTTCTCCAAACATACAAACTGTGGCCACTGCAACTCGGGACTCCTGCCAAAACAGTTATAATATCCCCAGAACTGCCTCATGTTCTCATAGTTACTGTTACAGTTATGATGATAAGCACATACCTTATGATAAGGGATGTTGAAAATGCTGTTCATCTCTATCTACACACATCTGGCAGCTTCTCAGGAAAGTTTTATTTACACCGGAGAGTTCAGTATTTGAAATTTAGTGAATTTCTCACCTGTTCTCTTTTAGTTCATCCAGTGTATTGGGGTTTGTTGCATACACTTCATTTCTCAAGGTCCCCCAAACATGAAAGTCACATAAAGTTAAATCACAAGATCTTGAGGGCCATACTCCTTTACTAATTACCCTATCTTCCAAATTTTCTAGAGTTAAATTTAATGACTCATCAGCTGTATCTGCAGTAGCAGTCTTGTTGGAAAAACCTACTGATATTCAACACCGGTCAGCTATTGAAAAAAATGTTGTAAGTCATGACTATACCTCTCTGCATTTGCTGCACACCACACACCAATTATCGTGTCATACAGGGGAATCTTGTGGGTAAAATCAGGTTTCTTTGTGATTTAGTATTTGTTATTTTATGATGGAACATAACCATGTAAATGGAAGAATGTTTTGTCAGAGAAGAATATTAAGTGTGGGTCAATTACTCTATCAGTGACATTTTGCAACACTCAGCTACATAAATTTACCTGATTTTGATGGTCATGTGAAAAATAAAGTGTATGCAACAAACCTCATACTTTGGAAGAACTAAATGAAAATATCTGGTGAGAAATTCACTCAATTTCAGACATTGAATTCTTGAATTTAAGCATAAATTTTCTGAGATACCAGAAACATGCGAATAGAGGACAACATTTCCATCATCTCTTATGATAAGGTATGTGCTTATCATCACTGTTATTGAACTATAACTATGAGAATTTGAGGCAGCTATATGGGTATTATACCAGTTTCAACAAGAGTTCGAGCTGTAGTCTGGTGCACAAACTGCTGTGCTGTGGCCACAATGTGAAAGAAAAGCACTGTAATTATGGACCTTTTTCACCTCATTTTGTCTGGAGATGTCCAAAGTAATCTCAGCAGCAAGAAATTTATCGTCTATGATGTAACTCAGAAATTCCATTAATACTTTAGGCTTAACCAGAAATTGAATCGGGCAGAGGAAAAAGGAACAAACTAATTTTTTTCACTTTTGCACATTCTCTATAATTCATCATAAACACATTGGCCTGTGTTGAAAGGAATTATATCTAACGACTACTCAGGAAAGAAAATCTGCTTCATATGCCTTCATCAGAAGGAGAAAGAAACTATGTCAGTGACTTAATTTCTTTCTTCTCAGTAAGGTTAGTATGAATCCTATGTGAAGTACTCCTGCTGCACCAAGAATGTGCTTCAATTATGGGTGGCATATTACAGCTGTCATTATTCTTGTTCCTCAGCAGTTGAGAGTGCAGCTGTTTAATTAGAAGCTATTTTTAAGTAATCATATGGCCTAAAAGAAAGAGAAATGAGTAGCACTAAAGGAATAAAAGAAAAACATGCAAGAGTTCATGGATTACCATCTTGAACTACAAAGGCAATCCTGTACCTGGGGAAAGCATCGGAAATGAATAATGCATTACTTTCATATTTTGTAATAAGTACTGTGGTAGATGCTAATGTGATTGAAAACTGTTTCTAGGTGTTGGATGGAATACTTTTTCTGTATTGATACACGTTTCAAAATTCTGTCAGGTTTTCTCAATGTAGAAGATAAAAATGCTCAAGATATAAAGGGCTGATTGTTGCAAAAGAGATGAAGCAAAGGTGACCAAGGAAACAGTTGAATGGACCTGCAGGTAACAAGGGACAGCATTCTTTTGATTATTTTGTTCTTGTAGAAGGTAGATGCCTGGGTATTTGCAAACAAGCATTTCTTAATCTTTATGTAGTACAGAAATCAGTGTTTTGCATCTCAAATCTCCTTGTTAAAAGGACAAATTCAAAGAGATAAATGTGGCGAAAATGAGTGCACCACCAAAATCAAGGAAAATGTCTTTGATGCAATACCTCATCATATCCAGCCTCTCCCCTTTAGGACAACACACTATGCTGGCAAAAAAAATTATGCATGATTTTTTTCTGGCAGAAATATCTGGAGTACTTCTCTGAAGTAGCTAATTATGCTTTTGGCCACCCACAAACCTTGATGTTTGCAGCAAATGTGAAGAACTAGAAGTCAAAATAAAAAGCCCTACTTCTGACAACAGTAAGGAGACAGGGCGAATAGAACTTACTGAAAATAAGCATAGGAGTAAGAAATTTTACAATGCCTTAAAGCAAATGGAACAGAATAAAGATAGCTACATTACTGGATTGGCATTTGACTTCATGCAGAATTTGGCTTTATCAAACATCCCAATGCAGAAAACATTTTGCCTTAGACAGTTATGGGTGAACAGTTTCTGCATTTATAACATCAAACCCAGGCATTGTATTGTGTCTGTATCATGAAGGTGAGGGAAAGAAGGGGATAAATGAGGTATGTTCCATCTTATAAGGTTTTCCAAGATTTCTCTGCCACAAAATATTACAGAACTGTGTTTCTTCTCTGATAAGCAATAAGGCAGAACAAAAATCACACACTTATCCTAATGTGCCTTGCATTAACACAACTGAGCAAGATGAATATCATTTAGAGAATTTCAGAGAGGGAGTATTCACGCCTTCTACGTGATTATTTGGTAAACTGAAGGGAAGAATCTAAAAGGTGAGAGTGTTTGTGCTCCTAAAGAATAAGTAGAGCTGATAACTAATAGTATACCTAGGTCTGCCATAAATTATGTCCTTTATGTTGGTGACACTAAAACTGATACAGAAATGATGATTTGTTATTGTTATACATTACCATGACAACTGAGTTATTTCTCTAAACATATGTGCTTTGTATACTTTCCTGTATCAACCAACAAATATGGAATGGGGTGTAAATGAAAACAGAATTGCAGTCACTGTTCCTTATATGAAGGCGACACTGAACATTTTTAGAAAATCAAACAAGGATTAGTTTTAAAAAATTTATATGATTTTATTGTTTTCAAAATATTCCTTTTTAACATCAATACATGTTTGCATTCAACGAAACCAGTCCTTTAAGCAATGATGCCACTCTTGGTGAGGCACTTCAGACACCAGGATTTTATAATGCTTCACTGCTTCATCTATGAAGCAAAAGTGATTCCACACATTTTATCTTTTTTTTGGAAACAAAAATAAATCACAAGGTACCAGGTCAGAGCTGTATGGTGGAGGGTCCATAGTACTGACCTTAAGGCATCCAGATACTCAGTGTTAGTTTTGCTGTATGTGACAAAGCATCATGATGTAACATTTTTTCTTTTGGGTGTTTTTCAACTTTTTAAAAAATTTGCAGTAAACAGGCATTTGTGTACCAATTGGCAGTAATGGTACATCTATCTTCTAGTGCTATAGTAGCAACATGGCATGAAAAAAAAACAACCATCTTCTTACCAGCACTGTGAATTCATCGGACTTTTGTAGGCTTAGGTTCTGTTCAAAAGATCCATTGAGCCAAATGACGTTTTCAGAATAACAACAAATCCAAGATTTATCACCAGTAATGATATTCCAAACCAAATTTTATGTGCCACCTTGGAATTTTTCCAGTTTTTCTGCACCAATCAATACATTGTTTTTGATTGGGAGTCAGTTTATGTGGAATCCTTTGACAACAAAGTTTTCTCACAACTGTTGATGTAAAATGTTTTGGATTTGACTCATAGCAATGCCCAATGTTGGCTGAATAAATTCCTAAGATGCCCATCAATCTTCAAGCATTGCTCAAACAGCGGCAGTATTTTAATCAGTAACAACAGTTCCTGGGCATCTTTAATGAAATTCATCACTAAGGAAAAAAAAATCTCTTTTGAATCCGCTGTACCAATTATAAATTGTTGCCTTAGATGAGGCTTCTTCACCAAATGCATTTCCAAGCCGATCTTCACATTGTTTAGGCATTGATAATGATTTAAAATCATAAAATTATAGCCCAGAAATGTTCTCTAGTCATATTCATTTTTGGGTTTAACACAAAATCTTTAAATTATGATAATTAACAAACTATTATAGCAAATCGAACACACTGCATGGCAATCAACTTGCAAAAAATTAGAAAGTAGTTGTTAAATATAAACAAATTTAGTTTGTTTTTAGAAACATGGCATTCTAAAAATTTTCAGTATCGCCCTTGTATATGTGGTAAGAAACCTTATGACATTTTCAAGTTGTCAAAACAATTAAGTACCTCATTAAGATTTGTTTACTGAACTATCAAGATATTCGATGAATCTTTCTCTACTAAAGACTTACCAAGATCTGGTAGGAACCATCAGGACTTCAAAAGTGGTCAAAGCAGAGCAATGCATCAAAATCCACTCCCGAGGCAAAACATTATGGCCCGGGAGCTAAATCTACCCACCAGATTCATTTCTTGGATTATCAGAGACCTTCATATGAGAGCTTATCAATGTTCAGTGGAACATTTGTTAACCTCAAAGCTAAAGAGGCTCAGGTACGAAAGATCAAAGAAGCTATTAGTCTCATGCTAGAATGGTCATGAATATATCCTCTTCACAGATGAGAAAACTTTCACAGTGAATGAGAAATATAATAAGCAAAATGATAAAATATACACATGAAGCTCAAATGTTAATCCCCTGGGTTCACAGAGGGCACCAGCCAACATCATTAAAGGTTTGATGGGGTGTGTCACATAAGGGAACAGCTCTCCATTTCTGCAAATATGGAATAAAAACAGGAGCCATGCAGTATCACCAGGACATATTAGAGGCATTTGTCAGGCCCTTGAACACCTCAATCTTCAATGGCATGCACTGGGTCTTTCAACAAGACTCAGCTCCAGCTCACAAGGATAGAAGCATGACTAAGAGACAATGTTCCAAAACACATTGCAGCAGAAGATTGGCCCTCTGATAGCCCAGACCTGAATCCACTGGACTATAGATTTTGGATATCTTGGAGAGTAAGTCTGTACTAAATCTCACTCCAGTTTGGTTGGATATTCTAAAGCAAGATCTCATAAGGTTAGCACAGGAAATACCTCTAGATGTCATCCATGCTGCAATAGAAGACTGGCCTAACAGATTAAGCTCCTGTGTAAAGGCCAGAGGCGATCATTTTGAATGACTTATGAAGTAAAAAATGTACGTTGGTCTCTGAATTAAATTATATTATAGGTTTTTGTCCCTTTTAAGATATATCACATCTTAAACATAGGACAGAGCTTATGGCAAGATGTAATATATAAAATAACTGAGGCTATGTTTCAGGCAAAATGCGTTATGAATTTTGACAAGTTGATGTTAGAATTTTTCAAGAAAAATTTTGCTTCTGCTAGAAAAACCAAGTAAAAACTTTCCAAGAAATAAGAAAGAATCTTTTGAAATTTTGTAGTTTAAGAAATTTGTTTATAAAACTGCTAAGCCTGGAACAGTAAGGAGATGCTTATTCATCGACAGTTGTCTGACATTCCATTTGCTGAAAACATAATGAAATTTATGCATGTATCTAGTCAGTATATCCACAATTCAAAGTGCGAATTCAGAAAAAGAAAATTTGAGGGCATACAAAAGCTAGTGAATATGTACATGGGGAAGATGTGCTAAAATTTTACGAAGATCTGTTGCAGTGGCCAGTGATTTTTTAAAACATTCATTACAGATAAAAGAATGTAACAGTTATTTGCATATTACTCATTTATTAAGTTTCTTCCAAAATCCTTAATTTTATTACAAATTTTGGTGTGCCTTTTATTTTGGGTCCTTTTTATGAAGTAGGAATATTGTAGCTGTGGTAATCAAGATGCCACATCTCAGTACTATAATAAAAACTACATTTTGAAATTAATAAAGATCTTAAACTTTGGCATACTGTTAATCAAGTGGAGAAAGGAACTAATAGTTTTTTTCAAAATTAGTTCTTGCAGCATTTACTAACAATGGAGTACATTTACATATGTTACCAAGACTGCAATAAAGAATGGTAAAATGTCAAACAGAAAATTCTGAAAATAGCTTTATTAGCTAAATAGTTTTTTTCTTTCTGGAAAAGTATAGAAAAATGACTTAGTTATTTTCTCCACTGACTGATTCAATTATTTAAGGGTTAACTTTATTACTGAAATTTTTCTTCCAGAATTTTTAGATGGGAGAACCAAATTTGAAAAATTTGTACTATACCCGAGATTCAAACATGGAACTTTGTCATTCTGTGCCAATGCTTGTACTAACTGCAATGCAATGGTTGCCTTCATAAATCTAAGAATTACTTTTCTTACTGAATTTGATATCCTGGAGACCTCTCAGGTTATTGTAACAATTGCTGATCAAGTGATTACTGGGAGTTTACAACACAATTAAAATTCATAGTGTATGTCCAGCTAATGAGAGATTTATACCATATAAGGTAATTTGGAATGCTACAAATACTTGAGACCTGGTAGTTTCCCTCTGAATTTCAGAATGGTAGAAAATGATATGCCAAGTTTCTGTACTCTACAGAGCTAGTTTTTCATAAGCTAGCATACTACATATAATGATATAAAAGGGAGCAAACAATAGAAATACAACAAATTATAGTTTTTGTAAATTTCCTTTATTTCATCATGTCATCTAGAAATGAATTAACGGAATGTAATTAAACAAATATTTCATTCAACACTCCTTTATTGAAAGCATAAATTACAAGATTATGGACTTTTCTGAGGCTAAAATGTCTTATTCTGTTCCCAATCTGGGATTGTTTGAAATTAAACAAAATTTCTGGTATTACAATACAAAGAAACAAATATATGTCTTGTTTGCAATATTCATGTTAACTATATGAATCACAAAGCCTGTTTGCAACATCAGGTAATAAGTGATAACATATAACTAGTGCAGCATTCAAAACTTACATGCTTCTTTCAGTTAGT
Source organism: Deroplatys truncata (assembly GCA_030765065.1). Lineage (NCBI taxonomy): Eukaryota > Metazoa > Arthropoda > Insecta > Mantodea > Mantidae > Deroplatys > Deroplatys truncata. The sequence goes on from CM060990.1 coordinate 516,703,700, forward strand.
AATACTTATAAAAATAGTTTTCTTAATACTGCAAAATAGACTAAACTTGGGTGGTTAACAGGTACATATCTCCCTTGCTACAAATTTGAGCGTAAGAGTACACAATATTTACAATCATATTTTAGATTGTGCTTATTTAAAGTTATATGATTTGTACCATCAAACAACAATTCATTTTCTCAAGAAGATAACAGATATAAATTGAAGACAAAAATAATAAAAGTAGTAGTTGCCTTTGTTTATAACTTTCTTGCACATTTAAGAAAGGGTTTAGAATATCAGTTATAAGAAGGAACTATTAATACATCATTATTCTTGGAACAAATCTGAACAGTGTATTAAGATGGAAAGCAACATCTAATGGATGGCTTGTTATCAGTTCACTCAAGTTTTATAATATCCACACATACATAACCATATATATTGGTTTTACTTAGTTGTATAATCTTCAGATTTTTTTAATAACTTTGAACCTTAACATAAACAACTAAAGGAGAAAAAGTAAAAACATTTGATATTATGTAGGATAGTGAAAACAGAATGGCTTCTAAAAATGCAGATAATCATTGCACCCTCATTGTGATCAGCATAGTGTTTGACCCATTTTATTATTTTGCAATGAGATAACATGCCAGATAAGACTGTGAATGTTACATACATGAGTCCCTACATAGAACAACTTATGAATATTAAAATAAATTAAAAAACTGGGAGCATGCAACATAGAGTAAATTAATACTTGCATCTGAAAAGCAAGAATATCTTAAAATATAAACTTTTCAATCAGGTGCACTACACGGGCAATACTGATGAAATCTAGAACTCTGAGCAACATAAGCACATTGGCATTCCTTTGATCATGAGAAGAAAAAGTATTACATTATTACATACATCTAAAGTAATTGTACAATCAACTGAAACATTTTGAAACATATGTAGGCCACTAAAGCATATTTGTTTTATTGTTTTTTTTTAATTACACATTTATGCACTATATAAATTTTGAATAAAATTTGTAAATGATACACACCGATGATGATCAAAAACCTATGTGCTTTAATGCAGCTGCTTACACCTTGACATCGTAGTCAGGTAATGAAGAGAATATTGTCAAGCTATGCAGACAACTCTCTCTTTTCACATATATATGAAGTACATCATTTCTGTGGGTACAAAACACTTTCCTTTTAGAAACACAAAGTCTCAAAACTTTGCTGATTATCATCCATTTCCTAGGCAGAGATAGTAGCTGTATACAATGCTAAATAATATCGGTGTAGTGGTGTCTGAAATTTGTCACACACATAAATAAGATAAAAGTTAAAGAACAAAAAAGTAATAAATATAAGTTTTAAATGTATGTGACTAATGATCTGGAAATTTAAAACACTAAACATCACTTAATATAAATACTTTCAACATGTTTTGGGTACTGCTTGTACCTATCCTCAGTGAATGTTCAACTGGTTCCTGGTGAAAGAATTTGTCATAGTGGCCACAACCTGAAGGTGATCTTCCAGAGATGGTATCATGATGGCAAATCAAAATTGCTTAGGCAACCTTGTCTCTTAGCATGTGTATTTTTTCCCATATATCTAATTCAGCTGGGTAACTGGCAAGCCTTTAGGATTATGTTGGGCGAGATTTTATGATTGATTAACCAGAAATAAGGGCTACAGTAGATTTAACTATCTGTTTGTATTTTGTGGCCGTCATGTGTTCTTTTGGTCTTGCGTTCAGGTCCCTTTTTGTTTGCCCAATGTAAATTTAGCTGCAAACAAAACAGTTTATTTTGTATATACCAGATTTATGGATGTTGGGGACTGGGCTTTTAGCTTTGTCCATAGTAATTTTTGTATACTAAACTTAATTTTGCAAAGCTAAATTTATGTTGTATTTAATAAAAACTGATGTACTGATACTCTTCTTTGCGGTGTTCCAATCTCATGGGGATGTTCACAAGCCAGTAAGTTAAGCTACTGAAGTCTGTCTATTTATGCCATGTGGGATTAAAACTATTGTTTTTTATGTAGTTGTGTGTATGGGTTGGTTTTCTATATATGCCAGATGTTAGGTGTTGTCGATCTATATTTTGATGTCAAGGAAGGGCAGATATCATTGTTCTTCTACTTCCATTAGAAATGAATGGATTGTTCTTGTAGGTTCAACAGTTTTAACAAATCTCGTAGGAATCTTTTGGGGAAAATGGCAAACACATCATCCACATAACAATACTAGAACTTAATGATGTGTGGAAAACTTTTGTGACACGAGTTTCAAGTTGACTCATATAAAGGTCTGCCAATAAAGGAGAAAGCAGGTTGCCTATACTTACTCCTGCAATTTCCTGGTAGTGTCTATTGCCAAACTTGAAAACATTTTGGTATAAGCACAATCTTGTTAGTTATGGACCCCACTAATCCAAACTAATTGGGGGTGTGGTTTGTTCACATTCGGATATGTTTGGATTATCCGAAAAACAAAAAACAACATGTTTATGAATACAGCTATAGCATTAGCGGCAACAAGGTAATGTAGTGTAGCAATGTGAGGAAGTGGCAACATTGTGATTAGCACACACAATAGAACTACAATGTATTCTTCTGACCTGTGAACATAGCTAATTAGCATGCGATAGTGGCGGTACATAGTTCAGTTTGTTTCGCTATTGTTAGCAGTTATTCTATGTAAATTAATTTATGCTTTTCGTTCATAAATTAAGTTTATACAGAACAGGTGCTTGTTTGTGTTATACAGTGCAGTACAATGTCAAGCAAACGAAAACATAATTCCTGTACATTAAAAGAAAAACTGGAAGTGCTTAAGCGACTTGACAATGGGGAAAGTGCTAAAAAATTGGTTATTGAATTTGGTGTTGGGAAAGCCACTATCAGTGACTGGAAAAAAATTGGTGGAAAATTGAGAGCCTCTGCAGCACAACTAGTGAAAAAACATTGGAACAACGCCACAACTCCACTGTGTCATTACTGTATAATAAAATTGATGAAGCAACTTTCCTGTGGTTTACCCAGGAAAGACAAAATGGCGTTCCTATTAGCAGCACATTGATTCAAGAAAAGGCATTGCAACTGAACAAACTTCTGAAGAGTGGTTCAACATTTATTGCCAGCAATGGTTGGTTAGACCATTGGAAAAACAGACACGGGATACGGCAATTGACGATAACTGGAGAAAAATTATCAGCTGATGTTGTAACCGCAGAGGCATTCTTAAGTGAGTTTGCAGACTTGATTTCATCAGGGAATTACTCGCCACAGCTAGTTTATAATGGCAACAAAACTGGACCAAATTTCAAAGCACTCCTACTAAAAGTCTTGCTTCAAAAGAAGCCGTCTGCATCAGGTTTTAAAATGAATTAACAATGTCTTACAGTTTTAGCCTGTAGCAACACCACAGCAACAAACAAATTACCGCTCATGGTAATTGGAAGGTCTACAAAGCCATGAGCCCTAAAAGACATGAATATGAACTGTCTTCCTGTTTATTACCGAAATCAAAATAAAACTTGGATGACTGGTGGTCTACTTAAAGTGATTCGAGAAACAATTCCTTCCCTCTGTTAAAAGATTCAGTAGAGAAAGTGGACTACCACCTTGAGCTTCACTTTTGATTGACAGTGCTTCATCCCATCCCTCTGAAATGCAGTTAGTCAATGATTTGCATTAATGACAATGCATTAAAGCATTTTTTTTGTCACAAAATGTAACCTCTATCTTGAAACCAATGGACCAAAGGGAGTTACAAAACAAAGTTAAGTTACAGAAAAAATGCTTCTACAATTTCAAATTGGAGAGGGCTGTTCCATCTTAAAAAAAATGGAAAAAACATAAAGGAAGTCATATACTAGCTAGCTGAGGCTTTGGCCAGTTTGAGTAAACAGTTAATACAAAAATTGTGGAAGAAACTGTGGCCAAGTCTCATGTTTTAAGAAACCCCATCCATTCCGGCATGAAACAATAATGATATTTATTTAAAGGTGAGTCGAAATTGTAACACTAACATCACTTAAGTTTACTCACTTAACATGTTTCGGGAAACCGTTGTTCCCATCCTCAGAAGGTTAACTCGACTGAAGGTTAACTCAGTCGAGTTAACCTTCTGAGGATGGGAACAACGGTTTCCCGAAACATGTTAAGTGAGTAAACTTAAGTGATGTTAGTGTTACAATTTTGACTCACCTTTAAATAAATTCAATACACATCACTGTTTCTAGCTTCTTTTCATTACAATACATAAATAATGATATTGTTCAACTTATTCAAGGAATTCTTTTGTGTGAAAATGCAGGGGAAAATTACCCTCCTGAATGGATATCAGTTGACAATAATGGTCATCAAGACATCGGTATGAAACCATTGTCTCTATGGCCTAGAATCAACCCGATCACAACTCTGAAGATGGAGATAGTGAAGGAGAAGACATCCCTAAGGATACTGTGTCACATTCTGATGCTGCAGATGCCCTTGAGTTGGAATTATGCTACGTAGAACAGCACGCTGCTTCCATACCAAACAAGTGATGTTCATGCAACGCTAGCACAACATCAGATCATCAAGCAGGCAGAAGAACACCAATTTTGCAAGTTAAGTGAAAATGACTGCTCCATAAACATGCGATAGTTACCAGTATGGAACCTAAGTAAATGTGAAAATATTGTTTAACAGTGAATTACGAAATATGTACAGGCATATTGCCTAAAGCAAAGTTCAACAAAACATTTTTGCGCAATAAACGTTTCGTTCCGATGTGTGAAGTTTCAATAATGAGTTAGTCAGTTCTATAATAAAATCCTTTCTTTAAACTACAAATAAACATTTTATTATTTTTTTAATCATGGATTTTGATTGGATTATCCAGAATTTCGGATTTGCGAGGTTCGAATTAGTGGGGCTCTACTGTATATGGTTTTCTATTTCTGCCACTGGAATGCCTATTTAAATGAGCCATTTAGTTTTTTACTACTTTGTTGGGATGCTGGGAAACAAAGATATATCAAATGATACTAGGCTGCCATCAGGAGAGAGTGTGTAGATTGATATTTCGTTGATTAAATCCATAGAGTTATTGAAGCTGGAACTTTCAAATTTTGCTAGAGATGTGAACTTTTATAATAACCATTTTGATAGTTTGTACATGGGGATGTTTATATTTACAAGTGTTCTCATGCTGTTTCCTGTCTTATGGATCTTTGGGAAGGGAAAATTGGTCTAGTTCTGTGTGTTTGTATCTTGCAAGATATGTCCACATTCTTTTCTTAGTGACAATTGTTTGCTGTCTTTCAGATTAATGTAAGCTATTCCTATATCTGTAACCAAATCCTCTATTGTGTTTGAGAAGCCCACACAGGTTTTTAGGCCTTGATTTGGCACTGATAATTCCAGTTTTGTGAAATTCTAGGTGGAAATATTGATGACATGTTCTGTATGCATGTGTAGTTTTTAGGTTATGTTTGGCATATGTGTTCTGATGACATTACTTTTCTAGTTCCTATTTTAGTTTTGAAGTTTTTGTGCTCATTTTGATGTTTAACCCATGTTTCAAATTTCTGGCTTATTAGTCATGTATTAGTAACATATCACTGTTTATAGGCTTATACTTAATTTACATTTTAAATATTAGCCGTGTACATCATTTAAATCTGGAAACATTGGCTTATATTGAATTTAGAGTATGTATATATCTGCCTCAAATCTTTGGATGAAATAATAAACTGGTAGAATTATTGGTATTAACAAAGATTCAGAAAGTTAATGCAGTTAAAACTTAAAAGATAAATATTAAATATTTAGTGCTTTCTTTCTTCAAAATGCATAATGACAAAAAATACCTTGGACTTCAAAGCACTGCTATTGTGCACCCAACTCCTTCCCCCAAACATGAAAATAGTGCAAATATTAGATGAGCAATCCTTGGCGGTGCTGGCTTTGCAGTGTGCAGCCAGCCAGCAAGGTTGGTTACTGTGTTGGCAGTATGGGTGACAGGAAGTCTGCAGTAAATATATGTAGTATGGTTTGCCGTGCAAGTTATATTTAACACACGACATAAACACTTAAAAAGAAAAGTAAATTACTCACTCATATCAAGCAAGATGTTGGAACTGCTTCATTTCATTGTTCAAGCATTTCTGGCACCTGCAGGAAATTGCCAATTACACTCTGCATTCCCTCTGAGAAATGGCAGCAATTTGTTGACGAATGTTCCTTTTAAGTTCATCTGAAGTGTGTGGATTAGTTTTCTAAGCTTTCTCTTTTAATGCCCCCTCATTCGCCTGATTTAACCCCCTGCAATTTTTATCTCTGGGGGGCATTAAAAGAGAAAGTTCTAATATCTGTTTGCTTGATATACATGGGTAATTTACTTTTCTTTCTAAATGATTATGTTATGTGTGTGTTTGAAATAGCTTATGTGACAAGCCATACTATATTTAGTGCGAACTTCCTGTCACCTGCACTACTGACACTGCAAGCAGCCTCACTGGCCGCACACCAAGAAACTGGTCCTGCCAAAGATTATTCACCCTATATGATCAAAGCTGTGCTAAGGCTAGGTAAATAAAATTCTGAGATACCCTCCCTACAGTTGCCATGTGCATTTATCAGATCAAGAATTCTAAGGAATATTGTTAGCGTTTGATTTTATGGTGCATTATAGGTGATTATGCTGACAATCATTCCTGAGATTTGTACTATTTTCAATTTTGCTGTCTACTGCAGAAAGTCTAAAAATATTTCAAGCGTTTCTTTAATGCAATGATTTCAAGAAAGTGGAATTACTGTGAACTTTGTGGTGGTGGCTGTTTTCATTAAAGAAATGAAAAAAAAGGGGGTAAGTTAGTGCCAGAGAATATAAATAAATTCTTGATGAAATCACATTAAGTTATTTGTACCCTCAGTTATACAGCGAGGTTTGCCTGGTTTTAAGAATAATATATAACATGATCAGGTAGTGAAATAGGTTTTATATGAGGAACCCCAGAATCGATATCTTTTATTTGTCTCATTTACTTTTACTGTATTGTATTTCATTTCATCTTCTGAATGTTGACACAGTTTCTACAGTTCAACCTCACTTATACATTATTCACTATATTTTTCACAGATATACACTAAACTTTTTTAGGCACCCAACTTTGGCCATTAATATTTAGCTCAATTATACATTTTCTCATCAATATGTCACATTTTTCTGATCCCTGTAAACAAAATATATCCATTTACTTACTCATTTATAAATTATGTTTATACCATGTTAAGATTATTATAAATGGTTTCTGTATACTGTATTCTTGCTGTTGTAGCACAGTAGACACGTTGTGCAAACCATTAATATTTTCAGAATGCATTATTGCTATACACATGTTAATAATATGGTTGGGCAAGGTCTCTATTCCCCAGGTTGCATTTGATGGCTTTTTTAAGCAGAGTAAAGCATTACTAATCTGAAACTTCTTTTTTTTTTTTTAGTCTGAATTATGAATTACAGTACTGGCATGTATATAAATACCTACTCTAAATGATGTATTATATCTATTATTTATGTATTTGTTTAATTTATTGCTTTCTTATATTAAATAATATACAATAAGTAGTTTGAAGAATAATCTAATAAAAGTTTCAATTTCATAAGAAAATTCACTTCTATGTTTTCTCCTTTATGCATTATTTTATTAGTCTTCCTTTGAAAACATCTAACTGAAGTTATACATATTGCCAGGACTGGCTTTCTGTGAATGGAGGGTGGGATAAATAGGCCATGCACAAACCACACAGGCTCATTACCACTAAACTGCCAACCCTCCTCCTGTTCTCTCTCTCTGTGATGCTCTTGGTGTGAAGCTCAACTACCATTCCTCAGACTTAACCTCTTTCTCGATATGGACTTGTATAGATGTCCAATGTAAAATGGGCCCAAGCAACATGGGCGTGTATAGACATCTGGCAAGAAACTGCAATATGGCTGAAAACATGTTGCTTGACAAGCATTTTCCAAAAAAATAGGGTTGATAGAATATCATCTGTAGACTAGTACATGTCTAATGTAGGTTTTGAGTAATGCCCATTAGAGCAATCATGTCAAGTACAATCCTACTTTTATAGCCTAATTTGCCTTTTGAAGTCAGATCTTTACACACTTAATGTCTATATAATTTGTTTGAGTAACTATGAGAGCTACTAAATCTGGAATAAACTATGAAAACAAATCAGTTGGTTGGTTATCATTTTGTAAGCTGGGTATGAGGCTTTACATCACAGGTTGTACTCCAGAAAACATGTCATTTTGTGCTGCAATAGTTAATGGAACTCCATAATCCTGTCTATGCACTAATACCTGCATCTTCACTGCTACCCACATCCTCAACATCAACTTCAATACTGGAAAATTCCGTCAATATCCCAAAAACTGCCACACATCAAAAGTTCTTCAATGTTCTCTGAAGTTATTACAGAAGTTCTAATACTTACTACAATAGGTAATTTAGAAGCTATACCACTAGTTAAAACCAGGATTTGAACTGGGAATAACAAGCTTGTAATTCCTACCCAAGAAAAATCTTGCCTCATAAGTATTTAGCTGAAACATAAATATTCTATAATACACAAAATACAGGGTGAGCCAAAAGACTCTAAACTGCCTATGCAGTATTTTTCCTGTCCGCATCCTCGGCACTTGTTGGCATCTGCTGCTATCATAGAAAGGTGCAGATGAAACCAAACAACATTTTTAAGACTACTTTTAAAGGCTTTACTTACCAACTTTATGAAAGGAAATGCTGAAACTGGCCATCATCGTTGTCCATACATTTTTGGCACCTCTTTAGGAAACTGCCCATCATGGAATTTTTGGGGGGAATTTTCCAAACGATGACCAATGTCATCTAATGTTTCTTCGGTAAGAACCAAATGCCATCTTTTAGATTTCTTAGCCTGAACACTTCCTGTGGTCTGAAATTTACTGTAAAGTTCATGGATTGTTGTACGGCCTGGAACTTTTACACCTGGAAATCTTTCTGCAAATTGTACTTTTACTTGGCGAGCTGACCGAGTTAACACATACAAATCATAAATAAATACATGCTGTGCAGTAGAAAACATATACTCAGCCATAATATACTTTGTCATTAAGAACAGGACAAAATAATAAATAACTCGTAATAACTGAACTACATCACATCACCGTCAACTCAAAACTGCACTTCACATTGCACAGCAAAACCATAACAGCGTGACTTTGTTTATAGCAGCAGTGCATTATCATGTTTTTATCACATTTCCACATGCCCAGTGGAAACACACTGCGCAGCTGGTAATTTTGTTCATAAAATACTCCTCCGGAGTAACTTAAAATCCGCCAGGAAATCTCTCAATGTGAACCACGGTGAGTGATGGATAGTTTCCTAAAGAGGTGCCAAAAATGTATGGACAACAACGGTGACCAGTTTCAGCATCTCCTTTCATAAAGTTGGTAAGTAAAGCTTTTAAAAGTAGTTTTAAAAATGTTGTATGGTTTCATCCGTGCCTTTCTATGATAGCGGCAGACGGCAATGAGCGCCAAGGATGCAGACAGGAAAAACACCATGCAGGCGGTTCGGAGTCTTTTGGCTCACTCTGTATATAGTAGATATAAATATACTCTCTTGGCATAGGAAGAACAATAAACATGCATGTATGTGGATGGCTTGCGTAACAGCATCAAACAATACAATAGAAAGGTTATATTTATTACGTATTAGGTCAGCTACAAACAGAGAACTTTGAAAAGGAGAACTAACTTGTTATGAATAGCTGTTTGTTTGCAATACAAAATGAATATTGAATCATGGTAATGCTTGAGAAGAAAACCTAAGAACTCCTTTAGCTCCACAAACTGGAATTAAAGACATGCCTTTTTGGCACTTTGTAAATAAATAAAGTATTACTGGTTGTAGTTGGTACACACTGTATTTAATATCCTTTAATCCATTAGAGCATATGATCCGATTAATCGGATCTCGTTAATTTATACTACAGAAGAAAAGTTAATGAGATTTTCAACAAATGGCTTCACCTATATCTACTGTTACTCCTTTTCTTCCATTCATGTGAAATTAATTTGACTCATATGTTGGCAACAAAGTTATTGCGGGCGGTAGAAGTTAGTATGGTGCTTCGCAATGAAGTTGGTTTTGCCGACAGATAAGTGTTATCAATGGAACAGTACATTCATACTAAATTTTCAAACTTTATGTGTATATATCCTCATTGATAATATTATCAAATGTGTTAATATACATTTTTGTAAAAATATATTTATCAGGTTTGTAATATAAGGGGATTTGTAGAGCGATCTGAAAAATCGAATCACATGACAAGCACCTTCCATTAGCTCATTCAATGTTATAAAATTACTGTTTGTTGGCAGTTTCCACTGCTTCCATATCTTTTCTTATTGGATATTTATTCACATTTCATCCTGTTGCCGAGGCACTTCAAATTCTGGAAGAAAATGATAAGCAGAACATGGGAGTGGAAAATCTGATATATGCTGCAGCATCTGAAGGATGAGAGAATGATACAGGCAGCGAAAAATCTGATGAGCATGAGGGTTATCTCAATAATCTGGGTTGGAGGCTGCTTCAAAGCTCATCACAAGTCCAGAGAAAATTGCCTGAATCAACAAATATTTCTAATAGCCACAATACCAAAGACCATAAATCCAGAGTTGCTACTTGTTCACACAAGAGAGAAGCATCTTCAGAGGAGGAAAACTCACAATCTTCATGCAAAAAGAACTGCTTACCTCCAAAAGAAAAGTTTCTACTTGAATGGAAAAAAAGAAAATCCTCTTTCAAAGTTATGTTTTGACTGCTCATCTATACCACTTTCTGATAGTGCTGAGACCTGCCAGAAGCCATTGCAATTTTTTCAACTATTTTTTCTCTGCATGTCTTGTAAGGAAGATTCTAGAAGAAAGCAATAGTTCACAATGCAAAAGAACTTTGATTTGAGTATGACAGAATCTGGATTCTGGGTATTTATAAGTGGTTTACTTCTCCAAGGCTATGCTAAATACCCTAATAAATGAATGTATTGGTCTCCAGAAGAAACTGCTCATATTTTGGCTAACAGTATTTGGTGTAACAGGTTTGAAAACATGTTACACTACTTGCACTTCAGTGACAATTACTCTAAGATCGATGGAAATAGGTTGTTCAAGTTGAGACCACTCATTGAAGACCTAAATAGAAGCTTCATGGAGATATTGATGAACATTTATCAACTGATGAGAGTATGACCTTTATTATGGCAAGCATTACGTGAAGCAGTACATAAAATGGAAATCAATCAGATTCGGTTTCAAGAATTGGAAAATCTGTTCTGCATCAGGCTAAAATGAGTTCTTTCAAAATTCATGCAGGTAAAGAACTTGAAGAAAAGCAATTTGGCCTGGGTGGAGATACAGTCCTTTACTTGATCAAGCTGGTTCAAGTGCAACCTTACAAGGGTTTCAAGCTTTATTTTGACAATTATTTTACAAAGGCCAAGCTGTTGAAATTTTTAACAAATCAGGGCTATTGTGCTACTGGGACTATGCAAGACAGACAAACAGAGAGATGTCCTCTTCTTACTACAAAGAAAATGATGAAAATGCAGTGTGGGAGCAGTGATTTCCATTCTTCTGAAGAAATACTTGTTATAAGATGGAAAGACAATAATGTTGTTACTATTGCAACAAATAATGGAAAAAACACTATGGAAACCTGCAACAGATGGTCCAAAGAGAAACTAAGCAAAATCACTGTCCCACAGCCTACTGTATTTAACAATTATAACAAAGAAATGGATGGATTAAATCTGATGGATCAACTAATAGCAACCTATAGAGCTAGAGTGCGCCAGAAGAAATGGTACTGACCAGTTTTTGCTTACTTGCTAGATGCATCAATTGTCAACACCTGGTTGCTTATGCAAAGAGTTGTAACATGTGATGATAAGTCTGAAATTTCGAAGAGATGAGTGCCTCTCTTTGCTAAAAAGTTATGGAATATCATCAAGAAGAAGCAAGCAACCGCAAGATCCAAATATAGACACTTGCTTTGATTATATCCAATCTATTTGAGAAGTGTTGACATTGTGAAAGAAAAGCAAAATTCATGTGTCAGAAATGTGATGTAGGACTACTACCAAAATGCTTCGGGAGTATCATGTACATTAGTGAAGAATTCAAACTGGTTGGGGATTCAAAGAAATACATATTTCATAAGATACTGTATTCAACTATGCAATTGTTTACGTCCAGTGTCCTCTTTGCATGTGATCTGATTTTTTGGCTGGCCCCTCCCCTTTTATGAGTAAGAGATGCACATTAAAACAAAAAAAAAAAAATTTAAAGTATGCTCTGTCTGCACAGAATACATACATTAATTACAAAATTTTCTTCTAGGATACTTCATGCACCAATGGGTTAAATTTAGTTTTGTTTAATTAAAACATAAAAAAATAAACGAAATGTGAAAGTTTGTTCTGCAAGGCAGAAATTTAGATTGCGAGCCAATTAAATACCTAGATCTGTTTATTGGGTATCTGGGAACAACCAGTGTGAAGTTTAAATTGCCATGAGGCAATGGGTTAAATGAACAGATTAACTGGTAGAAACTTACTCTTAAATAATATCTTGGATTCAAATTGGCTTGTGCAGAAATCTGATTAAATCTTAGTACACTATTAAGAGAGAACTTATAATGAGTCTTAAAAGAATTTTCAGCCTTCAGGGATAACCTCTCTCTCACAATGTTTTGTCCAAAAATCTATATAGAGTTGGAGCTAGGTATCAAGACTTAAAACAGATTCTGAAGCATGACCTTTTTAACTCAGTACTAAGCCCTTGTCTGTGAAGAAAATTTCTTTTCCAAACATAGCACATTATTGCTTAAGAGGCTAATTTTTAATGCAGTAAAACTGAAATTGAGTTTTATTTATGGAGCTTTTTTAGCTCCTATAGTTCTTAGAATACCAGTCTATATTGGGCGTGAAAGACTGGAAATTTTTCTCAGAGGTCTTTTATCAGGCTTGAGGTTCTTTTACATGCCATAAATCTATGACATGGGACCACCAGCTTTACTTCCCTTCCCTTCCAAAGGAAGCCATGCTAAGGATTTTTATGCCTGAAAAAAATCCATCTCCCTCTGCCACATATGAAAATGCAGTGACTGGCTACCCCACATGTACAAACTTTACCTCTATCAATGGGAAAATATCACAAAATGTTAATTAAAAAAATTCTATAAAGGTTCGCAAGTTTTGGGCAAGGACGGAAAGGGATATACCTGACATTAACAATAATAAGGAATGTGTAAACATTTTGATAAATCACAGAAGTAATTGCATGGTAGCCAATCAGAAGAAATCTTATAGCAAATGCATGGATACTGATTTTCTTTAAGACAGTTATACAGTATAAACTAACCTTCTGTGAATAAATGACTGAATCTGTATCAAACTTTGTTTCTAACTTGAAATCTGTCTTCAGAAGCTGCTAGTGCAAATACAAAATCATTTTGAGACTCATTTGCAAGTGAATGCAGATAAAACTGATCTTCTAGTGGAGTTAGTCTTGAAATTTCATACCTGACGAATGTACAATTAGTTCACATCACATCAAACCTTGGTGATGGTCTTAAAATGTGATCATGAAGGGGCTATCCATCTAGAAAGTACTTCTTCAGATAATGCAGTAAATAATTCTTCTAAATAAGGGGCACTTATGCGTAATGCTGCAGCTATTGGCAACTGCCTTTTAAGAGCTTCATCACAATAGTGTTTCTGCCTTTTCTTTCCATTCAATGAATATAGTGTAAACTGGTTTGTTAGCTTCCGTATCCTCATACATGTTCTGTGATATCTCCCAAGTCTCAAAGTTTATCTAACCACTGAATATAAGTTGATTTTATATTAAACGTGCTCTTACAAGGAACTGATCACTACACTCATATTGAAACATATATTTTGCTATGTCATCTATGTGCTATAAGAAGTCCATGTTCCAAAAATGAGCTGCTGTTTTCAACTGCAAGCACCTGAGATTGAACCTGGAACATGTGGGGTCGAAGCAGTGATGAGTATGAGGTGGACCTTATCTGTAGCCTGAAATCCTGGATGCGTGAAGACAGTTGACCATCCCTGTTAGTGTTTTGTAGAGACAATAGCAAAACAACAATGACTGGTTTTAACACAGTGATTAAAACAGAAGTTCTTCGGCACCATAAACAGGGTGCCCAAAATGAACACTACCAATAAAGAAATGGAATAACTTAGTCCTTAATTAAGAAACAAAATTAATGAAAATATTAAGCAACTCAAGAAGTTTATTGCGCCATCAGAAAATCTCAACATGTCCCCCTCCAGTGGTACAACACACATCCAATCTGTATTCAGTCCCTCTTCAGGTACTGTATAACATCTGCGGAGTTACAGATTGTACTGCCTCTGTAATCCTATGGGATAAAACTTGAAGATCATCCACTCTGGTACTGTAGACACGGTCTTTCATGAATCTCCAAAGAAAAAAGGATAATGATGTTGGATCAGGAGATCGTGGGGGGCCATGCAAAAGGACCACCACGACCATCCACTCTATCGGAAAATGATGGTTTAAGGCTCTTGAATGACTGGTTCCCAATAATGAGGGGGAGCCCCATCTTGCTAGAAGATGTACCCCTGTGAAATCTGAGGTAGAGCAAAATTTTCAAGCATATTAAGATATGCAACACCATTCACTGTGTTTTCCATAAAGAAAAAAGGTCCAATAACTTCTGACCTGGTTAATCCATACCAAACATTTAACTTTGGAGTGTTATGCTCAAGTTCATAAATAACATGAGGATTCTCGGAACCCCAGATCCTGCAATTGTGATGACTGACATTATCGCACATGTGAAACGTTGCTTCATTGGAGAATATCACTTTGATGAGGTATCTATTGTCCTCATCTATGTGAGAGAGGATATCAACTGCAAATGTCTGGTCGATCATTGTGCTGCAATTTCTGGACACTGAAGTTTGTAAGCTGTTAATTTTAGTCTCTTATGAACAACATCATGGATGGAAGAATGAGGTAAATTAAGTTCATGACTCGCTTGCCTGATAGATTTCCTTGGACCCCATGTGAATGCTTCATGAATGGCTTCCATTTGTTCATCCGACATGTGCTTCCTACTGCCACCATCATGTCGCTGAAAGTTCCAATTTTCAAGCAAATGTTTGTGCCACTGAACAATGGTGTGCTTGTCCCGAGCTATGCAACAGTTTTAATTAAATCTTCGCTGAACTGTGATCGGAAACTTAAACTCTGCTAACCAACAATAGCACTGAACTACTACTTGTGGTGTGAATGGAGCTATTTTGGAAAACAGTCTGTGTATACACAATAGGAATAACAGGTTTGCCAATTTCAAGACATAAAAACTTCATGAGTTTCTGCACAGTTTAGTGCAAACTGACCACATGTAACCTTTAAGAATCTCTAGCTATTCCATTTCTTTATTGGTAACTTTCACTTCAGACATCCTGTATAGCAAATATCACATAATTTGAGCTGAAGCTTTTGTGGCATTGTGAATGCTCTAGATTTTCTCAGGCTTCCAGCCAGGTGTAAAGTTGATTAGAAACCAATGTTTTGGAAATGTACATCGTTCCCATCTTCAGGGTAGCTGAATGATGCAAATTAGGAGTCCTCCAAATTTATACTAATGTCTGTGGGGCTAAGTTTGGACCTCTTACAGAACAGGTTGGTTCGGTGAGGTGGTCAAAGTCATGAATATTATAGAAAATCTTTTAAGTCAAGCAGCTGTCTGATGTGGTGATTTTGTCTTTCTTTGTTGGATTTGATGCATTTTTAAGGCTGTTTCCTAAGCTGTGCTGAGCTGTAGTCCAGAATCCCGCTCAAGTTGCCTTTCTTGGACGAGATGATAAAGCTTCCTTCAACCTCCACTGCCAGTACCCACACATTTGGCAGATACAATTGCTCCACCAAAATTGGCCTAGCATTCTTATTTGAAACAGCATTCCACTAGATCTGATTTTTCCGGCTGCATCAGACGTATGCTTCTCTTGTGTTCAGCAATCCAGGTGGATATTGTTCTTCCAGTTTGGCCTATGTAGGTGGCACCGCTTTCACATGGGATGCAGTAGACACTTGGTACTCTCAATTCAAGATTGTCTTTGACCGGCCTGATAAGGTTTCTGATTTTGGGCGGAGGTAAGTGAATCATCTTGAAGTTGTGTTTAGCTAACAATCTGCTAATCTTACTTGACAACTTGCCAGTAAAAGGAATACAAGCAGAAGCTGGTGGTTTTCCTGTAGTCGGTTGCGTACTGGTGGACTGGTTGGATTCCAACCAACTGCACATCTGGCTGGAAGTATGAGAAAATCTAGAGTATAAATAATCACCTAATTTTCAGGCTTCTTCACACATTCATACATTTATTTGTAGATAGAATTTAACAGGTACAATGAACTTAGGATGACTGCAAACCATGAATATTTAATGTCTCAGAACCAATGGAAGAAATTTGGTAATGTATACATGACTGAATTTTCAAAATACAGCCCTGCTGAAAATCCTCAAAATGAATGTTCTCATTAGCTGTCAAAATTTCAGTCAGATGACACAGAGATTCCAAAAACTGGAAGAAAAACTTATCCAAAAGTTGAAGTTTCCTCATAATGCTGGAAGGAATCTATAGAAGTTTGATGGTTTTTACAGGAGGAATACATTGGAAGACATGTCAGAACTCATCTACGAATCCAAAAGTAAAGCACAATTATTTGCAGAGCACAGGAAAAAGGCCTAATTAAACCAGGATCTCAACTCTTTTTTTCCCCAATATCATTGCATTCACGATTAAATTTTCCACTTTACACATTTGCCTTGAAACTTTAAGGTGCAAAACTGCCTGCATTCTCTGTACTAATAGTGGGCATAATAGTGTAGGAATGGGTCACAGCACTTATAGATTGTGCAACAGTTTGTACAAGTTTCTCCCCAATAAAAGATGAAGCCTTATTTGCTCTCATTTTGCACTCGAAAGAACTTTGATCGGTGTTATAAATACAGGAAGGAGGATAAATTGAGTCACTCTCTGGCTGTTTCCAAAACAATTTCTGCCAGTTTGTGTTTTTCTTCATCTTCCTATATGTATAACCATGAAATAAATTTTGTTATCCTTGTATTTTTAATCTGATGAATCTTTATGAAGTGAGAGACCCAAGCATAAGATGCTCTAAAATCTACTGTTCCAAATATATATACATTTGGAAGAGTGTATACATATAAAAAGTATATATATATATATATATATATATATATATATACTTTTTTTTTTTAAATTTCCAAGATCCAAAGCTTCAAATCTTTGTCAGTTGCTTCAACAAAGTGAGCAAATACTGTACTATACGTGTATAAATTGCCTCAATGATGTCAACAAACAAAATCTGCTGCAAACATTACACACTGAAAAAGTTGTCTAGTCCCTTCTCTACATGTTCCAAAATATTCTCAACTCATTTTAGGGTACTTACAGTTGAAAACAGTAGTCCATTTTTGGAACACATAGCACATAGATGACACAGGAAAAAAGTTTTGAAATGGCTGTAGTGACCGGTTCCTTGTTGGGGTCAGTTTTAATTATCTGAAACTGACTCAAATGACATTTCTTTTTGCTGTATTTCAATGGAAACTAGCTGAAAGGAGATATTCAGAATTGAAACATATTGAATTGAAATGAGGGGACTCTCGGCAAGTTTCATTGCCAGAATAAAATTTCTTTTGTGCGTAGTGATTATGAGTTTTCATCTGATACTGCCCAATCATTAAAATTATTAACCAATGAATAGGAAAATTTGTTTACACATTTCAGCTATGTTTGGAAACTAGGACCTGTTTTGGGAACCACTGTTTTCATGAACTTAGTTTCAAACGTCAGTAAAGGGTGTGAAGTTTAGCTATTCAAATAGTAGTAATTTTACATTAACTTCAGAGAATATAAGCAAGCCTAAACATTTATTTATTAGAGACTGCACTACAATATTGGGTATGGAATTTTAAAGATTTAAGGAAGAAAGAAAAATTACAGACTTGGTTCACAATTATCCACATATCTAGATAAAATGTAAATATTAATGTCCATGATAATGCTCTAGTGAAATTGAAAAATAAATGGAAACTATACCATATATAAATATTAGTTCAGTTTCTATTTCACAGCAAAATTTTCTCATTAATGTAAACAATACATATGACATTAGTACAATCATATTTGAGTCCTGCTAATAACAGTAATGCAAAAGCCATTGTTGAAATGAACTGTGAAAGACTGTTTAAAATGGCTGCAATAATATAGCTTCCTTTAATAACAGCTGCTGATTTTAATCAGTACAGGTATCAATACATCGAAATAAATACCAATATATATATATATATATATATATATATATATATATTTTAAGTAGTGTTCAATGCCCGTTCTTAGTACATATGGCACCACAGGTTGTGGACATTGATGATACAGAAAATGAAATCATAATTGGGAGAGGAAATTTTGGGAAGGAAACATTCCAAACCTAAATACCAATACAATAAGGCCCATTTTGAAATAATTTCTTCAGTTTACTTTCTTACTGCCATGGCAATGAATAAATTGAAATTAAAATCAACTTTGAAGCTGACATTTCAAATGCATAATAAATTCTAATTCCACAAAGAGGAATAGTTAATACTTCGGGATAATTATAAAAAAAAAAACATATTGCACAAATGTTGCTTTGTTTTGCAGCATGGAGGTAACTTGTGTATGGAATTCGTCATATGGATTTTGTGTTGAAATATATCATGAATACTGTTTGCTTATTTAGTTTTGTGCCTTTTTTCATAAATGTGGCTACAGTGCTTTTCCTTCACACTGTGGCACCGCATAGCTACTCCCATGCAGGCGACCACAGCTCAGACTCCTGTCAAAAAGTAATAATATCCATGCAACTGCCTCACATTCTCATAGTTACAATTACAATGATAATAAGCACTTACCTTATCATAAGAGATGTAAATGTTGTCCTCCTCTATCCACACATTTTGGCACCTTCTCAGGAAATTTTCATTCACATTCTAAGATTTCAATATCCGAAACTGAATGAATTTCTCACCTCATGTTTTATTTTGGTACCTCCAATGTATTGAGACTGTTTTCCATACACTTTAGTTTTTAAGTTCCCCTATAGATGAAAATTGCTTACAGTTAAATTAGGAAATCTTGAGGGCCACAATCCTTTACTAATTACCCTATCTTCAAACAATTTCCTAAATTAAGCTTAATGACTCATTGACTGAATGTGCAGTAGCAAAAGTCTTATTAGAAATACCCAGATTGACATTTAATGTCGGTCAGCTGTTCAAAAAATGCGTGAGCAAGTCATTCCTATACCTCTCTGTATTTATTGTTTGTTCAGAAAATGTAGGTCCTATTATTCTGTATGCATTTACTGCACACCACACACCAATTTTTGCATCATGCAAGGGTATTTTGTATGTAAAATGTGGGTTTCTCTATGCTTTACTATCTCTTATTTTATGAAGGAACATGATAATATAAATGGAACCATGCTTCATCAGAGAATATTAAGTGTGGGTGAAGAATTACTCTATCATTGATATTTCGCACAATTCAATTACAGAATGATTACAGGAAAAATACAGTGTATGCAGCAAACTCCATACATTGGAAGATTTAAAAGAAAACATCAGGCATGAAATTAGCTCAGTTTCAATTATTGAACTCTCGAGTGTAAATAAAAATTTTCTGAGAAGTCGCCAGAAATGTGTGGGTAGAGAAGGGTTATTTCCAATATCTATAATAAGGTACGTACTTATTATCCTTGTAATTATAACTTTAACTATGTGGACATGAGGCAGTTGTGCAGATATTATAGCTGTTTCGGTGGGAGTATGAGCTGTAGCAGCTGGCGTGCAAGTGGCTGGCACACATGCCGCTGTGTGGTGTTCGCAGTGTGAAGGAAAAGCACTGTATTGTGTGATCCAGTTTTGGTTACACCAGTAAGAGGAAACATTTGTTACTTCTTTAGGCTATTGGAGAAAAAAGTGGTTAACATCTGATATAGAGCATTAAGAGCAACAAATCAACCACCACCACTTAAAGACACATACTCCAAATGCATAATAGGTACAAATTAAAATACTGGCTTGATGCTGCACTGAATTAATATGACAGTACAAGACTTTTACTTAAAATAGGCTTTTAATCAATAAAATTAGCATTAACTAATAAACTGTTTACAAGAATGTCTTACAATAACACTTCTTCTCTTTGAGCTGAAAACAATTTTCATGAACTTCTGTATCTTCAAGTATTAACTTAACTTCAATAATGAAAATATATTAGACATTTAAGTAAAATAGCACAAATGCAGTAAAATAGAGAGATGCTAGGTATAACATGAAGTTCAATATTTATTAAGTAACTATGATGGCAGTGTTAGTTTCCCTTTTATTGTGCGAGTGCACGTTTTACAAAAAGGTAAAAAGAATGTTTTTACTGCCCTTCAAATTCTGCTTAAAATCATGACAAAAATGTTAAAAAAAAAAAAAATAATAATTCATAAAGATGTAATTAATGTGCTTATGTAGCTGTAATACTCTAAACTGTTACAATACTTGTATGACTGATCAACTTAATGCATTACAGTTTCAGTTTGTTATAGTTGTAATGTGGCATTTTACAGCCTGTAATGGTACTCAGTATACTGCTGTCTGTATGTATATATTGAGCATATGTACTTATAAGATGTTGACACGATTTTCTGACATAAAAGATGTGGAATAGGAATGAAAGTTCATATGGATGGAAATGAACCTGTAGTTTATCTTGATCTTTCTGGGTGAGAAGTAAAAGTGGATAAAACGCTCATTTGGCCAGTTTATTACAAAACTATTCACAGTGAGGTGAAAATATGCAAAGGAAAAGACTAATCTGAAGACTGCCATCCTACCTGCTATTGACTGTTGATGACAGTAAACCATTGCTCCATTACTTCTTGTTTCTAGCTAAATGTAATTATAAAAATCTTTGACATTATGATATTGTGCTGATACTTATGAATCTAAATGAAACAAATTATAATACTGTTTAAGACAGTATAGGTTATTTCAGTCCATGAATTAACCACTCCTGCCCTTTAATGCAATAATGCTGTAGCTACACTGCAGGCCACATAAGCTAAGTTTTAAACCTCATTAACAAAATAAGATCCACTTAGAACCCACATTAAAGTTTCCCCTTCTTAAGGTCATTCTTTATTTTTTGTGTATGCCCAACATCCTGAATAGAATTCCTTACACAACTGTGGAACCTTGATGCAATGCATCACTATTGTTTTCTTGTATTTATTGTCAATCCCTTTTAGTCCCAGGAAGTCTCATGTAAATATTTTCTGTGTTATAATTGAACCAAGTCTTTTCCTTCGCTGTACTGATCATTGACATATCACGTTCCTTACTCTTATCACATGGAGAGTTAAAGATATTTTTCTTTAAAAAAGTTTATGTTGTCTGTCTTTTAGCTACTTTGATTCACATCTAGTAGCACCACTGCCAAGAGACAAGTAACAGTTAAAACACAAACTGGTCTGGAGCATGTCACTTTTGTTCAACCAGAATAAGGTCCTGCCAAATAAATAAGAGTTAAGCAATTCTTCGTTTTTTATATGAAACCTTTGGATGCAGCACAGACTCTGCCAAATGCCAAGGTATGTTATGATTCTTATTGGTTAAATTATGTTGTTAAAATAAATTTCTTCAAAAGTTACAGTGAAGGAAGTACTCTTTCATATCCAATATCATTGCCCTCCTCGTGTCTGTGCTGGGGGTCAGCTTTAGTGTAATGATAAGCAGCATGAATTAAGTTTGAATTAACAACTGACCAACCCTATGTATAACCAACCCCCTCTGTTCCCCTAAAACAATGCATCAAGATTTTACTGCATTTCAAAACTAAAATGCTGTTCAGTGAAAGCAGCAACATTACCAATTATCCAGATAAAGAAGTATGAAAATAGGGTAAACCTGTGCCACTCAATGTTTCTTCAAGCATATGCTTCCTTTAAGTATCCATAACTTTAACAACATTTTCATTAAGTATTTAATGTTTGCTAACACTGCCCCTTTTTCACTTCTCTTGCTTAGAATTATTTAACAACTCTTCATATAGCTTATGCTGAATATAGTCTTTTTAGATCCAAAATGTGCATTTATAAGCAAATAACTTAAACAAAAGAAAAAGCACCATTAGTGGCTACTCAGCCTTACAATACAAGAATATCAGACTTCTGGAAAATATGAACCACTCAAACCATTTCACAAAGCATTCAATCTGCAACACAAGAATTATGCAAGTATCTTTTATTATAAAACTGTATAAAAGTTTGGAGAAAAATGAAAGATCCAACAATGGAGACAAAGGTGATGCAGTGGGAGTAGAATCTTAATGTTACTGCATTTGCTCCATTGCTCACTTACTTGACACAAGTTTCACGGACGCTATAATCACAGATTAGGACTAGACATTTTACCCAGATAGAGGCCTTAGGTCTACTCTCACTTTCTCCTGGACACTAAGCATCCCAATGGTGGGAAAGAAACCACCTTTAGGAATTCGCACTTGTCGAATCCCGATTGTCTTGCCATTTCTGGTGAAGAATACCTAAAAAGTAAAAACATCTGTTATTTAAAACATTGTAACATTTTACAGGAATCCAGTGTACTGTTTTACAGTTTTATACACATACACTTTCTTAAATAAGTACAGATATTTTAAGGAATGATAGGTCTAAAGCAGTGGTTGGCAAATTAAAAATGGTCATTTGGTGTCTATTTTTTGATGGGGGCAAGTTGAATTTTGTGTGATTTCAACTTCTGCTGATCTAAACAATAACGTTTTGTTAGAGAACAGTAGGTCTCTGGTGTATAGCTATTTTTACTTCCTCTACCTACTATGTATGTGATAAAGTATTGCAACACTGAAATTAGAATAAAACACATTCAATAACCTTTTTCAATCAGTAGACAACTAGTACATATGTATGCTGCAGATGCCTGTAGTAACAAGATGGCAACGATTGTTAGGATCATGAGAAGCATATCCCTTTATCTGGCACTCATGAAAAAAATAAAAGTAAAACTTTTTTTGGGATAGAGAATGAAGGAAATAAGGTCTCCTGAACACTTATATGGTTTTTGAATATTTTAATTATTGTTTATAAAAATGCAGTATGTTGCACAAGAGTAACTTTGTCCATACAAAGACTAGCCAGAATGCTTCACTATTACTTATTACTTTGTGTGAAAGGATCTAAAACACTTCCTCTTTGGAACAAAATGCAGTTCTTGCATAAAGCACATGAAAACAGATGAAAATGTAGGTAACATGGTGGATGCTATTGTAAGCATAGAAAAGCATAATAAGCAATTGTTGATGAATAGAAGGCATGTGATGTATGAGAAAGATGCAATATGTCACTTTACTTCATAATTGGAATAGTGAACAAAGATGTACAAGGTGTGCAGTCAGTGTGATAACAAAATGAAAATGGAGAATGAAGATTTAAAATCCCAAATAATCATACTGCAAGAAAAAGATGTCCATCTAAACCACAAGGAAGGAGATCTGATGAGGATGGACATCACATGCTTCCAAAGAGTAATACTACTAATGTGCAACTATAAAATAGGTTTGAAGTTCTAGCAAGTGGACGTATTAAATTGGCCGACTCTAAAAAAGGTAAGTGGTTCTGGTTGCAGTGCTCAAAAAGTGATGGTGATAGGGGACTCATTATTGAAGTTCTCAAGTGAACTATGCAGAAAGAGAGGCTACAATGTAGATTGTTTTCCGGGAATAAAGATCAGTGAACTAAAAACCCAAGTGAAAAAGCTTGTAGCAAAGAAGAAGCCAGAAATGGTGCTGATACACGCGGGAACTAATGACATAAATCCAGGGGTGTATGCAGAGGATATACTGGGAGACACAATGGATTTTGTGAAGACTATAAGGGGGGAAGTTTCTGATGCAAAAATCATGATCAGTGGAGTGCTACGAAGATATGTTGTCACCCAAAGGAAAATAGAATGAACAGTAATTTAAACTGATTGTGTAATGTGAGGAATTGCATGATGCTAAATGGTAATTTTTGGTTAGATTACAGCGATTATGCTAAAGATGGGGTACATCTTAAATGCAAAGGGTCCTTCCAATTTGGTGAATTCTTATGCATGATTGTATCTTCTGTGCTAATGGGAAAGGTGGATTGGAATAAGAATTTGAAATTTAAGCTGTAACTGCAACATCAAAACTATGGTAAAAAACAATGAATTTAATGCATATAATTGTATTGTAAATCATCACAATGTAAAAACCCTATTATATAGTAAAGTAACTCCTTCAGAAGTAATTAGCAAAGCGAAGATAAATGATGTCTCAGCTCAATATCAAGTAAATAACTGCACCCAGAGAGTTAAAGTTTTACATCTAAACATTCAGTATCTAAGGTCAAAGCAAATGGCATTGTCTTACATCCTGAACGAGGTAAACGTAGATATTTGTATAATAACTGAACATGGTTTGAGCAGAAATGAGATTTGCCAGCTGCAAAATTTAGTACTTATTTCAAGAAGTGGGGCATAATATTTGCTAAAAGTGAAATAAAAATTACTAAAATTAATCTAGGTTTCTGTATTGAAAAACAATTTGAGGTTGCAGGAATAAAAATAGTATCCTGTATGGGAAACACAATAATACATAATTGGACTATACAAGTCGTTTTTGACCTCAGCTAAAGAGTTTATTTCAAAACTTGGAACAATGCTACAAAAGCACATAAACAAAGCTAATGATGTTATTCTTGCTGGTGATCTTAATACAAACATAGATAATACAGGCAGTGTGTACAAAGAATTAAAAAGAAGTTCTTAATATGTATGATATTGTGACCATGTGTGCGAAGACGCTGGTGGGCTGCACCAGTGTGATAGCATGCTGACGCTTTACCTAGCTGCCTGGATTGTTAGCTCCTTTGGCCAGCCCATTTAGAACAAATGGTTCATGCAATAATGGCCCAAGCAACAAATCCTTTACATACGCTCCCTGCCTTTCTGGAAATTTCCTTGGTGGCAGGTTTGAGAAACCATACCTTGAGAATCTGCCTCATAGAGAACATCCTGCTTTGCTGCGTGGCGATATAAGGGGACTGCTGGCATGCAGCTGGGTTGAGTTCAGTCAGAGAGACAGCCAAGTGCAACATAGAAGTTGGGCTAAACTGAGTGTCTATGTGACAAATAAAGTTGTCTGACAACAACTGGAGTCATCATTTGTTACACTGGTATCAGGAGTGGGATTGAATGCCACAATGGAGGCAATGAGTAAAGAATTACTAGCTGAAATGAAAAAGATGGACACGATAATGGAATCTGAAATGAAGAAGATGCAGGAGAAAATGGAGTCCAGAATGGAGAAGATGGGAAATAACATAACGACAGTGAACTCTGATATGGAGATGTAGATGAAAATGGAATTTGGAATGGGGAAGATGCAGAGAAAATGGAGTCTGGAATGGAGAAGATGCGGACAGACCTGTCCAAGATGAAAACAGAGTTATTGACCAAAACTGATGAACAACTGACTGGTGTGAAGCACATAGAAGAGCTCGACTGAAAGGTGGAAGACCTTGGCCAATGCATTAACGCCCTGGAGGAATTTGTGGAAAGGCTTAACGTCCTGGAGAAAAGAGTCGACGGCAGCGCCAAGGAACTGAATGCCATGCTGGAAGGAATGCTTAATGTAAGACTTTAGGACTTGAAGGCTGAGACGCCAGGATGCAACACATCTGTGCATATCAAGCCACCCAAATACGACGGAACGTGAACCTTCAAAGTCTTCCGCCAACAATAAGCCGCCGTCGCCGGCCACAACTGATGGTCAGCAGAGGAGGAAGCAGCACAGCTCATAGCCAGCCTCCAAGGACGGGCGGCAGAGATTTTGAATGTGATTCCAACATCGGCGGCGTCCGAAGACATCAGGGAGGCCCTTGAAAACCAGTTTGGGAACCATCGCTTGGCCGCAGCCTAACGTAGTCAGTTCAAGTCAAGGCTGCAACAGCCAGGGGAGCCGCTGCAGGATTTCGCCCTGGCAATTGAACAGCTAGTGAACAAGGCTTTAGTGAACCTCCCGCCCAGTTGCGCTTTTCAGGAAGCTGGTTACTCCTTTGTCGATGGAGTGCGTGACGCTGAGATACAAGGGCATCTGATGCTCAGCGACTACAAGACAATCCACGAGGCGCTAATGGCCGCGTTGAGAATAGAGACGGCCATGGTAACAGATGCCCCACCTTGAAATGAAAACCAAGTATCCGATATGACGGGGACAGAGAATCAACTCAGAGACGTTGACGAAGATCTTCAGGTGGTGTGGGGCGACACCTAGTGAAGGACTGTCCACACCAGCCAACGAGCTGGCGGGAATCGAATAAGGGCCGGCGTGCCGTGGGGAATTTTGGGGCCATAATCACCACCCCCTTGAGTGACGCTGCGTGCCTTGGACAGAAGAGTGGATGACAGCCTAGTTGCGGACGGCTGGATACGAAGAAAGCGGTGCCGAATACTAGTGCACATAGGTGCAGCCGTGACCGAGATCAGACCTAACATAACGAAGGCCTTGCCGTCAAGGAAACCGAATCTGCCCTACCAGGTATTGGCGGCATTGGGCAATACCTTCCTATGGGGGTATTAACGCTGCTAAAGTTGACCCTGGGACAGAGCATTATGAGCCTGTGGGTGTTCGTTGCAAGGGTGACCGGGGATGTGATACTGGGATTGGATACCTTTAGTAGCCACGAGGCGACTGGCGACGTCGGCAGGAGGGTCTTGCGACTCGGCCGAGACGAAGTGACGTTCCGGAGCCCCAAGGAACGTCCTGGGATTTACAGGGTGATCCTGACGGCACAACCACAGATCACAACCTGATCTGTGGTTGTGCCTGAAAGAAGTGGGGTGGTTATGAAGGCACCTGGAAGGCCAGCGGTCAAGGAACCTGATTTTGGACCGTAAGTCATAATTGAACATTTTTGCCCTGCCGGGAGGAAGTGCCCGTGAGACTGATGAATGCATCGAACACCGATCAGGGCATCCAGACCAGAACGGAGTTAGGGAACTGCGAGTCAGCTGCAAGTGTATCGCCATGCGACAGATCCGAGGAGCCAGCAGCATCGCAAAATTTGGGGCCCGACTGGAAGACTTAGTAAGGGCAGCCAACCATCTGACCGCGGCACAATTGGAGAGGGTCCGGCACCTACTTAGACGATACCAGTCTGTTTTCAGCCAAGGGAACGGCGATTACGGCCGCACCGACCGAATACTCCACCACGTCAACACGGAGACGCCCGAACTATCCGGCAACCACCAAGACACGTTCCTCTAGCGAAGGAAGCGGAGGTACGGGATATGCTGGAGGACGTGAGATCCACGGGGGTTATCGAAGCGTCTAACAGCCCTCGGTGCTCTCCTGTCCTGGCGAAGAAAAACGGCGAGCTGAACTTCTGAGTGGACTATAGGAAGTCGAATGCTGTAACTCGAAGGGACTGTTTTTCCTTATCCTGGATTGACAACATATGTGCACCCTTGCTGGTGTGCAGTAATTCTCGACATTGGACTTGAGATAAAGATACTTGCAAGTGGTTATAGATCCCAGAGACAAGGAGAAGTTGCATTCTTGACAGGAAGGGCTTTGGCAGTTCACGGTATGCCCTTTGGCCTCTGCAACGCACCAGCTACCTTCCAGCGCCTCATGGAGTCAGTGATGAGGGGGTTAACTTACGATGTTGACTTACCTACCTGCTATATTTGGACATCATCGTCAAGGTAGCACCTTCGAAGACCACCTCGAGAATCTGGCCAAGATATTTCAGAGACTGCAGGTAGCCAACCTAAAGCTGAATGCGAACATCTATCAACTCTTCTGCAAGGAGGTTAACTACTTGGGCCACAAAGTCTCAAGAAATGGAGTGGTCACGGACCCGGAAAAGACCGGGGCTGAGAGAGATTGGCCTCGCCCAAAAGACAAATAAGTGTTGCGCAGTTTCCTGGGCCTATGCAGCCACTTCCGCCGGTTCGTCAGAGGTTTCTCCAACATCGCGAAGCCCCTCACTCCTCTGACGGAAGAACACCGGCCTAACATGTGGACAGAAGAGACCGAGGACGCGTTTCAGGCGTTTAAGACAGCACCCGTCAGTGCGCTTGTCTTCGGTTTTCCACAACCGGGCGGCGATCTTATCGTGGACACCGACACCAGCGACAACGGTATTGGAGGCGTACTATCCCATGTCATGGATGGGCATCAGCGGGTAATAGCATACTACAGCAAGACGCTCTCCAAGGCCGAAAAGAACTACTGTGTTACCCGGCGGGGGCTCCTGTTAGTAGTTACGGCGCTGGAACACTTCCATAAGTACCTGTACGGCCAGCCATTCCGCCTGAGGACCGACCACTCCGCCCTCACCTGGCTGTTGAGCTTCAAGAATTTAAAGAGGGTCAGACAGCTCTCAGACAGGGTCCAGAGGCTCCAAGAATACAATTTGACATCAGAACATCGGAGTAGTAGTAGTAGTGGGGTTTTAGGGCGCACGACTGCTGCGGTCATTAGCGCCCAGCAGAACATCGGAGAGGAAGGAGCCACTCAAATGCTGATGACATGTCAAGACCCTACTCAGTGGAGTGAGGCCACTGCACTAAGGTGGAGGAGAAGGAGCGTACCGCAAATGCCTGTGCGATTTCGGCGCTGCCTGCAGATGGATGGGATAGCGCAGGTCTGAGGGAGGAGCTGGTGGACGCCGACTTAGGGCAGCTCCTGAGGGAAGTGGAGGCAGGGATATGCCGAGCTGGGAAGACATCGCACCCAAAGTAGTATGTATAAGTCCTACTGGGTCCAATGGGATTCACTGAAGACCAAGGAAGGTGCTCTGTTCAGAGTTTGGGAGTCACCTGACGGAACTCTCAGAGAGAACAGCTGATCCTCCCTTGGAGTAAGGTAATGGAAGTCCTGGAGGAAGTACATGCGGGGACTTCGGGAGGTCCTCTTGGACCCAACCAAACAATCGATAAACTCCAACAAAGGTATTACTGGTTGAGGCTACCGGCAGACCCTGAGAGATGGTGCCGTCAATATCATGTGTGTTGGCAAGTCGCGGCCTACAGACCACGAGCCGGGATCGCATGTAACAGTACAACGTGAGAGCACCCTTTGAACGCATCAACATAGCTGGACCGTTCCTGTCTCTGACGGGGGAAACAATTATCTGTTGGTTGTAATGGATTACTTCCCAAGTGGTCAGAGGTGCATGCCATTGCTAACTAGGAGGTCAAGACGATCACGAGCTGCCTCGTGGAAGAACTGTTCTTCCGCTTTGGGGTACAGTTGGAGCTACAGCGATCCGAGCACCAACTTCGAGTTGAACCTGATGAAGGAATCACTGGAGTGACTTGGAGTGCACAAGATGCACACAACGCTTCTCCACCTGCAGTTAGATAGCATGGTTGAGCGGTATATTTAGAATCTATAGGAGCACTTGAGGAAGGTCGTGTCCAGTCACCAGAGGGACTGGGATGTTACTTTTCTTGCTGGTCTACTGCTCGGCAACACACACCACCGGGCTAACACTAGCCAGCTTAATCTTTGATAGGCAGCTGCGTCTACCATGTGACCTGATGTTTGGGAGCCCTCCTGGGACAGAACAGCCAGCGATCGACTACGTGAAGAACCTTGTGGAACGTCTTCATGACATGCATGAGATGGCCTGTCAATGCATTAAGGTAACGAGTGACCGGAAGAAGACTGTGCCGATGTGAGAGCATGCTGGCCCCTTTACCTAGCCGCTTGGATTGCTAACGCCTTTGGCCGGCCCCTTTAGAACAAATGGTCCACATAATAATGGCCTTTAGAACAAATGACCCATGCAACAAACCCTTCATGTGCATACCCTGCCTTTCTGGAAATTCCCTTGGGGCAGGTATGAGAAGCCACCCCACAGAGAACATCCCTCTTTGTTTTAGGGTTATATAAAGGGGCTGCTGGCATGGAGTTGGGTTGAGTTCAATCAGAGAGACAGTTGAGTACAGCGAAGAAGTTGGGCTATGCTGAGCATCTAAGCGATGAATAAAACTGTTTGACAGCAATTGGAGTCATCATTTGTTACAATATTAAAGATACAATTCTCAAACCTACCCAAGTGACTGAAAGACATCCTCAATAATTGATCATGTTGCATCCAATATTCAAGAACTTTCTGTATTTATAATCCATATTCATATCTCCGAACATTATGCACAGCTTGTCCATTCTAATGTCCTGCTGTATAAAATAGAGGGCAAAGAAATTAAAGTAACCTGGTATATAAATAGTCAGAATATTTGTAATCTGCTAAGCATGCTAAATTCTGAAAACTGGGAAGCTGTTAGGTATGATAATGATTTAACAAATGGAATAATTTTTACATGATATTTACAACATGCCTTGATGTTGCTTGTCCATAAAAACAAGTATGAGTAAGGTTATAAAGGAAAGGGTCAAATTACCTATAGAGTCAACAAAGGAGAATATAAAAGATATGTGTGCCCTGTATAAGAGTACCTCTTCTATATGCTATAAAAATAAGTACAAGAATGTGAAATCTGAACATTTAAGAAGTATAAATAATTTAAAAGGTAAAACATACACAGAAAAAATGTAGAAATCAGAAGATGTTCCTAAATATGCCTGGAGTATAATAAATGAAACAAGGAAAAGTAAACAGTCACGTAGAAATATTGAATTAAACATTAAAAGTGAATTGGTAGAAGGCTCTAACATTATAAGCGAGAAATTTAATAACTACTTTATCAATGTTGCTGTACAAATATCAGACTTAACTAAATATGCAAACAAAACCGTTGTTTCCATACCATCTTCTTTTTTCATTAATCCAGTCACTGAAAATAAAATAAATAATTTAAGTTAGCAAATTAGGGAATAAACAAAGTTGTAGGTGGGATGAGATTATTCTGATTATATTAAAATGTAAAGCAGCCTTAATTAAACCACTGACCTATTTATTTAGCTGCTTTATATAAGAAGGGAAGCTCCCCACATATATAAAAACTGGAACAATTAAATCATTATTCAAAAGGGTAACAAAAACAATATTAATAATTACAAGCTGATCACCATAAATTCTGAGATTGCTACAATTTTTAAGTCATATTATTGAGACTAATTTCTTTTTTTGACAACGACAATATATTGAAAAATTTCCAACATAACTTCCAGAAAAGTAGATCCACCATGACAGCTATCAGTCAATTTACTTAAATAACAATAGAAAAGCTAAAACAACGAGGTTAGCACTTTATTTTTCGACCTATAATAATATTTATCTGTCATTTAGTAATTACATACATTACAATTGACTTTGTCAAGAAAACAAAACAAGATAAAAAGAAAAGATTAGAAATATACAGAATACCTATATCAATACAAGTTTACAGTTTACTCTTATCTTGTTCATAAAATTCTTGTAAACAATAAAAAGTATTTTTTACTAACCATTTATATATTCTGTTCTTAAATATTTGAATTTTCAAGTTTATTATTTCTTAAGGAAGTGCACCAAAAATGTTTATTCCAGTGATTTTATAATATTTAAATGTTTTTTTGCAGTCTGTGGTATACCAAATCAATTCCATTGACATTCCTTGTTGGTGTTCATGTATTATGCTCCTTGTATTATAATTACATAAATGCTCTTTCATATTGACTAAAACATCATAAATATACAAATTTGTTACTGTAGGAATTTCCAAAGTAACAAATAATGGTTTACAGAATTTAGTTTTGTGTGAGTTTGTCAATATTCTAACAATCTTTTTCTGAATTTTCAATATTTCTGCTATCATTGGGTTACTATCCCATAGTATTAATCCATATCTAAAAATACTCTGAAAGAATGAAAAATAAGCCATTAAAACAAAGACTTAACTTTGCTAACAAGAAAACTACTGGCGACAGTTTTCTGCATATGTAGTCAATGCATGGATTCCTGGATAGTTGTTTATTATTATACCAAGAAGTTTAACTGCTTCACTTGTATTATCGGTAGATTAATTATTTTTTAAGGTAAAAAGAATATTCTGTGTTTTACTTTCATTCATGTAAAAACCATTACTTTTAAACCACAGTTGAGATTTATTAGCATTTGGTTTTGCTAATTGTGACAACACTTCAAGAAAAGTTTATCATCTCCACAGACAACTGTTTAAGATGAAATGCGTTTTGATATGTCAATCATTATTAAGAAAAGCAGGGGTCTGAGAACTGATCCCTGTGGAACTCCTGTTGTTACTTTGAATATTTGAGATTCTTTCCCACTGACCGATACTATTTGCTGGAATTTTCCAGATAAGATTTAAAAATATGCACATTGCGGTTTCTTATTCCATATATTTCTAATTTATTTAATAACATATAATGTTTCATGCAATCAAAAGCTTTACTTAAGTCACAAAGTGTAGCATGTGCAAAATAACCATCATCAAAAGCTTGGTGGATTTTTTTCTATCAATGAATCCACCGCAAGTATCATTAACTTTCCCTTGCGATACCCAAACTGACTGTTAGAGAACAAATTTTGTGCCTCAAAATAATTCTGTACTTGGTTTTTTAGAAGATACTCAAATATTTTTGCTAATGTGGGAATTACTGATATGGGCCTATAGCTACTAGGTTTCCTCTTATCTCCCTTTTTATATATTGCGGTAACTTTTGAATATCTTAAATATTTTGGAAAAATGCCTTCTGCAAAGCACTTATTAACACAGAAAATCAAAGGAGTTAAAATATATTGTATTATTTCCTTAATAAAATGTTCGAAAAGTCATAAATATTCTTGGTATTTGAATTTTTAAACTTAAAGACTACTTTTTCAACATCATTACATGTCACCCCTTCCCTGGATGTATATCCCTCATTAGTCAGAGCATTATCCATGCATGCATTTACCTGCAATGTTATTTCTTTAAGAGAGTCTATGAAAAAATTGTTAAAGTCATCAGGTGATATCTTCTCATTAACACCTTCTGATCCACTTCATCTAACTGAATTTATCATTGACCATGCCACTTTGTATTTATTTTCTGAATTTTTTATTAGAGTTTGATTTGCTTCTTTAAGGACTTCCTATAGCAACACCTATAATCCTGTACTATTGTGAAAAGTGAACTGCTTGGTGTTCTTATACATATCCTGTAAAATTATAAACTTATTTTTCATTCCTTCTACACCTGCATTACACCACTTATGCCTATTTATCATTTTACAATTTTGTTTAATGTTTACAATTCTCTTTTTCTTTTTACAACTGTTATTAAATAGGTCCATCAAAAGTATTGAAAAAAAAATCCTCTATGCTGAGTTTCCTTTATTGTACAATTTTTTCTCCCAGTCAACCAATGCTAAACTATCTTTCAATTTATTTACACTCTGTGCATTAAATTCTCTTATTTCTGTAATGGTTGTTTTTGGAGGTATTTTTGAAAAACTTTTTCTTGTGAAAGCCTCATAGAATATTGACTGATGGTTGGATAATTTTATGTTCTAATGCACTTAGTGAATAATACTGTTTTTTTCAAATTAGTAGTACTGTTTTCTAGACATGTAGATCCTCGCATAAGAAAACTGTTTGCACAGTGATAGCCTAATTGCTGCGGGAAATATTTAGTGTTCTACCGTATTATTATGTTTTTTAAGATTGAACTGAGCACTTATATCCCCAAAATTACTATATCATGCTTAAACTGGAAAAGGTAGGTTAAAAGTGTTTCAATCCCCTCTAGAAACAGGTTAGGATTGCCTGATGGTGTTCTGTATATTGCAACTATAATGATTTTGTAAGCATCTATAATTACACCAGCCACTTCAAAAACCTTTTCAATATTAAAATGTTTCAGTTCCAGCTTCCACTGCTTTTGATCACAATATCTTATTAAAGAAGCTAAAGGTGTATGGATTTACAGGTCTCCCTAACAAGCTAATTGGCACTTATCTAATTGGAAGGAAACAAATTTCTGAAATTACTAATAAAAAGGGAAATTTTATTAGACACATTAAGTTTGAAAACAGAAACAGTGAAACATGGGGTTCCCCAAGCCACAATGCTAGGACCACTATTATTTATCATAAATGTTAATGACATAATATACCCAAGTAATACCTCCATCGTTACTAATGCTGACAATGCTACAGCTATTTGCTGGGATAAAACCGATGAACTACACAAAAATATAGAGAACTCTACATCTGGGCTTAACTATTTTGAAACTCCAAATTTGAAATGCAATATGCAGAAAACAAAGATGATGGAATTCAAAATGTTAACTAAAAACATCAACAATATTACCCTACAGGTTCAGAATATGATTGTCCAAGAGGTTAACACACAATTTTTTAGGCATCATGGTAGGCAATCGTTTAAAATGGAGAGAACATATTGACCATGCATGCAATGTTATTAGTAGATCAATATACTTATTGAGATATTTCCAAAACTATGATGTAAAAGCTATAAAACTAATATATTTTGGATGAAACTATCCTTATTTAAGTGCATGACCTCAATACAGGAAATAACTGTAATTATTTTTAGGCACAAAACAAATAAAACTATCTCTGAGAAGGATGTTAACACAAGAGTGGTAATTTTATTTAATAGAATTTAGCCAAAACCTTAAAAATACATTTTAAATATAAACTAAAAGGGTATGTAATTCACAAGTGTTTATTATGGGGGAAAGTAAGTGCCATTAGTCATGTTTTGTTTGGAGGACGGTATAATGGTCATTTTAGGGTCAATTTTATTTTTTTTAAAATGGGAACCTACAACGTCCCATCACAACGTGACCATCACAACATCCTCCAAATAAAACACGACTAATGGCATTTATTTTGCCCCATAATATTAAGCCACTTTTATTCAAGATATTTCTTTCTACAATGCTTAGCTTTGGAGGTTTGTACAGTCTCAACTTAAATGGTCCATCCTGTATATGTTATACTATTTAAATTTTGTTCTTTCACATATTGTATGGCATATTTTTACTATCCTAAACTTTGTTGCTTTATATTCTGTATGTCATGTTTTATTATTTATGAAAATTACTTGTGCAATGTTGAATGTGCGCAGTAAAAACGATTAACTTGATCAATAAGTTTTTATTATTATTATTATTATTATTAGATTGTTGACATCAAGTTCATTAAGACAGCACTCACTACTCACAAAACTTAATAAACTATTAATCTAGAGGTGTTTGCAGATATCCTGTATCATTGCACATAGTTACATTTATGGCTGTGGCAGTAGCTGCAGCACCTTTTAGTCTTTACTGAAACTCTGCTCATAGCATACAACAAAGCTGCTGCATTTCAACTGAAAAGCTGATTCCAATGTCTTTTTATACATCAATGACCTAGTTTGGTTCTATTCTTTCCCTCAAGACAACTAAGTTCACATTCAGCATTACCATGAGGATTAGTTAAAATTCCCACATACTTGGTATTATTTTATGAAATTTTAACATTACATCTGACCCACAAATACAAGCAAACCTTGCCCATTTATTATCTTCCCCACCAAGCAAGATGGTTCAGGCCATAGCATCTGAGACTTGTGTTTGGGAGGTCCTGGGTTTGACTTCCATAGGACCAGCCACTATGACTTTGGATTTTTTTGTGCCTTTTCCAGGTTGATAGACAAATGCTGTAGTGGATTTTATACAATGCTTTTCTTTCACACTGTGGCCACTGCACCTTGGACTCCTGCCAAAACAATTATAATATTCCTGCATGTTCTCATAGTTACATTTACAATTACAGTGATAATAAGAACATATCTCATCTAAAAGATGTTATAAATGTCCTCATCCACATAATTCTCAGAAAATTTTCATTCAGACTTGAGAGTTCAGCATCTGAAAACTGAGTGAATTCTTCACCTTTTTCTTTCAACTCTTACAATGTATGGGGTTTGTTGCACACATTTTATTTTTCAAGTTTCCTCATAGATAAAAATTATATGGTTAAATTAGGGGATCATGAGGGGCATAATTATATATTTATTACTCTATCTTCAAAAATTTCCTGAATTAAATGTAATAACTCATCAGCTGTATGCCTAGTAGCATCTTGTTGGAAAAATCCAGACTGATATTCAACGTCAGTCAGCTGTTCAAATAATTGTGTAA
The DNA here is from genome assembly GCA_030765065.1 of Deroplatys truncata. Classification (NCBI taxonomy): domain Eukaryota; kingdom Metazoa; phylum Arthropoda; class Insecta; order Mantodea; family Mantidae; genus Deroplatys; species Deroplatys truncata. Next base: position 516,740,076 of record CM060990.1, read on the forward strand.
ATGATTCGTGTACCTCTCTACATTTATTGTTTGTTCGAAAAATATAGGTCCCATTACTCTGTATGGATTTACCACACACCAATTTTCGCATCATGCAAGGAAATCTCATGTGTAAAACTGGGTTTCTCTGTACTCCAATATGTTATTTTGTGAGGAAACATAGCCATACAAATGGAATCATGCATCATAAGAGAAGAATATTAAGTGTGGGTCAATTACTCTATCATTGACATTTTGCATAATACAATTACATAATTACCGACTCTGATGATCCCATGAAAAATAAGGTGTATGCAGCAAACCCCCATAAACTGTAAGAACTAGAAGAAAACATTAGGCGAGAAATTCTCTTAAATGTGAGTGAAAATTTCCTGAGAAGATACCAGAAATGTGTGGATAGAGAAAGACAACATTTCCAACTTCTTTTATGATAAGGTATGTGCTTAGTATCATTGTAATTGTAAAAATGAGAATGTGAGGCAGTTGTGGGAATATTATAACTGTTGTGGTGAGATCCTGAGCTGCATTGACTGGTGCGTAAACAACCGTGTGGTGGCCACAATGTGAAGGAAAAGCACTATACTATTATGTATTTTCCAGTTCTTCATTTCTTCTCATTTCCTTTCAGCAGGGTTTGCAAGGCCAGGCATGATGGTTGGTGGAATGCAGCAAATGTGCTTTAAGGAGAGATTTGTTTCTTCCCTGCCACGAAACCTTCTGCTTGAACCTGTCCATCCATTCCTCCAGATAGGGGGGAGACATTAAAAGGGGCATCTGCAGATGCTCTATCTGTAAATCTTAAGGACCTCACTGTGCCACCCTTTGTGCTCTCTCGCCTCATCTCTTCCTCCCAGAGGCTTGCACTTCTTAAACCTAACATTTTCCCCTAATTCCAATGAAATAATGAGAGTGCAAAATTTACCCCCTTATCTGATTTTAGAATAAAAGGGAATTCTGTTTTTAGGAATCTTTGAAGACCCGTTAGTATAACTTCTTTCTGCCACAAATGCTGAAATTTTTCTTGGTACCACAGATAAAATTTATTAAATAGCAAAGAACGCTACTTATGTTCATAACATGAAATAATAAAAACAAAAACTGTCACAAAATATGACAAACTTATACGAGGGGCACTATTTATATTTTGAGCCTTGGCAACCCTGAATGTTGTAGGTGCATCTGACATTTGCAATGGAAGGTTTGACATTTTTGACCACAATCTACTTCAAACATTTTGTCATTAGAGCGTCATTTGTTTTGTTTACACTAACTTGAAAATTGTGTGACAACAAAAACATGGAATTAACTCGTGAAAATGTTCATGCAATGATTTATTACGACTTTTGATGTGGATTATCAAGACAAGAGTGTATCGACCAACTAACTTCCACATTTGGCGACGACGCTCCATCCTTTGCCACTGTGAAACGCTGGTATAACAAATTTAATCGTGGCCGCCATTCGCTCAATGATGAAGTTCATGAAGGTCGTCCAAAATCAGTTGTTGTACCAGAAAACATTGATGCTGTGCAAAAACTAATAATGAAAGATCGTCATGCGACATATTGCAAGATTGAGGCAACCCTAGGCATTAGTTCCACCAGCATACATAAAATATTGCATGATTATTTAGCCGTGAAAAAGGTTTGCTCTCGTTGGATCCCACATAATCTGACGCAATCTCAAAAAGATGCTCGTGTCGATTGGTGTACAAAAATGCTCAAGAATTACAATGGCGATGCCTCAAAAGACGTATATAAGATTGTAACAGGTGACGAATCATGGATCTATGAGTATGAGCCGGAACGTAAACAGCAGTTGACTGTATGGGTGTTTCAAGATGAAGCAAATCCAATAAAAGTTGTTCGCACTCGAAGCACTTTGAAGCAAATGGTCGTCTGCTTTTTCAGCAAAACTGGCCATGTGGCAACAGTGCCTTTAGAGGAACGTAAAACAGTCAATGCTGAATGGTACACAACCATTTGTTTGCTGGAAGTCTTCGGTGAAGTAAGGAAAACCAACAAGAACTGTAGGATCATTCATCAAGACAATGCGAGTGCACACACATCTCGGCTAACAACAGAGTATTTGAAGGCTCAAAAAATCAAACTGATGGGTCATCCGCCATACAGTCCTGATTTGGCACCCAATGACTTCTTTTTGTTCCTGAACATCAAGAATAAATTGCGTGGACAACGACTTTCGTTGGCAGAAGAAGCCGTTGATGCCTTCAAAAACCATGTTTTGGAGGTGTCTCAAGAAGACTGGAAGAAGACTGCTTTGACAAATGGTTCAAACAGAAGCAAAAGTGTATTGATCATAAAGGAGAATATTTTGAAAAACAATAAAGCAGTTTTCAATCAGAAATTACTTTGTTTTAATTATTAGGCTCAAAATATAAATAGTGTCCCTCATATACTGCATCCATAGAATGCGAATAAGCTAAATTATTTACGAGAGGGAGTTGACTTTACAATTCATGTCATTACTGAATGTTTGCACCCATTTACTGCTGGTTATTATTAAGGGGTAACTAGTGATGCAATAAAATTTTAAATCACACAAAACAAAGCCTACATGCTATGCATTTTGTTGCAACCTAGTGAAGGTGGACCATGATGGTGATGAAAATAGATGCACAGATAAGATCTGACCCATCATATCACCATGAACCAATTAGCGCAGTACATTCGGGCTGTAATCTTAAGTTAATGAGATGTCTTATTTATCATCATCAACAAATTACAATATAATGCAATAAAATTTAATGCTGTCATGTATATGGTGAAAATTTATCACACTTTAAATCTGCTCACAAAGCCATACAAATGCCTCCATTGCCATAGTGTCATAAAAAGGTCTCTGCTCCTGTACATTTTTTGGGCAAATCATAAAATTTGGCAAGTAGAATACAATACATAACACAAATTTGCATGTGCATCACCATAATACCTCTCTGTACTAGGATTAGGATTACGCTACGGAGGGGACACCTAACAACTCGACACAGAGGAATCTTTTGTGCATACACCCCTGGGAGGAACGGATGAGATGAAAGAACCAAAGGTGACATATGGAGTGCAGGACCACCCAGCCAGAGCGCTCAAGGCAGCCCTAGCAAACCACCAGAGGGTGATTCACAGTCTCCCCCCCCCTCCCCGAAAGAGAGGGAGGGAGAGAGACTCTCTCTGCAAACTCTACTTGTCTTCCAGGTAGTTCTGCTCCTGTAGGAAGAGTGTTTTCTTTGATGCAAAGTATTTGGACACCTGGGAGAAATAGGCTCTAGGTGAATAAGGTAAAGGCCTTGCTACAAATTAAGGTGAATTCAGAATACTCATGTGCAGATTTCTATGATTTCATCAAAGAAAATGCTTCTTTTTTAAAGCAGAGAAATTCATCAGAGAAATAGGTTGATGATGTAAAAGTAAAACTTTAATCTTAATTGATACCATGTTGCATTAAAATAACTTTATCAGATTAGTCTACGAATCTAAATTATATTGTTGTTATGCAATTAGTTTTAAATTCACTGGTAGTCTTCATGTACAATTTCAAGTTCAATTACAACATAAATTAGATAGTAAATATCCATTTTTTTGGAGTTTACTAAAATTAATTCCCCTGAATTTGGGAAGAGTAAACATGTCCATATTTTTGGGTCCATAATTCTGGCAACCTAACTATTGCAGCTGTGTGCATAATGGGATTTAGCAGTGAAGGACTGGTGTTAAAATACTTTCAACATTAAGGTATGCCAGTTTTATTTTTATTTATCTGTTTCTTTTTGTAATATAATGGAAGTTAATAGTCTGGCACAAAAGAGAGAAATAATACTTATTCTGTAATATTTGTCAATGTATAAAGCTAAATTATGTAAATTTCAATTGAATCAGAAACTGTTAACAGAATCTTAGTTTATTAGACATAATAAATAAATGTGAATAATATTATATTATGTCCACTCTTCTCTCCAGTCTTTTCATTCTTTCCTTGTATGCCTTTAGTTCTTCGGTAGCTTCTTTCCCCAAGGCATACAACACCATACCATATTATTATCCTACTCCTGTTCAATCGTTTTTTCACATTTTTCCAATTGTACCATACCTTCTGGCATGATTTTCAACATTGCCATTATCTGCTTCAGATCTTTGGGCCCTGGGTTCATTTCCACACCTCCAATGATAAATATTACTGCTATCACCAGTATTAACCATAGATGATCATTCAGTCCTATTTGCTTTTGTTTTCTTCCTTTCTGCACTTCTCCCAATTCTAGAACAGTATGTCTTCAGGTTGTCAATGTTTCAACTCTTTACAGAGCTCTGCGTACATACATCCATTCTCTGCTGCTATGCATGCTAGACTCAAATCCAACTACTGACAAAATGCTTTTTCATCATGTTTCAATGCAACCTGAAAATTTAGAAATGGCCTTACTGCATTTTACATTTGATACAGAACCTCTATGCAGGTGTCCATGGCACATACACTGTTTAGGTGATTTATTCCAGAGAACCTCTGTTTGCGCAGACAAATAAATGAAATCTGAGTCACAAAATACATCTATCCAGCACACATGACCAGATAATACATATCTGTCAAATTGTGCAACAAAACAATACATAACAACAGCAAAAAATAAGTCACTGTGTAATAAAGGATGCACTATTCAGTTTAAGGATCATTATTTAAACAGTTTTCTCACAAGGGTACCACGGATCATTTAAAACTATGAGATGGTTCATCAAACTTTGTAGGCTGCTATATATAATATGAGATGGTTGTCCCCTATAAACTGTTATTTAGCAATGAAACAGGTTTGCATTTATGCCCATACTACTCTGCTGATAAGTCATCAGCACACTAGCAAAGTAAAAAATGTTTCTCCTCAAATTTTAATGTACAATACTTAAATGATCTTTCACAGGATGAGAGATGTACATCTTGCCCCTTAGATTGATAGCTCACAACAAAACAAGCACAAGAATTGTAGTCAAATGAAAGACACGAGGAGGAAATATGTGAAGCTGGGCACTGTGAGAATCCTTTCACTCTCAATTCCAAAGTATATGTAGCAGTAGAGTGACTTCATGTATCTGTGGGCTGGTAGCATTAGTGATGTACAGGCTATATTTTGCCAGCTGTGCAAACAGTAGCAATGGCTTTCTTATTTTTAATATATATTTTTTATTTAACAACTTACCAAGAGCAACTGCAAAACCATTAAGATATATTTATTTTTGAAGTATTTATTATAATTATTCCTCTTTGTGCTTTACTTAAAACTTCCACATCACAGTTTGATTCTATACAGCATTTATAAGACCATGTTCCTTTGGAGAGTGACACATTGCATCTACTGTCACCTGACCACACAGATATTCAAGGTGCCATGAGAATTTTGGTGATTACAAAGCTGGTGAACACCATGAATAGTGCAGCTGACAATGCAAGTATAGTTACTGCAGAACTGTCTGTGTAAATGACCAAATGTTAGCTAAATTATTTTGTACCTTTTCTTTTATTTGTTTTTCATCTTTCTTCCCTATTTTGTCAGAAATGCTTTTTTATAAGTTGGGTATGTTATTTTTACCTTAGTGAAGATGCTTGTCTGGTTGCTTAGATATTTTATGGAACACTCATTAGTTACAGTTTTGTATACAGTGTATACAGTTGGAATGGTAAGAAATGAACCATGACAAGTGATATTAGTAGAAAGGGGAGAGAAAGAGAAAACGGACATAAGAAGTTGAATCAAAGATTGATTATAGCTTAGAGGGTATTCTGTGCATAGGTTCAGCCATGCACCTCTATGAATCCCACCAGCAAAACCTGAAATAATGTAATATGTTGTGCAGATAAAAATCAGGAAAATTAGTTTAGGTGCACTAGTGTTTCAGGTTGGCTCCAAAGGATATTTTTAGTATTTTCTTGTTATTTCTGAGGATGTGCAAACAATACTGATAGGTCATATGAATAAATGAGAACATAAGATTATTACTAAGGATTTATAAACAAGACATGGAATAATGTCTTTTAATAATTTTCTGAAGCTTGTTAGACATCATTACTTTGACAATCATTACCCTCATGTATGATGTATGATTATTCAAATCATTTGTGAGAGCGTTTCAGCTATACTTGATCCTGGGTATCAAAGGCTGATTGATAACCAAATGCCTTGTGTGCTATTCAAACCAACACCCCTGGATGCAACTGTAATTTACAACAGTTCTCAGTATAGAGAATAAGTTTCAAGTGCTATTGGGAGTGGGGGAAGCTCACAAAAGAACTTACTAAAGGAGAAAGGTAAAATATACAAAACTTCACATAGGAATTTGGGTTATATATGTACATGTGTTTTTATGCATTCTTATATTTAATTTGCGGAAGAGATCACCTATATATTATTCTTATATCACTAATTTTGGACAGCACTTTATTTTTAATTTATTTAATTACTATTTTGTTTTTCCATATGTACACAAATATGTAATTTTATTCAACTTAATAAAAAGAAGCACAACAAAGAGGGAGGACACCTAGTCAAATCATAAGTATATATTTATGCATATTAGTTTATTTTAAGAGCTAATGTTCTGTATATAATGAATTATTAAATTATCTCTTTTCCTTCTCCCTGTGTTCTAGTGATAAATGCCCACATGTCGAGCTATAATCTATCTAATCAAAGATTACCCTTAGAAGACCTTTCTCTCCCTCCTGTCTGTTAAAGTTGAAGCATAAACACTCTGGAATACCCCTTTAAAGCATGGAAACATTGTAAGATAAGATAAGGTAATTTATTTCATCTCTTCCAATTACAAATATTGTACATATGTATAATCTGTTCCCCAGGAGTTGCTAAAAATTGATAACATATACAGTTAACCCCCTGGTTGTTTGTGTATATGTACCTTATGTTTTACATGTATGTTTACCTCCAAGTCTAACTTCAATTAGATTCCCTCTTCTATAAATTATCCACATCAACATTGTCATTTTTTTTTTTTATCCTCATTTTCTTTGATGATGTTTCTCCACCATTTCTGTCTTACTTTCCCTACGTATTTACCTATTTGTTTGATAAGTTGTTTTCTTTTGTTCCTAAAAGCTTTATGTATAATATCTCTCATGTAACTTTTCCCACTTTTTGTTCCTTATTTCCTCTGTCCACATTTTGGTATCCGAATATTCCATTATACTGTGAAAGTTAATATCTGCAATGCCGCAAAGTGGGCATATCTCTTTATTAACCTTAAACCTTTAAATAACATTGATCCTGTTCTTGCCCATGCCATCCCCTCTCTTTCCATTTTATTACAAACTTCAATGTATTTTTCTCTTTTCCATTCTTTCTTAACACCCCTGTAAGAAATCAGAGTACTCTTATCACTTAAGCTACTGAATAGTTCTTGTTATCTATATCATCCACCCTAGCTTTTACTTTATTCCATAATCTTTGTCCCCCTATTGCTTGCTGGTTAATTAACTCACCCAAACCAATTTCTTTTACAATTTCATTTAAATGACACAACCAACTTCTTTCCCAATTACATATTTCTTGAGCCCTTAAACATTCTTTGATATTTCCTTCCCCCAATGATTGAATTCTATTCCAATATTTCACTATATATTTTAGCACTAATCCTTTCCTACCAACTCTTCCCAATTCGACTAGTGCTACGCTATTAGGCGCAGCTTTCGGTAGTCCCAATAACATTTTGCAAAAGTTCTGTGGATTTGATCTATGCTATCCCATCCTTTTTCCGTCCCCCAAATCTCTATTCCATGAAGCATTCTTGATTCAACTGTGGCTGCATAAATTCCCTCAAGCCAGTCTACTCTCATATTTGGAATTTTTTTCAAACAGGTTCTTAGACTATTAATAGCTAGTTTCCCTTTGCCTAGGGCATTTTTCCTTTGCGCTGTCCATTTTCCATTGCTATTTAACCTTACTTCTAAGTAATTGAACTTGTTTACAACTTCGATTTCACTCTCATCTAGCTCCTCTCTGCTGAGCTTACTTCCATTTTACATACCATAATTTTGGATTTACTTTTATTCATTTTTAAACCCTATTCTTTACAATATTTCTCTGTTGCTTCTATTGCTTTCTTTAAGCCTCCCTTGTGATTGCTGCTGCTACTAGGTCGTCCACAAAGAGCAAACCGGAATATCTTTATTGTTAATTGCTGGGCAATGCATATTTTCCTTTGCTAATTCTTTAAGTATGCCATCGATAAATAAATTCAATAAAATGGGACTTAACTTACAGCCTTGTCTTAGACCAATTGTATTTGTTGCCCAATCTGTTACTGTGTTTTTGGGAAGCCTAATGCAGAATTCATTATCTGAATACAACCTCTCTAATAATCTTACAAATTTCTCGCTCACTTCCTTAATTCCCAATTTGTACCAAAGTGCATCCCTTTGGATGGTATCAAACGCCTTTTCTATATCTGCAAAAAACAAATATAACTTACCTCTTTTCTTGCTTAGATATTTATCTATCATTTTTCTTATTATAAAAATATTGTCCACTGTAGATTTCCCTTTTCTAAAGCCCCCTTGGAATTTTGATAATTTACCTTCCCTCTCTGCCCATTCCTGCAGTCGCTTTGCTAGTACCCCAGTAAACAGTTTGCCTATAACTGATAATAAACTAATCCCTCTATAATTACTTGGGTTGTTCGCATTCCCTTTCCCTTTAAAAATTGGAATGATCACTCCCCGCTTCCAATTCTGAGGAATCTTTCCTCTCTCTAATAACACATTGAACAATTTTACTAACAGTGTCCTCCTTTCAGTATCTTCATACCACACCCTCCAGAATTCCCCCGGTATTCCATCTATTCCACTTGCTTTCTTGCTTTTTAGTTTTTTGACCTGCTCTGATATCTCATTCTCCAATATTTCCTGATCCAGTACTTCAACACAGTTATGTAACTTCCCTAGCACTTTTATCTGCGATGTTGCATTACTTTGACCTAATCATTTTTCAAAATACTCCTTCCATTTATTAGGACCAATTTTATTCTGTAATACTCTTGTTTTAGATACTTCTTTTACCAGTTCCCACATAGAACTTCTATCCTTCTCTTTAGCTGCCCGATACATTTTTTGGGCAATTTTTTCACCCAACTCTTTCTTTTTCTCCTCTATTAAGCATTTGTAGCCCCATCTCACTATTAGGAAGTTTTCTTTCTCGACTAGTTCTCCCGTTTGTTTCCACCTCCTAAACTCCCTTTCTACCCTGTTTTTTTGCTGCAAAACAGTCCACGTTGTACCAACCCTTTTCTATCTTTTTCCTATGATTTCTAGTTTTCATTGTCTTTCCTGCTACCTTCACTTCCCATTCTAGGTATAACGTTGCTTCCTCAGCTTTTCCCTCCTCGATTAGTTGGGTAATATCACTTTGAGATTTCTTTCCTCCATATGAGTTCAAATTCTTAATAAATAATTCCCTCTCCTCTGTTTGCCACCTATAGTTCTCCATACTTTTACCTTTCTCTAGATCTTCTTCCTGTTCTACTACTACAACTGATTTAAAAATTGCTCTTAATGGGAAGTGATAGCTATTCAGTACCATTTGAATAACCTTGAAATCTAGGAGCTCGATGTCTAAATTCCAAGTATACAGCATGTAGTCTATTACACTTTCTCCCCTTTCATTAATAAATGTGAATTCTCCAGATTTATCTGACCTTCTTGCCCCATTACACATTACTAGATTATTAAGTTTGCAAAATTCTACTAATTTTTTACCTTCTCTATTAACTATTTTGCCTTTACTATGTCTTTCTACATATATATTGTCTTTCCCTAGATGGTTTTCTAATTTAGCTATATGCACTTGATCTTCTCCTGCCCTTGCATTGAAATCTCATAATAACAAGAGATCCATATTTTCATACTTCTGAGACAAGGTTTCCATGTCATTCTCTAACTTATTAAAAAGCCTTGGATCCTAGAAATCTGATATCCCTGGTGGATTATATACCACTCCCATACCTAAGTTCTGGCACTTTCTTATCACAGTTTTGCAACATAACCCATAACACTTTCTCTGATCCTATACCCTTTTTCCTTTGCTCTGAAATTCCTGTCCCTTCCAATAAACACTCTTACTCCCCCTGAGACACTGCCTTTCATTTTCTTTTTCACTCCATGTTTTCCAAAATACTCATAACCCTCCATGTTTATCACTGTGTGTTTGGTTAACTAAGTCTCCACCACTGCTATCACATCTCCCCATTTCAATACATGAGCCAATTCCCCTTTATTAATCTTGTCTAATAAACCTTCCACATTCCAGCAAACCACCGCCAGGGGATGCTCATACTATGCTGAAACTGTCCTATTTAGTCTAAATTGTTGTAGTTTAGCATTTGTTCTTGTTAGCCTCCCCTCCCGTGCTCTTCTATTGTTAGGATACTGCGTTCGGGTGTTGACACTACACTCATCCCTTCCCAGTCTTTCCAAATGTCAAGTCCAGCTGACGCTGCTAATATGCCACTCCTTGCTTCATCTACCAGCTGTTTCTGAGGGCTGACCTCCTTCAATGGTGATGTCACTTCCCTGGTTGGTTCGCTGCTCGCATGGTCCTTCCCCTGTGACGCACTTGCCTATTCTCCCCTCCTTTCCCTCTCTTCTAACTGCAGTTCCTTGACCTTGGTGCTGAGTGAAGGGAATTCCATCAATGTATAATTGCATGTCTCGCATGAAAGCTCTCCTTCCTTCATTTCTGGCTTTTTTCAGCTCTTTTAGTAATTTATGTCTTATTTCTCGTTCTTTTTTCGCCGTAGTCTTTTCAATAAATATTCTGGTGCCTTTCAAATTCTTTGTATTGCTTAAAATTTTCCACTTGAAATTCATTGCTGCTAGTTTGACCAAAATTGGTCTTGGTTTCCACCCCCTTCATCCAATTCTACAGGAGTCTATAATCTCCCATCCTGTAAGTTTGATGCTGAGCTTCCCTTCTATAATTCCTTCCACTTCTTTCCATGTCCTTTTGTTTCTTTGTTCTTCAATTCCAAAGATCATCACATTCAGCTTTCTATTTGCATTAGCTGATTTCTCCAGTTGGTCTATTCTATTTCCATATTCCCTTAGTTCTTGTTTTGTTTCTTGCTCCATTTGATTTATGCTGTGTTTTATTTCTTCCATGTTCTTTTCCATTGTTTCTTCCATGTATTTGATATCTTGTATGTCTTCTGATATACCTTTCAGCATTGCTTTTATTTTGCCCATAACCGGCTCTGGGTTGAGTTCCACACCTCCGATTATTAGTAGGGCTGCCAGCACTAATGCAATCCAAAAATTTAGCGTATCTGGTCCATTTCCTTTATTTCTGTGTATATTCTTGATTTTTCTTCTATTGAACTGCTTGATACATCTGCAACGTGATCCCCATCTTTCCCGTGGTTACGAGCGTTCACCTTACACGTCCAACCTCTTTGTGCTCAAGCAAGCAACTCCAGAACCATTGTATTAAAGTGACCCTAATAATGAATTTCATCAATGAAGAAGTGCTCAGGAACACAAAAAAGAAGAAAGAGGGGGGGAAGGAAAACAACAATGAAACGATAGTGAAGGATGAATAAAGAAGAAAAAGCAATATTTTCACACCAGACATAGACACAGCTAAGCTATGAAATGAGAGATATGGCTTGCTAACTTACTACAGATTGACACTAGGATGCCCAAATTTCAAGTATCTCCCAAAATGTCTGTTAGTAGTCAAATGTATTTTTAATCACGTGGAACTTCAGAAATGAAACCGGCAGGATGCTTATTTTCGGTGATAGTCACAGCAGAGGATTAACAACGTATGTCAGAGGCAACCGCAAAAGTCCGGAAACAAAGGCCTGTGTACTACCAAGGGCAGGCATCAGCAGTATAATAAACTCCATCGGTAACAGTGTCCAGGATTTCACAAATAAGGATTGTCTAGTGTTAATTGGAGGAGCTAATCATATAGAAAAGGGAAACCCGGAAGCAGTCAGTGAAAGTATAGAGAAGTTGCTACCAGAACTGAGTCACACAAATGCAGTGATAGTGGATCTTCCCACAAGGTATGACTATAGACAAAACAGTGCAATTCACCATGTTGTTAAGATAGTAAATAGGAACACTGATCTTTTATGTAAAGGTTTTGAGCATGTCAAAGTAGTTAAAGCTTCTACGGCTGATCGTGGAATGCACACTAAACACGGCTTGTATTTTAACCAATACGGCAAGAGAAGGTTAGGTGAAGTCTTGCATAAAGCATATCTAGATGCAGTTGAGGTTGGCAGGAATGGAGATGCGCCACAATTGATAGGACATGAGCAGCCAAAAGATAATCATAATCCTGTAAAAGATAAAGTAACTAGCCAAAAGGAATCAACTGTACCCAACCCAAAAAACTAGGCACCCTTTCAAACAAGATGGAAAATTGTAGCGTACTAAAGTTATTACATCAGAATATCCAAATGCTTACTAACAAGATAGATCCATTAAATATATTCATTCTAGAAGAAAAACCTGATGTCCTGATTCTCACCGAGCATGGTCTACGAGAACATGAATTCGCACATAACCTAATCCCCAGCATGAATCCATCATCTAGGTTTTGTCGTGTAAATAAAAAATGGGGTGGAGTCTGTATTTACACCAACCCCTACCTATCTGGACAAATCAGTGAACTCGATATACAAAGTTTATCAGTAGAGGGGCATAGTGAACTTGCTGGAATTAAAATAACCCTTCCTAAATCTAAAATAAATATTATTGGAGCGTACAGACCACCCAGCGGAGATCTTAACATGTTTCTTGATAAATTAGAATATTTATTAAACTTAAACACAACTAATCCTGATAGCAAAATTGTAATTATGAGAGACATTAACATAGATTTTCTACAGAACTCCCCTGATAAGCTTAAATTACAATATATCCTGAATGAATATAACCTAACCGCAGCAATCAATGAACCAACCAGAATCACAGCTACATCTAGTACTGCGATAGATGTTATCACTAATTTCAGTAACGCTTACTATCATGTGAGTGTTCTTCACTCATGCTTATCTGACCATACAGCTCAATATATCACTTTGAGAGAAGTAGGATTTTCTAAAATTACCCATAAAATAAGACACAAACAGGTTAACACTTTTAATGCAGCAAACCTGAGTGCAATGAATAAGGTTTTAACTAAAGAAAATTGCGTTAGTGTTTTTTCGGAAGCAGACCCTAATACTAAACTAAAAATATTCTATGACATTTTACGGTATTACATTAATATTTTTTGCCCCCTTAGACCAGTAAAAGCAGGCATCCCGAAACATATATACCAAGATAAATGGATTACCCCCCAAATAAAACAATTATGCATATGGCTTCAGCTGGCTAGTATGCTCAATAAGAGATAAGACCCTTAACTCCGATAAATATAAACAAATAAACACTTATATGACCAACTAGTAATCGATGCGAAACACATCAGCATCAGCAATAAAATATTAAACTCAGCCAACATATGGAAAACTAGTTGGCAAATAATAAATAACTTTCAGAAAGTATCTGTAGGTACCCATACTATAACGATTAATGATGGAAATGAAATTGTCAAAGAACCAACTCGCATAGCTAACATTCTTAATAACCATTTTGTGTCCATTGCTGCAAATATATGAACTAATTGCAATAACATAGGCAATGATGGCAGTCAAAGCAATAGCTCCAAATCCGCTTCTAGTATGTACTTATATCCTACAGATAGCAAGGAGATATTAGATGTGATTAAGTCTTTGAATGTCAGTAACAGTATAGGCAATGATGGCATACCCATTTCTGTCATTAAAGCGTGTAGAATGACAATAGTAGATCCCCTTACAGACATAGTAAACACATGTTTAAAAACCGGAATCTTTCCGGATGCATGGAAAATTGCAAAAATTATACCCATCCCAAAAAAAGGTAATAAAGTAGATAAAAATAATTTTTGGCCAATTTCCATACTACCAGCTTTCTCTAAAATCCTAGAACGTATTCTATACAAAAGAATTATGTGCTATTTGGAAAACTTTAATTTACTACCACAATGTCAATATGGGTTTGCGAAAAATAGTTCCACTATCAAATGCGTGTCGGACTGTATGGAAGAGATCATTAACAACATTGATGCGAGTAATTATGCTGTTGGAGTCCTATTGGACCTAACTAAAGCCTTTGATTGCGTGGATAGTACTATCCTGCTACACAAAATCTATGACCTTGGCATCAGAGATCATGCACAACAAATCCTAAAATCCTACTTAACCAGTCGAGAGCAGTTTGTAATGTTTAAAACTCAATATGATGAATTTATGTCTCCCCAACAAGTATTAACTCATGGTGTACCGCAAGGTTCTATCTTAGGACCACTCCTTTTTATTCTCTACATGCATGATATCAATAAATTTATACCCACCAACACCAGACTTTTTCAGTATGCTGATGATTCCACTATTACTATATGCCATAAAGATTCACATACACTAGAGGAAACGCTAAATAACACTACACATAATTTACTGAAATATTTCAATGATTTGAATCTGTTTGTGAATCCAAGCAAAAGTGAAGTAATGTCATTTGGAACCAAAAGCACAAATTTACAAATAACACTGAACATTGGTAACAACCCACTTAATATAGTGGAAAGTGCAAAATTGCTGGGTGTCACACTAGACAAAACTTTTATGTTTACAAATCATATTGACAAGCTAGGTAACAACATTAGCAAACATTTATTTGCCCCTAAACACTTAATTAAATATGTACCGAAAATCACGGCCAAAATGATATATTACCCTTTAATCCATTCACAACTGTCATACGGGATAGAACTATGGGGAAATACCAGAGCTACAAATTTTACTAAAATATTTATACTACAAGTTATATGGGAATAAAATTTTACAATAAACTATCTGAGAACATAACAATGTGTACAAATGATAAATTCAATGTGTTGTTAAAAAGGTTTTTAATAGAAAAAGCATATTATAGTATAAATGAATTTGTAAATAGTGAATGAATGCCTATATGTCAGTGTGAATGTGTGCATTCTTATGTGTGAGTGTGTATGAATCTTGACATTGTACTTTTGTGCTCAGCCACTGTATTGTACAGCAATAAGATAAATAAATAAATGTTTGTCACAGAAAACTGGAATTTCTTGCTTATCACCTTCTAGCATACTTTGATGTAATAGAGTGGACGATTTTACTTTTAAACTACAAGCCAGGTTCAAATCCAGTCTATAATTTGCTTCTGGAGTAAGTTTATATATACTTGGTTTGTGCTCAGTATCATATACTTCAGTGCTCTTTTGACTTAGGCTGATGAAATTTACTTATAGCTTTCCAGACAACTATAGTGGTATAGAGGGAACAATATGATTTCTGAGTTGGGAACCAGGTTGGAATCCAGCTGGAGCCGAGTTTTTGGTTTCCAATATTTTATGTTTTTTTTTGCTCATATCTCGCTATATTTAGCACTCTGTCACTAAGCTTCTTTGCCTATTCATATAACACTGCTCAAAATTGATTCTGCGGTATAAAGAAAAATATGCGACTTTAATGGAAATCAATGCCCTGATTTAAAAAATGAAGTCTGTTTTTGGCTATTCACATCTAGTTTTTATGATATGTGCATGTGTGTCTATGGTGCTAAATTCATTCAGCTTATACAGCTCACTGCTACGTTTCATTATGTTATTCTAAATCTGTTGTTGTGTTTCTTCCTAATTGGCTCACTTCCATCTTCCCTTATCACCCAGATATTTATGTTTATATTCCCAGCACTTATCAGTTTTGTTCCATGGGTCAGGTCTGTCTTCTTGTGAGGTATTTATGTTTACATTTACAGCTATCATAGATCTCAATTTCAGTTGAGCTGAAAACTTGTGTTACTACGCAGGTTCATCTTCTATATGTTTACTGTTGAAATAAAAGTTCTAATATCACTTCTACATCAGGATTATGCAGGAGACAGTGTCTACAAAGTCTTCTGAAGCTTTGTTACATTTGTGGGGTTACATGTTTCATGGGAAGGTACATAAAATAGACTCCCAAACAAAGAAAATATATTACTCATATTTTGAAGAGAATGTTGGTGATTGGGATAAATCATTCGCGCCTCATATTGCATGTAACAGTTGTGTTGAGAGATTACATTATTAGTATGAAGGATAACAGAAGGCAATGTTGTTTGCCAAACCAATGATATGGAGAGAGCAGCAGAATCATGATGAATGTTACTTTTGCATATGTAAAGTTGCTGGCTACAACAAAAAAAATAAGGCAGGGATTCAATATCCAAATCTGAACTCTACATGGCCTATTCCTCATGGACCAGAACTACCCATACCTACAACACCAGCAGACCTCAGTTTTAGTGAATCTGAAAGCAGCTACTTGACTTCCGACAATGAGTTGGTTTCTGATCCAGAAGAATTTGACAATTCACCACAACAGTTTAATCAATTTGAGTTAAATGATTTACTGAGAGATTTAGGCCTCACAAACAAAAAAGTAAATTACTGGACTCAAGACTGCAGGAGAACGATTTGTTTCACCTGGCATTACGTTTTTGTGATATAGGAATTGCGAAATACAGTTCCACAAGTACTACACAGAAGAAGATCAACTTGTGTTTTATGTGGATGTGTGTAATCCTATTCAACAGTTGGGTAGGAAAGTATAAGAGCCAAGTAACTGGCGTCTTTTTATTGATTCTTCCAAAACGAAGTCTTAAGGAAGTGTTACTTCATAATGGCAACAAGTTAGCATCAATACCGCTTGCACATTCTATGAACCTAAGAGTGTCTTATGAAACACTGAAGCATGTTCTTGAGAAAATTAAGTACCATGACCATGAGTGGAAAATATATGGTGACTTGAAGGCCATTGGTCTGTTACTAGGACAACAGGGAGGATACACAAAATTCCCTTGTTTTCTTTGCAAATGGGATAGCAGGGCGAGGGACAAACATTGGGAAACTGACCAATGGCCTGAGAGGCAGCAACTGGAACCTGGATCAAAAAATGTTATTAATGGGCCTCTTGTTGATTTGTCAAAAAATTCTACTCCCTCCTCAATTACACACAAAACTTGGCATGATGAAACAATTTGTGAAAGCACTTGACAAAAGTTGCCCTTGCTTCCAGTACTTATGCACAAAGTTTCCATCATTGTCACAGGCTAAAATCAGAGGGGGAGTATTTGATGAACCAAAGAATGGAAATTGATGCAAGATGTTAATTTTACCAGCTCTATAAATGAAACTGAAAACAATGTGTGGAATGGATTCAGGGGGGTTGTTAAGAAATTTCTGGGCAATGTGAAAGATCCTCAATACCAAGAAATTGTCAGAAATATGATGGAAAATTTCAGACTGCTCGGCTGTAATATGAGTTTGAAGCAGCTTCATTTCCTCAAGTCACATCTTACTACTTGATGTCGAATTTAGAAACTGTCAGTGAAGAACAAGATGAAAGGTTTCACCAGGACTTGGAAGATGTTGAACAACATTATCAGGGACATTGGGACGTACATATGATGGCCAATTATTGATGGTTTTTTGCAAGTGATGAACCTACCAGAGAACACTCGAGAAAGTCACGTACACTGAAGTTCCATGGGAAAAGAAAAAGGGGTACACAAGATAGCATACATTCTCAAATTTAGGTATGCTTTCATGTTATTATTCTTCTTTACTGTCTTTAAAAGTTGTATATGAGTATGTAATATTTTTGCAAATTTTACAATTATATTTTCATTGAACATTGGCATATTGCAAAAATGAGATGTGCTATGGAAAAATGGAATGCATTTTTTAATTCTGCGCACCAAAATTAGTAAAAGTCATCCTACTTTTAATTGTACTGCAGAAAAAAAGTTTTCATTTGTAACCTAGTGTAATTTGTTGGTAATTCAATGATGTATTCACTACTTTTATTTTTTATAGTTCATCACATGGAAATGGTTCTAAGGGAGAAAGGGGTTATTTGTTTTTTATTTCAGGTATACATGCATGTTTTCTTGAAAAGTAGAAATGTTTTATTATTTGAATTGGTTTTGCTCTATGCTTTGTAGAAACAAATTACTTGTACAAAAAAAAGAGACATATAAGTTATACAAATACAGGTTATATCTATACAAAAAGCTGTTACATTGAAACATTCTCAGAGATATTGAAATGACACTTTTTGCAGAGTTCTTTCCCTTGTTTTGTTTTTCTTGTATAAACCTATTTGACATGTCTTGTGTTTAGCGACCTTAGATGTTCCTTCATCCCTATCATCAGCCAAGAGTGATGGTGACAGTAGCCGATGTGGGCATAAATTCCTGTATGGCATAGCCAATTCTTCCACAACTTTCATTATGAAAGACAGTCTAGACTTTGTAGAGACAGTTATCAGCTTATACAAGGTAATAAGCATTGATCATTGCTAGGTCTAGAATATTATAGAACACATGAATAGGCCAGCACCTCATAATGACTCTTAATACTGTATTTGCAAAACATCTTACTTATAATGTTTACACTGCATTTGGTGTCATTGTAAAAGCTGACTATTTCAGGGATTTTCTTTTTTTTTTTTCTTATTGGAAGATTCATCTACAGTCACACTGGAATGCATAGTGCTAAAAATAAGCATATTTTTCTTCACCTTCCCTTGGTAAGATGTGAGAGTATTACTATCAGTAATGTAAATAATACTTGAAAGAAGTACATCTTACCCTTTTTCATATTGGGAGGTACTTCCCTTCTAACTCTATTCAAGGTAGGTACCAACAATGTTTGTGCTTCTCTTTTACAATTTCCTTGTCAGCTTGATAGATTGTGAAGTAATCATCAATTGTGACTTTCATCCCTTTCCTAAAAAAAGTTCCACGAGACGTAGAGTAACACGCTGTCAGACTGGTATTTGCAGGTCTAGTTGCATCTTTTCCCATTTACGGAAGTCTATTTCGAATATACCTCACTTTAACACCGGTAAGCAACCAGTATTTCATGCCATACTTGTTGGGCTTGCTACTCATGTACCGAGTGAAAGGGCAGTGACATTTTGATGGAAACACCTGTTCATCCAGTCAGGAATTCAGATGGCCTGTAGCAAGCAATGCAATTGTTAAAGAATTTGGTCCAGATATCAGAAGCCATACAAAGCTTGTCTGTTTCTTTAAGTTGCTGGCGTGAAGCTCTGATATTAAATCAAAGAAATTATATGATTTCTAGAAAACTGTTTCTTGCCATTGTTTGACTGAAAAAAGGAGGTCCCCATTCATAATTCCACAAATCTCTCAATGAAGAGAGACCTTTCACCATATGCACCTTGAGCGTATAGTACAGCTATGAATACTTCTAACGCTTGCTAGTTCAAAGTCCAGGAATTATCACTGAGCACAATGCATACCTGTTTCAGTGCATTTCTTTGTCAGTTGCAACATAGATTCACTAAAGAATAAACGAAGATTGCTGGCTGAGGATTCTTACAAAACATAGCATTTTGCATGCCCTATAGGACCAGCAGCTTCACGAATAACATTTGCTGGCCTCTCCTATCTGCACAACTGTAGGTGTGATATATGTCCATTGTGTGCCATTGGCGCCATATTCTTGGCCATCGATGTCTAGTCTTCTTTCAGTGCTGTGTGCTGTACTGCCTGGAATTTTTGGGGTAGAAAACATATAGATATTATATATAAAAAAGAAAAGGTCCATATCTAAGAATTGTAGTGATTGCAATATTTTCTTACCTCTCCCTCTACCCCTCCCACTTCCATGGAGAGCAACACATGCACCTCAGATATCAAAACCACCTCTAACACTTGGTGCAGCTGCTTCACCTGTGTACATGAGAAATATTTGTTCAGTGTGAGCATGAAGCAAAAAAGAGTCCAAGGTCTGGCTTTATATGTGTACTATAGTATAATAATTTATTTGAGCTTTTCACCTACCAGTTTCATCAGCTGTGTGATCTAGGGTTATCTCTGGTAAATGATTATTCGCTAACACTGCTTTAAGGAGTTAGACCAAATTCATTACCAGAACTTTAACTTTTGTAAATGTTTGTCCACTTCAGAATGCATTGGAGATATATTCCGAAGGGCTTCGAGAATTTCAGCTTCAGAAAGGCCATGATTGCAGAAGGGATGCATTGTGTGTTTAGTAAATAGCCTCTCCCACTATGAATGTGAAGACATAGCTGGACTACAACATGAAAGCTACGTGACAATGAAAACCTAAGCAAAATTTTAAACACAACTACAAGATCTAACAGTGACTAGTGCACTATGCTATGCTGAGTTAGAAACATACTGTTTTGCAACTATGATTACTGTCGGTTCTAACTATGCAATACACATTCTAAGAAATGTGGGTAAGCAAGCAGTCAATTGACCGCCTCTGGGAACTGATGGTAAATTTGCTATTGTTTTAAAAAGTTATGGCAAAAATACAAAAAAAATATTGGTTAACTAAATGTCATTCAAAGGGAATAAAAGTCACAAAACCATAGAGTGCCTCCAAAAATGGTGACAGTATGAGTGTTCGAAAATCAATTGTTGACCGCCATTGGGTGTTCTAATGTTAAACAAAAGAAGGCAGAAGGACAAAGAGAAAAACAAACCCTTGAAAGTTTGTAAAGGTGTAAGCTTTAAAAAGTAGCATAATTCCCACCATCTGGTATGCAGGAATGAATGATGACAGAGACAGCATAGCAAAATTTAGACATATCCTCTTGTCCAGGCACCAATACAAAATTCAGACATATATTCTTGTGTAAACATACATAATACTTTTCTCATTTCCAAACGTAGTTCTTTCTCCAAAATTACTGTTTTTTACGATACCTTTTTTTCCTTGTAGTTTTTTTACTCTGTCTTGTATTTATATGTGCATATGTGGAATTTTTTTTTCCCACATTGCTTTTCTTATTTTCCCACAATGTAGTTTTAGCTTAATGTCTACTTCTAAAAGTTCCTTCTGTCTGTCTTTTTTTCCCCTTTCTTTCTTCTGTGTAATGTTACAATGGGAGCACTGTATTTTTTCAAAGCAAGGGGAGACATAGCAATCATTAGAGTAGACAACTACATTATGATATTCTATGCCAATTCAGAACAAGAAGCAAGAGAAATTCACTGCAATTTCGCTTTTGTCATAGTTATTATAACAATGAAATGTAGTAATGCAATCACTCAAGGCCATCAATGGTAGTATAATATTTCTTCATGCTATCAACTCAGAGTGACAGCCATCATTACAGTCTGGCCCTGACATTTCTCAAGGGAGAAATGCAATGTTGCCAGTTATTTAGTGGGAATTTCAAGCAGAGGAACAAACATATTTTAAACACCTCACATATTTGCAGATCACATCACTACTTTGTAAATCTATGTGCACAATATGTATATACATGATCACAGAATAGCAGAATATGGAGACAATTGTTATACCATTTACCAGAAAAAACTAAAAGCTGTGTTAATTGAAATTGGCTATTAAACAACTTACATTTTAATCGAGTAGGAAGATGCCACAATCCTCATAAATATCCATTTCTTGAGCTTCATCACCAGAGTCGCTGCTGTCGTCATCCTGGCTGAATGAAATTACTAGCTCTTCCACATGTGTTTCCACTATGCCAACAGCGTCCCTTGCTTGTCTCAGATGTTTTCAGGTATGATCCACAACACTTTTCAACTTATTCACTGTCACTTGCACTAATAGTTCAAGATCAGTGATATGGAACATTGTGTTATATTCTGCAACGTAATCTTTTACTTGTGCCCAAATGAACTCAATTGCA
This sequence comes from Deroplatys truncata, assembly GCA_030765065.1. Taxonomy (NCBI): domain Eukaryota; kingdom Metazoa; phylum Arthropoda; class Insecta; order Mantodea; family Mantidae; genus Deroplatys; species Deroplatys truncata. The sequence continues at coordinate 516,761,924 of CM060990.1, forward strand.
TTGAAATGACAGTGGTAGGAAGGGAGCCTAATGACAGTGTGACCACCAGCAGCAGCAGCAGCAGCAGCAGCAGCAGCAGCAGCAGCAGCAGCAGCAATGGTGTCTATCTCGTGAGTGCAGAACCATGGCATGTACAATTTTAAAATTTGCATGAATTCTGCTTTCGTCATTTCTGCACACAATCCAGGTATGTTGTTCTTCTCCAACCACTGCACAATTATATTCTTCCTGTTGCTCATTGCCGGTACTTTGTTGTTACTTTGTATGGCCCATTGTCCATAACAGTAATGGAGATTGCACCGATGTTTGGCAGAAGTGATTCTTGGAACCAGCTCTTGAATATGTTTCCATTCATTTTTTTGGGTAATCATAAGTGCTCTTTGATTTGGATAAGAGTACTGCCCCTGGAACAAAATCATATACACCACCAGCATGAAGCAGAGTCTACTTCCTTTCACAACTGGCACTTTCATTGTCTCTGCAATAGTATCATCAGTCCATACCACCTTTATGGGATTGGTTTTTGGAATTTCACACAAAAATTTGCCATGCCATGCAACAATGTCACTTTACATCACAATTTTCCTACCAGAAAATTCCTTAAACTGAAAACCAAATTCTTTCAGCACTTCGGCTGGTTTTCCAGCCATCGAATAAGTCAACCTTCTTCAGGGAACGCAGCAGCTTCTCACAAGTAGGAAATTCCTTTCTCATATAATAATGATACACATGTTGCCTAATCGCATCCTTTAGAAATGCATCAAGTGAAGCTTTAGGGCTCACTTGTGGCCTTTGCTTTCTTGGAGTATGCACTACTGCAGATGGCGTATTAAAATCAACTGGGCACTTTTCCATTGTCATACTCTTCATGGTAGTTTTTCCCAACTTCAATGCGTCACAAACTCTATCCACCACTTTGGTAATAGGTACAAGGGTTCTACCACTGTCCCGCTCCTTCTGAAAGTACTCACGAAGCCTGAATATAAATCCATGACTTTGGCTCTTATAAGAGCCAATTTTTTTTCTTGGATTCTGATGAACCAATAGCCATATTATTATAATAATGATAACAATAAGACTTACAGACACTGAAATCGAAATTCACATATGCACAAAATAGCAGACAAACTTTATGTGAACAAACACCAAAAGCAACGGAGGTCACGTGGTCCTTACAAAACAGCGACAACATGGTGCTAGATTTCGAAGCCATGCTTAGCAGTGAGGCTGGTGATTGGTGCTAGCAGACAGTTTAACATCCCATGCTAAAAGTCACTCCCAGTATTGTCAATAGTAATAGTCACTGTGAATAATAGATGTAAAAGTAATATTCCAACAGAATGGTGGTGTAATGGAAACATTAAATGACAATAAAACCAGAAAGCTCGATTTCAGTGTTCTAAAGTCGAAGTACGTTATATAGTTTCATTCTTAAGACAATTTTGAGAATCTGTTTTCAACTACTCATTACTGTGTGTTGGCAATATTAACCATCCCCCTCCACCTTCCAGCAACCTCAAAATGTCAGGGCCAGATTTTAGCTACACATCTTCCTGCAGGAGGTTGACCAATCAGTAAGCTAAGATGGCTGAACAATCATGGCCTAGGTTTAGCGAATGGTGAAAATAAAATGTCTGGGAAAAGGAGATTCTTGGCTGACTCTTGATTTGGTTTTCCAATCCAGATATGGTGTCTTGCTTCTGAGCATACAATTTGTTACCTCTGGTGTGCCCTGCATCACATCTTCCTGCATTAGTGTAAATTAAACCCTTTTTTTGTTAGTAAGGGTGATCTCAGTCAAGACAAGATAAATGAATAAATCCTATATTTTGGAAGACTGGTTTCACTCATTTGCACACTCAGCAGTGATATTCCACAGAGGGCTGGTTGTACAAATTTGGAATATATCTTGGAATTGTAATACCTGGAATACATACCTAGAGCATGAAAGTGAAAAGTGAAAGTGTAAGTGAAAAGTTGTACAGCGCACTAAGTAGCTAGAATGAATAGAAAGATCAACTCAATTTTGCACATTGGTATCCACTTGTATAACAACCCAACAATTAAATAACTGACAAGAAATCCAACTAGATTCAGTAAGAAGGTTAAGAGGTTCTTAATTGATCAGTATTTTTACAGTTTACAAGAGTTCAACCAGTACAACAGTCACAGTTTGTAAACAATGTGTAGATGATGATACCTTTATAGTATCTGAAAAAGCCACAAAATTATATAGTTTCCAAATGGTGAATAAAGAATATGATTATGAATAGCTATTCCACCATTAGGAAATGCACACATGGAAAATACAAATACAGATACTGTGACTTCTTGCAATAGGGTACGAGAATGGGAGAAAATAACCTCACCTTTTCGCAAAGTTACATCTTGTATTGATACTGCATAACTGAGTTTATGGCATATTTAATTTTCTATGCTCAAAACAGCAAATACACTAAACCTGGCTTCTATCATTGTATTCCTTAAAAGTACTTCTTTAATTCAAGTTTTGAAAATTATATCTTAACTGTTGAACTGTTACTGTCTTTTAAGATATAACTGAATTACTGCACGGAGAGCAGGTACCTAAACTAATTTGCTAAGCATGTATTATCAACAAACAAAAATATTAGAATACTATGTCAGAATAGCATATTAGGAAACTATTCTTGTTAGCATCGCGCTTTGCTGATGGCAATACTTAATGCAACACCTATAAATGCTGAATCACAGCAATAACATCTAGAGCATTATTTTTTATTAATTCAGCATTAGGAGTTGCATTTGGGACACACTTGCTTCACTTACTCTGTTATCATATAGGACATGTTTCAGAAGCTCTCACTTCCATCTTCAGCTGTAGGTTGAATGGCAGTGCTGATGTCATCTTTATTCTGGTCTCTGGTAGATGGTGTATATATGTGGAGGTGAGATTCTGAAGTTCATAACACAGTGCTTATGTTTATGGATAAAAATTTTCTTTCATACGGCGTGTTCTAGAGGACAGTTTACTCCTTTCAACAATACAGAGTTTGTGTCTATTTTGTGGTTAGTATCCCCAAAAGTGTGCTGTAACCACTCATTTGTCTGTATGTTTACATTTTATGTTCCAGATGTGTTCTTTGGTGCAGATGTTTATGTTTCATCTGGTTTCCCGATGTATACCTTATTGTATTCCTGGTAGTTTATCCTATATCCCAGGTTTAGAGATTTTCGGTAATTGATCTTGGAAGATGCTCTGAACAGAATTTTCAAGTTGTATTTATTTTGAGGGGAGGGTTAGAATTATGTTGTGTTTTGAAAATACTTTTTGGAACCTGTTGTGTAGTAGTGGGTGGAATATGCATTTTTAAATTTTCTTTCTGTCTTTCAAGGGTGTTAGTGGTATTGTTGATTTCATTGTTTCTTCTGAATCTGTTTATTTTCTGTTCTATCAGTTGTGTTCTTCTTTGCTTAAACAAAAGTTGACTAACCTGTGAACTAGACTATTGAATACTGCATGCTGGTGTAACTTGGATTTAAAACTATTGCATTTAATGTAGTTATCTGTGTGGGTTGGTTTTCTGTAAATATCAATAGAAAGTCTGGCTTCAATTCCTACTATGTTTATATCTCGAAAGGCAGGTATCCATTATCCATCTTTCTCTTATCTTTATGTGAAGTTAATGGCTTAGTCTTGTAAGTTTAGCAGTTTTACAGCATCTTGTACAAGTTTCTTAGGCACTATTGCAACAATATCATCTACATAATGAAAACATACTTTAAGGATTTTGAGCTTTAGTTACATGTATTTCTAATAATTACAAACAGATCTGCGAGGGAGGAAGAGAGCTCATAGGTAAACCAGACCTTTGTCGGTAAATCTTGCCTATAAAGCTGAAAAAGCTCTGACTGATGCAAAGTTCAGTGATTTTGGTATATTCTTCTATTGCTTCTGAGGTATGTCATTGAACTGTAGCCATTTTCTGAGGAGCGAGGGGAGTTTACTGGTTGGGATGCTAGGAAATAAGGTGTCAACTTCAAAGGAACACAACATAATTCTAGCCACCCAAAATAAACACAACTTGAAAAAAAGTTAAGAGCACCTCCCAAAGATCAGGTACACAAACACCTCAAACCAGGGATTTACAGGATAAACTGCCAGGAATACAATAAGTTATACACCGGGAAAACCAAAAGTGAAACAAAACACACACTTCCGCACCAAAGAACAGATCCGGAACATAAAATATAAACACACAGACTAATCAGTGGTCAGAGCACAATTTTGAGATACCAACCACGAGATAGAGACAAACTCTGAATTGTTAAAAGTAGTAAACCATCCTTTAGAACTCTCCATATGGAAAAATTTTCATCGATGAACATAAAGACCATGTTATGAACTTTGAAATCCTGCCTCAAGACATCGACACCAGATTCATCATACGATCTACCAGAGACCAGAACAAAGATGACACCAGCGCTGCAACTCAACCTACAGCTGAAGATGGAAATAAACACTTTTGAAGCATGTCCTGTTAATAACAGAGTAAGTGAAGCAAGTGTGTTCTAAATTTGGCTACTAATGCTCAAGTAATAAACCTCGACTTCACTGTTAAAATACTTCTACATAAATCATTGCATTTTTTTTACTGACCATGTCCTTTAATCAACCAAAACTTGTTTCTAATGTCATCCAGCTGCTTTGTGTCGTACCCAGACAAGTGATAGTGATGAAAATGAGTCCATCTCCACAGTAGTTTGGAGTAAACCCACATTGTAAACATGCACAAATTATAATTTGATCTCAAATTATTTTAAACTTAACCTTAGATTAGATATAGGAGCTCTGAAGGCCTCTAGAGCATCACCAGCACCTCCTTCCTGCATCGCAAAGCCTGAGGTGCCATTAGGTTCACCATTGGTTAGCTTGGATATAACCTCCAAATACCATCACACAGAATGGCACCAACATTCACACTTGTAGCTGTGTTACATTTATAATGATGTTTCTGTATCTTTTGAAGTAACCAGTCTTTTGTGTTTTGTCAATAATTTAACCTCACTCTTTGCAAAGCTACACATTGTACTAGTGAATTGCTACATTATACTTTGGGTTTAACTTGGGTAGTACTTAAATGGCAAAGAAACACAAAAATCATGTTTCTTCCTAAATGAAGGATTATGACCTGTAAAATGCAGTGGTAAGATTGTTTTCTTACTTCGCCACACTGTTATCACTGTGAAGCAAAATAATAACGACCTTATACGTCATCTGAGCCAGCCGTGCAATGGAAGCAGTTGGGAGGTCACATATCAGTCATTGCTGCACGTGCAGTAACACATTTTTTGAAAATTGTTCTTGTTGATATTGAAGTTCAAGAGTAGTGTACTTTGGTGATGTTATTGTTACTGAGTCAGTTTAGTATTATACAAACAATGTAATATTGTGAAAAATAAAATGCCTCAATGTTGTGCATATGGCTGTATTGTGAGAAGAGAAACACAAGGGAACTCATTTTCATGCATTTCCAAACAGAGACAAATCTCCCAAAAGATATAGGAGATGGATAGAATTTTGCAAAAGAAAAGATTTTTTGCCTGGTTCCGGTTCTCATTTATGTTCCTTCTATTTTAAGGACACAGATTATGAACAGACACAATTATTAAAAAAAGCATCTTATGCCAGATGAAAATTTCAGAGGGCCTTTATTAAAACCTGGAACTATTCCTACTATAAGGAAAATTGAAGACAATTTCCAGATATCAAGTTCTAATAAGACAATTGATCCTTCACCATCTTCATCCAAGAGCAAACGACAAAGAACAGAATGATATGAGGCTAGAAGTCGTAAAAGCATAGTTTCTGAGCTACGTGATAGGGTTACTTGCAATAAGACTGACAACGAAGGTGATGATAAAAGTAGTGAAAGAGAATTCAGAATAGAAGGTGATGAAAAAACCAAGAATTCAGAAGTACAATTGAACTAGGTACTGACATAAGGATATATATATATATATATATATAAGGTTGTGGTATACCTATATAGTTGGCAGAGGTTGGGCAGTATGACTCCCCAGGATTTTCAGCCAAATATTTAGTCTATTCTGTCAGGGATTTAAATTCCCGTAAAAATTTTGATTTTGAATTTGTTCAAAGAGGTATGGTGAAAGACTTCACATCTGGCTATTCATTGATGTGAATGACGATTTGGAAAAGGCTGCTTGTGACAACATAATGACTAGGCTTGCAAAACCTAAGATTTGTGTCACAGAGATTGAAATGTCCAATATGGTTAAGCATATGGAGATTACCATAGAGCTAAAATTGAATTGGATCGTTAACTGGACAAAAAATTTAAAAGCCAAAATGGTCATTAATGATAAGGGGATAAATGCTTGGATCTACCTGGGGACTTATGAGGGTGATTTGAAAAGTTTCCGACCTAATAAAGATACAAGACATTTTTTCAGAATTTTTTTTTACATAGTCTCCTTGTAACTCTACACACTTCTCCCAGCGATGCTCCCATCTCTGTAACTCGTTCAAATAGTACTCGGCGTTTATCTCTGCAAAATAATTGTTCACGAAGGTGATTGCCTCTTCATTTGACAAAAATCTCTGTCCTCCGAGCGCAATTTTCAGATGAGGGAACAAAAAGAAGTTGCTTGGGGCTAGATCTGGTGAGTAAGGTGGATGGTCAAGCAGTTCAAACCATAATTCGTGGATTTTTGCCATTGCAACCGCTGAGATGTGAGACGGTGCATTGTCTTGGTGAAACAGGATTTTCTTTTTCTGCAAATGTGGCCGTTTTTCCGCAAGTTCTGCCTTGCTTGTCAAGTAATGATGCGTAGTATGCTCCTGTAATGGTTTTTCCTTTTTGAAGATAATCGATTAAAATAACTCCATGACTATCCCAAAAAACAGTCGCCATCACTTTCCCAGGCGAGAAAACAGTTTTTGCTTTTTTTGGAGCCAGTTCCCCCTTTGCAGTCCACTGTTTGGACTGTATTTTTGTTTCGGGTGTATAATGGTGTATCCAAGTTTCATCTACAGTAATTAATCGGCGCCAAACTCGGATTTATTGCGCCTAAACTGCGCCAACAGAGCATTGGAAATGTTCATTCGAACACGTTTTTGGTCAAACGTGAGCAAACGTGGCACCCAATGCGTGGACAGCTTTCTCATGTCTAAATGTTGATTTAATATGTGATAAACACGTTCTTTTGACATGTTCATAGCCTCTGCTATCTCTCTCACTTTAATTCGGCGGTCGTCTAGCACCATTTGGTGAACTTTGGCAATGTTTTCGTCGGTAGTTGCAATTTTTGGACGTCCCAAACGATCATCTCCCAAGCTCTTACGGCCACGTTTAAATTCAGCTGCCCAAACTTTCACTGTGGTAAATGATGGTGCAGAGTCCCCATACACAGAATCCAACTCATCTTTGATTTGCGTAGGCGTATTGCCTTTCAAAAACAAATATTTAATGACAGCTCGATACTCGATTTTGTCCATTTTCATAAAAACACTCACATCACCTCACTCAAACGACTGTTACATAACAACTGAGCATCCAAAATGGCTGTAACTTTGGTGAGTAACTGTCAACAGATGAACAACGAAATTCACTACCTTTTATTTACGAGTGCTGCCATCTTCATGTTGAGGTTGGAAACTTTTCAGACCATCCTCGTAACTCCAGTATTGTTACTGGATCTACACCAACAGTGATACCACAGGTGACGCATGGAACCATGGTATGGTAGCCAACAGTCCAACAAGTCATGGCAAGGAAAACACTTGCAAACCTACAAAGACTTGCATGTCTGTGTATTTCCAGAGCCTTTAGGTCCATACCTACAATTGCTCTGGAAATGTTACTAGGCTTTCTGTTCTTGGACATAGTTATTATGACAAAGACCAGGTTACTTGCTAACAGCAACAGTTGGTGAATGACTAGTTCAATTGATCATACCACCATGATAAGTGATTTTTGACAAGGTACCAGTACTTGACATGCCATTGGATTCCATGGTGGTCAAGTATGTTTCCAAACATCTATTCACAGTAATCATTAAAGATGAAAGCGAGTAGAGTAATATATACCTGACAAGCTGGCCCATGGGGTACCTGGTATTTTATACAGATGGAACTCAGGTAAATGGTCAGACAGGAGCAGGAATCTAGGAACAAATCCCAAGACAAGACTATGACTTAGTCTTGGAAACCACTCCACAGTTTTTTAGCCAGAAGTATTTGCAATACTTGCCTGCATTTGTATGCATGAGGTAAAAAGGTATGATGACTAAAAAATCATAATTCTCATAGACAGCCAGGCTGCACTCCTGGCACTCAAATTCTACTAAGTCAGCTCCAGGATTTTATGGAATGTTTACTATCCTGTAAGCCAGGAATGAGGTCAAATTCCATTGAGTATCTGATCATTGTGGCATCATGAGCAATGAAGAAGCAGATAAACTTGCCAAAAGAGTGACCAAGACCCCTTTTATTGGACCAGAATCAGTCTTACCATAAGTAAAATACTATTAGAACTGTACTACAGCAATGGGCTAACAAGGAACAGTTACACAAATGCTAGAACTTCTCTGGCTAAAAATTGGGAAAAACTATAGTCCAATCATAACATACATACCTGACCAAAGCCTTAATTTTAATAGACTGCAAACAAGTTAGGAAAATAATTGATATAATTACTGGACATGGGCCCTTCAGGAAACATCTCCAGACTATGAAGCTCTTTTGATGGCAATCCTCTTTAACAGCTCTGTAAACAATCAGCAGAAACTGCTTAACACCTCCTCCTAGAAATATGCAGATTTACAATCTTCAGAGTAGCTCAACACTTAGGAGAAGAAGATAACAAAAAAACTTCATAGGAATGACCTTCAATCTTTTCTAACAACTATAGGTGTTATAAAGTGGTTTTATTTTTTTACACTTGTGTTAATTTGAATTACAAAATTTTTTGTTTTGTGTTTTCATAATTTCTCTATCTCAACAAATCTACTCCGATTTTAATGGTGAGCGACCAAATAATATATATGTTCAAAAGTTTTACCTTATTTCTTTGCTGCTCATAACTTCAATAAGTAGATGTCTCTCACACTGTGTGAATGGATAGTGACACGAATAATCATATTTTTAAAAAATGCCAAAGAAATGTGGCTTTGCTGTCATGATAAATATTAATTTGTGCTATGAAAATCTTGCTGCTGTCAATTAGATTCTACTTCTTTAATACTACTTCCTTAATATAAGGGAGAAGGCACTATTGTGTAGTATAAATAAAGTAATTTAGGCAATGGAGTGTTCATTACAATGTTTTACAATGGAAATTGAAAATCAACATTATTCAGGAGAATCACTCAGGTACGGAATTAAAAAAAAAAACAACTACACATGTGAATATCAATAAATTTCAATTAGCAGTTCCTTCTTGAATTATCTGGAAACGAGAGAAAACATGTTTTAATGAAAAGAAAATGAATACTTATTTATTACTAACATTCCAAGTATCAAAAATGAGATTACCTTATTCAAAACATAACATACTGAGTACCTCTACATTTGTTGGTGTCAGTCTCCTCCTCCTGTTGTTCACCACCAAGCTGTATTTAGAGAAAGATCTCTCTGGGTCAATATTGGAGTGTGGAAACCACACACTCTTCAGCGCTGCAATGGCATAATCCGGATGAGATGATTTCAGGCTGCAAAGTACCTCACCATCTTGACTTGCACAAGATCCTACTTGCTAACATGTTCTTTGAAGATAGCGAGGTAAACACTGTGAGATTCTACAAATTCTTGTTTTTCCAGTGCCCTCATGAACGGTATACATTCCTTAAGGTTAAGTAGTTCTGTAAGGGACATGAACTTTGAGGCATTTCTTGGATCAAATAGGAAGCCTATGGCTTGTATAATCTTCTGACCTGGATTAGTCATCTTCAATTGTTTAATTTTCACCAAAGCTGCTTGTGAAGAACAAGTCATCTTGGTTTCAACAGCCATTCTTACAGTATTTTTTAAAACATGACAGCCTCGCCTCCTACCCCTGGCCAAGTTGGCAAAGCTTTGAGGGTTGGTTTTACAAGGCTTGCTGTTTAAAGCAAACCTCACAGTTGCTAAGTCTTTAGTGGTTCTTAAACTGTGAAGTGCGATTCTCGAGTGGCACACATGAAAATGTATATTTACTTAAGGCTAAATTTGATTTTTATTGTAACTAGTAGAACCACAGCTTTGCTCACCTTGTGTTAACTAAAGAGGTTTGTCTCTCCCTCTCCCTTCATATTCCTCTACACCTACATTACGTATTACTGGTGTGGATTATCCATGCCTGGTTGCTGCCCTTAAAAAATTAGTAACTTAGAGCTCAGATTTAAGTGCTTCATGAATTAAATTATAAGTAAATATTATGGAATACAAAGAAATTAAAGACCCAGATAAAATTTAAATGGTGAAATTCAACTATGAAATATTATATTCAATGTCTGCAATAATAAATACGAAACGCTAGAGGATTTAATATAGTTCATGCACATACATGTAGTAAAATAAGCAAAACATGCAGGTAGGTTAGGTTACTAGGACTGAATGCAGGAAATTCAACTTATACCATTGTTATATTAATAAATGAGTACACTTTTAACATAACCTTTATGGGAAACACAGTGAAGTGATTAAAACATTAATAAAAATTCTAGTTCACATTTCATCCTTGGGCACATAAAAAATTCCAAAAGATATTCAAGCAGTGGAACATCAAACTAGTATCCATCAATAAAAAGAGTTTAAATAACATATTAAGGACAAACACAAAAGATATAATTCCTAGAACTAAAATGCCAGGCATTTACCAGATAAACTGTAGTGATTGCAAACTTAAATATATAGGCAAAACAAAAAGGAACATAGGAGTGAAACTGAAAGAACATTTTAGAAATATAAGACACAAAGAAACTGAAAAAAATCTTCCGTTGCATATCATTTCTGGAATTCAAACCACAACATCCATAATGAAATAAATCTAATCAAGTCGATCCAAAATCCAATAGAATTGACAATTTGGGAAAAACTCTTTACAAGAAAACAAAAGCCACCTAATGAATTTCAATTCCGCTCTAGAAAAGGATCTCATCTTTAAATACATCAAGCCGAAAATGATGTCAACGTTAGGAAGCCCAACGGTGATCTCTACACTGGAACCGACAGGCTCGTTAGTGGCTCTTTACTAATGATGAAGACAAGGTGTCTTTGAAACGCGTACAAGGTAATTATCTTGAAAGAGTGAAGTTAGTGTGTTGCCACTCGAATTTTATTAATAAATGAATACATATTTAAGTTAATTACAATTATAAACAATTAAATAATCAATTATTATTATTAAACAATTAAATACATCTATTATTATTATTATTGTTATTGGGCATAGGGTATGTTAAAATAAATTATCTAAGTTTACCCTAATATATCAACAGTCCTTGCCTCCACTCTCTTCCGAAGAATCCCCCAGATCAATGCAGATTTTGTTTTGTTCATAAAAAATTTATTGCGTGGAGTGATAGCTGTCTTCTATCTTCTCTATGTGGTGAATGTAATTTTTCTACTTTTCTGAAGTAATGTGATTACATGTGTCTTTTAAAGCTTAGATTATTTCTTCCAGAGGCTACTTTTTCAGATTTTCTGAGGCTGTCCTTTTAATTTCAGACCACACCATTTCTATCAGGTTGAGGACGCAGTGGTATGGTGGTAAACGTAAAACAATGTGTCCATACTTACAAGTCAACTCATCTACTAATATAGTTTTTTCTTTCGCTGACAGGGATGTGCTCCTCTATGATTTCGCGAAGCACAGTAATAATTGGAAAATAGGATGAGGTACACGAATGTTTTTTTCGGTCATGTATTGCAGTATGTCATTTTTCTTCCAGGATGAGGCTGGCTTAGGATTTACTACATGGGTATGGTATGGAGCATTGTCTATAAGAATTACAGACCATTGTTCAAGGCATTTTAATAATCTTTCTTCAAACCAAGTTTCGAAAATGTCCGCATTTATACTGTCATAGTAGTCTACAGGAGCATCAGTCATTTCTGTATGCATCACAAGAAGGGCATTCCTGCCAAAGCCAAAATGTCCACCACAGTGAATGACAATTTTGTCACCTTTACTGTCTGGTATTGTCACAGCACAATTGTCATAATCATCAGTCCAGTTTTTCATTCTGCAAGAATGACTGTCGAACCACATTTCATCAAGGTAGACATTGTCATAGCCTTGCAAGTGAAACATTTTAATAGACTGCAGATACTGATACCTCCAAGCAATTATTTCCAGTGCTTTGGCTTTGATTGATTTTTTGGGCTCTGCATTTACATTTAAAACGCATGCTTAGCAGAAGATGATAAAGTGTGGTAGCCGAGTAGGTAAACTATAAGATGTGTTACCTGTCGTGTCTCATGGATTCTGCTAGAGATTTACCGTCCCTATAGAAATAAAAAAACTGTACAACGAAATAAGTCTGGAGTAAAATCATAGATTCTGTTGAACTGAAGTTTACTTTTATTCACTTTCTTTTTGTTGGATATGGTAAGCCTCTACAAGACTTATATGAACAATTTTTTTCATTGTTATTACACTAATGCTGTTGCCTTGATGTGACTTTGTTCAGATTATTACTATTTATTACATGACCACTATCAAGAATGTTTCGCAAGAAGAATCTTACGTTTTTCACTATTGCCACTGTTTGTTTATGTAATCTAGCACCTCTTCCAATGATGGATCTATTTTTATTTTCCATGAGAGTTTTTGGTGAAGAAGGTCCAGGTTGCTGAAGTTGATTCACATCATCAGATATCACATCCAGGGTTGGAAAAGATACGACATGTTGTGCACTACTCACCGGTTTGCAAATGTACAACATCAAACGCGAAACTAGACTGACTGCTCACGAAGCTGAAGGAAATACAGAAAACAAATTTGGTTATGCTGCTTCTCACCATCCTAATGAGGGTTGCCTTTTGTTTGCTAATAGTTATTGCCCAGTGGCAGGGGGAAGTCTCTGGTTCAGCTGGTTCAGGGTACAGAGTGAGGCTGTCATGTTTTGCAAAAAGTGTACCTTTGTTGGTAGATGTCCACATCACTGATTTTTCCACTAAGTAGCTGTATGGTAGGATATGATGACCTTTCCAAGAAAGCAATCAGTTCCATAATTAGACGGCAAACTACTGACACACAAACAGCTTGTAATTTTATTATCTGGATGCTAAATGCATCAGTTTCTTTGAAGAAGGTACCCCCACATTCCCATTTTCAAGGGTCTTGAAGAAATCTGCTATATCCTCAAAATGGGTTGCCAAGTACATTACAGATGTAAACCAAGAGTTCCATCTGAAACGCACTGGCATAGAAGAAACACATATTTTATGCTTTTCAGCAGTGTCCTCATACTTTGACTTAAAATATAATATGTAACTATTTTTGCATTTCCTAATGTTCAGGAGTGGATTTTTCACTTTCACAACTGCATGGTTAAGTTTTTCCAACAAGCTTTATTTTGTGGGCCCAGCACTGGATGTGATTCAACTCTTCCATTAAACCTTTCTGGTTATTCACACATGACATCACATAACACACAGAATCTGTTATTACTGCTGCAACACTTCAATCTCGTGACCACAGGGTATCCAAATTGCATTTGAACAATTTAGTCCATTGGCTGTATCCAGCAGCATCGATGAAGCCAGATGTGTCAGTTGTTCTGTTGCTGGCACAGCAGGACAAGGCAACATGTTGAATACACAACCACCATTTTTGTGTGTTGTTTCGTTGCAAAACACAAACACATTTTTTCAAGTCCTCTTTTATTTTCTCTTGCTTTTTCTGTCCCAACTTTGGAATGTATTTTTGCCGAATCCAGTTTGCGGTCAGTAAATCACCTACATCATCCAATTTCAGATTTCAGGATGATCAAGTGTTGGCTGGTATATTTGCCTTTACAAATGCTTTGGTAGTAACTAAAATAAATCACTCTTTTATATCTTTTACTCGACTTGCATTAGTTAGTGTTTCTTGCAATGTGATCACACGTGGGGTATTAGCATAAGCTTGGGCAGCTTTTTGGCATTGCATGTGTTTATCTGATATATTGTGCTTGTCCAGTGTATCTTTATGCTGAAATTCAAGTCGCATTTCACAATATTTACAAAGCAGCATGTCAGAAGCCATAGTGTTATCTTCAGATTTGAACTCCATAGCATGCTCTTGTAACATTACTTTTACCTTTGGCATGCTGTATTCGATACCACTATGTTCTGTTGCTTACAACAACGCAGTAATAGCATATACTTCTGAGTTTCCAAAAATAATGACACTGGTCGCTATACATATGCTCATGGCATCATGACCCGCTAATTCCTGCTCTTGGTGAGCCAATCAGAATCATCGTGAGCATAGCAACTGCATGCCGATGGCCCAGCACTGAGAATCAGGCCATAAAACACAGTTATTGCAACACCTATGTTTTTGTTAACCAAACATTTATTTCGCAAATATGAAAATATTGTATAAATTTTATTGAACCACCAAAAATGGTGCTATTTCATAAATTCATTGAAATTTCACTTTATTTACAAAATCTGCATTTTATCGCAATTTAAACTCATGCTTCTAACGATCCAAAACAAACTATTATGCAAACAAAACAACTTTACAATGCAAAATACAAAAAATGTTTTTATCGCTGATTAACCCTAGAGAGGTGGCGCGGGGTATTTTCTGACCCCAGTCAGTTTTATTTGCAAGTTATATATAATGATTTCGGATACCTGAACCCTGCCTTTCCCTTACCTTTCGCTGCATTCCTTGGCTTTTGTTAGAGGTCATTAGCACTGAAATACAGGTCATACATTCCTAGAATATAGGCTATTTCTGTTCTTCGGCTGAAATGAGGGCAGGAAATACCCCACGCCACCTCTCCCGTTGCCTGCTATGTGTCTTGTCTGCATATTGTTTCTGTAGTTACAGTGTGTTTTCAGCTGAACCTTTGAGAAGTTGTGGTTATAATATTTACGTACTTTTTAGTCTTAAACGTATTGCTGTTTTTATATCAATATGTGTTATGAGGAACATCAGGCAAGGTTATTAGCCCTAATAAGGAAAGTGGAAGAAGAGGAAGCATTAGGTGGTGAAGGCAGTGAAACCGAAGATGAACTTGAAATACTGAGTTCAAATAGTGAAAAGTGAGCAAAGTGCAGAAGAGGATCGAGTTACGGCATGGAAAATAATTCAGCCTCCTAAAAATTAACGTACTCGCTCCCACAAGATAGTGACTCACTTACCAGGTGTAAAATCTGCAGCTAAAAATGCAAAATCTGCTATAGAATTATTGCTTGAGAAAATACGGCATTTTATAAATGCAGCACAACCAGAAAATCAAGAACAGGAATTGGCAGTGAAGAAAAGAATGAGGTGTAATGTGTGTCCGAGAATGCAGACAGAAAGACAAAACTTTCGTGTGTAAAATGCAAGCAGCAGGTGTGCAAAGACCATAGTGTAGTCGTGTGTAGGAGCTGTGTGTGAATTATGAGTATTAACATATGTTCTTACTGTCGAGATGGAAAAAGAAATAAAAGTTAACTGTGATACTTTATGATTATGAGTAAAGTGAACATTTAAATATATTTTTTGTGTTGCGCATCAGTCCAAATTGCAAGGAACTGTCAATTCAAAGTTTTTGTTTTATTTTTTAAAGTAGATTTCTACAACCAACAGTTATTTTAATACATAATGTATTTCTCGGTATATGTAAGCAATAATTAGATAAATGTATTAATTCGGTCCATTTACAACAATTGTTTTATTCCTGGGGTCGCGAGTGACCCCGCGCCACCACTAATGTAAGACATACATGCGCCACCTGTCTAGGGTTAACAAAACCTAACACCTATATTTATAACTAAGAAGGCAATACGGATCACACAAAAAGCCTAAGGCTGAGGTGCCTTGTGTTTTTGACAGCTCCCTTAAAAATCAAATAAAATGAATCTAAATTTTCTTAAAAGGTGTTATAGATGCGAGGCGGCACGACATCATTTACATCTATGACAAAGGTAAGTGATTATTGTAATCCCAATTCACATGAGAAATATATCTGTTTGAATGTAAGGGCCTATGAATATCTGACTCTGCTAGCAAACAGCATGCTTTATGGTGCCAGAAAATTCCTGTTAGGCCAGCCACGCGTCCAAACGAAAGCTCAGTGTAGTGTCCAATCTGCTCACAGTTTACTGCACAAGGCACCAAATGGGATGCAAATATAAAAAAGCCCGATGGTGCACATTACTTCAAGTGTTTAAGTGAGTAGTAGCAATATATAGGTACTGTTAGCAAAGAATGGAAATGAGAACAGAAACTGACATTTGCTTCAGAGTGCCAAAAATATGCATGTTTACCTTAACTTTGCTGTCACACTCCACACCACAAGGATTATTTCTGTTCCACCATTCTTCTTCCTCACTATCGCTTGTGTCCAGCAGGTCATCTACTTCTGTAGGAGAGGACGGACTGAATTCCCCTGAACCACCATCACTGCAACAATACAAAGGATGTTCTGAAGTGATAAATCCTGAGATAAGTAAAGACTTGTATGATCTACGAAAATCTTTCCAGTTTTATCTGGAATTTACCACAAAACAAATAGTAAATGTTATAACAAATGAAGAATGGTGGAAGTCTGTTTATAAAAAACCAACCTAATTTTCTGCTGAAATGTCTTCTGCTTTACACATTAAGCATTAATAGCATAATCACAATATTTTGAAAAAAAAATGGGATATCCCAAGAACATCTGCTTTATACATTAAGTATTAACAGCACAATCACAATACTTTGAACAAAAAAAAAAAACAGGATATCCCAAGAGCATCTTATCTTAAATTTGTTTAGAGGCCTCTGCCGCCGCCGCCGCCACCACCACAACCACGACCACGACCACGACCACCACCACCACCACCACCAATCATGGATGCTGTCACTGTGATTAATATGATTGCTTTTGCAGACTTGAACTCTCAGCATGTAGCTGTCTACAAATGCAAAGTTCTGGGTTCAAATTCTATGTTGTCAGTTGCTTCAGTGAAGCTTTCCAGGAGTCTTCCTTAAACTGATAAGGGAAGAGAATCTAATACTATCTGATAACCTTAAGTATGATGGGATATGGTTTGCTTATGCACTCATTTTACTTTAATTAAGTATTCATTAATCATATCTTTGCACCTTAGATATTCTATGAGGCAGGCACCAACAATACCATATCATTGATCACTTCTAGTATGGGGTAAGATGACTGCCCTTCAATGGAGGGACTGAGTTCCCTTATTCTCAAAAAACAATATCAGGTAATTCTCAGCTCAGTAGACAATGCTGCTGCCGCCGTCGCCACCACTGCTGCTATTGTTGCTGGCCACATATTGCCATGGCTTGGATTCTTAACTACAGATCTCGGGCTTTCCATACTGACTGCACTACTATGCTACCTTGATCAGACAGATTTTTGTAATCTTACCTGCATGCTGCTAATGTGGAAGGAGTATGGAAATACAGAATTGAAAGTACTTGCAGCATTGCAAGTTGCCTTTAAGGTACAATATCTTGAATGCATCGAGGTCACTTTAGAGGTTCAGTGAGATACATGAATTGGATGAGAGTGGTTCGATATATGTTCAAGCTTCTTATTATGGGAGCACAGTGATAGCCAGTTGGCACAGAAAGCCAAAGATCTAGGATTCAAATACTGGCAGCAGCAATGAATTTTTCACATCTATTCAACTTCCCAACCTCAGCCTAGACATGCAAAGTATGATAGAATTAATAGATACAAATATAACTGTATATAGGGTGCATAACAACAACTATAATAATAGGTTAGAAAATAAGATTAATATCACATACATCACCATTAGAAGTCCGCCTAGTGATGAATATCTTGCTTGCAATGCCAAATTAAGTCGCTATACTATGGCTGGAGTGTAGCTATCCCTTTTAGAGACATACAGGTATGTGAGGTTTTCACAGTTTGAGAGAATGATCAGCAGTGACTCATATCAAGTTCTTCAAAAGGACCAAAAGCAACTATTTGTGGGTTCTGAATCATCAAGACTAACACTGACTTTTCCTGAAAGGATCATTGCAGTAGACTACTATCTCTATTTTAAAACATAGGAACGACTGCAGCAATGGGCAATGATGTTATTTTGAAAACTGCATACTTTCATCTTTATCATGAAATGTCTATGAAGACAATTCCTGGACTTTTACAACATGGGATACCAAGTAACCTCTTAATAAAATGGGCTGGATTGGGACATACCTCAAAATGGTAGTGCCCCAGTCAAAAAGGGGACATAAGATCACCCTATATGAGGCAATGGTTCTACAATATAGAGTGGGGCCGCCGCTGTTGCCACCACCACCTGTTTTATTGCAATGATTGCCATACCACACACTCAATACTTTTTTCCCCACATATGAACTGTTTTAGAAATTTTGCTGTTAGAAACACCTTATTTTCTGCTTATCAGCAACTTCAAACTAATTCAAGACTAAAAATCTTATAAAGCACTTAATAAGAATCTGAATGAACTCCAGAGCATGTCACTTTTGATACAGTGGAATCAGGGGCAGCCAATCCATATGGGCCAGAAGGGCTGGGCCCTCCCTAAAAACATTGTAACATTGTTTATCATAACAACAAAAATGATCCTTGTACTTATAATTTACAAATTTGAAATTGATTGAACAGCTTATAGATTATATATAAATTGTAGTTTCATAGATCAATCTTGTGCGAAAGCATTAAACATAAAATGCTAGTTTCTTAGATCTGTCATGCATGGACTCAAATAAAGAAATTTATTCTTTGTGAAAGCATATTGCTGTGGACCACTCCACATGTCTAAAACTGCCTTCATTCATAGTCCAGGGTGCCTTTACAAAGACTTATAGTTGACTTCTCTTAAAAGGGAGTTGCCTCTCTTCTGCTTATATTCGTCTTCTGGTGGGCTGGCCCTCTTATCTCTTCTCTCTCTTTCACTTGGATCATCTTAGATACCACTGGCATCACATACCTGACCTATAGTCACTAGAGTGGTAAAATACAAACACAACACAACCTTTCCCTGTTCACTTCTGTTCACTAAAGAATTATGTACAAACCTGTAAACCTTTGTCAGTTAAAAAAATAATGCTGAATAGATTTGGCCCACATTAATTGTAAGCACTGTGCTTTATCTCTGTAATGTGTCATAACAGTAATTAATTATTAATGAAGTGAAGAACTTTAAAGACCCAGATATCTATCATGTCATAGCTCTGTTCTGCCCTTGTGTCTGGTGGCTTTATGCTTTATTTTCCAGTTCTTGCTCATAAAAAGTGAATTTGTTTGACAATTTGTTAAGATTTCCAGGCAGTAAAAATGATGCACACAAAATGTGACCATGTATTTTGCAAAATAAAAAAATGAAAAAATGCAAATGGGTGATTAGTTGATTACACTTTCCTTGTGTAACTAAAAACTGCTTAATTATAATTGGCATACAGTGTGAGACAATGCAGCCACAAGAAGGGAGCAGCTAGCACCTGAGGTAACAACTGCTCCCACCTTGGAGATCAGGAGTATACAATATGACAGGGATGAAAAACCAATCCAGGGACCTCGACAAAGATCATCAACTGGTGTGTGTTGGGGGTATGGCCAGCCAGGACACCTAGAGGAGGGCTGTCCACAACAAAGCTAACAGACAGGCAGAAAATGAATAAGAACTGGTGTGACGAGGGGCACGTTGGAGCCGCCATTGCCACAGCCTCAAGTGACGATGTGTGTCTTGAACAGAAGAATGGATGACAGCCTTGTTGCAGATGGTTGGATACAAGAAAAACTGTGCCGGATACTAGTGGATACAGGTGCAGCCATGGATGTAATCAAACCTGAGGGCTGAGGCGGAGGGCTTGCCATTAAGGAAACTGGATCGGCCCTACCAGATAGTGATGGCATTTGGCGACACCTTGCCTGTGGAGGAGGAGGCCTTGCACAATGAGTGCAACAGCAAAAAATATATTGGTAAATATTTAAGTTCTTGTTCTATATCCCTCTTTCTTTTATTCTCATTGTCATATTGCTGCACAAGGTAGTTAGTAACATGCCAAAATTCAGTGTTTCTTTATGCAGTAAATTGCAAAGTTATGTTAGCAGTTTTAGATTGGATGTATTTCTGATTGACAGTAAAATACTTCTGTGTAAAATATGTGAGTAGTCAGCGAACTATGGAAAGAAATAGTTCACATCTCACCATATCCGTACAACACAAAAAAAGCTTTCCAAGGCTGCTGGGAAGATCTGTATGCTTCCAATGGCAATTGCAAATGAGTTGAAAATCACAGTTCGCATTGGACTTGGGTAAAGCATTTCTTGATGTGAGAATCCCTTTATGGAAGCTCCAAAATCCTACATTAAGGCAACCTTTCAGAAAAATATACTGACTAATCTGCACCTAATGCGCCAAGTTTGCAAAAATGTTTAAGTAAATGTTACAAGATGTAATGAAAACCATTAAAGATAAAACTAAAAATAAAAAGGTCTGCATTTCAATATATGAATCAATCAATTCTACAGGTCGTGGCACTGGCAATGTGTTTGTTGGGTCTTTAGATTCTTCTTCAGAAAAAGAATCAATGAAACCATTTCTGCTTACAACATTGTGTTTGGAAAAAATTAATACAATTATCTTACAATTATTTACAAGTTCATTAAAGTTAATGTGGCTTGAATAAATTATATACAACATATTATCTTTCAACACTGATGACACACTATACATTCTAAAGGCTGGGCAAGTTTTATAAGTGATATTTTTAAACCTGTGTAGCAGGATGCCAGAAGAGGTAAGACACTTGATTCTGGGTGTTAACAGATTAATTTCCAGTATTAAGAAGGTCTTTCTGAAAACTCCATCAAGGATTCAGAGAATTGAATGTATTGCTCCAGAAATATCTCTGCTTCCTCAACCTAACATAACAAAATGGGGAATACAGATTTCAGCTGGTTTAATACGCTTCAGATTCCGCAAATATAAGTAAGGTGGTCAATGCTCTATAGGATTATACATCTTTGATTGTAGCAGCCAAAAAGCTTCTCAAATCTTCAGAAGTGAAAAATTATTTAGCTTTCATTGCGACTGAGTTCGGCTTCCTGCCACAAGTGATCTGTCAGTTTCAGAGGACAGCCTATGATGAAGGAATGAACATTGTAAATGATTGGTGCAATGACTAGAGAGTGTACAAACAGGGGGAAAAGTGTAGGTAAAGTTTAACTTCAAAACAATTGAGAACTCAACAAACTTAGAAACATTTAAAGAATTCTACATGGTGGCAGACAATTCTATTGCAGCTGAAATGACCCTTCTGTAATGCTGTTTTAGATTTGCCCCAGTTGATGTTGAGAGGTCATTTTCTCAAATGAAGAATGCGTTACCTGGCAGAAGACTTGCACGACTCCAGTAAACTTAAAAACATTTGGTTGTAAAGTGCAACCAATTAGCTGATAAGACATTGTAATACACAGGCATACAAGAAACATTTTCATTTTGTTGTTGTAATGTGTAACTAAAATTTTGTTTACAAATTCAGAATATGACAATGTCATTATAAATATGCTGGCTGAGTGATTGAATAGTGTAATCTAGTAAACAACAAGGTCTAATAAATGTTCTATACTGCATAATTTATTTTATTCACAATGCCTGTTTGCTGTATATTTTAATGATTTATAATCCCTAAACTTCTGGGCTCTGGTGGTTTTGAACTAGATCCTGAGCCAGTTGCTCTGGTGTCAAATGTGATGGAAGCAATCACCATAGTGAAGTCACATGTGTGTAGTTTTGAAGTTTTTGATATAATGATGAACAGTGCAATTGTGAAACTAAACTAACAAGGAGATCATGCACAAGTAAGTGTTAGAAACCATTGTAAACATTCCATTTTGTATTTGAATATGAAGATATATTATTAGATTTACATTATTTAAAGTTTATATACTGCAAATTTTGTGTTTTTGTAATCACATTTTCTTATTTATGTCTAAAACCTGCAAAAAGTACTAAGAGATTCCACTATAATCTGTAGTCCCAAATTGATTACAATGCCCAAGAGGAATTGTAATGAACACAATTCTTTTAACGTCTCCATTTCATTTGCAAAACTTAGCGGTGTTCAGTTCTAACTACAGACACCACTGTTACAAAGAATCATCTAACATGTACAACTCACCTAATTTTGTATGTTTTAACCTCAATACAGGGCGAAATACTCCTGCTGGAAGTGATGCGTATCAAGTGAATATACACCTATGATTAAAATTTCATAATTCTTCTGATTATTTTTAACTATGATTCATGATATGAAAGATTGATTCTAA
The DNA here is from genome assembly GCA_030765065.1 of Deroplatys truncata. Taxonomy (NCBI): domain Eukaryota; kingdom Metazoa; phylum Arthropoda; class Insecta; order Mantodea; family Mantidae; genus Deroplatys; species Deroplatys truncata. The sequence continues at coordinate 516,784,400 of CM060990.1, forward strand.
TACTTGTTGCCTTTGGTAGCAGTGAATTAGTGCATTCTTCCAAGGAGCAGAAAAGATCAAACATGGTACATGGGAAAGAGTACTGATTAGAGTGATGTATTATGAACTTGAGATTAGCAAATAATATAATATCTTTCACTCAACTCTTGTGAGTTAACATACGACAACAGCTGGCATGATACACCAGCTCAGTCAATACCGTGAAACCACTAGCAGCGAGGAATATTAGGAGTGGGGGTAAGTGAGCAAGAAGCAATTTTGCAGTAAATGAAACTATTCTAATAGATATAAGCAATATATAAATGAAAATCATTACTGTGGTTCAATTTCTTGTAATGTTTTAATGCCAGAAAGTTTACAAAAATTTGACTTTTGCTAGAAAAAGAAGCATTAGTAGTTTACAATACTCATCAAAAGATGAAAACTGTACTAGAAATAACCACCAGTCCTCTCCATTTTGTGCTACACTGTATAATTTCTTTTGTGAGAATTGCATGGTCTCATTTGTTTTAATTGAGGCAAAGGTTTAAGTGACGTTGGTAATTTTGTGAGTGATTTATCATGTTATTATTGTCGCTATAGTTACTTTTATGTTGTTTCTGTAATATGGTTAATGATTCATCAGAACAGAAACAAAAAACCTTGGTATTATGAGGCAATTTATTAATTTATATTCAGTATATGTGAAAATTTTGAGAAGGCAATGAGGCAAGGAAGGGTCTATGCTTTCTCTTAATACAATGATTGACCAAGTTTTTCAGCCCTTTTAACCCTCCGCCAGGCGTGCGCTTTGGTAGAACACTGTTAGTCGCGCGGTGCCTAGTAGACCCGTGCTATATTTTTGTTGTTATTGTTTGTATTTATTTTTTCTTTTGTTTGTTTTCCTTTTTTTTTCCTGTTTACATTTATTTAGGTTAAGTATACATGGCTTTCATTAGTAAGTATTATCTTACAACATAAAAAGACCAGCTAAAATATGAGTACATACACATTATAAATTGTATTACATTAAGTATAAAGAAATACATTGCCTTTTCAGGCATATATACAATTTGTAATTTCAAACGTTCAGTTGCTCAGAATCGTGTACTACCTCTCCTGTGTTTTCCCGGACTAAGCAACTATCGCAAATAATTTCAGCATATTTGCTCAAACAGGGGGGAGTGTTGCATTTCCCACATACATATTTGGTTTTGCAGTTCTTTTTGTCTTTGTTGCAGGGTTCACATCGTTTCCTTTTTAATGTGGATAGTGATGTATTTGGCAATTCATCTACTGTGGATTCTTTAGGTTTATATTTTTCAAAAGGCCTTGCAAATTACCGGGTAGATTTGATACTGTTGCTCTCCTTTGTAACTTGGGAATATTTATTTTGGTTTCCAAGGAAGATAACCATAGAATTAATACTGCAATGTGCAAGATATGGTAAAAAAATTACCATGGCCCACCTTCTCGTTGTTCTGGCTACATTGTATGTAGCACACAATTTATCTACTACATCAACTCCAGATTTAGTGTTGTTGTAATGCATATTATTTCAGGCTTTTTCTCAACACCTTCTGATAACTGTTTGGATGAAACATGTACACTTGAGAGCAAAACTACTGTTTTACCTTTTTTTGGAACATATGAAACAAGTGTTTCACTTTTTGTGAAGCCAAATATGCTTTCATACTGTACTGACGAAAGAAACTTGTCTTTTGCACAAGTCATTCACAAGCGATACAATGGTAAACCAATTATCTGCAGTAACGTTTCATCCAGTGACAGAGATTGGTTCAGTTAGTCTCAGCACTACAGTCTCTGCTGAATTAGTTTGCAAATATGGTCCATCTGGCTGCTGTCAAGAATAAATCTCCATATTAGTGGTATAAAACAGTTTTGCATCACTCAGAGAGAATACTTTTATGCCATACTTGTTTGGCTTGGATGGTATATATTGTCTAAAACCATCGACCATGAAATGCGGGCAAATGTTTGGCGAGAGTGACATTTTTTCCAAGAGAATAATGCTTCTGGCAGTTGTTCAGAAGCAATGTAAACATTTCCCTAACAGCAGCCAATTTATTCAATCTTCGTCGCTCCAGCCTTGAGCTTTTATCATCAAAGCGAATACAGCGTATTAGAAAACTGAATAGTTTTTTAGACATAGCTGTTTGAAATAGAGAAATTCCAAGATTATCGGTTCTCCAAAAATCGTGAATATTCTGGCATCTACCACAAAAAATTCCTGCCAGGTACAATAAGCCTAGGAAAGCTTTTATTTCTATTACATCTGTAAGTCTGTTGTCTCTTTTACGATCAAACTTGTGCTGCACACTGGTAATGCATGTATTTGAGGTTTCAACAATCAAATCAACTATATCTTTGGTAACAAAAAGCTTCCAACAATCAATTTCCGTTTTCACATTTTTGGCAGCTCCTACTATACCAGGAAGTTTGGTCAATATATTGTGAGCCCTTGTCTGTGTTATTTTCCAAGGTACTTTTTCCATTTTCTTCCTATAAATAATAACAGAATGTATTGTCAATAACAATAATAATAATAATAATAATAATGATAATAATTATTATTATTACTATAAGCATATGTTTTCCATAAAATACATGTTATCACACAAGCTGCTTTCATCATCTTCATCTTCATGATCAGTTTCTGAATCTAGATCCCGTTTGGAGTTTATCTTCAGAATCAGAATCATCTGATTCATAAAAGTTATTATCCACGGGAAAGGCATCATCATCGCAAAGTAGGCGATGTACTTCTTCCAAATCATTCGGATTTTGTAGATGGTACCTTTTATTCATGTTCATGATGAAGCAGTAACAGCTCCTTGCAATGGAAAAGCAATATTGCACAAATAATGAGGAACAAATCTGTCAGCAATATGCAACGAGAGCAGGCGCACGGGGTCTGGTTGGCCTGTGTGACACGTAACTGTGATTAGTCATTCTTCCAGCCAAACAAATAAACAGGTAAGGTTGTCGCTCCAGCAAACAATCGAGCAAGGTGTAATGATAGATGTCCTAGTCAGTCAATTGCATAGGTGCGTTCGTTCGAAAATTATAAAATTTAAATGATGCCAGGGGTTTCTCAGGCCTCTAGCGACCAATGGAGGGTTATGGAAGGAAAACTTGTCAAAATGTGACTAGAGCATACAAAAGAACTGGAAAGTTGAATCATACTTAAAGGTAGTTTACAATATTGGAAATAATTTTAATTTTCAGGCTTTATAATTAACACATTTGTGTTCAGCCAATAAGGTGTGGATTTAAGTGCATGCACCAGCTTTTTAACCTTATGGGTCAATTAAAGACTTCTATGTGGCTCATTTGTTTGGTTGAATAAACATTTGAATTCTTCAGATGTGAGCAAACTCATCACTTCAGTAGTTGTCATTAATACTTGTCCTTATCTGAATTAACTCGGATGTGGTCCATTGGTCCACTACAAGGTTATAGTGCCATACAAGTTAATTAGATAGTGGGCAGGAATGTGTTAAGTGCTATTAGATTAAATTTTATGTTTTGATAAGTGCTTCTGCACAAGCTTAAGTTTGAGAATTGATTAGATTTGAAAAACTCGATGCCATTTAAGTACAATGATACTTAATATTCAATACGAGGGAAAAAATAGAACGGGTGCAGAAATAATATATGATAGGTAATATTAAAGCACACAGAGCTCAGCTACAGAAATATGAAACAAAACTAAACTGTTGGTACTATTTATACCGGAAATTTATCAAGCTCATCTAAGGGCCCATTTCCATGCTATGGGTTAGCGAGTCTGCCTTCTCATCTGGAGGGTCTGTATTCTAACCTTGGTTGGATAAGTTCCCTGGACATGTTTTTTTTTTCTGGAGTTTTTCCTTATTTTGATAAGAAAAATGTCAGACAACTTTCAGTTCCATGGACTATAGACTCATTTGGGTGTTTACCCAATTCATTCAATAACTCTGTAGACATGAGCTCTGAATGGCATTAAAATATTCATTATATATTAAAGGAATCCTCTATGTGCTCTTCTTTAGAAGGAAAATGATTATCAGGGTGGGAATAGTTCTGTGTAGGTTTTCAAAAACCAAATATATCAATATGCTTTGGAACATGAAGCAACTAAAAAATCATGACCTTGTGCAACATTTATAATTATGATAGGAGTAAATATACAACTCACAACAGAAGTATATGCTAATTAATTGTTAATGACAGCAAATTCCTGATATGCCTTTTCATAAAGGAAGCACATTCAAATCATGTCATACTGTGACATAGTTTGGGAAAATGCTTACTGCAGTATATAATTTTTTTCCTTTCCTTCCTTCTTATTTAAAAATTTTATGGCATTTAATATTACATTTTGGTAAGATTAAAATACAATTTACTGCAAATGCTACTGCTGGCAGTGGCAACAATAACAACAATGATGAATGATGACGATACATTTCCTGGTGTTTTTTATTTTGGATGCATAATTGATACGAATGTGTATTATACGCTAATTTGAAGCCAAAAACAAGTTTTAGATTTACTTGTCCCAAAGGGTTGTTGTAATGAGGCAAAAAATAAAATATCTAGTTTATTACTCAGTTTTTTGAATAAATATTATATAACAAAAGTTTAGCATATTGTTTGTGATAAAGTTTTATTAAGTGCAAAATTTTGACAAGGTGAATGTTCAAGAAGTTATACAAATTTTACTTTATATTATTGATGTACGTGAACTGCTTACCATGAGAAATTCTATAATTCCAGTCCATTTGCAAGCCTAAGACATGTGCAGTATTAAACCTTCCTCTTATGTTCTAATTATTCACACCTCAGAAAAAGTAATTTTACTGTAGGTTTCAAAACATCAGTTGATATATATATATATATATATATATATATATATATATATATATATATATATATACTGCACAGATGGAAAGAGATATGTAGAGAAGATAACAGCGGGGAAGAATAGAAGATGCAATAAAAAGGGAGAAAGTGGGAACAAGAGGGAGAGAGTGGAATAGGGACAAAAAGGGAGTAAGAGACAGTGATCAAGGGAGCAACACTAAGTAGAGTATCTGCAGTAGATACAATAAGTAAAGCAGAACTACTGTTGGTGGTGGTAATGGCAATTGTGTGGCACAACTTGGTCTCAGTAGAGGAAATCAAGGTTAAATTGGATACATTAGATACATAATTTCTCTCTCTTTACTATTAAAACCTGAAAATATTAATAGCAGCTCTGATAACCATTGTGTCTCATAAAATTTCGATCTGGTATAGAATCAGCCAGTCTTAAAAATAATCAGCCTCTCTACAAGCGATTTCTATTCATCCCTAACCATATGCTTTAATGTGTCAAATCCATTAATATGATTTTGACATCAGAAACTATGGAGATTCCTCTTTGATACTGAACATAGGTTTTCAGTTGATTGAAGTTAATCAATTTTGGAGGCAAAGGTGTTAATGAGATATCTTGCCTCTATTCTGACTGTCCATTTACTTCAATTTTGGAAACTGTTGAGTTGAGATTTTTTTATGATGGCTCTTCACATATGTTTCACACTTCCACACCTTTTAAGAATGTCATTTGAGTCCTCACGTACAGTGGAATATTGTTAGTGTGTTCCTCAGCAACATGTTTTGCCCATATAGGACATTGAATTATAAAAGTCTAGGTCCCAAATGCTACACAAAATGTTTGTTTAGCATGTCTTCCTGCTCCTGTTTATTATGTTCGTAGTTTGACATCCTCATTCACAATTTTAGTCAATCCTTGGTCAGTCCAGTTGGCATGGGGACAGGCAGCCAATAACATGCATGCATCTGTGTGACTTATGGGTGGAATAGAGAATGCTTTAACTTGGCATGGGGGCCAGCAGGCAATGCCATGCGTGCATCTGTGTGATGCAATTTGTGTGGGTTGGATAGATACTTTAGTTTGGCATGGTAAATGTCGACAATAGTTGCTAATGTTGACTAAACATATATATTTTAACTTTGTAGGTACCATTAGCATTTGCAATCGAGAAACAGAAAAGTTGCAAATAACAAACAGCGAAAAACTGAAAATCCTTAAAAAAGTAGATCGTAATACAAATATGAAGCTTGAGGATTTAGTGTGGAAGCTAAACATTTCTCCTTCAACTTGATACATAATTGTTAACAAACTTAAACTGATTGAAACTGCTTTTGAAGAAAGGAAAAATGCTTAAAGAAAACGTTACTGCCAGGGTCAGTTTCCAGAACTAGATGTTCTACTAAGTGATTTACACATGTATGAGCTTCAAACGTGCCAATAGACAGTACTGTGGTTGGAGCTAGGTGACACATTTAGCACAGAAGATGGGACTAGAAGATTTTAAAGCGTCCAATGACTGAATTGAAGAATAAAAAATGACAGTTTACAGATGTGAGCGAGGTGAAGCTCCTGTCCTAGATGACACTACACTGTGCAAAAATATAGAAATGTGGAAAAATACAATGCTGCCATCAAATTTGAAAAATGATAGCCCTGACAATGTTTATAATGCAGATGAAACAGGAGACTATCTTTCCATCTTCTGCCAAATAAATCCTTGGATTTTAAGGGTGTTAAGTATCATGGTGAGAAACTTAACAAGGAGAGGCTTACAGTTTTGTTGTGCTGTAACAAAAGTGGAACAGAGTAATTGGTACCTCTGATTATTGGAAAAGCATGTAGTCCACAATGCTTCAAGAATATATGATGTTTTCCATGTAAGTATACTTCCAAAACATAAGCCTGGATCTGCAGTATTTGAAAATTTCTTACACACATGGGATGCAAGAGTAGCTATAAGAAACAGGAAGATTGCACTCTTCATTGATCAGAGTGCTGCTCACCTACCAAGTATTTCAAATTTAAGAAACATAAATATCATTTTCCTCCCAGCAAACTGCAAGAGTAAACTACAACCTTTAGATCAAGGCATAATACGGTGCATGAAGTAAATGTAACATAACAGGCTGGTACAGGAAAGGTTGGCTGCACTGGAATCGATGACAAGAAAAATTACCACCTTAGATGTCATGCATTTCATTAAGGCTGCCTGGAATTCTGAGACACAAGATACAATTTGCAACTGCTTCAATAAAGCTGGCTTTTCTCGAGTTCTTGGTGATGTCATGCTAGAAGATAAGTTTTCTAAGTGTGGAGAATGTCACCAAATAGAAGCAGCATCTTTTTTTAAACATAGTAAACATTGACAATGAAATTTCAGTGTGTGAAACTGTGAAAAAGCAAAGATCAGTGCTCCACAGTCCAATGCAATGAACACAAATAAGAACCTCATGGGATGAATTGATCTCTATTACTGGCTGCTTGAGAGACACACCATTGCTGTATATGGGTATAAATGGTATTGGTACTTCTTCACTAGTACAATTGATATGACAGTTATCGATGCACACTTAGCTTTCATCAGATGCAAAGAAAATAATTCTCAACTACAAGAATTTAGGATTATATTACTAGGACATCTCAAGAAAATTCAGAAAGATAAGTAAGAGAATCAACCAATGTCTCTTCATTTCACACTTCCACTATACAAATATAAAATACGAACAGGAGCCTGTTTCACAATGGAAGTTCGTGGTGTTAATGTTTGCAAACAAGCTTAAATATTTACGAATTAAGTTTTATAAAATTTACAAGTGTTATGTTTCATAATCAAATAGTAATTTCACACATTTGTAAAGTGTATTTGTAAAGTAAACAGCTTATCTACAAATGGCTTAAGGTTTGTAAAAGAAGCAAAACAATGAAAAGGTATATAATTTTTGAGTAAGAACACTATCACTGAAATCTACATAAAATTTTATTTAGCAGCAGTGCCAGTGATTCAAATAATATGGTGTTCATGCAAGCGAAGGTAGAAGATGTAAATATTTTAGGCTCAGAATTTATAATGACTTCACATCTGTTTATGAATGCAATGAGAGGTTTCAAATGAGTCCTTTAGCAATGGAATAGCTATAGTGCAAGAAATTGGACATCACATTCAGCATGCCACAGGCACAAGTGGAACCTTAACCTCAAAACAATAACTGTGTGTTGCTTTGCACTGGATGGGAACTGGCATTGGCAGACATATGGCAATTTAGTTGTTAGTTTATTCATCCCTTATTTTCTCTAAAATAGCAATTTTATTTTCGTTGTGACCTTAAATGCTGTCATGTTGAACCTAAAGTGAAAATCCTACATTCACACTTAAACCAATCAATGCAATGTACAACATAATAAAGCATATTCAGCAAACAACCTATCATCCACAGGTCATCAGCATAGCCGATGTACTACAATGCGAGAATTTGTAATTTTATGTTCTTAATATTTGACATTTTTTAATCTGCAAATACAATCAAGTAGCTTTATATCATGTCTTTCATATTAAAGAAACACATGACACAGTGCAGGGTTTTATGATGAGGCCACGGATTGCATATGCGTGCTCTGCATACTGTCTACTATACTAGGTTTTCGTTTCGCAATTCCCACGTTACTTACGAGTGACAGAAACATGCACTTTAATGAGTACTAACCTTGTTATAAGTGGTGTTGGCAACACATATAGCTGCTCTTTGGCCTCACCTTAAAATGACTGCACTGTACTTATTGAATGTGCTAGAAGTATGGAGACTTAACAAATATCTTTAGTGGCTTTTGTAATGCATGGTTGGTGACACTCCGAAACGGGAATATGACAGAATGCACATGATATTTAAGTTTGTCAATCATTTATCTGGATTTGTAAAGTTCCTTAAACTTTACAAGTTAAACTTTTATTGTGAAACACGTTTACAAACATTTGTAATCTTTTCCTTGTTATTTGTAAATTTTAAATATTGTGAAACAGGCCCCAGGTCTCATTTTGTTGCCTGGTTTATAGATTTTTGTAAGTGCATACAATCTTTTGAATGAGAGAGAGGGGAGAGAGAGGGAGGGGGAGAGGGAGAGAGAGAGGGAAAGAGGGAGAGAGAGGGAGAGGGAGAGAGGGAGAATGTTTCACATTCAACAATAGGTACTATCAACAGACTTCAGGCCTAGCCATGGGCAATCCGCTATAACCTTTCCTTGCTGATTTTTTCAAGCATAACTTAGAAACACACATAACTACCTCCTTTCTGCACATGTACAAAGTTTGGCATAGATACGTCGATGATATATTTGCAATAGTACCTAACAAGCTCTTCCGGGATTCCCTCAAATTACTCAACTTACAGAACAAAGTTACACAATTCACTATGGAAACTGAAAATGAAGGCACATTACCATTCCTAGATTTGAAAGTAATTACAAACCAGAACAAGATCAATTTTGGTATCTACAGAAAACCAAAGCATTCTGAAAACTAAATAAGAAACAATAGTTTCAACCTAATCCAATACAAACATGAGGCCCTAAACAGTTTAACCCATAGACTGGTTTACACCCCTTAGCAGAAGGAGAATACAAATAAGAATACAAACACATAAGTCAATGCAGCAATAAATGATGGCCTCACCAAACAAATCATTAACAAGAAAATAGCAAACTCAAAAACAACAAAAACACATCCAGGATATTACAGAACTCACATAACAAAAATACAAAATGATTTTCAAACAGTTCACTTTCCACCCGAGTACTCACTATACATTTCACAAAACTTCTTCAAAAAACACATCATCTGCCTAGATCCACAAAAAAAATTCAGCATAGAGAAATTACTCTGCAACAAATTGAAGGACCAGATACCTCAGGACAAAAAAGCAGGAATTTATCAAATCAGTTGCCCAGAAAGCGACCAAATTTATATACGTAAAACTAAAAGAAATTTAGAAACCAGATTAAAAGAGCACATGAGATACATAAAATACAAACAGGGTGATAAATCTGCAGTTGCACCACCTCTGGATGACCAATTACATCATCACACCAAACATAACACTACTAAAACCTACAAAATATGCAACAGATTTGGAAACTTGGGAAAAGATTTTAATCATAAAACGAAAACATTGTGTAATGAACTTTGAACTGCCGCAACCAAATCCACTATGGAAATTCATCAATCCACCACTAGATGTCACCATAAATCACCACACACTGGATTCCATCAGGAGCCTGTCAGTCATTTCTGACAATGAGAGCAAGTAGCTCTCAAAACTGGTCAAGATGCAAAAATGTAAGTGATGTTAAGTGTTTCAATTCCAACCAATTTTCTCTATAATAATTTCAAATTCACATCAGTGTTACTAGCTTATTCAAATATTATACAAGCCGTTTCGTATTTATTTACTATGTCTCACATAATAATTTGGGGATTCACTTTCACATCTTCAATAACAGAGATCGTTTGTTGAAGAGCTAACCTCTTTCGCTTAGCTGCCGTTACAAGGAGGTCGTTAATTACTACTGCATCATGGAAACAGCTGCAACTTGCAATACAATGTGCTAAAGCTTTCAGAAGGAGACTTGCAAACAACTAACACCATGAGTGAACTGGAAAGAATGAATATGAAGTGATGTCAAGCTGAATTAATCAGATTCAATGATGAACATAATCACCATATCAAGCTGGCTCATCGATGACATCATTGCTGTAATGCTTTTCTGGGACTTTAGAAATTGTACATTACAAACAAAATTTAAAAGCTGGAATATTAAAAAGGGATTCTATGTATTTCTTATCCATCACTGGTGTATAGAAATGGTAGTACCTAAATTTTTAAAGGCATAATGCCAAGTGGTGCCTTAAAACTTGTTTTACTTGCTTTCTGTTTTTTTATATTTTTAAAGCTTCAAAATGCTCAACACACAGGTTTTTTTGTTCAGCTTTAAGACAATTATTAAAAGTTTTGAAGGAAAAACTTTTGGAAGTGAACCTTTCTGTATGCTGATGTTTATTACTATATTAATTACTATATATAATTAGAAAAACAATGGTAACATTCATATGTATAAAGCTAAACATTTAAATTAATAAAATTGTTGACTGTACTTCATTTGGAACACTTTCTACACATTATTAAAATAATTAATTAAAGAATTAATAACCTTTTAAAGTAACACTTGGATCAATTTAACATTTAATTTGCTTTACTAATCTGCTGTCCCTGATTTTTGGAATTATAATCACAACATAGGAAATACCATCCACTGTATGAAAAATGTAGGACTGAAAGAACTCGGCATAAATATTAATATATATAAAAACTGCTTTGATGAATTTTGAAACTCCCACTGAAGACAACTCTTTATACAGCTTCATTAGATGCCCAGTAGAGGTCCTTCACGAATCCATATGGGACATCACAATGCTTTAGCAGTTGAATATAGCTGCGGATGAAGATAACATGTCTGTGAAACACATCCTATTGTAAGTAATCTGTCAAGTGAAGCAAATTAAGTATTAACTCAACTCAGATATTACTTATATTAATCTGTGGGTATCCTTACATAAAGTACCACTCTTTTCAATCAGATTACAGCTACTTTATACAGGATGTATCTTTATTGGTGTCATATATTTGGTGGACGTGTTCCTGACATCAAAACAGTAAAAAAAGTTCATATGTACATGGGTCTGAAAATCAACCGTTTCGTTGTTATAGGGCAAAGAAGATGTATTCCATGAGTGAACAGACGGCTATGCACTACACGTATGGCCGGGCAGACGACAATGCAGCATGAGCACGTGAACTTTATGCAGAAAGGTACCCTGACAGGCCATTACCGTGTGCAACATTTGCACTAATTCACCAACACTTGAGAGAGAATGGCACATTGGAGAGGAGTACTAGGGATTTTGGGAGACCAAGAGCGGTACGAGGCATTGAGCTTGAAGAACGAGTTCTTCATGCTGTGGATGCAGACCCATAACAAAGCACAAGACGTATGGCTGTAAGGGAAAGAGTTAGTCATATGACTATCTGGAGAATTCTGCATGAAAATCTTCTGTACCCATATCACCTTCAACGTATGCAAGGATTAAATGAGGTGGACTTTGAGCCAAGAAGATGTTTCTGTCAATACATGTTACAGCAGTGTTCATCAATTTCCTAGCTGTATCTTATTCACGGATGAGGCTGGTTTTACTCGCGATGGCATCTTCAATTTTCATAACACTCATAACTGGGCATTTGAAAATCCTAATGAAGTATGACAGGACAACCATCAACAGAGGTTCTCTCTCAACGTTTGGGGTGGAATCATTCATGATCACTTTATTGTCTCTACTTCTTCCCTCCATGTTTGAATGGACAAACCTATCTCCAGTTTCTCAGAAATGAGTTGGATCACTTAACTGATAATGTACCTCTGGACATCATCCAACGAATGTGGCTTTTACACGATGGTGCTCCAGCTCATTTCAGTATGATAGTTCATAAGTTTTTGAATGATCGATTTCCACAAAGATGGATTGGTCGAGGGGGACCCATTGCATGGCCTGCTCAATCACCTGATTTGAATCCAATGAGTTTCTTCATCTGGGGACATTTGAAGTCCTTGGTTTATGTGACTCCTGTACCTGATGTTGACATTTTGAGAGAACGTATCTAAACTGGATTTGACCAAATATGAACCACACCAGGAATTTTCAACAGAGTATGCCAGAGCATGGAACGCAGGCTTACTGCATGCATCGAAGCAAGAGGAAGCCACTTCGAGCAATTTTTGTAACTTTCGATTTTGTGTTGTAACTCTGAAATACATGATTTTCAGACCAATGTTCATATGAACTTTTTTTACTGTTTTGATGTCACGAACACGTCCCCTAGATATATGTCACCAATAAACATACACTCTGTATTATTATGATTTTGTTTTCCTTAATGTGAGCTATACTGATTGTTGGCAACTAGATTTATTTATTTATTTTCAATCATACAATACACAAAGTAAAACAGTGTTATTGTAGATCACATCAAAGTGTTAATTATAATAATACATTAATAATTATTACAATAATAATAATAATAATAATAATAATAATAATAATAATAATAATAATAATAATAATAATAACAATAATAATAATATACAAGCTGATAGTAGCCATCATAATTAGTGCAATGCCAATGGTAAAAATAAATTATATACACACAATACTTATTACTTATACAATTTATAATTATTAACACACAAGAACAAGATATATAGGATATAACAAGTTAACATATTACAGAATATTTGTGCTGCGATTTGAAAACTCTTGCAAGTTATAAAAGTTAATAAATGCTTTTTTAGTGCCTTTTTAAAATGATTTATATCATATATTCCCTTTAAATCCGTTAGCAGTGAGTTAAAGAATTTAGAACCTGCATGGATGATATTTTTATTTCCAAAAGTACCCCTGTATGAATTCATAAAAAAGTCATTTTGACTTCGAGTAAAATGTCTGTGGACATCTTTGTTTAATTTGAGGGGTTTCAGTGGAGTTTTTAGCATACATAATAACATAATTTATATATATACAAAATAGTGATAGAATTTTGAACAGTTTAAAGTACGGTCTACAAGATTGGTAACTATTTATCTGGCTAGAACTCTTACTGCACTTTTCTGTAGTAAAAAGATCTGAAGTATGGGGATCTCTCCCCATAACATTGCCTCATATTCTAAATGTGAGTGAAGTAATGCAAAGTACAATGTACGAACCATTTGTAGAGGTAGCATGTTGAGTTGATGTAGCAAAAGTATGGTCTTATTAAGTTTATAATGAATTACACTAATATGGTGTTGACATGAAAGATTGTCAATATAAATACCTAAAAGCTTTGTATTTTGAACTCTGGATATAGTTTGACTACTATAAACCAGTTTTAGACCTTCGCTGCTGTGATTATTTCTATTTAGTCCAAATAGTAAATAGTTTGTCTTAGTGACATTTGGACTGAGATTGTGGATGTGAAAATAATTTCCCAGGTTTAGTAGTACCTGTTTACATTTATTATCAAGTTGCTGCATAGTTTCCGCTGAAACAAGAATACATAGTGGTATCATCAGCATAAAGTGTGACTTCAATACCCTGTATTTTAAGATGATCATTTAAATCATTTGTATATAATAAAAATAATATAGGTCCAAGAATTGAACCTTGCGGAACTGCATACTTGGTGGTCTGTAAAGAGGACATATGAGATTCTATGTTGCCCTTCCTACTGAATGTTCTGATTTCTGTTCCTTGTTTTCTATCTATCAAAAATGACTCTATCCATTTACCAGCAATTCCTTTAATTCCATAGCTTTCTAACTTACTTAGTAATAACTGCTGATTGACACAATCGAATGCCTTAGAGAGATCAAGAAAAAGTCCTACAACCCTCTCTCTATTATTCAGTTTATTAACAACACTATTTAATGTCTTCGTTATTGCATCCTTTGTTGACTTATTTCTTTGAAAATCATATTGTACATCAGTTAGTAATTTATGTTTATTAATAACATTTATTAGTCTATTTAGGAACACTTTCTGTAAGATTTTTGATAATGCAGATGTGATGGTAATGGAGCGGTAATTGTTTATGTCTTCAGGATTATCCTTTTTAAACAGTGGTTTTATTTTATCTTTCTTTAAGCAAAAAGGGAAGGTACCTTCTGCCAGAGAGGAATTAACTATATCTAATACATTTCTTTCAGAATGTTACTTGTTATATTATCCGATCCTGTAGATATACCTGGATTTAATGAGTCAATTATTTTAGCTAATTCATTTTTGTCTGTAGGTCTTAAAAATAGTGTGTTTGTATTATACAATTTACTTTTAAATTTGCTTAGGTTTCTTTGTTGTTTATTTTTTACTGAGCTACTAATCATATTTGTATAGTATAGGTTGAAACATTCAGCTATTTCTTTGGGATCCTCCAATAGTTTTCCCTCTGAGTTTACATGCATGATGCCTACTGATTTTGTAGAATTACCCCTAACTTTATTAATTAAGCCCCAAGCGGCTTTAGCCTTATTTTTGGAGTTTGCAATGACTTTGTTGTTATACAACAGTTTTGCTTTTTTACTACGTCCATGTAAATTTGTCTGTACCTTTTAACATAATTTTTGAAATTTGGACAAGTTGAAGTTCTTTCCATATCTGTTAGTACTCAAAGCCTTTTTTTGGAAACTTTTGTAATCCAACCTAATTTATTTAATTGATGGTCAATGATTTTACATTTTTTATATGGAAAAAGAACATCAATATGAAAGTTTAACATATTTTGAAATTCTAGACATTTATCATCTACTGTTTCTGCATTTTGTATTTCCCCCCATGCTTCTTTATGTGTATGATTAGTGTGGAAACCAAGATTATTATTTTTTTTTATTTTATTTATGGACACTCTAACTGCTGTGGTTCTTAGCGTCCCATTCTATATTGGGCGTGAAAGACTGGTAATTTTGCTTAGAGGCCTCTTTATCACGCTTAAGGTTCTTTTACGTGCCGTAAATCTATGGCACGGAACCACTGAACCAAGATTCATCATAGATTCTTCGATAGACAAATTTATCACGCTCTTTTGTTTTCCTCTTCATGATGTGCAATATCTGACCCTTATGGTCTGAGATGTTTGTTTCAATAACTTCCGCTTTTAGTAAGTTAGTGTCGATATCTGTTATTATGTTATCAATACATGTTGCTGAGGATGGTGTAACCCTTGTTGGCACTTGGATGGTGGGGAGACAAGATTAAAATCCTTTAATAGTGAGGTAAAAGTGTAAGCATGTTTGTCTGGTTTCAATAGATCGAGATTAAAATCCCCAGCTATAACCGTGCATTTATTTAATGTGATTAGTTGATCAAGCAAGCATTGTAATTTGTTCATAAAACAATGTTAAGATCTGAACCTGGTGGATGGTAAATACTTATGATATTGTATCTAAATTACTAAACACAACTTCAACGGCAGCAATTTCTATAATTCTTTCCACTGATAAGTCCTGGATGTGCTTTAACATCTTGTGTTTACTGGCAGTGATTTTACTATAAATAGTGACCCCCGCCTCCCTTGTATAGTTCATGTGAAAAATCCACTACCCACTTGTAGCCTGCGTAGTTGGTGAACTGCAAATTATCCTTTTTTATGCCACTTTCAGTTAATATTAGAATATCTGGGTGATATTCATGAATTATTAGTTCTATATCAGCTCTTTTATTTGCTGCAAATTAAACATTTTGGTGCAAAATACTACAGAAATTGCTTTGGCGCTTACCATGTGCTGCACTATTACCGTACTGTTTGTAGTTATCCTTTACAGTGCTAAATAAATGTATAATACACTTGCTTAAAATATTTCCATTATGCAACAAAAGTGTTTAAAATATAGTTTTAGTATTTTAAAAATAGGCAAGTTTCTTCTGATTTACTGCTTGTACCCATTGTTTCTTCGTTCAGGTTCAGGCATTGTGGGAAATTATTAGAACAAAACACTAGGATCTGTGTTCACTGTAACTTTCATGAGTCCAATAACTAATTCTCCTTTGTGTTTCTTTTTTTTCTTCTATCTTTTCTTCTACAATGTCCACAGTTGTACATCCCCAGTTCTCCAAAATAAATATAAGAAATGGGCATGCTATGGTGACACCAATATAATTTTTTGAGTAATGTTTTTTAAGTTAAGATTAACAGGAACTTGGTATTGACAATACTGAGAATTTAGCATTCAGGCTTACCACTGTGTCAGTTACAAGCATTTATGATGTGAGCAGAAATATTCTGGTGAAGTTACCATTCCTGGTAATAAACGATTGCCTGCTCACAAGTGCTGGACATGCTATGTGATGATTTTGAGAGGTCATTGATAGGTTGTAGAGCTCACACTTCCTCTGCTAACAAGGAAACTTGTAAAATAAAATAACTTACAAAACAGTATAGAATATACTACCTGGAAAGGACATAGGTTTGAGAAACAGCAAGGAAATCATGGAATGTCACTACAGTAAAATCCAAGAAGCATAGGTTTCTATTGAAATTAAGTGCAGGGCTTAAAACCATGAACAAGGATAAAAAATAGAATTGGTGCACAGTAAAAGGGAAGACGTTTTGCCAAACAAATTACCCTAAAAGAACCAATGTTGGAAGTGGTACACAGTGAAGTAAAATTATAACTTTTTAAAGATACATTTTAGTCAACTTAATACTTGACTTGTCTTGCAAAACCTATTACTTAAATCTTAACTATCCAAATCTTTCAGAATAAGATATTTTAGTATATTTTCCATTTACTGGCTTCTAATATGTCTAAATAATGCATCCAAACTATTATTTGGCCTTCCTCTTTCTTATTGTTTCTGAAACATTATGTGTCCATATAGACTGCTGGGCACTTATATGCGGATTTAAAACTTTTCCCATGCCATTGAAATTCAACTTCTAACATTGTCTTTAAAGAGTTAATGACACAAATAAGGCAATGAATAAAATAGTTCTTATAAATCAAAATACAATAATACAAAATAATACCTAAACATTTTATTTATTGAAGTTTGCATACCTGAAAACATTTTAGACACAACTCTATGTCACATTTCCTGCATCTTGTGTGAATTGTTGATGACTTCTCTTTGCAATACAGTCCAACACATCATCTCTTTTTTTCAGTACTTTGGATGTAGTGTTTTATACCATTGTATCTTATAACACTTGGAACATGCAATTTTTAAAGGACTGATAGAGAGCCACACTGCTCCTTCTACAGGATTCATATACCACTTTAAACTTGTACAATTTCTTTCCTAATTCAAGCTGAGTATCCTAACTCCTGTTCCTTTCTTCAGCTGCCAGGCATTGTGGATAGACATGACATCAGCTAGGAAAGTAAAGCTCAATGCCATTTCTGTTCATTACAATGTTCTCATTCATCTTGTGTGTTTATTATAAGCTGCAATAATTTGAGGACATTGTACTTGAATTGTCTTCTTCTGCTTTACAGAATATCTTTTAACACATGATACAGGCTCCACTCCTATATATGTAGATGCTACAGTAATGACAGAACTGTCCATCCATTTTGTAACAATAATACCATCATCTTGCAAAGTGTATCTTCAAAATGCCCCTTTCCTTTTTAACCAATCTTTCTTGGGAAATAGGGCAAGATGTGGAAATTATGTTTTCCCTAATAGTGGTGTTCCTCCATAACCTTTTTCTCTTAGGAAAGGCAGAACGTCAAATCCTGTAAAGAAGTTGTCAAAGAACGAATGAAATGGCAATAATTTTATTGTTTTACTTCCAATGTGAAATCATCTATCATCTGAATGAGTGGTGCAGCAGCCTTACCAAACTGTTTTTATACACTATATTTGCATTTGGTGATTTTCCATGATAAAAGAAAAACTCTACAAGGTAGCAGATGTGATAAATAAGCACCCAAATCATTGGTTCCCCCTAATAAATTGCTTATAAGAATGTGTGCCAAAATATTTTATCATTGATTCATAACAAGAGAGATGTTGCTGAGGAAAAAAAGCCTACTAGATTTGTCTCTTATTCTTTCTACATCTTGTCTTTTTCATCAAACTTATTATTGTCGTTACAGAGTAAATATCTGAGCATTTATTCAAAATGATTCTTTTTCATGGCATTGCATACAAAGTCATTTTTGTATCAAAATTGGAATCCCAATGTAACTTTTTATTGAGGAAAGGCTTATAACTACTTAGAATGAGGATGCCAAGAAAACATCTCATTTCTTCACAGGTTATATTGGGAATTGGACAGTTCTTAAAAAGGGCATAATTATTTGATTCATCAACTAGAAATGTATGAGGTCATCATAAAAAAAAAGAAACCAAAAACTTCCACAGGCAAATTTGAGTTACTATACCTTGACCCCGGTTTTCTGCTTATTTCTGTTTCTATAACCTGAATTTCTTGACTCTGTTTCAATTTTCGTATATGTCAATCTTATTTCAGCTTCAGCTGGGAGTTGTCACAGGTTAAGATTATCTGGAATTCCCCCTTTATTCTCATCATTGGAAGTCTCATCCCTGAGCAATGCTGGATCAGGGGGCACTATGAAATTTTATCAGCCTGAGCAGCATTTGTTGCTTCAAATAGGATATCTAAAACATTCTGCATGATCAAACCTGGCTGTTAAGATTTCCCAAGGCCTCTACTATGAAATAAAAGAGAAAAAGAAACAATATAATTTTTGACCCTATAATTGCCCAGTGTGTCCATATGAACACAACTGAAATACTGACTTAAACAGAAGGTGAATCATTGGTTAACAAATTCTCAATAATGAAACTCTCAATAAGCATATGGGATACTGCAAGGAGTATTTCTGGAAAAACAAGGAACCTCTTTATAAAACAATACTTACTTTACATCAATATTCTCCATTGCTTTAGTCGAAGCAATACCTACAGTACAAACTGTCACAAAAACATTGTGTATGGTAACAATGGAATATCACAACAATGAGTGTAGAGTTTAAACCCTCTCAGGCAAACATACATGGTTACCAACACCAACAAGTAATTAAAGACTGGCAATGAAAACTGGATAAAACCGTTCAACAACCGTGTAAATATGGACAGGCTGGGAAATTAAGGGATGTTTCACATACTACTTGTTTGCAATCTCAACTAAATTTGGCTGCTGGAAGTGCTGTTGTGTCTCAGATGACTCTTGAAGCCTCTCTGCTGGCATTCAGTGAACTTGGGCGACAGGTTGCTTTGAGGAGGATTTCAAAGTTCATCAAAGTTCTTTTCTTTTCTTTCTTAATATTTTCTCCCATGTGTTCAGTTCCTTTTGTTATTGTGCATGTTTCAAATATGATCATTGTTTTCTCTGTTGTGATTGTTTATTTTTTCGTGTGTTTATATTTGATGTGTACTTTTAATCTGGTTTTCTTTTCTGTTTTCCCTCTGTATATTTTGCTGCATTTGATTTTGTAAACTTCAGGTTTTCTGGATGGTGGTGTTTCTTCCAAGTTGCTTGATTTTTGTAATGTGTTCGTTTTGAGGAGCCTGAAATTTGTTGCAACTAACCAAGTGGTAGTGAATGAATTTTAAAAAGCTTTTTATGTCTTTCTCAGCTGTGTATGATTATATTCGTGATTTTTTTTTTTTCCTTTTAATACTCTGTAGCTTCTTGTTTACCAGTATCTTGCTGAAGCCATTATCTTCTGCTCCTTTTAATGCTTGTGCATATTCATTCCTATGATCAGTATTACTTAATGGAATCTGTGTAATAGGCTCTTGATAATTGCACGTTTGTGGCTCATGGAATTCAAGCTATTGGCTCTTATGTGGTTGTCTCTGTGAGCATGTTTTCTGAATTCAGAATTTACTATTGGCTAATTGTACTGTGTTTCTCCAAAAGAGGGGGGGGTTAATTGGGAGAAATATTATTAAGTTGTTATTAAGTTTTGGAAAAGTCTTACACAACAAAAGTTTATAAGCATGATGTTTCTAACAAGTTTAGTTGTTCACAAAATTTTGACAGGATGAACACTTGACAAGTAACTCCAATTTTTTGTTATTATTATTATTATTATTATTATTATTATTATTATTATTATTATTATTATTTGTGTACAGGAATTGGATAGCACAAGAAACAGTATAGTTCCAGTTACATTGTAAGAATAGGAAAGTGACAAATTAATCTTTTACTTACGTTTTAATTTTTATTGACAACCCAAAAGAGCAGTTTTATCACCAGTTATCAAAACATGACATGACATGACTTGTGCAGAAGAATTTCAAATTTAAAGCAGTAAAGCTAGCAGAACTGGGTAACACTAGTTTTTTCCATAAATTTGTTATTTATTACCTATCATACTGGCATACGTAATCTCTAGGAAAAAGAATTCCACAGCCCATTCTGTCCCCTTTGTGACATCGTGGTCCAAAAGGATCTCCAACTCCACTACCAATAAAAATCTTGCCATCATCAGCATGGTAACCAATGGAGCCTTTGTTCCAGCCTGGATGTCTATGCTTGGGATAATCCTGAAATGCATAAAACTTCAGATAAACTTTGGACATAGAAAGAAAATGTCTTACATCACTAAGAAGGCTGAAACCAATTTGGCAGCTGGTTAAAGGATTAATCTGATTGTTTTACAAATCATGACATGCATCTAAATGGAAATGGAAAGGGCAATCTTGCAACAAAAATAAGCTTCGTTGTTCAACAATTAAGTTGTAAGAACCCAGCAATAATCTTAAAACATCAGAAAAAGAATTCAGAAATTAAACATTAGCATTGTTGCTAATAACATATCATGCTATGGTTAAAATGTACATGTAAATGATATGTTATGGGCCATTTCTTTAAACATTTCTATAACTAAATGCAGGGTAGTCAAGCTTAAGTTGATATAGTAATTCCACCAAATTAATTGGATATGCTGGAGAATTTAAATGTTTCCTGTAATTGTAAGAAAACAAAGATTCCATGCTCTTTAAAATTCTTATGTCAATACGCACAATAGATATCCATTAAGATTTGAGCATTTTTAAATTATGAGAAATCTCATGTTGTGCTTGCTACTGAACATGGACTAGCTTGTCATGAAAATTTGCTTCTTAGGCTAGATAACTAAAAACTTGTTAATGGCTACTGTACAAAGGAATATTAAGGTAGACGATGTGCCTTTATGTTACAAGTAATAATCAAGTTAGCCCAATTAAAGATATGAATAATTTTGGTGTCGAAAGTATTTTAAATGTTTGTAAAAAGATTAAAAACAGAAGCGTTATTAACAGTGAAGTATTCATCATGATTTAGATTGAGTCACACTTTTTTTACACTCACCTTCACTAATTAAAGTACCATAAAACAGGAAACGTTTTCGAGGGCATTCGTCCTCATCGTCAGCGACTGGGTGACTCAAGGGTCGCTTTCTCCCATATCCTCTTCTTCCTCATCCTGCAAATTCTGACCCTGTTGCCATCTGGTGTTGGGGGCACAAAGTTTTAACACATTGCTTACAGGCGGGATTTCAAAATTAATGACATTGTTACTGTTTTTGACGATGTGTATTTTTTCCCAGATGTTCAATTCTATTGGTGTGGTGAGGGGTTTTAACAACTTTATACTTTGGCCAATGTTGTGGTTTTCAGTCCAAAAATGGTGTGATACAGCGGATTTCTCTATTTGTTTTAGTTTTATGTTTCTTTGGTGTTCCTTAAGTCTGGTTTCCAAGCTTCTTTTAGTTTTTCCTATGTAGTATTTCTCACAATCCTCACAACTGATCTCGTAAATACCGGATTTTAGTGTGTTTGGGATGGTATTTTTGAGAGGTGTGTTTAGTAAGTTCTTCAAGCTGAATTTGTTCTGTGGAGCTAGTCTAATGTTAAATTTGTTGAAGATTCGTTCAAATTTTCTAAAGGCGCAAGGGTGGTATGTGAATTTCTTGTATTTCCAATTTGTGTTTGAGAGAGGCGTTAGAGTGGTGGAATGTGAAATTGCCTTGAGTTTTTCCTTCTTGTATATCATGTTGCTTATGAGATCTGAGTTGAATCCATTAGTTATTGCTATTTTTTCTATATGTTGTTGTTGTTTTAAAAATCTTCTTTACTCAAGGGAACGCTATGCAACCGGTGGATTAAACTTCTAAAGACGGCTAGTTGGTGCGAAGTTGGGTTGCAACCATTTTTCTTTATGTAGTTGTCCACATGTGTGGGTTTTCTATGTATGCCGAATTTAAAGCTATTTTGATCTCTGGTTATAATAAGGTCCAGGAAGGGTAAGGTATTGTTCTCTTCAATTTCGATTGTGAATTTAATGCTGTTGTCCTGAAGGTTCAACAGTTTCAAAGCGTCTT
The DNA here is from genome assembly GCA_030765065.1 of Deroplatys truncata. Classification (NCBI taxonomy): domain Eukaryota; kingdom Metazoa; phylum Arthropoda; class Insecta; order Mantodea; family Mantidae; genus Deroplatys; species Deroplatys truncata. Next base: position 516,807,180 of record CM060990.1, read on the forward strand.
CTGTTAGTTTCTGTGGTATGATGGAAAAAATATCATCAACATATCTCCGCCAAAATTTATATATGTGGGGGAAAGCTTTCACTATGTGGACTTCAAGGTGGCTCATATATAGTTCTGCCAGAATGGGGGACAGTGGGCTTCCCATTGCTAGTCCTTTTGATTGTTTGTAGAATTTATGGTTAAAAGTGAAGAAGTTATGTCCAGTGCATAATTCTGTAAGTTTGATGATGTCATCTATTTCTGTGGAGTCTATTGTAGTCTGATCTAACCATTTTCTAAGTAGTGTAGGGATTTTTTCTATGGGAATACTGGTGAAAAGTGCTTTGACATCAAATGATACCATTATGTGGTTTTTTGGGATGTTGTAGGTCTGCAGGTGGTTTATTAATTCCGAGGAGTTTTCAATTCCCAGGTTTTCAAACGTTTCCTGTTTTATGGTACTTTAATTAGTGAAGGTGAGTGTAAAAAAGTGTGACTCAATCTAAATCATGTTTGTAAAAAGTTAAAAACGACACTGCTTCTACTACAATACTCAAGGCTATTCAGATATGTATAATAATGTGAATAATATTACTGCATTTGTAATAAAGGAAGATAATATAATTACTAACCTGTAAGCAGTGACTATGTAAACCTTAAAGAACCTTTGACACCTTCAATATTTTTGATATTATTAATACAACAAGTGTAGCAGCTACTTCTGATACCATAATTGATCACGTTGCCACCAACTTAGATTTGTCTACACATAGCTTTGTAGTAAACATTTATTTGTTATGCACAAGTCATGGATATTAAAAATGTAGATATTATAAATTCTAGATCCAAAATATATAGTAGGTGTAAAAAAAAATATATTAAAACCTGTTATTACTGCAGGAAACTTGATCTCCAGTAAATCACATACACACACTAAATAATGAGTGGGATAACTTCTATTAGACATTTCATCATCTTAATGTGCCATGTCCAAAGAAACTATACAACCAAAGACTCAGTAAAGCAGACACAGATTGTCAAAGCATAAAACTCATTCGTTACTATAATTGTAAATACTTTCGAGACATATATTTCCAAAAGAGAACACAAGTTTGACAACACTGTGAATAGAAATTATGCTCCCAAAAAGGATGAAAATGTTCGGTATAACCCCCATTTGGCAAAAATGAAACAAAAAGTACTGATGTATTTAGACTTATACAGAAGAGATAAATCAGATAAGACCGAAGCTTTCCTACATGACTATCAGAAAGGAATATAAACAAGCAATAAATTTAAAAAACTGTTTAATATAAATAGCACTGAAAATGCCAATAATAAATGCAAGAAAGCCTGGAGGTCATAAGCAACATAGTAAAACCAAAGAAACTCTCTCTGAACTAATTGCACATTGTGAAACTCAAGGTAGCTTTGTTTTTCAAGTGACTTCTGAGCTTGTATTAAAACACTGTTAACAGATTTAAGTCACTAGATAGTCATTTATGGTGCATCTAATAATCTCCTTACGAAAGCAATTGTTTGCATTGTGTATCCATTCACATTATGCAGAAAGAAATATCTTGTAGGAGGAGTCCTCCATAATGTGCTAAAACTTCCAAGGGTTTCCCCATTTAAAAGAAAGGAGATAAAATTTATCCATCTAGTTACTGTCCAATATTGGTATTCTCATAAGTGCCAGAAATGCTTATGTATGCTCAACTCTGCAATTATCTAGATGGCACTAATATGGTTTAAGGAGAACAGTTTGATTTCAGAAAAGGTACGTCAACAATAAATGTCATAGCTTCTCTGCCAAGAATATACTTTGTTCTTCACACAAGAGCAAATTTTGTCAAGAAAGCATTGCTTTTGAAACTAAGAATCTACTTCAGGTCACCTTCTGTGTTCTGAGCAAAGAATTTGATTGTGTAGACCATACTCATCTGTTAACTAAATTCAATTTCTATGGTATAGATGATATAGCCCAAAAACTTTTAAAATTCATACTTTATGAATTGCAAGCAAATAATTGTGTCTCAGAGGCGAGAAATCTAAAATTGTAGAGTAAAAATGTGGGGTTACAGAGGGTTCTATTCTTGGGCCCTTATTATTTTCATGGTTAAGATTGGGCGCCTGAAAAGGCAACAAATTAACTGATGACACCGGAGTGAGAATATGTCCACTTTGTGGTGAAAGGGAAAAATGGAATCATATTCTGGCTGAGTGCAGGGAAACGGAATTGCTAAGAAAACAATATTTACCACCACAGTTTCTGGAGTCCAGTAGGGGAATGGAGGCCTGCTTGGATGTAATGTTGGATGCGGGGTGTCATAAAATGGGTTATTTTTTATCTAAGATTCGGCAAAGGAGGTTAATTGCCCTGGAGAATAGAAGACGGGGGTACGGTACATAAAAGCGAGTTCTTAAGGGTTGGAGCACTGTATATATTTGTAATACAATTATAATTCATGCTTATTATTATTATTTTTTTGTTTTTTCTTCCTTCATTAGTATCATAGTACATACTTATGTATATACAATGAGTATATATTTAGTATTCTACACATAGTGTTAGGTTATAGGGACAGGAAAAGCATGCATGGCAATGAGGCCCACGCGATTGTTGTATTGTACAAGAGTAGACCGAAACTACTGAAACTGTTCACAATAAAGGTACCGCCGCCGCTGCCACCACTACTATTTAACCCCTTAAAGCCTGGTGTAGCATATTTTACACAAAGGTGTTTTGATAAGTTTTTAGATTTTTTAATGATTTTTTTAATGATTTTTTTTTTAAATTTCATATTATACTAACCTTCAACAATAAAATACAAGTATTTATACCTGTTTTATATTGTAAAAATATTAAATATTTTTTCAATAAAATTGTAGTTTTTTTTTTTTTTAAAGAATAAGAAGCAAAATTCATGCAGCTGCAGTCAAATGTGACCCCATCAACATCTAACTGTGCCATCATGCCAGTTATTTTATTTGGGCCCTCCCCATCCTTTAACACAGGTACATTTGACTGCAGTCGCTATGATTTGAACTAGTGATGTGCAGCTTTGAATGGATAGTCAGTCCATTTCGTCTCATCTTAATGATCAGGGCTATTCAAATTGCTTCGGTAGTAATGCCTGTGAAAGGGATATGAAAGCTGGTTTGGGAATCAGAATAAGAGTGACATATGTAGCAAACTAATTCTGGCATTAAGGGGTTAATGATAATAAAACTCAGCAACTAACATTTACTTTAAGAGATATCCCCCTATAAAATAGTTCAATGAATGTAAAATTTTGGAGTGTAATAGTGGAAAAAAACTATCTTGGGCACTGAATATAGACAATATTACTGCTACGCTTTCTAGAATCATATATTTAATAAGAAGTCTGGAAAACCATGTATGTGGCACATATATAAGATTTGTATATTTTGTATTTTTTCACTATATGATCTCAAATGGCATTTTACTCTGGGGAAGCAGTAGTTATTAGAGATGCCCTTCTACAGCAGAAAAAGATTTGTATTGTTTCAAATTTGGAAAAACTGGCATACTGCAAATCACTACTTACTAAATTAGAGTTATGTCTGTAATATACCTACAAATTTATACCATACTCATTTATGTAAAAAAGTACTCAATCTACATTGCAGACAGGACTGACATGATTATAATAGAAGGGGCTGGTTTCACCTACTGATGTTAAACATACTTTAACATATTGTTTGTTAACATTATGTCAAAAGTTTTATCATAATATTAAAACTCTTGCATTTCATCAAGGTTTTACAGCAAATTGTTGGCTAACATTTTGTTAATATCAAAGACAACTGTGAACAACCGCTTTTGAGAAGGTGGTGACCGAACTAAATGGCTTCTGAACAGGCTCTGATGCACTTTTGTATATACATCGCAGTGTTGTCTGTTACAGTAGCAGATAATTAGTTATGTTCATAGACAATTATTGCCATATTATTTTCTCAACTGAGGTAAGAAGTGCAATGTCAACTAAAAAATCTAGATGCAGAGGAACTAATGTTTCACCATTTGGTGGGACGGATTGTCCTCCGTGGTCTAGGTCGCAGGTTCAAACCCGGAGGATGGTGATGGATTTTTTCGAGCATAAAAATCCCTAGCATGGTTTCCTTCGGAAGGAAGTAAAGCCAGTGGTCCCGTGTCATAGATTTACGGCATGTAAAAGAACCTCAAGCCTGATAAAGAGGTCTCTGCGCAAAATGTCTGGTCTTTCATGCTTAATATACAATGAAATGCTAAAAACCATAGCAGTTTAAGGAGTGTCCATAAATAAAAAACTTAAAACCACTTAAAAAGGCATTAATTAATTAATTATAGAACTGGTTTCTAAGTACAGAGGAATTATCAAGTGTATAAAAAGCAGAGACTTAAATTAAATGAGAAGGATTCAGCTTGGGAGAAAATCTGTGAGGACTTTAATTGCACTGCACGCAGTACTGTCAGGACCAATAAGCAACTGCAGCAATTTTATGCTAACATAACATGCAGCACCAAAAATGCCAGGTGCGAAGAGCATTTAGATAAGTTTAAAACCGAGTGGTGGACGCAAAATTCAAATTAAAAAGGATGAAAGTATGTTATTTATCGCTGTTTAAGGATTAAGGAGAAACTAACCTAAACAATACTGTTCACTTCTTGACGCAATTGCTTCATAAACCTTCTGGATAAAACCATAAATGGTATCTTTGGAAATGTAAACACTATCATCTACCATTAAAATGAAAAGTGCCAGTAGCATAAAATCTAAGAGTAATTAACGCTTGAAGATAGGAGAAAGAGGTATATTTCTGTTGGTAATATTTCAGCCTTTTGTACTTCCTTTACAACCCTACTCATGACCCTTTGAACATCTGTATCCTTTTGTAAGTGTTCAAATTCATTATTATGCAGGCTCTTCTTCAATTAGGATAAGCATTCGAAAACTCAAAATACTGCAACTCCACATCAACAGCAGCTATCATTTTACAAATCCTAACATTTGTTAGGTATCTTGCCAAATGCAAAGGCCTTAAAAGTGATAACTTACAGACTTTATATTGGGAAGCCAGAGGGAAAATGATGCAGATAAATTAAACCCCAGTGCCATTGGTGAACAACATCATTTGTTTAAGTGCCTTAACACAAAGTTTAAAACAATGCTACAGCTAACATTGTTCAAAGAAACAGAATTTGCATTAACCATCTTGCCGTTGTGGATGGAATGGTTCCATGCGTAGATCACAGCTATGTTAATCTAAACAAACGTGTTTTGGAGAGAGAGGGAGAGGGAGAGAGGGATGAACACTGAACTGACACCCTTCAGGCATTATACTGTGTAAAAAAACATTAGGCATCCTAGGGTTAATCCAGATATACATTGCCAAAATGGTTTTATTAGACTTTCTGTTGCAGGTACATACAAGGGGAACACCGTAGGCTTATGCCATAGTCATATCCAACACTATGTGATGGCTTTGAAATGTTGTTCGCTTTGCATGACCACCAGAAAAAATATCTGTTCTGTTCCACTCACATGACTTTCTCTATTCTTCTACAAACTATTCTTACAAAAGCTTAATCTTCTATCTGCTTCTCATAAATGTGTATAAACTTTCATTACAAATATCATTGCAGAATTCAGTAGGTAAAATAAGTCAGATTGTTTTGAAGAGCATGTTGCTAAATGTTGGTTTTGAGAGGACTTCACAGACTAGTCCCAGAAAGTTTAAGGTAAACATTTTGTCATGAAAATATATTAAGCATATAGTATTTTAATCAAAATCATTACAGCCATTTTTTAGAAAATAAAAAATGTTGAAATATGCTTTATATAAAGGATAATTTGTGGAGGGGGAGGGGATTTTGTTGAAAATCTTTGTGTCGTGCCTTTACAAGAAACACACTAAATACAGTGAAACTTTGATTGTACGGTCCTAGAATTAAGGTTTTTTTTTTTTTTGCAATTTTACACCAATATTTTATGGTCTGTAGCAGGGATGCCGAACCACAGTTGGAAGAGGGGAGAGTGGGTGAACCTCCGTCCACCCGCTCCAACCTACTTTACATTGCAAAAGATGGACTATGTTTGCCGAGTAGCTTGAATCCACTGTGATATTCTTTAAATATTTAATACAATACACCGTGGATATCGTGCTATTTGTACGTCACATTTCTTTTAGTGACTTTTCTGGCACATCTTATTTTTAACTATGTTATTGATATTTACCACCAATGATGACGTACAGTCTCAGAAGACTTACCAAGTGATCGTCACTTATCCTATTACAATATTGGCTTTTAATGTATATGGATCCGTAGATTGCCATTACATTTATTGCAAAAGACACGTAACCTGGAAATTTATCACAGGGTAGTGATTTAAAGAGTTCCACCCTTCTTTATTACAATATTTAATTGTAGTAGAATTCTGTAATCCAAGTAGTTCCATTTAGAGATTATGTGGAGCCTCACTGCAAGGGAAATTCAGAGGGGTGTTAAATAGGCAAATTTTCCAGTTCAGCAAATTGTGATTCAAAACTGCCATATAACTGCTGTATAATATTAATGTATCTGCTTCGATGGGTAACTTGTATAGTGAAGAGTGAATCCAAGCAAGGAAAATGATACAGATCTCCAACTACCAGCTGATCCCGCCAAAGAGAGTGTTTCACCATAAACTGTTAACGGCATCAACTAAATCGACTGTTGTTTTATCTTTACCCTGCAAAATTGTTTAAAATATTAGTGTTGAAATAAATGTTAGAAATGCAAGGTCACATAGCCATTCTGGTTGAGTCAGTTCCAATAGTTCATTGGGAAGAAATAAACGCAATAATTACTTCATTAAAATAATAACCAGAAGTATATATGGACAATTTGCATGCATATTAAGAATCATTAATGATTACCTGTTTTTTCATGAAGCTAGCAATTTTGCTATGTAATTGGAAAGAACATGTTAACATGGCACCTCTACTCAACCATCTTATATGACAATAATATGGTACTTGTGAATATTCAGATCCCAGTTCTTCAAATAATTCTTTGAATTCTCTATGGCGGAGGAGACTAGAGTTAATGAAATTCACACACTTCACTACAATGGACATAACATTATTCAGAGTAATTGACTTAGCACATAAAGCTTCCCTATGAATTATACAATGAATACATAACAGTTCTGAAGTTACACCAACACTATACGACTCAGCCTACCAATAAAGGCCACTTCCTTGCCCTTTCATAGATGGTACTCCATCGAGATGCTAAGGACTACAGCAGCTGAAGAGCATCCATAAATAAAAAAAATTCAATTTTCAATCCATTGGTTGCAACACTGACAAGTTTAATTCAGGAAAGCTCATATTTGCACCCAGCATTGTGAACAGCAGAGAATATATCTTCACCGCATGTTTTATTCTGAAGAAAAGCTACATCTAAAAGCTCTTCAAAAACATTTAAGTCAAAATCAATCCCTCTTAAAAATATTGCTAGTTGAGCTTCATTGCATTTGTCTGCAGTGTCATCTAATGCTAATGAAAAACAAATTAGCAATTTTATTTTCGCCTGCAGTTGTTCTTCTATAAACATTCCAGTTCCTTGATCCTCCTTGTAACAATATTTTGAGAAAGACTTAACGACTGAAAAGCGTTTATGAAATTAGGGCATATTTTTTCAGCCACCGAAATGTCACATTCTTTTATGAACTGTCCTTCATTTAATGGTTTCATATTTTTTCCTATTTGTTCCGCAATTCAATATGAAGCCCTTAGGATATTCCCAGTGTTTGGAACTTGACCAGGAGATTCTTTCACAATCTTTAATTTTTGTAATCTAGCTTCACCTACATATGAAACAAATATAGAATTATACAAATGCAAAAATAAACAAACAAAACCTATGTTTCCAGTGCAATTTGTATACTCTCAAATGTCATACCTGACAGAACTGTTGTCTGTAGTAAGAATTATGATACCTTTCAAAATGTTGTTTGATATTGTATTAAGACTTCAACTTCAAATATTTTTCACAAATTAAGCATTTTACTTGGTCGTTTTCTTGGACACAAAAATATTCTATTTCCCATGATTGATGAAATGAATATCTGAACGTCTTTGAATATGTCAACGCAAAATGTGAACTCACAAGGCCACCGCTACTGTAACTCAACTTTGTGAATGGTATCACAAATATGACATCGAATAGCTAGCAGGCTAGCATGTCTATTGGACCTTTCCCTTCAAGTCAAGGAGGTGGAGTGTTCAGAGTTCACTAACTCACACAGGCTATGGTGTGCTTCCTGGTTTGAACTAATATTACACAGAGATGCCTACTTTCAGAAAGAGCAATTAGTAATAGGGCAGGAAGAACCAGAACCAACCCCAACAAAAATTATATATGGCTGTATTGCAGTTCTAAATAAATTATAGCCACTTACCAATTGAAGTCCCTCTTCATCAACAGCCTGCCCTGCAACGACTACATCTACACCAGGTACCTGAATGGAGGTTGAGGATACACACTTAAAATTTTGGAGCCGAGTGGCCTGTATGGCATCTTGTAGTTGTCTTGTAAATGTACTCTGATGGCAAGGTATTCCATTCAAAATCATTTGCATTTTTTGGACCAGCAGAGAACTTAGCAATTCTATGCTCATATTGGCACGAAATTCAGTTTTGTTTTATTTACCAAGCTACTCCTTCTGTGGAATATGAAATTGAGTTTTATTTATGGATGCTCTTTAACTACTATGGTCCTTAGCATCCCATTTTATTTTGGGCATAAAAGACTGGAAATTTTGCTCAGAGGCCTCTTTATCAGGCTTCAGGTTCTTTAATGTGGCATAAAGCTACAACTTGAGACCAGCGGCTTCACTTCCCTTCTGAAAGAAGCTCTACTAAGGATTTTTATGCTCGAAAAAATCCATTGACGCCCTCCGCTGGGTTTGAACACGTGACCTTTCTGTGGGAGAATTACTGTGTGGGACCAGAAGAACTGTCCTCATAAGTTTACTTAGTGAACGGTACTTTGTTAATCCAAAAACATCAGCAATCTTAGAAATTTATACCCAGGTTGTAACAGCCCTTTCATTCTTGTCAAAACTGAAAGCATCAAACTGGAAATGACTAAACTCAGATTCTGATGATTCGGTTTCCTCTGCTGTCAGTACCTTAGGAAACTAGTTAATGATGTATTCAATCGAAGAAGAATTTTATGCTCTTCGCTGAAACACATCAGCAATTTCAGCAGGCTCTAAAAACTTTTCTTAATGGGCCACTTCATCAAAATATATTCACATGTTTTTGAATAAAATGAGCTGAAATCAGAATAAAAATCCTTCACTTCATGCTCACTCAAAGGAACTTCTTTCCTATAGGCTCTTGTTTTAGCTCCAACAACCAGATCACTATCACTTTTCTGATACCTCCTACAAGAAAATTTTACAGAAAACAAATCAGTGCCAGGAACCGAAGATGCTTTGAGAAATCTTACAAACACATGTGAAAACACAATTCAATTTAGAATGAAGGTGGTGAATAAGAGGCTTCTCTTGTTGCAGGAATTCGCTCAAGTTAGAAAGTGGAAGAACAGAGCTAAGAAACAGAAGGTATAGTTTGGTAAAAGGATTTTCAAACTGCTCCTTGACTTTCTGAAATGTTACATTGCCATGGTCTGTATAACTGAAAAATATTCTCAAAGGAATCACTGCTCCAAGACTCTCTCTACACACGGCAACAGAGATAAGCAATTCAGTGGATGCATATTTTAATATTTTGTGAGGCTTTTCCACAAAGACTTGCTGACAATGTTTCAAAATATTTTTCCTCTTGGAGTTCTTCTGTAAATAATAATAGATATCAACTAAAAACTGTTCAATAATAACATTTTCTAGCCTATTACACCTTTTCTGGGCAGTCAAGAGCACAAGTGACAGACACAGTGTTGCACTTGGATGTTGGGAGTTTCTTTCACATAAAAGAATTAACACCTTTGGAAATGCCAGTCATGGTACTAGCATTATCACATATAAATCCGTCGTCCTCCATGGTGTAGTGGTTACCATTCTAGCCTCTAGTTCCCGAGGTCGCAGGTTCAAACCCGGCGGAGGGCGATGGATTTTTTCAGGCATAAAAATCCTTAGCATGGCTTCCTTCGGAAGGGAAGTAACGCTGGTGGTCCCGTGTTGTACATTTACGGCACATAAAAGAACCTCAAGCCTGATAAAGAGGTCTCTGAGCAAAATTACTGGTCTTTCATGCCCAATATAGAATGAGACGCTAAGGACCACAGCAGTTAAAGAGCATCCATAAAAAAAATTCAATTTAATTTTACATGTAAATCCAACACAATTGTATCATGGGATATTTCTTTTCCTCAGTTCCCAACTAAAACTTTAAAAATACCTTCACCAGTATTCTCCCGTGATTCCTGGCTGGTCAAGATCTTTGTAGAAATAATGCCAGTTTCTGAGTCAAAGAAGAATACAACTATATGATAGAGTTTTGAATCGTTAATACTGTTGCAACCATCCGTAGCGAGTGAGAATGGTTGAAACTTCAAATTGCCCGTAATTTATTCATCAACTGATCTGGCTATATTCCTAATTATTGCTCCAGTCTTTGTTATGCCACAACTGTATTTAGCCACTATTTTTTAATCTGGAAACGCTTTTTGAATAAATGTCCTGGTCACTGCAGGCCAGAGGCAAATTGTGTTAAAAAAAACGAAAGCTGAAAATAAAACCTCCACATCCATGATGGCATTTGTCTTCAGAAGATTTAAAAAAAACAAGTTAATTCTTTCTGCTCAATTTTTGAAGATTTAGAAGCTTGTAACAGTGATGTGTCATAATTTAAAATAGAGAGTTGAGGGTTGTTACACTACATCACTATGATAATCTTACTTGAACGCGTTTCGGGAGACGGCTTGTCCCCATCGTCAGCATTCTCTCTCAACTAAGAGAGAATGCTGAGAGAGAATGCTGACGATGGGGACAAGCCGTCTCCCGAAACGCGTTCAAGTAAGATTATCATAGTGATGTAGTGTAACAACCCTCAACTCTCTATTTTAAGTTAATTCTTTGTTGGACCTCGTCAGGTTTTACGAAGTCTGAGTGAGCTTTACTATTTGTGTGTTTCCGGCAGTCATCTTTTCCATGGAAAAATCGTGCGAACTCACAGAGCAAAACATGTGAGATGAAGATTATGAATAATGTAACAAACATGACCAAAATTTTGTGTATTCCTCCCTGAATCTTTGAAAACTTTTGCTTCTTAGTAGTATTGCTGTCCTCATCCCTACTAGTCCCTACAACACTACCACACGCAATTTTTGGCACTAAAAACCACTTCATACTGCAGACATTCAATTTCCTAAATACAGAAAAAACTTTCTTTCCAACTACTTCCTGTACAAGAAAGAAAGAAAAGAATGTGCATGATCATGTGAACACCAATGGCTGGGTGTGAAAATTGCTGATCACTTTGAACAACACTTTTATAAAAACACTTGTTGAACCAAAAATTAAAAATTCATAATTTTTATCTTACCATTCGTAGGTGCATAATTGTAGGGGAAAATTCATAATAATTATGATTAATTTGTAATAGTTGGCATCTCTGACATATGTATCCAATTCTAAATTCTACCCGAATCTAAGTTTTCCAGTTTTACATTTTCTGTAATTCTAAACTTAAAAAATGACTTTTTATCCTCTGTATTTCTTTAAATTTTACGTTATTTGTTTTGATTATTTTTTTCTGCTCTCAGGTCATAATAGTCAATTCTCATAAGATCATGGCAGGCAGTTGTCTGCTAGAGATATTAAGAAGGCAAGGCTTTATAGGTTACAAACCAAATGGAGATGTCTGGCATGCTGGATGTATAAAAGTAATGAATATACAGAAGTATTACATTTCAATGCATCTTTGAAACCATATTAAACAACAGAAAACTATATTTGATTCTGTTTGCGAATCCCATTGAGTGTAGAAATATAGTTTAAGGCAATTATCTTGCAGCGATGTATACGTCCAAAATGGTGGCCATGCATGGAAGTGACATTTTGATTTCTTTACACTTGGCAATATATCCAGGGTACATTTCTTTGAAACCTTATTTCATTTATGTAATGTTCCCTATCCTGCCAAATCCCCTGTTAACCCAGAGACTATAGAATTCTCTAGCCAAATCATACAACTGGCACAATTTGTTGTTCATCTGTACGATAACTTTCAAAACATGTCTACAGATAGCAGCAAGATGCTACCACTGCCGCTGGAAGTTACCTTGATTGGCATCTGTTTTGCTTTGCTACAACTGCATCCACATATGTTTTCTGATCTGTTTTGCATTTGCTTTGAAGCTGTAAAGGTTGGAATTGAATCACTGCAAATCTTTATGAATCCACGTAATCAGTGATTATTGAAACTTGATTTTCAATTGGTATATTGAAAAATAGAAGGAAATAAGGCAAAAAAAAAGAGGAAAGTGTTTTTGGTTAATGAGAAAATGCAAGTTTTATATCACGTTGATGCAATTTTAGAACATGTTTAGACTTGGCTTTGCAAATTGGCATACCAGTATCTACATTGAATACAAAGAGGCATACATGTGCGGAGGTGATTTTGCAAAATGTAAATCATTAAAGCAGTCTCCTCTGCAAAAACTGGAATCAGTTCTTGGATCATGGTTCAAACAAGTGCATGCTAGCAACATATCCATGGATGGCAGTGGGTTCTGGGAGAAAGCGTTGTACTTGGCAGCTCGGCTTGGAATCGACAACTACAAGGCCTTGAATAGATAGATTGATTTAAAACATGCCACAACATAGTGTGCAAAAGTCTATCGGGAGAGTGCAAGTGTTAGCATCAATATTGTGGAAGAATGGAAAGCTGGAGCTCTCCTTAAGGAAATGGGCTATGAAATGAAAGACCTTTATAATACTGATGAAAAAACAGGGTTGTTTTATAACTTGCAGCCTCAGAAGACTTTGGCATACAAAGGGGAAGCTGCCTGGTGGAGTGAAAGTGATGCAAAGGCTTACAATTTTGTTATGCAGTAATGCTGATGGAAGAGACAAATTATCACCATTGGTAACTGCAAGATACCATAAGCCACACTACTTCAAAAACGTTAAGACACTGCCAACTCCCTACAAAGCTAACTGCAACTCTTGGATGATGGGAGCCATTTTTTATAATTATGTGTTGCAGCTTGATAGAAAGATGGGACCACAAAACAGTAAAATTGTTTTGTTCATCGACCAGTGTGCAGCACACCCTAAAATTGATACGGTAATTTGTATCACAAATTACTTTAATGTAAATAATTATTTTAATATGAATATGTATTTTTTGTGTAACATTGATTTCAGAGGTTTAATAATTGTAATTATTATTGGTAAATAATAATATACGGCTCTATTGAAACTGTTAACAATAACACAATACTGCAGCAAGGGGGTGAGTTGTTTATCGTTACCGGGAACCAGGAAGTTACGTAATGTTTCGCGCCTTTTCGGTAAAAAAGCTTCTAGAACATTCTCTAAAAATAATATGTATTAGTGGTTTTCATTGGATAGTAAAATAGACGCTAATGTTGGCGCGTTTTATTAGCCAATAGCAGTTCATTTATAATCTTTAGGTGTATCTTAAGGCAAGCCTATAAATAGCCATGCTCGAAGTTGGTCGCCCCGCAGTTATACAAAATTTTTCGTACACTACACATCGGCCGCTCAGTTCAACGGAATTCTAAGTACACGCAGCAGAAGTACGAGAAATCTTATAAAATATTCTAAAGTTAAATATACAAAGTTGAAGTACGTGAGTTAAAAGTGATAAGAAGTTATTATAAACAGTTTCAGTATGGCGATTATCTAGATAAATCTGTGAAAGTGTTAGTGCACGTGTGAGACAATAAAACATTATAAAATACATTTCTTCACTAGTAATTTTTGGATAAAAGATTCCTTTTCCGCTTCACAACCTGTAAGAAAAACATGCCTACCTAGATCAGATAATAGCTAGCCGGTGGACATTTAAAACTGATACAAATTGCTACGCCAGAGGAATCTACAAACAGAACAAATGAACCAACCAACGTATGACGTCACACAAGATGGTTTCGCGTGAAGTAAACACATATTTGCTCTCGTAAATTGGCTTCCACAACGTGGTACTACAAATACACAAATACAACACTAATACCGTCGCAAAATGTTGAATGAACATTAAGAATGTGAAACTTGTATTTTTTCCTGCAAACTGTATCAATAAACTGCGGCTTTTAGATTAGGGCATAATTGCCAACTTTAAATATTTTTACCGGAAGCAGGTTGTGCTCAAAGCAATTGCAATGTTGAGAATGGAGTGAAAGATGCAACAACAATCAAAATAAGTGTTCTCCACGCAATGAGCTTCATGGTGTGCTGTGATTCAACCAACCAGCCAGAACTGCTTCAGGAAAGCTGGTTTCCCTGTAGGGGGTCTTGATTTGGAGGAACCTGTGCTAACTGAAATGGATATGTTGGAGGAATCGGCATTGAAAATGGTAAACTTCACTGAAGTAGACTTCAATGACTATGTCAACTGTGATAATGAACTATCGATGTGTGAAGTACAAACTAGACCAAATTCTGGGTCAGCAGCTGTCTACCACAGAAGAAAATAGTGATGAAGGGGAACCTGAGCAACCAAAACATACATTCCATGAGGTGTTAAGTGGTTTGGGTGTGGTAAGAAGATACCTACATTCTTTCGCCATTGACAGTGAACATATAGTGATGTGTAACAAGCTTGAAAATGAACCTTACAGACTTAAATCAACAGAGAAAATTAAACAGGTTTTCATACTGGATTGGCTGAGAAAGTAATGTTTTGTAACTCTTGACTAGCTGTTACTCCATATTTATTCAGCATTCATTAATTATTTATTCAGTTCTTTGCATATAGTATTATGTAGCATGTTAATTTGAATAAAACTGCATGTGTGAAAGTTTTCATTGGTTTCCTTGATTTTACATTTTCCTCAATTTTACATTTTTCAGTGGTCTGTAGACAAATATAAAATAGGGGTTTCACTGTACCAAGCTTAGCATTTATCAGACTTTTTGCTTTTTAGTTATGCTGTCCACCGACGCACACAGAAACCCCTTTCTAAGAGTGCTTTATTTTGGGTTAAGGGAGCCTCAAAATATGTGTTTCTGGCAAAATCTCAACAGAATTTTTAGGTGGAATACCTCATCACTTCCTCTAATTTCTGTAAATAGTAGAGAACATAAAAATGAAGACTAACGACTTGAAAAATGTGAAATTCAAACGAATAACAAAGAATATCTTGGAAATGGTTAATACCACACAAAATTTTATTGGATATAAATTGTGTGTTTTAACAAGATCTACATTTTTTGTGCAGTAAGGCTTTGTTTATCTCTTATGGTTTATCAATTATACAAAAGTTACTCAGAATGAAGAGGTCTTCACAGTGCATTTCAAAGTCCAAGATTTACATTTTATTTGGTATGAAAATATCTTAAACATATGGTATTTTAATCAAAATCATTAGAGCCACTTCTGTGAAAACAACCAAAATTTTTCCATAGAAGGGGTAGTTTGGGGAGGGGGATTTTCTTGAAAATCTTTGTCGCATCCTTGGAAAATCCTGAACTTAAATACCAAGTTTGCTATTTATCAGACTCTCATTTTTTAATTATGCTATTCACACACAGGCAGATGCGTGTGCAAGCATGCATGCACACACGCACAAAAACAATTTTTTTTTAAGAGTGCTTTCTCTTTTATTCAGGGAGCGTCAATGTGTATTTCCGGAGAAATCTTAGTGATTTTTGTGTGGAATGCAATGCTTCCTCTACTTACTAAGTAAGCAGTAAAGAAATTAAAAATGGAAAACCATGAGCATAATAGAAGAACAAAATATGATATATTTATTAACACTTGGTTTGTGTAAAAAGAGGGAAAAGCAACAGAAAAAGCTGAGGAACATATTTTACTTAGGTAATATTAAATGTAATAATTATGAAAGGAGTTTACAGAACAAAAGTTTATACTTATTTTTGTGGAGTGTACTACAACTGGTAGATCTTGTAATGTTAATTATAAATAAAATATACTCTGTTAATACTTACGTACCACTCTTGTAATTAAGACTACATTTGTGATTATAAGTTGTGTATTTATAAATAAACATATAATATGAACGTTGATATTGTAATGAAAAGAAGCTAGAAACAGTGATGTGTATTGAATTTATTTAAAGGTGAGTCGGAATTGTTACACTAACATCACTTAAGTTTACTCACTTAACATGTTTCGGGAAACGGTTGTTCCCATCCTCAGAAGATAATTCGACTGGCCCGTGTTGTTGGTGTTTCCGTTTTTTGGACTGGATCCTGTGGTGGCATCTTGTGCTGGAGAAATGTACTTCCAGAGAGGATTTGGTGGCGGCAAATCAAAATTCATTAGATGTGTGTTGTGTTTTAGAATGGTGATCTTCTCCCATGCATCTAATTCGGCTGCAAATTTGGCTGGTTTGACTAATGTAATATTGGGTTTGACGTTGTGATTAGTGATCCAAAAATGTAGTGAAACTGCAGATTTGTCCATTTGTTTGTATTTAATACATCTCATGTGCTCCTTTAGCCCAGTTTCTAGGTTTCTTTTTGTCTTACCTATGTATACTTTATTGCAATCTGAACAATTGATTTTATAGATTCCAGCTTTTTTGTCTTGTGGAATGGGGTCCTTTAACTTGTTACAAAGTAATTTCTCTATGTTAAACTTGTTCTGTGGAGCTAGGCTGATGTTATGTTTCATGAAAATCTTCTTAAATTTGTGAAATGTTCCTGGGTGGTATGCAAATTTCTTGAACTTTAGCTCTTTATTTTGCTGGCTGAGATTTGTTGTGATTTGTACTCCACAGAACAAGTTTAACATAGAGAAATTACTTTGTAACAAGTTAAAGGACCCCATTCCACAAGACAAAAAAGCTGGAATCTATAAAATCAATTGTTCAGATTGCAATAAAGTATACATAGGTAAGACAAAAAGAAACCTAGAAACTAGGCTAAAGGAGCACATGAGATGTATTAAATACAAACAAATGGACAAATCTGCAGTTTCACTACATTTTTGGATCACTAATCACAACGTCAAACCCAATATTACATTAGTCAAACCAGCCAAATTTGCAGCCGAATTAGATGCATGGGAGAAGATCACCATTCTAAAACACAACACACATCTAATGAATTTTGATTTGCCGCCACCAAATCCTCTCTGGAAGTACATTTCTCCAGCACAAGATGCCACCACAGGATCCAGTCCAAAAAACGGAAACACCAACAACACGGGCCAATCGAATTAACTTCTGAGGATGGGAACAACCGTTTCCCGAAACATGTTAAGTGAGTAAACTTAAGTGATGTTAGTGTAACAATTCCGACTCACCTTTAAATAAATTCAATACACATCACTGTTTCTAGCTTCTTTTCATTACAATATCAACGTAATTTAAGACCAACAAGTCAAAAGAAGCAAAAGTTATAATTGGCCACCACGTGGAAAAGATACAAGTCATGGCAGAAAACAAGGTAAGATTAGAAACCCTAAATTTCAATACAGATTTCAGTGGAATAAAAAGTGACATCAAAAGATACCAAAAAATTGAAGAAAAGAGAAAAAACACATTTGCGGACATCCGTTTTTTAAACCTATGCATACAAAGCAAAGTCACACCAAAGTTTGTAAGGAGAATTGTAAAATATGACAAAAACAGCAAACACCAAACATCAGCCGATAAAAAAGTAATAATAATTGAGAGAAACAACCACTACGCAAAATTACAAAAATTGGAACTGGAATTATATGCTCTTCACCTTAAATTAACGGACACACTCGGCTACCCACTTTGGCAAAACATGCAATCGAAATTCCTCACTATTCTTAGCTACAGGATGAAAACAAAAACGCTGAAATTAAATAAAAAACTAGACATACTACGCCGGAAGCAACATTCATATAAACCTAACCTAAAAAATGAAAAAACGACGTCATACCCAGACGTAATCAATCTTTCAAATGTAACTTTCACCAAAGCGGAATTATCGGTATTAAACCTTGGCCTAAAAACATGTGTTGGCTACACAAAAACAACCGATGAAATAGTCGCAGACATTGAGATTGCTACTTACAACCTAAATGAAAATAGTAAAACCACTATAAAAAAAAATGTGAAATGGTTCTCCAAGAAATACAAGCAGATAAACATAACAATTTCCCAACCAAACATGTGATCAAAACATTAAAATCAAAACCAGTAGTATACACAAAAGCTGACAAGGGAAATAAACTAGTTGTACTGCAAAAAGATGATTATATTGCCAGAGTAGAAAATATGCTGCAACAAGAAAATTACATACAAATTCAAGAAGACCCATTAAAATTACATTTAAAAGCCTTCAATCAAACCATCCAGGAAAGCAAAACTATAACAGACACTGATAAATCTAGATTAAAACCAGACCACCCCACTTTACCAAGAATGTATGCTCTACCTAAAATACACAAACCGGGTAATAAGATGAGACCAATCGTCAGCAATATTGATTCTCCTACCTACAAACTGGCAAAATGGTTAGTACAGAGATTCTCTTCACTACCAAAATTCAATAGCAAAAACATAATGAATTCAGAAGATTTAATACAGAAGATAAAATCCCTGGAACTCAAACCAGAAGACAGATTAGTTTCCTTTGATGTCACTGCACTATTTCCAAGTGTCCCTACAGATCAACTCCTGCGTCAATTAAAGAAATGGCTACAGCAGACTAACCTACTTAAAGAAGAAATAGAAGACCTCATACAACTTACCAATTTATGCATTGCACAAAATTGTTTTAGTTTCAATAAGAAGTTCTATCAACAACCAACTGGTCTAACCATGGGCAACCCACTTTCACCCTTCTTGGCAGATTTATTTATGAGCTACTTAGAAACACACATAACAACTTCCTTTCCATACATGTTTAAAGTTTGGCACAGATATGTTGACGACATCTTCGCTGTTGTCCCTAATAGGTTCATACAAGACTCCTTAGCCTTACTAAACCTACAGAACCAATCAATAAAATTCACCATAGAAATAGAAAAAGAAGGCATGCTACCATTTTTAGACCTAAAAATCATCAGAGAACAAAAGAACCTAACCTTTGGCATATACAGGAAGCCAACACACTCTACTAATTACATAAAAAATAAGAGTTTCAATCCAAACACACACAAACATGCAGTACTAAACAGCCTAACACATAGACTGGTATATACCCCCTTAAATAAAAAAGAATACCTGTTAGAATACCAGCATATAGTAGACACAGCAATACATAATGGGTACAACAAAACAACTATTGACAAAAAAATTGCAAAATTCAAACGACAGATGCACATCAGAAACACAACAAATCTCAGCCAGCAAGATAAAGAGCTAAAGTTCAAGAAATTCACATACCACCCAGGAACATTTCACAAATTTAAGAAGATTTTCATGAAACATAACATCAGCCTAGCTCCACAGAACAAGTTTAACATAGAGAAATTACTTTGTAACAAGTTAAAGGACCCCATTCCACAAGACAAAAAAGCTGGAATCTATAAAATCAATTGTTCAGATTGCAATAAAGTATACATAGGTAAGACAAAAAGAAACCTAGAAACTAGGCTAAAGGAGCACATGAGATGTATTAAATATAAACAAATGGACAAATCTGCAGTTTCACTACATTTTTGGATCACTAATCACAACGTCAAACCTGCCAAATTTGCAGCCGAATTAGATGCATGGGAGAAGATCACCATTCTAAAACACAACACACATCTAATGAATTTTGATTTGCCGCCACCAAATCCTCTCTGGAAGTACATTTCTCCAGCACAAGATGCCACCACAGGATCCAGTCCAAAAAATGGAAACACCAACAACACGGGCCAGTCGAATTAACTTCTGAGGATGGGAACAACCGTTTCCCGAAACATGTTAAGTGAGTAAACTTAAGTGATGTTAGTGTAACAATTCCGACTCACCTTTAAATAAAAAATATAATATGAATTCAATATAATATGAACTTGCACTTGACTTTTGTGCCAGTGTCTGCTGGTTAACTGAGGTATCACAATCAACCACAGGATGCAAGTTGACTGTAAGCTTTCATTGAAGAAAAGTACCTCAGATGGAGAAACAAGAGAGCATAGAAATTGAGAGTGATAGGTATGCAATCATCTGCACATTCATTTAGGCGGTCAACATAGCAAGTTAAATAAGTCACAGTCGGTACTTTTTACTGAAATGCATACTTATAGTGTATAGTGCTTGCAAATATTTTAAAGAAGAATTGAAACAAACTGGAAATTTACAATTCATGAAAGGAATTAAACTCTTCTGGAAGGGTAAACAATGGCAATATACTATGACAAAGAAAAAGACAATTCTTGCTTTTAGGTTTAGTAAGATGTTAATAAATTAATGATATTATGACTTTGTCCAGTTTTTCAACTGTCACTCTCAGTTCACACTGTCACTGTTCTAAGTTCTTATCTGTCACCGTTTTGCTTTAATCCAATTCACTTCATTCACTTCTCTAAGGTGAACTAGTTCAATTCATTGTCACGTCACTTCACTTCCTTCATGATGCCGCCTCTTCACGCTGGATGGTTCACTTCACTCGGCAGTGGAACACAAGACCTCCACAACCATTGCTCTGCAGTAGCACTTGCTGCACATCACAGAAGCCATCACCAACTCACTCAGATAATCGCTCTTGATGTTGTACAGCAAACTCGCACATCAACTCGCTCACTAAACTCAGTCGACTCGCCTCAACTCACACTGACTGTTGTCTCATACTGACTCCATTCTATCGTGCTCAACTTGCTTTCAAATTGTCACTGCCTGACTGCCCGTGAGAGCGTTCGCTTATATAGGCAGTGGAATCTTCCATAGAAGGCTTTCGAACATTCTAGAACTATTTCGACATGCACTTTCTGGAGAAGGGGGGAGATAAAGCTTCCAGAAAGTTCTAGTTATCTCCCGATAACTAAATAGCATGCCTGGTGTTTGCGGACGCTAACTTGTTTAGTCTGACCGCTTGGCACTGGCCTCCTGATAACCTTGGGCATAGCCACTGCACATACAGCTGGCCTGAATACCTCCTCAGACCTGGTCGTCTTGAGCAGCTTGGTGATATATGGCAAGCCGATCAAGATGGACCACCATCAGTTTTCCTAGAGGTTGACGCCGAATGTGGCATATCACATTGTTAATAGGGGTGATTACCTTATATGGGCCATCACAGGAACGTTGCAGCTTCGGCGACTTCACTTTAGTCCTCGTTGGACTGTAGAGCCATACGAGGTCACTCTCCTGGAATCCAACTGTGTTCGCCAGATGGTCATAGCGCACTTTCATTCAGTCACTTGCCAGCTTCAGGTGCTCCCTGACTAGATGGTGGATGTCCTCCAGCCTATCCATCAGGACCCAACATAATTCGTTGCGGGTAGTTCAACATTAAGGGACGTGACGAACAACAGATTACAAGGTAGCCGTAACTCCCGTCTGAATACCAAGTTGGCCGGTGTCATGCCAGTGGACCCCTGTACAGATGCTCGGTAGACCATGAGGAATAATGGCATGTGCACATCCCAATCTCGCTGATGGCTAGACACCACTTTCCGAAGATGCTGCTCGACCGTCTTAATATAATGCTCCATCATTCCGTCCGACTGTGGATGAAGGGGAGCAGTGCGGGTCTTGTGGATCCCGAGGTGCTGTAAAAGCTCTCGCATAAGGTTCGATTAGAAATTGGTCCCCTGGTCACTGTGGAGCTCCCGAGAAATCTAGAAACGGCAAAAGAAGTTGCCCGCCAGTGCATTAACTACGGCCGAAGCCTCTTGATTAGGAATCGCGTAAACCTCCAGTCACTTGGTGAAATAGTCCATAGCCAACAGCAGGTAGCGATTTCCAGTGTATATCCTGGGAAAGGGACTGCCACGCGATTGCAATTCTTTCGAATGGTACTCCAACACTGTATTGTTGCATCCGGCCCCGACTTAGTCTAGGGTTCACGATTTGTCGCGCAGACGTCACGTTCTTGGCACCACCTCTACAAGTCGCTGCGAAGATGCAACCAATAAATTCGGCTACGGAGCTTCTCCAAGGCTGCGAAGCTACCCAGGTTCCCTCCGGTAGTACCGGCATGAATCTATTCGAAAACTTCTTAAACCTTGCTCCTTGGGAGTACCAACTGTTGGATTTTAGTTTTTCCGTCTGCGGGCTCCTATGCTCTCAATACACCGTTCCCGACCACCAGGGAGCCCCACTGGGCTCAACAGCTTTTATAAACCGGGGCCCTTTAGCGACGCCTGCCATGCAGGTCGTTCACCAGATTCTTTATCCGTCAGGATCAGTCCTATGTCTCGATCCGCCAGCTGCTCCCTCCTCAAGGTCTCTTCGGCCCAACCGACTGCAGGTTGCACCGCGACCGGGCGTATTGCTGCAACAATCTCTTTCGCCTCGGATTTGATACAGTGGTTGCAGTTTTCTTGGCACGTTCTTCGGGTAAGAGCGTATGCATTAGAATGACGCCTTCTTGCCCAGTGCTTCGAGATAAAATTGTATTCCTGCAGCTTTTGGACCCAGCGGGGTGTCTGTCGTTACAAATAACGACCCTAAAAGCCAAGTTAGGTGGAGTGGTCCGTTCGGAGGTAGAACTCCTGTCCGTAAAGGTACTTGTGGAAGTGCTTCAGGGTCTCTACAATAGCCAGAAGCTCTTGTCTTGTCACACAGTTTCGTTCCGCGTTGGACAGCGTTCTTCTGAAGTAGGCTATTACTTGTTGTTCTCCGTCCTGCTCTTGCGAAAGAATACACCCAATGCCGACGTCACTGGCATATGTGACCACGATGAACTTTTTACCGGGATTGGTTATCCTAGTACCGGGGACGTGTACAGGGCGTTCTTCAGGGTCGGAATGACGTCTCGGCTTGGTCAGACAACTCGAAGGCTCGTCGTTCCTGTCAGCTGTGTCAGTTGGCCTGGCGAAGCCTTTCAATCACTTTCTACACGTTGCTTAAATGATCCTCGAATGTCTTGCCTATAACAATGTCGTCGAGGTAAAGTACAAAAGTGTCGTATGTGAGGCCTCTCATCACAGAATTCATCAGTCTCTGGAACGTTGCGGGGGCACTGCAGAGTCCGAAAGGCATTACAGTGAACTGATACCAACCATGTCCAGTAGAAAATGCTGTCTTCCCCTTGTCGTCGGGATGAAGTGCCACTTGCCAGTACCCCGACTTCAGGTACAGGGTGCAGAATTACTGGGCTCCCGCTAAGGTGTCTACGGTGTCGTCAATCCGTGGCAGCGGGTAGCAGTTTTTCTTGGTGACGACATTCAGCTTCCGGTAGCACTACCGGATGACCACGGGCTATCGGATTCCTCTTTTATGCCACTGGTCTTCACGTCCGCTATCCGGTTGTCTATTTCCTTCTGCTTCTCCAGCGGGACACGGCGAGGCGGCTGTTTAATCGGTCGAGCATCATCGGTGTCGATGCGATGCATTACTATCGGTACGACCATTATCATCTTCTGATAGGCTGAAGGTGTCCTAGAATTCCGCAAGCAGGTTAAGAATGTGCTGCTTCTCGCCTCGCGACAGGTTCTCAACCGCCTCCGGGACAAGGTTATTCAGACGACTATCCAGTTTGTTGATGTTCAGTCGGACCTCGGTGTCTATGGCCGTGGCTATTATAGAAGCAATCGGCTCGCACTTCACCGACAGTTCCGCTAGCGGCTCCTGATGCCGGTCGGTGGCATTAAAGACCCTCACTGGGACGGTCTCCCGAGCCGGCAGCAGTGCCCTCGCGTCATAAATTCCATCTTGGTCGAGTCCTCCTCCGTCCACAATTATGTTCCTCGTTAGGGGGTTCTTTGCCCACGTCGTCACCACCCGCTCGCTCCACGGCTGAAGCACCTTTCGTTCGGTAAGAGACTCTCCGGTTGCAACATCTCTTCCGGATGGTTCAACGGGATCTCGTCTCGGCCAAGGTGCAATATGCGGCGCCCGACGTCCACCTTGGTATCGAAGAACCGAAGGACGTCCAGGCCCACGATAACTTACTCAGTGATTGTAGCAACGAACAACCACATATGTGCTCCTGCCAATGGTCAACTCCGAATAAGCTTCCTTAGTCACAGGCAGAGTTTCGCCTGAGGCGATTCGTAGCTCGTAGCACCTGACCGGTATCCTTTTTGGTAGTTCCTGCACCATATCGGGCCTGTCGATTGTTAGTGAAGCCCTCAGTGTCCACCAGCGCTATGCAGGGACGGTCCCAAATCCATCTGTGCGCTACCAGACCATCATCGTCGTTCCCAACCATGGTGTTCAACGTGAAGTGAGGGATAGGTGATAACGGTGCCGACGTGCCCCTCTTCACGTCGGTCCTTCGTAGCTTTCCTGATCCTCGTCCGGGGTGCGCTCGCAGTCCGCCCTTAATTGTCCGGGCTCTCCGCAATTCCAACACTTAATTCTCCCGCCCCCGAGCTCTACGACGGTTAAATTGTTGTGGTCGACGCTGATAATCGTCACTCTCGGCGCTCACAGCTCTGTCCGTTACCGGGGTGGCTCTTCCGGCCGTCAGCTTTGTCGTTTCAATGCGGAGGGCAGCCACCGGGACATCGTTGACGTTGCTGTGTACCGCCAGGAGGAGCTGTTTCACCTCCCGGTCTTTCACGCCGCTGATGAATACGTGGGCTACCTCTCCGGAAAATAATCTTAGTGGTAAATCCGTTAGGGCCCGGTGCGCCAGCAGCTCCATCTCTATGGCGAATTCTTGTAAGCTCTCACCCGGTTGTTGCACTCCAGCTTTCAGTTGGGCTCTGTAAGAGGCGGCCAGATAACGTTCTCCATAGCGCCCCTCCAACAGTTTAATCAGATCCTCGGACAATCCTCCGGCGAGGAAGGTGCGAAGGGTTTCCGCTGCTCCCCCTACAGGGCAGCCAAAAGCTGTGACGTCTTCTCTGCAGACGTCCAAGCATTGTATGTAGCAATGGCCTCAACTGCCGCTTAAACACCGCCCAGGATGAAGTACCGTCGAATTTCGGTGGCTTCACTGTTTTTTCATTAGGCGACCTCGTAGTAGTCGGCCCTTGTAAACCTTCGGTATGGATCTTCGCTTCTAGGACGCGGCGCATATTTTCAACTGCGATGTTCATCCTCCTCTTGCTTTGCTCCGTCTGTTGGCCAAAGAGCTTTTCTTGACGATTTAGACGTTCTAACATCTTATTTTCCTTCGTCTGATGGTCTAACAATTTTCGTTGTTGATTTAGACGCTCTTCCATAGCATCAATTTTTCCTTCCATGTCAGATTTAATTTCCTAACTCCTGTGCAATGTCGTTTTTCAACTCTTTTACTGTTGCATTTAACTCAATTTTACAAAGTTGATGTCACCACCGAGATCTGATTTCAATTTCTTCCTTAACACTCTTCACTTCCGTCCCCATCTTCACCATTCCAGATTTCACAATCTTTACTCCAGTTCCTACCTTGTACATTTCGGTCTTCATTTCTGTTCCCATCTTGGTTTTTTATCTTCAATCTTACGCCTGGAACCTGTGAGACTTTGTCCAGTTTTTCAACTGTCATTCTCAGTTCTCACTGTCACTGTTCTAAGTTCTTATCCGGCACTGTTTCGTTTTATCTAGTTTACTTCGTTCACACTTTCACTTCTCTAAGATGAACTAGTTCAATTCTCCGTCACTTCACTTCCTTCGTGACGCAGGCTCTTCACGTCCTACGGTTCACTTCACGGGAGTCGAACACAAGACTTACACAACCGTCGCTCCGCTGCACGTCACAGAAGCCGTCACCAACTCGCTCGGAGAATCGTTCTTGATGTCGCACGGGAAAGTCACCCGCCAACTCGCTCGTTCACTCAACTCACAGTCGACTCGCCTAGACTCCACTCTGTCGTACTCGACCCGCTTTCAACTCGCGACTGCCTACGAGAGCGTTCGTTTATATAGGCAGTGGAATCTTCCACAGGTCGTCGAACATTCTGAAACTATTTCGACACACACTTTCTGAACAAGGGGGGGGGGAGATAAAGTTTCCAGAAACTCTCCCGATAGTGCGCCCGGTGTTTACGCTGGCAAGCGTCCGTTATTTTGTTTACTCCAACCGTTGGGCGTCGACCTCCTGATAACCTTGGCCATAGCCGCTGCGTCACAATATGATAAACATGCTTCACATCTTACACTTCTTAATGAAAATGATTTCCTGTTTTCTGAAAGGCTAAAAATTGGGAAATAAAAGTATGATGAAGGAAACTTAGGCAAAGTTTGCTTTTAGGTTTAACGAAGATGTTAATACATTATAAAGCATACACATGTTTTGCACTTCCTCAATGTATGGAGGGGGGTTTGAAAAAAAATCTCTGCCCAAGAACAATGATTGGTACTGCAACACTTGTCCATTTTTTTCTTCAGGGTTTGGGTGTTGATTAAAAAAAAAACTTGATGAATTGTTGAAAATGGGGACCACCAACATCCCTGCAGAGATTACAGTGGTGGATAAATAAACTCTGCACTCTTTTAAAGCTTCCTGGAGTGCCACAGATTTTGTCACAGGCAGCCAATATCCTTTAAGGCAATTAGTACTTGAAACATCAAACTCTTGAAGTGTCTCCATAAAAAGAAATCTATGGGGGTGAGGTCAGGAGAGTGGGGTTAACCAGGCAACTGGATGCCTCTTCCAGTCCAGCTGTCAGGAAAACTATTCGGATTCTCTTGCATGTTCCTATCAAAATGGGGAGGTGTTATTATGCTTTTATTATTGTATCATTATGCTGGAACCACATTTGATGTCAAATTTCTAAAGAGATGTCTTTCAGGCATGCAGGCAGTGCATTAATCCAAAACTGAAGGTACACCGACACTTAAGCTACAGAGGAAGAATATATGGGTCAATTAAATGACAGCCAACTATGTCAGCCCACATGCTTACATTGAACCTGTGCTGACTACATGTCTTGAGGGCATGTGGGTTTTTGAAGCCCCATAAGAGGCTGTTCTGGTTGTTGAGTACATGCACACTTCTGGTGAAAATGACTTCATCAGCAAGCAGCATTGAGGACAAAAAATGTGCATTTTACACTTAAAGCTCTAATTGCCAGTTGCAAAACTGTAACCGTGGAGCCAAGTCCATTGGTCTTAAGATCTGCAGTTTCAGTGATATGGGTGAACCCATTCCTCCTGCAAGACTCACCAAATACTATTACTACTACTTGTATGCATAGCACGTTCAATTCCATGAGTATTTGTTGAAGGATAAGCCTGCAGTCTTTTGTGTACTTCTTGTTCAAAGTGTAGAGTGCATCAGGTTTTGATCTTCACCGGCATCCAGTGTATGAATGGATAGGGATCCAGTCTCTAGTAGACATCGATGGAAAGACTGAAAGATGCTATGATGAGGGTGTCATCTGTTTGGATATCTTTGACTGTACAACTGTGCAGCTATATGTACATGTCCTCTACCTTCACCATACATAAAAATACATACCATTATTCATCTTTTGCTGTAGAAATTGTGAATGGCCTACTTGGATAGTATAGAAAAGTTCATGTGGATGTATAGGTGGTCAACTCACTAGAAAACATACAAAGCAGTGAAATGGGAAACTAGTTTGTGTGCCTGAAGCTTTGCTGTGTCTCTGTAACCTATTTCTTCCAAAGCTATGGCTTTGGTGGGCATACACACACACATACACCATGTGGAAGGGAAGTTATTACATTAATTTAAACCAGTTACAGATCCCATTATTCGGAAAACATTTTGTAACTTCTATTCTTTATTATGAGCATTTCCTGCAGACATTTTAGGTTTTTCAAGAACATAAAACAGACATATTGGTAATGTTACAAAGTTTGGTGGCCCATGGTAGCAGGGGTATCACTTTCGCTTTCAAAACCAGTTGGAGGGCACCGTGTAAACAAGTTTCACTTTTTCAGTGATATGCATTTCATGAGTGTAAACAAATGTTTCATGTCTGCTACCTCTTAGTGATTGCATCTGAATCTTCCAATGATGCATTTTGTAACCTAAGCTCACAATCTATGGATATTTTTATCAGCCCATTCAACATTAAACTTTAAGTTATGCAATTGATAATGATTTAATGTAATCAAAGAAATCATCTTTCTGACATGTAAATACAAAACAACTACATCATTAGGCCCTTATTGGATGCTGAAGGCATTTATTCCATTTTACACTGTTCTAGCACAGGCCAATAGCATGCCATCTGTACTTGTTATTTCGCTGAAACATTACAGCACCCTTTCATTGTGTTTGTTTGGATTAAGGGTGCATGGGAAACTAAACACCTAGGGTGGAATTCTCAAACGTTCCTAAAATACGCTCTTAAGGCTTCCTTCGTTAAGGACGTAATAAGGAAGGTACCTCCCTTAAATGTGAAATCGTACTCTTGAAGTTTCCTTACGGTTACCTTAACGAAGGAAAGAACCAAAGGTCTCCTTCTACTGCCGGAAATAGTCGACATCCAAATAAAGATAAATATTCCCACGTGTTAATCGTAAAATTAATACAATGCACAAATAATTACTTTGGTATAATAAATACATTCATAGTTTGATGCCATTATGCATTCTAATTAAAATTTGTTTCTAATAGCACACTGCATTTGGGTAGAATAGGAATGGAAGTTTAAAGGAAAATTAGTTTATGTTGGCAACAAAAGCAACGAGTTAGCAAGGTCCCGCGCTTCTCGCGTATCTGTAATCAGTGTGTTCTTGTAATTGTGTTTGAAATGGACAAGAAGCGATTTTCAGAACAAGAAAAGAACTTTCTGTTGCCTCTTATAAACAAATACGAGAGTGTAGTGGAGAATAAGGAAACAGACGGGCAACCGTTCACGAAAAATGCAAAGCTTGGACCGAGATACAAGAACGGTTCAATTGCGAATCGGACCATTTGGAGGTTAGTTACCCATTCCTGCTTTTTAATACCACATTTAACAGTTCTTGATTTCTTTTGTTTGGTTTTTTTCATTAGTGTGACGAGTCAGTTCTTACCTTCTATTGCAGAGAACCGTTACCCAACTTAAAACATGTTGGGACAACATTAAAACCAAAAGAAAGCGACAGTTGGCCGCTGCCAAACGGGACAGATTGGCAACAGGTGGTGGTCCGATACAAATATCAAAAGATGATGCTTTCATCCTAAATGCAACAAATGTAGAGCTTGAGGATGCCTTGGATAGCGATACGGCTATGCTGCTTACATGTAAGTTGCAATAAATGAAATCCATTTTTATATTATTTTCTGAAATTTATTTTGGGTGGAATATAATATGCATTAGCATCAAAACCTTCATCTTTGAGATATTCTTGTATTTTTATTAATCAGTTTCTGCTCTGAATAGCCCTATAATCTCTCCTGCACACTAAATTAAATGTAACTTATAAATGCTGCAGGTTTAAATTAACTTAAGTCAACAATTAACTGAAATTTATCCCATTTTTTTAAAAAAAATGTATTATTGTTTTAGGTGCATCTGAACAGAATCAAAACTATGAACTCTCTAGTGAAGTGTTTGTGCCTGCACAACCATTAGCCACAGTAGAAGAGTCTGCTTCTGCAGAAAATGAAGTCCCACAAATTGATCTAAATGGTTAGTTACATTATTATTATTATTATTATTATTATTAATCAAAAGCATTTGTAGCACAATTACTCAGATGATAAATAGGTAAAATGCAGGTACCTAATCTAAAAAAAAGATAATTATAGTAACTAATAAATGAAAAGTATGAATATTCTAGCATGCATATGTTACCCCACCAGATCTGTTATTAGCATCAACTTTACAGAAATGTTCAGTAAAGTAAACCTTTAAAGCCTGCATATGGTTCAGCAGCACACATCTTCCAGTGTGTATTAAAACTCTGAATCAAAGCCATCATAAATATTAGAGTTAAATGAATGCAAGCTGCAGTAAAGTCTTCAACAACCATGTCCAAGTGGTTGTTAAAATTACCTGCATAGGTTAGATTTACTTACACATCCCAATTTGTATGTTACACCTGAGGTTGAAGTAGCGCGCACGCGCACATGCACACGCACGCGCACACACACATGCGCACGACCACGACCACGCCCACGCCCACACACACATACACACACACACACAGAGCTGTCACTAATCTAAATGTAAAGTAAACCTATCCAGTGACAATGCTTAACACCCAAGTGTAAATGTTAGGTTATGTTAACTGACATAGGTTCTTTTAAATACAATTTGAGAGTTGTGTTTGCTTTATTCTTCAACTGAAAGTTTAATTTTTCATGTGCTTGTTTCTTCCAAGTAAATTTAAAAGCATGTTAGTGCTAATACCATAAATGACAGAAGTATATCTGCTTCAAACTCTCCTTTCTTACTCATATATTAGGCAAGCTCAATAGCAATACTTGCTGCCCACCTATCATACCACATCTGTCTCCGCAAAAACTTCCTATGATGCTTCCAATGAATGGAACTGCATTTGTGTCAGTACTAACTGATAAAAACCATGAAAATAGCTGGGCAAACAACAAATAATGCTTTGTTGGTATGCTATATAATTAACTTCATCTAGAGCGCTCCATTAGTAATCTTACAAATTCACTATAGATTTTATTATTTCAGTAAAACCCTAAGATAGTGTTTTAATTAGGTAATTTACTTCCACTTAATTAGTGCTATATCTCTATTAGAGGTAATGTAATTTTTCAAGATGTACACAGAAACAGTATAATATTTCTTGTTCCTTAAATTATTCTGTTAAACTTGCTATAGCCATCACTGTCAACACTTATATTGCAGCAGTCCTTGGCATATTAGCACCTACTTTCTCCTTAAATTTATTATTTTCTTTTCTATTTCAGTTTCTTCAGAACCAAAAACATACAAAAGAAAATTATTGACAGCGCGGCAAACAGCAATTAATGCTGAATTAGATGTGCGGCTTAATAAGCTTAGCAAACTTACCGATGGTGAGCTTGAATTGCATCAAATAAAGAAAAAGAAGGCAGAAATCCGCCAACAAATGGCATTAGAAGAACTGGAGCAACTTCAACATAGCAGGGAAATGGCAAAAAAAAGAACAAGAGATTAAAATTGCTACAGCTCAGCAAAGATTTGATTTTGAAAAAAGATTGTATGAGCTGCAGACAAAATTTGCAATAGAGAAGCACCAAGCTGAGATGGAATTATTGCTGAAAAAATGATTATGATTGTGCCTTATGAATCATAATAATGATTCTTTCTGCATATTAAAAAGCTAATTTTTTATCACAGAAATGTATATGTTGTATTTCTTTATTAATCCCTTATTCCATTTTTCAGCAATTGGAAATAGGAAATATTGGAAATTTGAAATTGGAAATATGCAAATATTGATGTCCTTGCCAATTCTCCATGTCCCTTGAAAATAGAGCACACTATTTCATGTGGTAAATATTATGTTATGGCATCTTCATCCTCATTGTTAAAATGTGTGTCTGTACATGGTATACAAGGAAGTAATCATGTGCTTCAATATATTCAGATGAATGTGCTAACCCTGAGAATTATGTTTACTGAATTACTGAACAAATTGTTTGAAATGTCTGCACTTTTGTATAGCATTTACTTACATAAAACATTAAATGGTGTTTACGTGAATGTTTTACTCCCCAGATTAACAATAACAATGTGTTCTGAATTCAATTTTTTAACAGTAGCAAAAAATAAATATAATACAATAACACAATTCAACTGATAAATTATAGATAGGCTTACAAGGCTATATTTTCAGCCCATGATAAATATAAAATAAAAGATATCATTTAGAATAATTGCTCTCAAAAAAGCAGATATTTCAATCGGACTAGCATATTCAATAAGATGTCTGTTTTGCATAGGTTAAAATAACACAAACAAAAACTCACTTACAAAAACCAGGGTCCTTTGTCAGCACAGTGGAAATTGAGCTTTATCACTCATAGAAGTACTGAATTTTGCATTATTGTCCATTTCTTCTACATTTTTAAATCTCTTAAGTTATTAAGCTTATATCAACTGACTTACTTTATAATGATATATATGTAA
The DNA here is from genome assembly GCA_030765065.1 of Deroplatys truncata. NCBI lineage: Eukaryota > Metazoa > Arthropoda > Insecta > Mantodea > Mantidae > Deroplatys > Deroplatys truncata. The sequence continues at coordinate 516,839,385 of CM060990.1, forward strand.
CACATTCTTTTTTAAATCTGCACCTGAAGATTCCATTAAGAAGGAAAATAGAAAATATCTATTAAATGGGGCCCCATTTAACCGTTGCATATGGGTCCATATGTGTTTTTTGTTTATCATCATTGCAACTTGTCACTTTTCTGAACTAAATATGCATTAACTGGGCTTACCAAAGATTGATAATGCAAGCATAATCACAATAATATTAAGCACTTCAGAAATCCATTTTAAAGTGTTGAACATATTTAAAAATTTTACTGTACTTTTCTAAGAAGAAAGCAATAAAAGCAAATGTTAATACATGAAATAAATCAAAGTAATGTGTTGATACCAATCACAATGAATCTGTAAAACATAAAAACTTTGCTTGGGCTGTTAGAAATGCAAAAAGATAATTTTATATACTGCACACTGAGTAAAATTCAGTTTCTCAGTATTGGTATTATAAAATCACAAGTTTCTAGAAGCACCAAACTGCAAAAACATGGAGATTGCACCACATATTGTAGATTGCATTAAGATTTCTTTGTGCCATGCATGTCTTGAAAGTCACATTAACTGACCTGCCATTCAGTAAGGGACTTCTGTGGAATGAGAGATGATCGCACTCAACAGTTTACATTTTTAAATTAGGTTGCTACTAGCCCAATTTGATGAATGAGAATTCTGTGCTTTATAATTTCTGTAACAGATAAATACTTATGAACTTCGAACACCTTTACATTCAGTACATGGCAAGGTGGAAGAGTAAATGGGATGTATAGCTCAAGAGATGGCATGATAATTTGCATTGCAGTTATACACTGTTTAAAAATATGGAAGTGCGAATAATGTGGTTTTACAATATGTACACAACTTTTAGCAATGCACAAATCAGTTTACATTGCTTATGTTTGGAAAAAGATTTGCTCAACTTAGAATATATGTTGACTGTCATAGTCAGAAAGTAACATATGACTATCCAGTGCTCTTAAATGTATTTTTTTAATTAGTGTGACAACACTTAAAAACAGTAGGTACATGAAGTGAAATGTGTTTTAAGCAACATTTTTTATTTCAGTTTTCTGTTACATTTTTAAAAATCTGAGTGCTAATAAAATTAAAATGTAGAAAACTAAAACATCCTTACTGTTTAGAACAATAAATGCAGCATGCTTTAAGACAGTTAATTACTGACTTGCTGCTTGGTGATGACATAGCATTGTAACCAGAGAACATGTTGACTAACATTGTCTGTGAACAAAATGGCATATAATATGATGTAGTTGATGATTATTAAAGTGCACTGCTGTTGCTAAATAAATGCATATACAATATAATACAAAACATCACAGTTGTAACATTTAACTGATTAATTTGGAGCATTGTCAAAATGGCGCTGAATGAATGTTTGTTTAGTTACTCTGCCTCTGTCTGTTTCTCTTACATTAAGTGCTTCTATGACTAGGTTATCCCAGTCATGCTCATTCCCTTCCACTGGAAAATCTTGGGGATCCCAATGCCCTGCCAATATTGTGGAGAACGGCACATGCAGCAATTATTCGAGTGGTTGTTCTTAGCTTATTTCTAAGCTTCTGACAGAGGCAAGGAAATCTACGCTTAAGTACACCAAATGTTCTTTCAACAGAAGTCCTGGTTGGAATTAGTGCACTGTTATAGCGCTGCTCAGGAACTGTTTGTGGGTCTTGTACTGGTGTATAAAGATATTTGGTTTGGCGGTAACCCCCATCACCAAGAAAAAAGGAGTTCCTGAGGTCCCTATCCTCAAGACGTACCTCAACCCAATATTATCAAAAATTCTGGAATCGTGTGTTGATCCAGGCCATCGTATTACTATATCAAATATCTGAAGCTGAGGTCCTGTTACAGCTTGGACATTTAAGGACATCCAACCTTTTGTTTCGGTACACCTCTGCATTTTGACCTCCAGGGTTTATAATGGGTATGTGTGTACAGTCTATACATCCAAGGGCATTTGGGAAGCGCCTCATATAAAAAAAGTCAATTTTCACTTGACGTCTTCCAGCTTCAGTCTGAGGAAAATGTACTACATTAGGTAAATGTCTTGGCAATCTTTCTGAAATATCTCATGATTCTGCAAGCACTTGCCTGGCTGATTTTTGACAGATCCCCACATACAATCTGCAATTTAGAAATAAAGTACATTAAAGCAACGAGGATTTTATTAGAATTCCATATAAATTCAGAAAATAAGCTAATAACCAAACAGTCCCCAAATGATAGAAACCTAAGCATTATATAACCTATCTAACAAGGCCAAAAAAGGAAAGTTCTTACCTGATAACTTCCTATAGCATAAAATCTCAGTGCAGTTGTCAGTCTGATGACTGGGGGAACTGGCAAACCTCTGTTTGTTTCAGGTTCTTGCAAAGCTAGAGGCATTATATGATGCACTACTGTATTTTTGGAAAATCTAAATCTTCTCAGAAACTGGGCATTACTGTATTTGTGTAATGGATTCTCATAGTCTGGAAATAATTGTGGAATATTCTCATACAAGTCGTCGTCCATTACATAATTCATAAACTCAATAAAATCATCTGCAAGCAAAGCCATGACGTTATCTCATGCACCAGTATAACCTCTAAAGAGCATGAAGGAGAAACAAAGGTAGTTCTTTAGCTTCCTTCTGTCTTTAAGGAAAGGAACATTCCTTTCCTTCTTCTTTACAGTAAAGGAAGCTTTATGAATAGCAAAACTAGCCATGTAAGGAAGGTTTAAGGCTATCTTACAACTCTAAGGATTCTTCCTTCCTTAAATACAACAAGGGCGATTTCAGAATTCGAAAAGCTATGTAAGGAGGATTGAAGGTGAAGTTTAAGTGAAGGAGCTTCAAAGGAGTATTTGAGAATTCCACCCCTAGTCACCTTTCAGATAAAGAAGAGGAGTGGTGTAGGCTATGTTTCGTTTATGTATGGAAGGCCAGTTCAGATTGCATGACCTTCTTCAACCTGTTTGCAATGTTGTGACACTCTGCAGCCACATTACGTCTGTTAAGGTGTAAGTGATTATTATTTAAAAATCCTGCGTGATGTCACATACTTACTATCAATTTATGTCAGATATAGGTTATTCTACTCACTTTTCCAGTAACAAGCTATTATCTTTATACCATCTCGCAGAATTAAACATCTAATTTGGAACAAAAACTATTTGTTTTTCTGTAAACGGCTAATCAAAGAACAAAATGCTGTTATACCATCCTTATTTGTAATACTTCAATGAAGCACATATTTGAAGGAATGTACTAAGTTCCCTTTCACCTGGTGTATATATATACACACCGTATTTTATGGACTATAAGAACTTATACTCAGGTGCAACTTATACTCAAAACTGATATTTAAATGTCCAGGGTTTGATTTAAAATTTCCGCCAGTCTTAAAAATGGCCGTATATTTGATGCTATGGGAAACCTATTGCTATCGGGCAACATTGGATTTAACTGGCAGCAGCAGTGCACCGATGCGACGAACAAGAGTTACAGGGATTCACAACAATGCTATTAATGTCTACCTACCACCCTGCCATCACAAGCCATGTACACTGTCTAGGCTACAATGTGTCATTGTAGTCTGCAGTGCCATGAACTTGAATTGAAAGTGATGTGTGTTATTGGTAACAGTACAATATTTTGATAGTAGCCAGTTTCACCATGGAAAAAATAAAGGGCATTCATATGATGCAAGCTATATACTGAAAGTGTGGCATAAGTAACGCTCTTGATGACAGTGAAGACCATCTTCTATATGAAGAGGAGGACAACAATGACAATGGAGAGGGAGAGAAGAAGAAAGTTCAGATGACAATTTTCTGGGGTTTTAAAGGTCAATTCGGTTTTATAAACTAATAAAAGATGAATTTTTTTTAGTCTGGCTTTGCAATCTAATGTCAAATGTTATTTTTCAGAAAAGTTTCTTAAAAATTAAGATGTGTCTTATAGTTCGTAGCATTTTACATCTTATAGTCCATAACATTCGGTAATGAAAACTGTTTAGCAAAAAATGGAGCATTTCTCAATAGCAAAATGTAAAGCCACATTTAGCAAAATAACAACCACATGGCTATGCAACAGGCATGTTCAGATCCTACGTGACCTGGATGCAGCCACTGAAATATTTGATAACTCTTAAAATGCAAGACAGCTCGGCAAGGTGACCATACAAAAGTCCAATTGAATAAATACTTGCCACTGAAAAGGGAGAAGATTCCCATAGAATCAATATACTGTTTGGTTTTTTTCTATGTCATAATATCTTGCAGCTATTATGCATCACAATGGTAAAATCAGAGTAGATTCCTTTGAACGAAACTGTTAATTTTCTTTTTCATACATATTTGTGTATTGCAGTACTATTTTTTATGTTGTATCATATGAAGTGACCTTTTTGTTTTATTCATCACAAAAATTATATTTTCATGAAACATCTACTCTAACTTGTATTTTGGGGGTGTTACCGCTAGTGAACAAAGTTCATTGATATTGACATTGTATAAAACTGATAACAAATGAAGTGATTGCATGTGTTTCTAATAATATTTCAGATTTATTTAATGAAATCTGTTTTCTAAATTTGCTAAAATTTACTTCTAATCTTACCACTCACATTGAGTATACTGATTCAGTGCATCATATTATGGACACCATTTTTTCTCCATCCAACAAACAATTCTGAAATATCTAAACTTATTAATAACTCCTAATCTAAACAGATTCATAAGATTAAAATATCTTCTAAGCTTCTGAAATAATGTATGAAACTCTTAGAAATATTGGTACAAAATTTAGTAGGTATTCAGTATAATCATTCCAGTGTGTTTAAAGAAATAGAGTTACCTAACCAATTCACAAGAGGAGGATGATGATATACTAAATAATTGAGGGGTTCAGGTATAAAACATGGTAAATGACATCTTAGTGTTTTGATAATTGAGGGGTTCAGGTGTAAAACATTGTAAGTGACATCTTAGTGTTTTGGAGTTATTGAGAAGGCAAACATTTACAAAAATATAACTACTCCTTTAGAACAGTCAGAATTTAATACTATCCTTACTCATTATTTGAACTTTGCATTAAGGCACTGCTAGTAGTATTATACACAAAATATTTTTTTTACTTATTGAAAAGCACCAATATTAATTAGTGCAACACATGACAAATGGTATATACCATGTTATACATGATTATAGTATACACTTATCAGAACTGCTTTCTTACTTTCATTTGCAATTTAAGCAACATAATATTATTAATGAAGTGAAAAAAACATTAAATTTTATTAGTCTTAAGGTTTAGCCATTTTCAAAGATCATCTTCACTGTTTTCATCATTTCCTTTGGTATTCTCAGCTACTTTTAATGACTTGTAATATGCATGATGGACTTCAGGTATATACTGGAAGCAAGAGGGATCATTCTTTTTCCTTGCATCTATGGGATGGGGACTTTTGCATAGAATTGAAATAGTACACCTGAAGCTTTCAAGGAACTGCACTGGTCGACCTCATCGTCTTAGTGATATAGGTTCCAATTTTCCAGAATAGGAATCTGACACATACATTATTCCTTGATCTGAAACTTATCTCCAGAAGGTGTTGATGGACTCTGATTGTTATTTTCCTGCATGCATGAAATCTTTAAGAACTCATCTATGGTCATTCGGTGCACAATATTTAGTTTCTTTTTCTGACATTTGGCCAACACATCTTCCCATTCCATAGGTGAGAATACATACTGACAGTAATTTTGTACATACTTGTTCGTATGTACTTGTACACACTCTTTCATCCGTTCCTCTTCAAGCAGTTCCTTCATCTCACATGTAAAAGTAGCCTTGTTTTTCTGAACAAGAATGGATACTTAGATTGTAGCAGAAGAGCTTCTTTTTGTAAAAAGAGGACTGATTGAGAGTTAGGTGTAGGAAGGGCTTGCTCAAGGTCAGAGGTTATTCTATAAATGCCCTTATCATACTCTGACTTCTGTAGCTTGCCTGAGGACTTCTTGTCCTGCTTTTGCTTTACAGTGATGCAACTTTTGCTGATCTAATAAAGGTTTCAACATCTCTTTGTCATTTTCCAATTTAGCCTTTTATATACTTATGTTAAAGGTATCGCACTTGCTGCAGGTGTCTCATTTTGAATTTTCAAAAGATAGCATAAAGCATTCATCTTCTACAAAAGCATGTTTAAATTGGCACTGGATACAGGAAGCTTTTTAAGTTTAACACACTCTTCCTTGTATTTTTCATAACAAGAACCAATTGAGTAGTCCATGCTCATGAACTTTCTTTTCGGACTATCAACTCTTTTGTAATGACTAGTGTTTGTTGGAGCCTATCTATGAAAGCATTCACAAATGTAATATCTGCTGATGAATGCTTTTTTTGGATGATGATGGTGTTTACCTCTTCCATCTCTTCAAGGGGTGTTGCAGCCTTCTTTAATTTTAGATGTCAAACACTCTTAAATGCTCCCTCCTTTTTTGCAGTCCATGAATATTTAGAAAAGCATTTTGCACACAATACATTTTCAACTACATGACATCAAAGTCTTAACTTGTGCTCCTTTGTAATGAACTGTTGTTTTCTGTTTTTCTCTTGGTGTCTAGTACTTGTATGCAACTGTAAAGATAGCATTCTGTAAATCATAACTTTCCATATGCCAAAAGTTCTGAAAAATGTCCCTTCTGCCTTTTTCACTGAATATCTGAAAGCATGCGTTTTTGCAGTTACAGTCAGGAGCCAGCCCACGATTTTTACTCTTTTGACCCTTTCCTTATTTCTGAAGGTAAGGCAGACTTTGTTCTGAGCTTCTTGATTTTTTTGTTGCTGATTCCAACACCTCTTTCTTTTTCTGCCACGCCTTTCTCCTTCAGTATCAGTGTCACGAGTACTAAAATCGTCCTAGAAAAAGCAATAAAGTATGTATATATAACATACTTAAATTAAAATTATTTATTCATAATAAAAACCTTAATTTTAAATCTGCACACATATTTATACCATCTATCTCCCCTCCTCGAATGTAATCTGCTCAACCTGTGCAAGTATAACATGGTATTTACAGTAGATATCTCAATGCATGTACAACATGGTAACTACAGTAGATACCATCATACACTTGCAAACTAAAAATGTTAGGTTACAATATGTTCTTACCTTATTTTGGCTATTGCCAGTATTGTGCTCATTTCCATTTCCCTCTTTTCAATAGTTTGGGTCTTCATCAAATTCATCACACTCATAATCACTAGCTAGCAGCAGTTCTAGCATTGGAACATTGAACTTCCTTTTTCATACCAAACTCTTTCTCCTAGCAGCCATTTTGTTTCACGTATCAGGTTTTACATGCAATGGCTTGGAATTACCAGGATAAATGAGTCTATATAATTCTTCCATCTGTTGAGATATTGAAAAACTAATTGCTCCTTTCAAACCAGGAGGTAAGATACCACTTTTACAATGAATATCTCAATATTGCTGAAATTGTTACTCACCATGTTTTACACCTGAACCCCTAAATTATTATACTGAAGTCAATCCTTCTCTTGCAAAACTTGAGAGTTATACTGAATCACTCAGAAATTTTTTGGACTAAAATAACATGACTTCTCCTACATAACATGATTTTCATAAAAGTTACACTTCACAAATAACTTATGTAAATGTGAAGGGCATTTATAAAATCACAGGAGTGTTTTTTGACCTGTGTACTGCTTTTGAAAGTTAAAATAATAACACTTTTCTAATCTAAATTATTACAGAAGGGATATAACAAACATGCTTGATACAAGTATGAATATAGATCTAGTAGGTTAGGCATGGGTTACTATAATACTTGGCACTGAGTCCCTGTATTGTTCATACTCTGTAAATCAATTGCCTATCTTAACTAATGTTAAAACAGTTTCCCATACTGATGACACAACAGTGTTGTGTTGGGAAGTTTCAGTAGATCAATTTACTTCCAATATTATGATAGACATTCACTTAAAAACTACAAAATGCAAGGTATAATTTAATGGGCCCAATTTTACAAAAGAGAAAATAATTATATGTAGATTAAACACAGACTCTTATTGGAACATATTTAAAAAAGGAGAGAATTATTACTGTTGTTTCACTGTATACTTATAAAGTAATCCTAATGCTAAGAAACTATTTTTAAGAACTGTGATGTGCATTTAACCAATACCAAAAATAAAACAAAATGTATATGTGAAAGGGAAAAGCAGGAAATACCCATACAAGAATATATTTACCATTGGACAAATGCTATTTAATAAACATCTAAGCTCATTACAAGCATTAATGGGACCCAGACTTAGAAAGGAATTAACAAAATATTATATTTAAAATGTGTATTATTCACCTAGAAGAGTATCTTCTGACTTTATAGTTGTCACTATTTATCAAAGTTGTTGTTTACATTTAACTACTCTGACTAGAGTTACAAGGGTGGTCTGAAAAGTTCTTGGCCTCGCCCAGAGATCACAGCACTAATCGCATGATTTTTTCCCCCTTACGTTGGTACATGTTTTAGTAGATGCCACATAAAATTGCAAGTCATTCCAGGCAGCAGTTGACTGTAGGCAGGTGTTTGAAGCAGTTGTTGTGCACGTGTTGTTGAAAATGGAAACAAATTGAATATCGTGCAGTGGTTAAATTCTTTGTAAAAGAAGGTTTAACACCGACCAAAATCCATTTGCGGCTTGTAAATCTGTATGGTGACTCTTCACCTTCATTTTCCACTGTGAAGAAATGTGCAGCCAAGTTTAAACATGGCCATGAAAGCATCCAAGATGATCCAGGCAAAGGATGTCCAAAAACTGCAACCTCAACGGAAATCAACAAAGTGCATATATGGTTTTGGAAGATTGGAATATAAAGGTGCGTGAAATTGCTAATGCTCTAGGGATATCAAAGGAACGTGCTGGTCACAACTTGCACCAGAAATTGAACATGAGAAATCTTTGCACAAGATGGGTGCCATGTGTGCTCACAGCAATCACAAACACATTCGCATGACGCTTTCCAAAAAGTGCTTGGCAGTGGATAGAAGCCTGTTCTTCAGCTCCAAAGAAGCCGTGGATGGTGCCATCGGCGGGAAAGATCATAGCGTCGGTGTTTTGGGATGCGAAAGGAATTTTGTTGATTGACTATTTTGATAAAGGTAAAACCATAACTGGAGAATACTACTCTCAAGTTCTAACAAAACTGAATGCAAGCATTCGTGAAAACAGACCTGGCTTAAAGAAGAAGAAAAAAAAAATGTTTTCCATCAGGACATGCACCTACCCACAAGTGTCTTGGCAATGGGGGAAATTGTGGGATCTGCACTATGAAGTGCTGGAACATCCACCCTATTCCCCAGATTTGGCTCCCTTGGACTTCCATTTATTCTAAAAACTGAAGAAATTCCTTGCTGGTCAGTGCTTTTCGTCCAATCAAGAAGCTATTGCAGATGTAGATGGGTACTTTGCAGCACCTCCAGAGGAACACTACAGAGAGGGAATAATGGCATTGGAACACCGCTGGATGAAATGTATTGATATTACAGGAGATTATGTTTGAAAATAAAAACTTCTTTGAAAGCATAAATTGTCGTTTGCACTATCAGGCTGAGAACTTTTCAGACCACCTTGTATACTCAGATTATAGACTAGCTTAAGAATAATTTGCATGTTAAACATGACACTGCTTGACACAAGTTCACTGTATACTAAATACTACAACTTACTCTTCTTGTCAGACCTATAGCAATATAGCAGTTTTCTCCAGGATCCACAATCTCTATTTCAAAGTAATGTACTGTTGTGTTAAGAGGACTTCTGGCTTGTGCTAGACCAACATCTATTATGCTTTTACCCCGACCAGTGTACTCAAGGATCTAAATGAACAAAAATTGAACTATTAATCAAAAGCCACATATGTCTGAATTACACATTGTGGCAACAACAACAATAATAATACAATAATAATAATAATAATAATAATGATGTGTAAGCAAATTACAACATGGAATCCTGTTAGTACACTCCAGAGTTACACATTTTCCCATATATGATGGTTCCAAATGCACTGAATACTATAAAAATGTTGTCTTAGCAAGTTTACTTGCTTCCATTTACTATGTTCAGGTTTTGAGAGCACTCATTTAATATTTTGGCCAATTCCTTACTTTTCAGGCAGAAAATTGCAACTAATGTAACACAAGTGGCACTAACTGTGTGAGAGAATGATTTAACTTGGCATGGTACTGCAGTAGATAGCTCACCAATGTGAGAGTGGTATCCCATTCAGTAACAGTAGCCTCTTGTGCTGACAACAGTTATTTTATAAACGGTATTAACTACATGTTTGCAATGGAGAAAAAGAAGTAAAAAAGTAGATTGCAATCTGAATATAAAACATGAGGATATAGCGTAGATGTGGAACATTACTCCGTCAAACATATTTGTTAGTAAACGTAAACTGATTGAAACTGCTTTTGAAAAAGGGAAAAGTGTATTTGTCAGAGTCAGTTTCCAGAGTTACAAGAAATACTACTGAAGTGGTTTACAAAAGTGCATGCTTCAAATGTGCCATAAGTGATACTGTGGTTTGATCTCATGTGATAAACATAGTAAAGAAATTGGGACTTGATTCCAAAGCATCCAATGGCTGGATTGAAAGACTCAAGGATCAACATGACTTAGTTTATACATGTGTATGGGATGAAGCTGCTGCACTGCAAGAAAATGCTGAAACATGGATAACTACAATGCTTCAATCAATTTTGCAAAACTATAATCCTGACGATATTTTCAATGCAGAGAAACAGGACTATTTTTCAATCTTAAACCCTGGATTATAAAGACACAATGTTTTATAGTGGTAAACTCAGCAAGGAAAGGCTTTAAGTTCTGTTGTGCTGTAATGAAATTGGAAAAGCATGCTGACCACAATGCTTCAATAATGTGTGATCTTTTCCAAATAAGTGCACTTCCAACACTAAAGTGTGAATAACATCTGCAGTATTTTAAAATTTCTTAAGTGCATTGTACGCAAGGCTGGGCATAAAAAACAGGAAAACTGAACTCTTAAATGACCAGAGTGTAGCTCATCCACCAAATGTATCCAATTTCCAATTTGAGAAATACTTGTATAAAGGTAATTTTCCTCTTGGCAAACTGCATGGTTAAGCTTCAATGGTTACATTAAGGTATAATACAGGCCGCCCATGAAGTCCCAATACATTTTCATGTTCCTGGTCTGCTAAAGCACAATAAACACTATATTGGGATAGAGTAGGACCTTATAAAAGCCTAATGCAATTCAACATGTCCATCTTCATTATCAACACAATACAATTACTAGAACAATCTATCTGGACATGCTGCAGTTGTTTCTGGAGCACAGTTACAGTAGAATGGTATCCTTGCCTCTGTCATTTATTAGTAAGATGGGGCACCACTCCACTATGCAAACACTGTGCAGGACTACCTGAATGAGACCTTTCCTAATCAGTGGATCGAAAGAATTGCTCTCGTTCCTCCGACCTCACTCCCCTTGAATTTTTTTGCATGGAGTTTCATCCAAGAGCTGAGTTTACACAACCAGGGTGCCAGATAAGCATGAGCTGAAACAATGAATAAGATTTGCATGCTTACTAATAAACCCTCAAATTTTACGGAGGGGTTTCGTACAACGACAAGGCAATGGGAACAGTGTGTTGATAATGAAGGTGGACAAGATGAACTGCATTAGGCTTTATAAGGTCCAACTCTATCCTAATTTAATGTTTATTGTGTTGTAGCAGACCAGGAACATGAAAATGTATTAGGACTTTATGAGCACCCTGTACAGTGCATGAAGCAAATGCTTAAAAAGAGGCTAATACAGAAAGTGTTGGCTGCACTGGAATCATTGATGAGAAAAATCACTGTTATGTATTTCATTAAGGCTGCCTGGGATTCTGTGATACATGATACCATTTGGAACTTTTGGTGAAAGTACATATGTTGTTTCTACCCGTGAGATATGGTCATCCTATTTTGGAAATAGCATTGACTTTAGTCTCAACTTTGGTTTCTATTCTAAGTACGTTTAAGAAAGTTCCTTGGTCATTTTTTAATGAGCCAGGGTGTTAATTCAACAAGGTACAGCTTTATTATCACATGTTCTAGACAGTATGTTACCAGAAACTGCATGAAGACTCTCATTGGATGCTCAGTAATGACATCACATTAGGTAACTTTTTCCGAGAGTGAAGGATGGCACCAAATGGCAGGCAACTCTCTTTAAAAATGTATGTTAACACTGATGACCTTCCAGTGTGTGAAATTATGAAAACAGATGAAATACTCAAGGAACCAAAAGTAGAAGAGTCATTGCAGGATGAAAGTGATAATGGGCCAGATGTTGAGCCTATTCCTATGGTATCAAAATTGACAGAGGAATGGACATAGAAAAGTGATATGTTAGTAGATTTGAAATTGATGACACAATGACTTTACTAAACAATTTGGACATGCAACTCTGAAACTAAAACGAACAAAGCAATCGTGCATAGATATGCATTTTAAAAAGTAATAATTCCACTTTATATTCAAATAAAGTAAGCTATGTATTATTAAATTCATATTATTATAAAAGTTCTTATGTTGCAAATTTTCTGTTTTCATGAACACATTTTCCTCTATAATATTCAAATGTTTGGGTCCCTGAATGAACTGTACTGACAAGATTCCACTGTATTACCATCTTCTGGCTCTTTCTCAACACCTAATTCAGCAACAATGATTAACACCTAATGTATTCACCAGCAAAATAATACTCCAGCTACTATTCCTCAATTTATGCTACTCCTATGATCAGCCTAAACCCATAAAACCAACATTCATTCACTTATTGACTTTTAATATCCATTTATTTTTAACTTGATACAAATATTTTCTTAAATTCCTTATTGGATATTTACTCCAAAAATTGTGTTTATTGCTACCTACCTCAGATGTTAATCAAACCCATTTTTCTTTAATCAATTACTTTCTTCAACCTCTTATTTCTGGACAATCATATAGAATATGAATAGCATTTCCATCACACCTTCATAATGCACATATATTTTGCTCCAGGTTTCTTTAGTTCCTTTTATTCTTCAAATTTCTAACTAAGCCAAGATAACCCTTTCCTCTCCTTCTTATTACATGTCATTATGAACTTTCACTCATACAATACCCTTTTAATTCTTGATGTAATACCAAAGAGTACAGTATATAGGAAATAAAATACATGAACTTTCACTATTCTAGCAATAACAGAGCATGGTCTTAAGGAAAATGAAATGAATCAGTGCTATATTCAGGATTACCAAAAGGCAATAGGCTACTGTAGACAAACTCATAAAGGAGGGGGAACAGCTATATTAGTCTCAAACACAATAACAAGCATCAAACCACTAACTAAATAAAAGAAAAAAGCATTGGAAAAGCATGTTAAATAGTAACAATAGAAATTCAAAGGGAAAACAGATAAACTATGTCATTGCACTGGTCACCAAGCAGTACAAATTTCTTCCAAAATCTAATATTGATACTGGATCAGCTTAATAAGGAAAATGTTGTGATATTAGGGGATCTGAATATAAACAGGGATGACAATAGTAGTGATTATAAACAGCTGGTTATCTTGCTAATATGTACAAACTCCAAATTGCAATAAATGAACCAACAAGAGTAACCGATACTACTGCAACTATTACACATAAAATTTTAACAAACTTACCTCTGGAACAATATCATACGAATATAATAAAAAGTCACTTATCAGATCATTATGCATTGCAAATACAAATCACTTTTACAATCCCGGTAATACAAAATCTTAAAATAGTGAGAGAAATTAAGAATGCTACTGTAATGGCTCTTTGTGCTATGTTACAAAACGAGCAATGGATAGAAATTTATAACGAAGTGGATGTTAATAAGAAATGGGAACATTTTTATACCATATTTACTATAATTTGGATATTGCTTGTCCATTAAAAAGTAAGAAAATAAAAACACACACAGGAAATCAATGGACTAATAAAGATATAATTATAGCAAAAGCAAAACTAAAAGATTATTATAAGTATAGAATTACAAAACTAGATAAAGATAAAGAAACATTTATAAGCTTTAAAAGAAATTACAGAAAATTAATAAAATGATCTAAATCAAAATACATGCAAATCTAATTGAAAAATCACATAATGTTACAAACCGCATGGAATCTTATAAATAATAAATGTGGTAAAGGCAAAAGTCAGCACAAAAATATTTAAATAATTAAAGGTAACAACATAATTAGAGATCCATCAGAAATAAATAACATATTTAATACTGGGTTTATTGAAAATATTAATATACTACTAGGCAAAAAAAAAAAGATACCACTTTAAATTGCATAAACCTAAATAAACATAGCATCTCTAATTCGATGTTCCTTTCAGAGATATCTGAAGAAGAGCTTATAAAGGTGATAACATGAAATTTAGAAATATACCCTAAATGTTTAAAAAATTCTATTGTAAAATCCTTGTATAAAAATGGTGATAAGCACTCACCAGAGAATTATCCTCCAATAACATTGGTCTCGTCACTTTCAAAAGTAATGAAGAAAACCATTGCTAATCAAATCATAACATTAGTGGAAAAACACAAGATTTTAAATAACTTTCAACACAATTTTAGGAAAGGGAGATCAACAGAAGATGCAATAGTAGAAATAATTGAATATCTTATTGATAGTTTAGAAAAATAGGGAACAAAATAGTTGCATATTTTTGGGCCTAAGTAAGGCTTTCGACTGTATAGACCATGAAATATTATTAACTACAACAGTATGGGATTTGCGGAGTACCATTTAAACAAATATGTTTATACTTAGGTAGCAGAACACAAGTTAAAATTACGCATAAAAGTAATCAACAAATAAAGGAGTACTACTAAATATACATTCCATGAAATATGGCATACCACAGGGCTCAGTTTTAGGGTCCCTGCTATTCTCTAAATATATGAATAATATACCATTGACACAAATGGGAAAACTATTGTATATGCAGATGACACTTCTATAGTAAACACCAGCGAAACGTTACAGAAACTACATACTTATACAAGTAAAATATAAAACAAATTTTGGAACTTTTTAAGCTAAACAACCTGCACATTAACGTAAAGAAAACAGGATTCATGAGCCTTCAGAAAATCCAAAACAGAAATGAAACCCAACTAAATATTAATATAAATAATGAAGAAATTAATGAGGTAAACTGTTCTACCTTTTTAGGAATAATACTAGTTAAGTATTTCACATGGGTCAAACAAGTAGATGAAGTCTGCAGCAAAGTAAGTTTATGTATATTCTTATTAAAAAGAATGGCAAAAATTGTTGATATAAACATATTAATGAAAAAAGTAAATAAGGAGTAGAAAAACCCATTTATACACTTCACTGAAGTACATAGTGCCTAGACATGTTTCGAGAGTCTGTTGCTCTCATTGTCAGCTGCTGAACTACTGGTTGGTGTTTGGTTGTCCTGTGTCTGCCTGTTCTGTCTGTCCGTGGTGGCATCTGGTGAGTGTTTGATATACTTGCTAAGGTTGTCTACTGCTAGGATGTCCTTATTCTTCAAAATGTAGACTTTCTCCCTTGTGTATAGTTCCATAGGATTAAAGATTTATTTTAATAGTTTACCTTTGGGTTTATTTCATGGTTTTGCTCCCTAAAATGGTTTGCAACAGCTGATTTTTCATGAATTTTGACATCCCAGCAGAAGACAACCTTAGCAAGTCAATCACTCACCAGATGCCACCACAGACAGACAGACAGACAGAGGACAAACAAACACCAACCAGTAGGTCAGCAGCTGACAATGATGACAATACTCTCTCAGAGCTTATCCAGGTACTATGTACTTTAGTGAAGGGTGTAAATGAGTTTTCCTATTTATCGTTTACTTTCATTTGAAATACTTTACTGTCAACTACTTCTATATTGTTACTTATTATTACTTATAAATATTAATGAATTCTATTATGGATTAATATACCACATTTATCATATGGTGTTACACTTTGGGGACAAAGCACCAGTACACCAAAAGACTTTTTATACTACAGAAAAGAGCAATTAGGGTAATGGTACATATAAAGCCCCATGAATATTGCACAAATTATTTCAGAAAATTAAATATTCTAACTTTGTACCCTCTATAATTCTTTGAGGTAATAATATATCTAAAACATAATGAAAATCATAAAAAAATTAATAGCCAGATTCACTACCATTTCACCAGAGGTAACACATATTTCCATATAACTTCACATAGATTACAATTCTTCAAGATGAAACCTACTGTTCCGCTTGTATGTTTTTTAATAAACTGCCAATACATATTCAAAAACTAAGAGATATAAAAACATTTAAAAGGGAAATGAAAAAATATATGGTTCAAGGATGTTATTACTCAATAGACGAGTATATAAATGATTACATTTTAGTATTGTTTCATTTTTTGTAGTATATTTTATTAAATCTTTCTATTAGACAATTCTTGTACATTTTAACTTAAGGACAAGCTTTGTCATACAAGGGCAGTCCCAGAAGTACCCAACCTGAAGTATATATAGCGGTTGTTTCAAACAAATGACTATGGTAGAAAGTACCATCCTTATAAAGCTTAAGTTTGAAGTTTGATGATGCTATGTTGTTTAGTAATTGTTTGGCAGCCATTAATAGTGAACTCTCTCTGCAAATTTGTAGTAAACATGGATAAAACTGGCCATCGTTATGTGATACAATACTTTCATTTGAAAGGTCTTAGTCCAACTAATATTAAAGCTGAGCTAGATTCTACTCTGGGGGAGTCTGCTCCTTCATTTACAACAGTAAAATATTGGGTTGCAGAGTTTAAGCGAGTCCGTATGAGCTGCCAAGATGAACATCACAGTGGTCAACAAAATGAGGTGAGCATGGCAGAAATTGTGAAGAGAATCCACAAAATGGTATTGGATGACCGTCGACTGAAAGTGCGCGAGCTAGCAGACATCGTAGGTATTTCAAAAAGTGCTGTACATTGCATACTAACTGAAAATTTAGACATGAGAAAGCTGTGCGCAAGATGGGTGCTGTGTTTACTCACAATGGAACAAAAACAGCGGCATGAGGATGTTTCAGTCGAGTGTTTGGCAATGTTTCGCTGCAATAAAGCCGAGCTTTTGCATCGATTCATAACCATAGATGAAACATGGGTCCATCACTTCACACCTGAGATGAAAGAACAAAAACAGTGGATTGAAAGGGGAGAATCGGCTCCAAAGAAGGCAAAGACAGTTCCATCTGCAGGCAAGGTCATGGCGTCAGTTTTTAGGGATGCTTGTGGGATAATTTTCATTGATTATCTTCAAAAAGGAAACACAATCAATGGCAAGTATTATGCAAACTTATTGTAGCGTTTGGATGATGAAATCAAGCAAAAACAGCCGTATTCAGCGAAAAAGAAAGTTCTGTTTCATCAAGACAATGCACCAGTTCACACA
Organism: Deroplatys truncata; assembly: GCA_030765065.1. Taxonomy (NCBI): domain Eukaryota; kingdom Metazoa; phylum Arthropoda; class Insecta; order Mantodea; family Mantidae; genus Deroplatys; species Deroplatys truncata. The sequence goes on from CM060990.1 coordinate 516,856,974, forward strand.
TCCATTATCACCATGGCCAAAATCAATGAGTTAAAGTTCGAATTGCTTCCTCATGCACCCTATTCGCCAGACTTAGCCCCCTCTGATTATTTTCTGTTTCCAAAGTTGAAGAAATGGCTCGTAACAATGAAGAGGTGGACACTGCCAACAATGAAGAGGTGGAGTTTGCAGAACTCGACGGTTCTCACTATAAACAGGGTATCGAAGCTATTGAACATTGCTGGGAAAAGTGTATCGAGCTGAAAGGAGACTATGTAAAGAGATAAAGATGTTTTTTCCCAAAATTTTTTGTTTTCTTTGTTAGGTTCGGGTACTTTTGGGACAGACCTCGTAGCTAGCAAAAATAGGATTGTATATAGGTAGAACTTAATGCACTGTATTGTATAATGTAACTTGTTTTGTACTTAGCATTTTCTTGACAATGCCATGAGTTCATGCAATTTTAATCGGCAGATAAATAAATGAAATGAAGCTTTCCTCACTTGTAGCAGCATACATAATTTGTCTATCAATATCTTCAAATCTGGCTGTAATACTTTTCCAAATATCACCTATTAAATTGGCTTTTCTCAGCCGTATCTCCCCCATTTCAGTTCATGGCAATTTATGTCCTACTTTTCCTAAGCCACTAACTTCTCTTAAAAAGGATTACTGAAATTCTAACCACTCTTTCAGGATATGACTATGGGTTATCTATTGCACTCTGAACTAATATTCATCATCCATCATCCAAAATCTCACACTGACCCTGCCCATTTTTAACTGTGCACCAACACTAGCATCATTTAGTAGAATACTTAACTTGTGTACTTTTGTAAAACATATACAATATTTTATTCATTTGTTTCCAATCAATTATATATCTATTCCATAGGCCTGACATGATTGCACTAGTACACCATATACTCTTGCACCAAACTACATACCATATTGGGTGCAAAATATAAACATTTCCTTAAAAATTACATTGTCAATCTCTCCTTAGCTGATGCAAACCTTTTCCAACTTTCTGACAGATCAAGATGCTAAACCTTATTCACAAATAGTAGAATAACTCTTAACATTCTGGATGCTAATATCATCCTATTAACTACTTTTCTTAAAACACATAATTTTTGTCTTTTCCTGAATCATTTTCAGACCAAATTCCTCACAGCATATCCATTTCAGAAATTGCATTCTAGAGCACACTACTGAACAGGATGCAGCCAGTAAGTAATTTAAATATAATAATTCAGGAATCTCTAGATTATTTGTCACTAGCATATGCTTGTTAACTTTCTGCAACACTGCTAATATGTCATTAACAAACAAATCTTGGAGCTGTGCAACTTTCTTAGACATTTTGTTCTCCCTGTATATGACTCAGAATGTGTTGTGCATTACATATATATATATATATATATATATATATATATATATATATATATATAAAAAGCCTTCATTTTATGCCAAGGCTGCAGATCACATGAATGTGAATGCTCCTCACACAGTCTACTACACTGCAGGGTTTTCCGTTCCATAACTCCCATGATACTTACTCACAAGTGTTAATAACATATATGTAATGAGTACTAACCTTGTTATAAGTGTTATTGAAAGTGGTGTACATCTGCGTGAAGACATTCTTGAAATCGTCCGATGAAATTACCATTCGCACGCATAAGTTCTTCTTGCTTAATGTTCATAATTTCTGCTTTTATATTGTCCTTAAGTTCATCTATGGTGTGGGGAATGTTCCTATAAACTTTATTTGTTAGCGTTTAGCGATCCCGCAGTTCTAAATTTATTGACCAAACATCTCAGTGTCTCTACCCAGAACTGGATAACCAGAAAATTGCTGCTGAAATTGTCTACACACCTGTCCACATGATTCAGTTTTCACGTATGTATCATACATAAAAATACGCTGTTCAAGCGTGAATTTGTTGGCAGGCATTTCCGTGGACTAATAAGAGAATAACATTCCTAAGGAAATCACACACAACACACATATTGTCGAAACACTTCACAACACGAAAACAAAGCAACAACTGAGACAGCTCACAGCTGATAAACATACCCTTGACACATCCTGCATTGCTCAGCTAATACCAAGGTCACTGCCATCTTGGCTGATAAGCATATAAGGCGATTGTGGCCTTGGCATAAAACGAAGGCACTATATACACACACACACACACACACACACACACACATATAAAACAACTTATGAAAATGTAAATTGATAACACACTTAAAAGAGCAAAGTATGACTGAATTACTGAACAAATAAGTTGTATTAGTATTAACATTGCAGTAGATATCATAGGTAGGTAAATCAGAATAGTTAGGCAACCAAATGAAGAAATAAAGCCACTGGTTTCAAAGGAATTGCTCAAAATATCAACCACTAACATTAATGCATAGATGGCATCAGCATAAAAATTATTCTTCAACCATGCTAAACATTCCTGGTTCATTACGAACTACATCACTGGCTGCAATGATGTTGGCAACTAATGTCTCTTCAGAATCAAATGGTGATGAATAAACTGTAGTCTAAAATTGAAGGGAAGAAAAAAACATGGGATTGAGATCCACAGAAGGAGGTGGCCAGGGCACATAGGACTGCCACTTCCAATCCAGCGATTGGGGAAAATCAAATTAGATGCTTGCATACATTTATAGTATAATGCACAGGAGCTCCATTGTGTTGAATATGCAGTTGAGTACGAACATTAAGTGGCACTTCTACCAAAAGGGCTGGCAATACATAATCCACAAATGTCCATAAGTATCATCATGCAGTTGATGAGAAAGAAAGTATGACCCAATGACATGATGAGAAACCCTGCAGCCCATATGTTCACCATACACAGTTGTTGGCTTTTCTGCACAGTGGAATGGTGAGTTTGTATGCCCATATGTTATTGTTCTTGGAGTTCCAAATCAGCCCATCCCTGGTAAACGTGGCATCATTGGTGAACAACGGTAATGAAAACCAATCCTGTGGCTGCCTTAAGGCCCATTCATAAAACTGCAAGTGTAAATTAAAATCTCCTAACGTTAAGGACCACCCAGGGTGCCAATAACCTCAGCAGTTGTGCACAGTAAAGCAATGCTGAAGCTGCCACTGCTGCTGCTGCTGATTGCTCTTCCAGTGTACACAGTACATTTTCTTTAAACTCTGGGGTGCGACGAGTACCTTTTATACTGCAATCTACTTCATTCAGCACCTAACTAAATTTTTCCAAATGCTGATATATAGACTAAAAAGTAGTCTGATGTGATACCATCTACTGTGATATCTTTTGCTGTAAAACCAAGCAGCTATTGAAGAATGACCTCCTGCTTTGCAATAAACAAGCTGCATTATCAGCGGGTTCCGAAAAAAGTATAATGTTGCTCCATGTACCCTGAATAGGTATTTAGCTGCTTCAATGTAGTGCTGCTTTGTGTTGAAGGCAAATGGAAAATGTGAACGTGTCTACATCAGAGAAGGCAGTAGTTACCTAGATCTGTAATCCATTGTAGTCATGTGAAGCCATATGTTCAGTGTACACTGAAGCAATTTTGGTAATGGTAAAATTATGCCAATTTAAAGAAATAAATAGACCAGGTTGTACTATGTGCCTAGCAGGTGTACCTCATTTCTAACCTATTTACATATTTCATTCTCATACCGATTTATTCACCTAAATATCTAATTACTTTGAATACACAGAATTTGGCAACTTGGCTTTGTAGACCACTGGTTTCGTATCTCACACTGTCTAGAAATCCTCTACTGCCAATAAAATCTGTAGGAGGAGAACGGTAGATAACTTATTCATAATTAAAACTCTGGTGGATAAGTATTTAAAAGAAAAAAGGGGAAAATTATACATGGCATTTGTTGATTTGGAGAAAGCGTATGACCGCATTGATTTAAATTTGTTGTGGCACAAATTTTTGAGGAAGGGAGTAAGCCAACAGATGGTGAATTTATTTAAAGCTCTATACAAGGACAACACATTCTGTGTGAAAGTAGGAGTAGGATTGGTGACAAAAGAAGTAAACCAAAGGAAGGGGCTACAACAAGGATGTAAATTAAGTCCAGTGTTATTTAATCTGTACATTGATGATATCCTCACTGAGATAGGAAGGAATAATAATTGGTTGCCTACGATAAATATGGTATCAATCCCTGGGTTATTATTCGCTGATGATTTAGTGATAGGATCAGTTTCAACGATTAATTTGAAGCAGTCCCTACAGCAAATGAATAAATACTGTGATGAGTGGAATTTGAAAGTAAATCAAGAGAAGACTCAAATTATAGTGTTTAAGAAAGGTGCCAAACTGAGCAAGTATGAAAAGTGGAAGAATGGAGAGAAGGAATATAAAGTGGTCAGAGACTGTATATATTTAGGGGTTAAAATGGATGGGGGTGGAAAATGGGAGAAGCAGAAGAAACTGGTATTGACAAAGGGGAAAGGGGCAATGGCAGCGATTAGAGGGTGCAAATATAGAATACCAGATATAAATGTTAAATGGCTAGAGAAAATATATAACACAGTAGTTGAAGCAAAAATGTTATATGGTAGTGAAATATGGGGAGTAGAACGAGGCTGGGAAGAGATAGATATGGTACATAGGAGTTTCTGCAGAGAAGTTTTAGGCCTGCCAAATGCTACAGTTAAGGAATTTGCTCAAATTGAAATGCAGAGAGTGGGGGGGAAAGGGGTAATAATGGAGAGAGCTCTTAAATATTGGTACAGACTATTAAATTTAGAAGAGAAGAATTTGTTGAGACAGTGTTTGGAATTCCAAGAAAGGAGCTTAAAGAAGAATGGGTGGAGTTATAGTATACAAACCAATTTGGAAAATAGTGGTCTAGGGGAAATCTGGAGAAGGAGGGAAAATAATGCTAAGGGTTTTTGGAAAGAAGCTAGGCAGAGGTTTGAAGATATAGAGATACAAAATTTATTTAGCAACATTGGGAACAAAAGTTCCTTAGAATCATCTATATTAATAAAAAATGTATGGGCTAGAGAACAGTATGTGGATAATTCAAATAAGGAACAAAGAGAAAGTATTGCCTGGGCACGAGCAGGTATATGGAGATTAATAGGAATGAGAAATGGGTTCCCACAGAATCAGTGCCCAATATGTGGGGAAAGAGAAGATTTAGAACATATCGTTTTTGACTGTAAAGGTACACAGCATTGGAGAAAGGTAGCTATAAATGGGAAATGGTTAAAACGGGACAGGAAAGTAGCTTTAAGCAAGATTTTTAACAAGGATAGTAAAAAGGTAGGAGAATACTTGTCCAAAGTTAAAAAGAAATGGTTATGGACAATAAAAAGAGATGTAAATTAATTTCATCAAGTGATGTTAAGTTATGTAATTATTATATTATTATTATTATTATTATTATTATTATTATTATTTTTATATATTATTACTATAAGATTATTATTTTGGTATCATTACTATTATTTTTACTACTATTTGTATTATTATCATCATTTTTTATGATATAATAAGAGTGTAATATGGGTAGAATATGGCAAGATAACAGCTTGGGCTGATGTATAGCCATATTCTAAGGAAGATTGCTAGCACAAATAAATAAATAAAATCTGTGCAGAGTTATTCATTTATGTGCATGGGGGGGTGTGGCTGATAAGAGATAGGGAAAAAATGGTCTGTGGTTGCTGTGAAGTTGCAGGCAGTAACATGAAATGCATTAAGAGTATGCATAACGTTTACTGTGATGGACACCTGTACACATAAGCTGCTCCAGAAAGTTGAAAAACCGATAGTAAAACTAATATCATAATTATTTCAACTTTGGGAGAATGTGATAAACCAATCTTGCAGATTTTCTTCTGCAGTGTAGAAAGCTAAGCAAAATTAAGGGAAGACAAAGGTATTAGGTTTTGGAACTTAACATCTGTACAAAAGTAATGTTTATGGAAAATAATAAAGAATAATGCAAGAAAATAAAACTCAAGCTTTTCCAGGTCCCAATCCAGAAAATATTTATAAAAGCTATTGAAAGTGTTTGCCTGTAACATCCCTGAAGAGGATGCATCCTAGGAAAGAATCTTGCTCTCTTTCAAATAAATCTGGAGTGGTACAAATTGTGTTACAGGCAGCCAATATCTTTGCCATCAACTCGTCTGAAACAATGGTGTTTCAAACACTAAGCCCTTAAGATTTCCCCATAAGATGTCTACAGAAGAGATGAAAGCAGAAAGCGATGGCAAAGCCGTATTACCACCTCTTCCTATCCAATATCAGGAAATTTGTTGAGATGATATTGCACAATTACAGGCACATTTTCAAGAAGCTCAGGCAGCACATGCATTACAAACTGGCAGTTAATATAATCATTTAATCACACAGTAAGAAGGTATGGACCTCTCAAATGATCAATTATGCTAACTCACATTTCACACTGAACCTCTCCTGATGGTTTACCTTAGTGACTGCATGTGGATTTTCATAATCCCAGATGTGGCTATTCCTGTGGTTAAGAATAAATCCATCTCTGATGAAGGTTGCCTTCTCTGTAAAAAGTACTGAGGAAAAAATGTCCTGCTACTCATCCTGCCACTCTATGGCCCAGTTGCAAAACTGCAACTGAGGGGTGAAGTTCGCTGATTCTATGGCCTGTACTTTGAGGAGGTGGTTTCATTATACATTCATCTACCACACAGTGATATTATTTGTGCCCACGACACGTGTAATGGTGCAGGTAGTTAACAGATGAATCTGCTTGAAATCTGTTGAGCACCTCTTCTTCAAAGCAGACAGTGCAAAGTGTTTGTGTGGAACCTGAATCTGGTTTGTGTACCAAGGAGCTTCTAATTTCTTTCAGTTGCTGGTAAAGAGACTGAAAGATCAAGCAAAAAGGATGACATCTTTAAGGATATCTTTCATGATACAATTGTTCTGAAGCAGATGCACATCCTCCAATATTTCTATAAACAAATAGCATGTCTGCAAGCTCTGTACACAATCCTGAGACCAGCAGGTCAACACATAGAGGTTTGCTGTCCTAGTTCAGCACTCAGCCTTTAGGTAGAGACTTAGTTATATTGTCAGGATGAGGGCTAAAGGCTGGCAGGGACAGGTGATATGATATTGTTGCCAGTGGATGTGATGATCTACTATCATTACTTGTTGCCAGAAAATGTTTAAAATCCTGAAATAACACATTTCTTACAGTTATGATCTTGCAGTTAAAGGACAGGTCTGCAGCAATAAACAGACAAGCATTATTTCATCATTGTACTCAACATAATCAGTCATATACATGATCTTACCATCTTAAATAAAATATTTTATATGCCTAATAACTAAAGAAACTGAAATTACATAAATTTGAGAGAAAAAAAATAATAAAAAAAATTAAAGATACGCACAGGATTTGATCTTCCATATCTGATCAGTGCTAAAAACATCCTTTACCACTAAGCTAATACTTCAGATGAAGGGGATGGGTCTTTAACAGGTTTAACTCTTAGTACATGCAGCTGTAATCAGTGATGTGCTTATCCTTTGGAAACACGAAAAAAGCAAGTAACATAATTTTGAAAATGCAAAGCTTTAGCAGTCAGAACCAATGTTTTCCCACATCTGAGACAGAATTGACTGTTTCAGTATTAAACTTTGCATATTCTTTGCTTTGCCAGTATCTAGTTTGTATTATCCTGTCACTTCAAAAGTTCTGCACAACTACAAACCTTTGCCCCATAGATTACAAGTGTCCTATCTCAAGTGTTTATCTATGGACTCTCTACCATCCCTAACAGTGTGGTTGAATTCTATAACACCCTGGTGGAAGGGAACATAAATATGAGTACCTTGTTAATACAATGAACCTTGGGATGAAAATGTATTATTATGGGTGTAAATATTGAAGTGTACTGCAAATTGTTGAACACAAATTGTAGTTTATTATGCTCATTGTAAGAAAAAACAAAGCTGTAATGCATTGTTTTACAGCAGTTGTTACAAATGTTGGCAAAGCTTTGCAAGTCTCAGCATGAACTGATGAACTTTAAGTAACATATCTGGATGCCCCCTGATTGCTGTGCCTGCTACCACGATAATCACTACATGCTGTGCCTCTGTGTTTACCAGTCTCTCATAGACAAGCAATCTAATGTATCCCCAAAGAAAGAAATGCAATGGCGTAAGATCTGGGGAACTCACTGTCCATGAACTGGTCCACTTCGACTAAGCAAACCTGGAAATCTTCTGTTGAGGGAATCTCTTACTATAAAGTGGGCAGGGACACCATCATGCTGGAACTACATCCTATAACATAAGCTGAGAGGAGTCTCAACCAAGAATTCTGGGAGCACCACTTTTTGGAGAAAATCCAAGTACTGTTGCCCCGTCAGGTGAGGAGGAAGCAGATAAGGACCCAACAAGGTATTGTTGACAATTCCTGTGCAAACATTTACTGCAAATCTGTGTTGCATGAGGGTTAACATGTGCACATATATGACTTGTTATATTGTTGAAAAATCCTCGTCTGAAATTTCCAGTCACTGCTGTATGTACCACCGGGAAAATGCACATTGAAAATGAAACTCATCAACCCCAATTTTCAGAACGTTTGCAAGTTTGAAATAATTTTGATGATCCTCATTAACAATGTTCCAAACCATGCTGACAACCTCACACCACAGCTTGAGTGTTTATTGAGCAACTTTTGGTAAACTACTCGAATACTTCCTCTTCTAACTCTGATGTATGGACTCATAGTCTCCTTGCACAAGTACCATCATTTATACTCACAGTACCACTGCTCATATTCATCAATCAATCACAAGAAATGTCCTTGGATTTGGTATTCATCTGTTAGGGAAATGTTGTGCATAAATCCTTTGAACTCTACTAATTGTGCTGGCAGAAACATATGCAAGATGCATGTCAGTGAGTTCTGGCCAAGTAAGATGATCGTTGCTTTAAGAATGAGAGCAGATATCTAATCCTATCCTACAGAGAGGTTGAGAAGGAACTAAATGAAGAGATTGTGAAGATAAATGTAGGAGGGGTATGCCCTCTCCCTTCAATTGTTTACTATGAGCCATGTTAATGGAGAGGGGATGAGAGGCAAGTCATAATATAAACAAATTACCAAAGTAGGACAACTCATCATTCAAGCAAGTGCACTGTAGAATCAAGTGGCTTGTCTGTATAATATTGTGTTTACATCCATAACAATGTATTTCCCACCCAAGGTTCATTGCATTAAAATACTCACATGCATGTTCTCTACCACCACATTAAAAATCAGCACTCATTTTGTGGATACCATGTATATACGCATATTGAATTAAAACAATGTTTTGTAGACCTAATGTACTATTGTTACATTAATGTTGCTGTAATACCAAAGAAGTTATAATACAGAATTTAGTTTCTGTGAAAGCTGTGTTAGCTCATTTACCTAGACAGTATATGTCTAGGTAAATGAGTAACCAACAAATGACTCAACAATTGCATATGAGATTCTTGCGCAGTTGGTAAAAACTTGGTAATGTTGCCTACTATAGTTTGCTTTCCCAAAGTAGTTCAGAAATAAGACAAAATTGCTCATAAATCATAAAAAGTTTAGTATTTTACTGCATATGAAGTATCCTTTATAGAAAGCTTTAAAGCAGCTGTCCCCAAAAGTCTGTAATTGGGGTGACACTAACCTGCAACACAGCCAGTCATATAGTCAATATTTATAACAAATACTAGGTTTCTAGTGCTAAAAATTTAGGCAGTTGATTTCTTTAAAAACAACAATTTTAAGCTTTTGCTGGTGAAAGGAAAGTTATGAATAATATATTTCATTATCACTGCTGATTTTAGATTATCTAGCAGCAGCAGCAGCAGCAGCAGCAGTTGCAAAGAATGGGTCTAAAAATAAATAAAAATAAATCTAAACTCCTGGTCTGCAAAAAAGGGCACCAAACTCAAAAGAGGTGAGAAATGGTGGCTTAGAGGGCAGTAAAGTTGAAATTATTACGAAATTTGACTACTTGCGGGCAAGGCATAAATAATATTGGAAGATGGGACAGAACAAAGGAAAAATATACTAGGCAAGTAAATGATAAGTATTAACAGCATAAGAACCTGTTTGAATAAAATATCAAGTAGAATGTAGCCTGGGTAGGGGGCATTTATTCAACTACTTTTGAATAAAAAATGATGGGGTGACAATTTATGATACAGGGAAGGGTAGGAGAATATTGATCACATGCATAGAGCATTTTATAAAGTGGTCCTGGGATTATCTAATGCAGCTCCTAATGGAATAGTCCTAGCTGATTTGGGAAGAATTGGTAGAAAAGGCACAGTAGTTGAGCATGTATTGAAATACTGGTGTAAGATCGAATCAAGGGAAGAAGGACTTATTTTCAAAGATATAAGAGTGTGCACAGTGGGAAAGTGGTTATCTCAAATAAAAAGGAAATTGGAATGGGTGAAATAGCCAGCAGATATATACTAAAAAAGGAGTATGGCATTAAATGAAATTAAATAGTTCACCTGAACAAGGGCGCATACCGAAACAAGTAGTTTTGCAGTAAAACAGTTTGAATGCTTCTATCATTTAATACTCTTCAAATTAACAGTGAAAATAATATTCAAAAGTGCTGTTTTGTTCCCACTATAGTATAGAATAAAGTTATCGACAGAAAATAGAGATAATCATTACCATATATATATATTATAAATTCAATCTTATGGATTCTAATAGAAGTCCTTATTCTAGCGATCATACATTTTGCCATTATTTTAAGGATTTAAATATTGTGGGAAGTAAAGTATGATATAAAATAAATAATTTTTTAAGAAACCTGCTATATTTAATCACTTTGTCAATTTAGAAAACATTTCAAAGTAGAAAAATGTATTGCGATAGAAACATATATATTATATACACTCCCAATACATGTTAACCAATTGAAATACACAGCACTATTCTTAAGCCAGTCATACTGATGATATTCTTCCCTTTCCTATCCTTTTCTTCTTCTTCTTCTTCCTTTTTTTTCTTCTTCATTATCTGAAGAGATGTGGGAGGACATTCCTACTCTTTCAAAAATACTTTCGAACCAAACCTTGGCTTCTTCATCTAAAAATGGAAAAAGATCTCTTACAGTTTTTCCTTGTAGGAATTCAAAGGAAATGGCTTCATTTGAGGTGGAATCTCGCTTTTCTTCAGTTCATGTATTTCCATTTCAGTCTTCCAAATATTGAAGGAAATGAAAGATGCCAAATATGTGATTGAAATTGAGACAGTTCCAGATTGACTCTAAAGCAACCGTTGATATCCATGTATCTGGAAGGGCACTCCTTTTGTGGTAGGTTTCCTCAGAAACAAAGGAAGCAGAACTGCAGACTATTCTTTAATATCAAAGCATCCCACAATATGTGGAATGGTTGTGGATTCTGATGGCAATATGAAACAACTTGCATATACTCCATTGCTGTTTGTATTGTAGGAATTTTCTTCAAAATGTTTGAGTAAAACCAAAAATTCCCGCCACTTTTGACCATAGCTGTGACCTTGTATGGGGAAAATATGGTGTATGTTAACACTGTGAACTTTCAAAAACCACAAACAAAATGTTAAGAACTTCATATTCTTGTTTTGTCCTCCTGCAGCATCAGAAAACATTACAATATTTTTAATGAATGTTTGTGCACAAGTTCCATTACAGTGTGGTACACAAATGAAATAACTGCTTCAGAATTACTTCTTCCTTCTGTCTCTAGGAAAAAATGCATGTAACTCGTAGAATCAATGCAGTGTACATGTACATTGAAAATATAGAGCCACATGAGGCACCTATAAAGTTGGCTAGTACAATTTAATTTTGAAAGCGAGAGATTTTGTGCAAAATCAAATTCTATGCATACAGTGTCAGAATTTTCCACTTTGCTCCCACTTATTTTTTTGTTTCTTAGAGCATGATACGCTTTATCTATGTTCTAGATATTTTGTCTTACAAGGATGTGTTTTGTTTGTTTTTAAGAATAGTTCACATTTTGTGCAATAATCACAGGCATCTGTACATGGAGGATGTATAGCAAAATCACATTTTTCTTGAAAACATTTGTGGTACCTCTTGTAAGTGAGATTCAACCTGCCACAGGTCCTTGATTGAAAGAATTCTTTAAACAATGTGTATAACTTCTTTACTGTCAAATCACAACTAAGTACATATTTCAACCTTGTTTTAGAATGTGCGTAATGTGAAGCTTTGTGAGGTTAACTGTTCAAGTGTTCCAAGGCTAATCCCCATTTTGATTAATTTTGTAGGGCCAATTTGAATGTGTACCCCTCCTATCATCAAGGATATTGTCTGAAACCAGTTTATTTTGCAAAACACGAATTCATTTTACTGAGATATGCAAAAGTCTTATAAGTGAAAACCCTGACAAATATCCTGTTAATTTATATGCTGTATTTCCATTTCTCGATTTGTTGCTGGTTGGATAGACTTAGTTTTATGATTAACTCTCTCGAGGCATGAAGTGAGGAAATTATCTTGTTTCACTTTTATATCCATATCCAAAAAATGGTTGAAAATAGAATGTTGATCATACTTGGAAGTTACATGTATGCAGTTCTTCGAACATCATTTTATCACAGGTGCAAAAACTTTTCCTTCATTGTGCTTGCCTTGAGCAGTCATAAATGAGTTTCAACTATTTCTACAAATTTTTCTTTCCTGTCTTCCATTTTTTTTTTTTTTTTTTTGTTGTTTGTTCACACATTTTTTTCTACTGATGTAAACACAGCTTAGGTGCACTGATTACTAATTTTCTGGTACAAACAGCTGCGAGATGAATATACTACTGACTGCTATGGACAGTTGAATGTAAGCACTTGTTGCAGCAGGAGGTGTGCTCTATTACGTGAAGTTGACAGACAACCCCCTCTACTGCTGAATCTAGTGGGTCTAGAGTTATAAAAGTTTTAGACAAGATACTAAGAGGAGTTCGCTTCTAAATTTTGTGATCATTGGAGAAAGGGCCTATATGCGCATGGGCCTTTATTTGGGTGATGTCCTCAATCAAGGATTGACGACATTGAAAAGCAGAAAATATGGATAAGTCTAGGAGATAAGAGTACTCTGAAATATTATAGGAAGTTTAAGAAAGAATGGGGTGGAAAAACATGTAGATAGTTGCAATTAAAGGAGAAGGAGGATTTACTTGGGGTAGAGCATCAATAAAGTGGTTAAGTGGACTGAAAGTGACAAAAGGATGTCCATTATGTAAAAGTGTGGATAAAAAAAATAAAAATTGTGCAGAGACTGAAGTATAGTGTGAGAGAGAGTGGGGGAAGGGGGAAGGGAGAGAGAATTGGAACAAGGACTGGAACACACTCAGAGATTTGGCATTACAGCTGAGAGGGGGCAAGGGGGAAGGGAAATAGAGGGAGGTGGAGAGCATTCGAACAAGAGCTGGGACTAACTACAGACAGAAATTTGGCATTACAATTTTTTGGAACCAGTAGCAAATTTTTTTAGAACAATTGAGGACCTAACAATCCAAATGTGCTAAGGACCAAAGTAACATTCTGAGATATAAGAATAATATTAGTTTTCAAGTATTTATAGGATTAAACTTATATTGAAATCTGGGAAACCTTAAACTAATGGAAGTTTATTATTTTTTAAACTAACTTGCTGTTATTTTTCTACACAGAATAAAAATCTCTCTTAAACAATCCTGTATATAATATTAATGATTTTCTAAACTAACTGTAATTTTTCAAATTTTTATTTTCTTTGTGCTTGACAATGCGGGAAACTTGTAATTGAGTCTATGGGCAATAAATAATAATAATAATAATAATAATAATAATAATAATAGTCAAACCATTATCGAGAATGATGGAAAATATAAATGCAGGTGTCTTATACATTACTTTATTCAAACTAAATGGGCTAAGTCTCACATAAACATAATGCTACATTGAATGACAAGACTCATACTGCCTGCCTCTGTGGCGTGGGGTAGCTTGTATGTCTAACATTCAAGAGGTCCCAAGTTTGAATCTCAGTTAGTGTGAGTTACCCAGATAAGGTTTTTTTCCTGGATTTTCCTTTATTCAAAGAAGACGAATGTCGGGTAACTTGAAGCTCTAGGGACCCTGGGATTATCCGAGCATCATTTCACCCAGTTCATTCATTCATTGTCCGATATGACCTACCAGGTTAAAGGACGTTAAACCTAAACAAAAAACTCATACTGCATGGGCTATGTCCCACACAAACATCATGCTACCATGAGTGTCCAGAAACAACCTACAGATTTTGTTTTGGGACAAACATAAACAATACTAAGAAACATCATTTTGCTGTGCCATTACACACATTAGAAAAAAACTATCGCAGTTATGGTATGTAGGGAAGCATATGCCTTAGTTCTTTTATTTCTTCAGAAGACAACCATGGAATATCTTGAAGTATTGAAAGCTGTGTGTGAATGAAATCTTGGGCAGCTTTATCTTCCTTACAGCTTCCCAATCTTCCAGCTCTTTGGATGACCTTTTGATGTCCACCAGGGGACATTCAAATTTATACAGCAGAACTGATGTGTAACTTTGTTATGTTTGTAGTCATACCAGCAGCAGACTGGAAGCCTATAAAGTCTTTTGCCTCCAATCACATCTTTTAGCCTATTGGGCATATGGCACTTAACTGCTTTATTGTGCTTTTCTATTAACCCAAAATCCTGATCACATGATAAAAGACTAAGCCTTGACACCAAATTTATGTTCAATACACTCAAATAGACCACATGATACTAAAAGTATATACATAATCCGGGTGAGGCATTTAAAGCAGGCCACCTTAATAACATGACCATTTGTAGTGATAGTAGAAAATACTTCAGACAGAAGTTGTTTGGGGTGACGGGGAACATATTGTGATATAGACAGTTTTTTGATGAGCACAGGTGTAGAGGAGATACAGATACCAACTTCATAATTTTAAATGGATTGTTATGATTTATTGTTTACCACTTAATACTGCATTTGAAGATGTATACAACAACTGTGATTTAATAGCCATTTAAGACAGATGAAGTTTAATTATGGACAATTTGTGTTAAAGGCAACCACCATCATTTCTGTCACTCACTTACATTTGATGTTCAGAATTATATCATGTGTTCAAAGTGGTAACCTTATGTATTGATACATGATGTAAAGTGATTCTGAGTGGAAAACAGTGCACATTAAACTTTATCTGAGCTTATCGCCGAGCATGCATAAGCAAGCTCGTAAGTAAGCTTGTGTTACGTGTTTCACGTCTTCAGGGGTCATCAGTATTTCTTGGTATACTTCTTGTTTTAATTTACCCCACAGATAAATGTCAATTGGTGTTAAATCTGGTGAATGTAAAGGCCATTTTGTGTCTCAGCACCAAACAATCCAACGATATTCAAAATCCTGTTAAGAACTGCTGTAATTAGCCATGCAGAATGGGCTGGACATCCATCGTGTTGGTACTACATATATGCAGTGGAATGTTTTCTAATAATTGTGGCAGCACTTCTGTTATGAGCCAGGAATACTGGTTACTATTTAATATTCCGTTGATAAAACAGGGAACAATTATTTCATTACTTAAAAGCCCACAGCACACATTCACAGACCAAGGCCTCTGTGCATCTACTCCTCTCAGCCAATGTGGATTTTCAGTTGACCAGTAGTGTATGTTGCAAAAATTAACTTGTCCATGGTTGGCAAAGGAAGCTTCATCCATGAATAAAACCTTCACCAGGAACATGCCATCACTTTGTAGTTGCCATAGATACCATTTGGTGAATTATACTGATTTTGGAAGTGATTGCCATGAAGCTGCTGATGAATTGACATGTGGAAAAGATGAAATCTATTGGCATGTAGTATTCGCAGAAGAGTTTGTTGACTGACACCATTCTTACATTCAATGTCTTGTGCTGCCATGTGGTTTCTGCGTCACAGTTACTAAAATGTTAATTGTATTATGCTCAACGGTTGCTGTTTTGGGCCATCGACATATCTTCTTGTCCATACCTGCAGTGTCTTTAAATGTTATTATGTTTACAAAGACAGATCACGTAGGTGTGTGATGATCTGGATATCTTTCAGCATACAATCACACTGCTGCTCTCATGACTTGGCAACATTCATCATAAATGAACACTATATTAATTTTCTTGGCTTTTGTGTAATGTGTTGTGAGCAAATGATTAACTTCAGTTGTCTGATCGGATCTACAGCACACCACAGACTAATGGTTCTCAAGCACACAGACACATAAAGGAAACAGTACAGAGAGTTGAATGCTTGTTTACATCTGTTTAATACAGTTCAAACTGTACAATGGGGTAACCCAGTAGTTCATCGGTTCACTGAAGTAAACTAATTTTTCATAATTAGTTGATCTTCAACTATCATCAATGGCCATCAAAACACAGTTTTATGCATCTTCAAGTGCACTATTAAATGGTAAATAATAAATCATATGAATCCATTTAAAATTATGAAGCTGGTATCTGTATCTCGCATACACCTGCACTCATCACAAAACTATCTATAGCTTAATATGTTCCCCTTCACCCCAAACAACTTTTGTCTGAAGTATTTTCTTCTATCACTACAAATTGCCATGTTATTCAGGTGGCCTGTTTTAAATGCCTGCCCTAGTATATAAGTACACAGTTTTTGTTTTATCCACAGCAATTGTCACTCCCAATCACAATGTTTTGTTTATTCCCAGTTACATCAATAGTACTCTTGGTGCAATTCAGTACATAGAATAGACATAATGCTGTGTTGTTTTTGCCCCACATGACTCTTCACCCTCACCACAGACAGATTATTGCCTCACTGTTATTATGAATGTATACACAAAAGTTATAACATGAGAGTTGAAAAAATACCTGCATGTGTTTCAGAGTTGGCACAAACAATACCTGTTATAGATCAATTGCTAATGTACATGTATCATTTCTAGGCATGGTTGAAGATAACGTATCAGTCTTCATTGTCATTGTCTTCCTCTGATGTTCAAGTTCTACCTTGGCTTTTGTGCTGTTTGGCGAGTGTCCTCTTTCTTGAAGTTGTAGTAAGTCACAATTCTTGCAAGTGCCTGATCTTGGTCTGCCAAAAGATAGATTTGGAAAATATTTTAGGGAGACTCTTCTGTATTGCATTTCTTTGACTTTGCTCTCTAAATGTTTGACTTGAAAACCTTTGTGTATACGACTGATATTAAGGGGGGAAATGAGTGAATTTTCTATATTATACATTTTTGAGTTAGAGAGTTGATTTTTTGTACAAAGGTCAATAATTATATGTATATGCATACCTATAAGATTAATAAATTTATAATGAATAGTTTTTGAACTATGGAATTCTTTTGAAAAATCTTCTCCCACAAATTTTAACATTTTTTTCTAAACTTTTTTCACAGTGTGTCTGGGTTATATACAAAAGAAGTACATTTCCAAATGTTTAAATTTAGAGTTAATAAGGAAGTAAAAAATTATTTGCCATAAGCCGAAAGAAAAGCTTCAAATGCAATTGCAAATTGTTTTAGTCACAATTTTCAAAATATTAGTTTAATAAAAAAACTAAATGTATAGTTCTGTAGCCCCTATTTAGAAACACATGCTACATAAGTTTCAGCTTCCAAGCTTAAAAACTCTAGAAGCCTATGGTGTCTGAACTTAGCAAAATGCAGAAAAACTGAAATGTGAGGTAAACTCACTTGAAGTTTGCATTCCATTAAAATAAAAAAAATACAACTCACAGGTACCTCAGAAGTGATCACCTTAGTAGGTTGTGCTTTTCCTTCTCTTTGTTGCTTGCAGCAGTTTAATTTTGACCAGTTGGATGTCTGTAGTGCTGGCTCTTGCATGTTCCTTGAAGTCTTGACTTCACCACTCGCCTTTGGTCATGATGCAGACTTATTTGGACAGTTTTCTGACCAATGGTTTAACCAGCAGTGTCCTGTATTATAGCTACTGTTTTGACAGTTCCAGAATTAAACTTGCAGATAGCTTGTTCAACTGCTAGCACCACATGCTCCTTACTGCCAAAAGAATCCTTTGGAAAATGAAACCATATAATGCTTTGAGGGCTTTCATTAGCATTTTGTGTTAGACACAACAAACACCCCTCAAGCAAAGAATCTGAAGCAAGTCTTTGATACACCGGCAATATTTTTGCAATATTGCTTCTTTGAGTTGTGTACCAACACCTCTCTGATCACATTCTGGCTGCCTTCCTTCAGCCACTGCCTTCTGATAAAAGCACCAACTCTCTTTACCCACTAGACATTTACTGTGCTGTAGCTTCTTATCAGTGGAAATGCTTTGGAACAAAGTGGCACATATTGCAGTTTTCATTGTTGTAAGGTTACCTTTGTCATCCAAGATTTCCTTCTGATAATATCTCTGCAGTTTTGATATAGTTGTTACCTTCAAGGTACCATAACCTCTACCACCTAAACTTAAACCAGGAGAACGACATTCTTCTACAGCCTTTCTCAGGGTGGTGCCTAATCTCTTTCCAATGTGTCGCACACATTCTTTTTTGATGGTTACTTCATCACCATAGGGTTTCTCATCACAATTTTTTGTCACTGCGTTGCCATCAGACAGTAAAATTGTATACCTCAGTCCATATTGCTCAATCTTTTTCCACAGCAGTAATGCAGCTTCTGCTTCCAATGTCCCTGATGAACCCATGTGATTGATGTCACAATCTGAGGTATGAGCAGCATACCAAACTTTAGAATCCTTTGTAGACATGCGTTGCTGTCATGCATCTGTAACAGTGTTTGTGCATGACTGTGTAGGCGATGGCAAATCCTGTTAGTAACCTATTCCAAATATTGAAATATGTCCCCAAGTCAACCATGTTCCATCAAAGCTAACAGATGTGTCTTGACATATGTGGTACCTGGGTATGCAAATTGATATCAGCATAAGCTTTCTTCACTTTGCTCCTTACCTCCTGGAGTACACTATTGGTGACATTTTCAGTGGCTTTCTGCATTACAGCAGAATGGTCACTGAATGTAGATTTATTCATGACTGATATGTTCATTGTCATTGCAAACTGTTGCAGTTCTGAATATCCCTGCCCAATACATATTAACAAATCCTTGCATTACTTGCTGGTTGACATCAAACCCTGATCTACTTGATGTGTCGTTTCTGTGCTTTGAGGAGTACACTGATGTTTTTATTTCCTCACAAACACTGCAAAACAACACTATCTTATGGTAAAAGCCAAGCTTTTCTGGAGCCACTTTTAGCTGCAAAGATTTTTTGGCCACAGTCATTACAACATAAGTCACTTACCAGTAAAGACAGTAAACTTGAATCTACAATATATTTACACTCATCACTATTACGACTATGTACAGTAGTTAAACTGATTTCTAACTCCTTTTGTCCAATATTTACTTCTGCTGTATGACTATTAACAGTAATATTTGCAGGAAGAGAATCTTCCACTTCAAACACTGTTTTGACTGTCTTTTTCACTTGGTTTATGTTCCCTCCATCACTATGTTGCAATATTTTTACAGTGGGATGCTAACTTATTTCGTTTAGGCATGTTCCTTCACTTTATTTACAAATATAACCTACTTAATTAATCCTAAAAGAAACACTGATAATATAGTATACAATGCTAACCTAGATGCAGCTGTCCTCAAATATGCAGAAACCTTGCACTTGAAATAAACCTTAGAGGAGTGAAATATTCTATAATAAGTATGTGCATAAAACCAAGCATGTTTATTTACTCTAATTCACTTGTTCATGGCTTTCGAAAGCTATACTTGTACAAAGAGGATTTTTATGTTACCAACATTTCAGTTTATGTATGTTTACAGTGCTACCTAGTGTGCATTCTGTGTACTAATTGAACCAGCCACACTGTCTCATTTGCAGAAACCATGTAAATCAAATGTGCTGAAAAAAAACTAGATTTACATATGTACATAACTCTGAAATATATGAAGTTCCACGTTCAGCATGTGCCATGCCCATTTAAGGTGGGATCTGAGGAGCGCAGGCATTTAAATATGATGTTATTAATGTCACTTCTGCCTGACATAATGCTTTGAGATTTGATCAGCATGTACACTAATATTATACTTATTTTATGCAAAAAGTAAAAAATGCAAATTTTGATGAAAATGACCGATTTTTCACCCACTTCCCTCCTTAAGATCAGAGCTCAGCTATTCTTTAGAAGACTTATTATTAGTATAGTGACCGACTTTTTTTGGTATAGACATACGTTGTTTTATTTGTTGAACATCTTCCTCTGTATACTTTATATGAACCACCTTGCTCATCATGGTTCTATGCTTGACCCATTTTTAATTTCTTGATTAACGGGCAATCCTTCTTCTGGTTAACTCCAAAGACGTCCATAAATGTTTTACAACTCTGGAATGACCATCATATTCATCAGGAACCTTATATATAACACTTGCTTGGTGGCAGTTTTGCTCACAATTTTCATGTTTACCATTGTGCCTCCTTGTAACTAGTAGTATTTGGATCAAACCCACTAAAAGTGTGCCTAGTGCTGTTTCACCTAGTTGATAAAATTCCTGAAATAATGTTGTACATCATCATGTGATAAAGACCTGCAGGTTAGGCTACGACAACATCTGCAATTAACCTAAAAATGGAATTGTAAAAACTTTTAGTTTCAAATAAAAGATACTGTATCTGATAACCATATGTACACCACCATTCCTTGTTATTCCATAGTGATAACACATTCACAACATAGCAGAAATGTCGAGAATAAGACAAGGCAGGAAAGTGCTGTAACTCAGCATTGATTATAATAATAGAAGAATAGAATGCATGCATATTTAGTTGCTGTAATTCACTGTTGATTATAAGAAATCTTTAGACTGAGAATGCACCTAAACTATCTGCTAGCTGCCATTTAAAGTACTGCCTGATTAACTTGAGGTGGCAGCTGAGGAAAGGTGGACACTAACCGATAAGTCCATTATCTATCCCAAGAGGAGAGTGGGGGTCAGTTACGCATGTGGAGTTGTTGATGCTGCATGTGCGTTATCTGAGCTTCTGTAATTTTTTAAGGCTCGTGTCCATGCGCATTATATGTTCGTCTATAACAGCATATACACAAAACAGTTTGCTTTGTTCCGAGTTGTATTCTCTGTATGCGTGTGTAACTGCGAGTGCCTGCATTGAGTGTTTTTTGGATTTGCATTTTACTTACTGTTAATACATGGGCAGTGAACTTAAAGGCAAAGTAATGCACTCCCAAACCAGGGAAGTTATTAGCAATATAAATACATGAAAATACATGTAGTGGCTGGCGTGGTAAACATCAACATGAAAAACATTGGAAAGAGTGTTGCTAAGGCAACAGGCGCTTCCAAAAGAAGTGTAATAAGAATTATTAAGGAAACCAAAGATATTGATAGTGGCATTTCGCCTTCATTCTCCACACCGCATAAAAAGAGACCTAAAAGGTCTTATTGTGCAAGCTTAGATATTTTCAATGAGGCAGTAGTGCGCCGAACTGTGAATGAGTTCTATATTCTTCACAAGCAAAGACCGACACTGAAGAAGGTGCATGCAAAGTTAAAGGAATCTATCAACTTTGAAGGGAGTGTATCTACATTAAGAAAGATACTACTTAAGTTGGGTTTCACCTGGAAAAGAACAAAAAAAGAATAGAAAAGTCCTAATGGAGCAGCACGACATCAGAACTAAGCGGCTCCATTATCTTAGAATGATAAAACAGAAGTGAGAGCCGTCCCATAATAATATGGATGAGACATATATACATTCATCACACACTACTCCATATGCATGTCATCAATATTGATCTAGAATTCATGCGCAGTGAAGGCTTGCTGGATGGCGGACAGAAAATTATCATTCATCTAGGGGGCGACACCGACGAAAGCAGTGATTCCTCCGAGTTTTCTAGTGAAGAGGAAGGTGAAGACTGTCAGGAGCAAGGAACTGCAGATTCAACTGGATCTTCTGCTAGTGTTGTGTCTGTTGTCTGAAACCAGCCTCAAGGTAAGATGCATGTGATTTCCCCTCCCTCTTGGCCGCATGTGGCTGCCGTTGGTCTCCCACCACTCTTAGTTGCCCCTCTTGTACTGCGCAGCGAGCTACCACCTCAAGTTAATCGGGCTGTACTTACACATGACTTGTGATCATGCACGTTTAGTATGATATGCTTTCATGGACGTAGCCCCAATAGAATAAATAAAATAAAATTTTTAAAAATGGTACATATATAGAATGTTAGGTCCTCAATTTGGCACCTATGTAGGGATGGTAAGAGGGAAGTGGTGGAGGAAGTGATTAAGGCAAAGGAAGAATTTAATGACACAGATAGTAAAGAAAGTAAGAAAAGAGGAACGAAAAGATGTTACATAGGAAAAGCTAAATACAAATGCACAAATGTAAATGTTTGTTTATAGTGAAGTAAGAGCCTTTATACACCTTTATAGGGTGTTTTTTGTACAGGATTCAAAATACTCAGCACTCTAAGAACAATTTTTTTATGTTGCTGACAGTAAAACTGTATATATTTTTGTAATCAATATTTTGAATAAATAAATTCATTAATTAATCTCATTATCCATAATGTAAAAGTTTTTAGAAGTTTAAAATATAGAGAGTTGGAGGTTGTTGCACTACATCACTAAAAGGTTCTTACTTTGAACGCGTTTTGGGAGAATGGTATGCTCCCATCGTCAGCATGTTTCCAACTGATTTTGCTGGTTATTTTCTGGGGAATGTGTGTGATTAGTGGTGTTCTCTGGTGCTGGGTTGATGAACCTCCAAAGACTGCTGGGTGGCGGTAGTTTGAAATTCATTAGGTGATTCCTGTGTTTGACGATATGTATTTTTTCCCAGATGTCCAATTCATTGCTGCTGTTGACTGGTTTTAAAAGTTTTATGTCTGGAGTGATTTCATGGTTTGAAGACCAGACATGATGTTCTACTGCTGATTTTTCCGTCTGTTTTTGGTAAATGCATTGCATATGCTCTTTAAGTCTTATTTCAAGATTTCTTTTGGTTCTTACTATATATATATATACAAGGTTACAGTGACGTTACAGTGACTACAAACTATTTGATATATACCAGCTGATTTATCGTTGGGGATAGGGTCTTTTGTTCTGTTGCATAGTAGTTTCTGTATATTGTGATTATTCTGTGGAGTCAGGGTGGTTGTATTTCTTGAAAATCCTTTGAAATTTATGATGTGTCCATGGGTGGTAAGTGAACTTTCTGTATGTTAGTGGTTTTTGTTGTCTGAGTCAAGTAGTCGTTTGTTGGATGTATTTCTGTCTTTCAAAGCGTTTTATCTTCTTATCTTGTTTTTTTTCTGGTATCCATTCATGGTGGCTATGTGGATAATGTGTTGGTATTCTTTCTGGTATTCCTCTTTCTCCAATGATATATGTACTAACCTGTTAGTAATGCTATTTAAAATTGTATGTTTGTGGCTTGTAGGATTGTAGCTACTGTTTTTAATATAATTTTCTGTGGGAGTTGGTTTCCAAGTTTTTTAGAAGTTCTTAACCTGAAAAAATATTTGCTTTAAGTTCTAGTTAGAACTTTTTACTCTGTGTCTATTATTCAGTACTGAAAATCTAAATGAATTAACATTTATTTACCATCCTAAATGAGGAAAACAAAACACAAAATACTTTAACTCATATTTTCTTAATAAAAATTTATGAGTAAAATTATGTTTGCAGCAAATGGCAAAAACAGATATGCTGCCTAGTGTGGTTTACTTTTACTTTTTGAACATATTTCCTTTGTGGTTTTGGTGGTCTGTTGCTTAGTTTACAAAATGCTATATAATAATATTAAATAAAACTTTATGTACACAAAATCATAAAATCTTTCATCATCTCTTGGAGTTTCTCACCTTATTGCACCTACAGGCAGAGGAGTAAATTTCTTGATATTTTAAAAATTGCAGCTCCTTAATTAAACTTTTGAAAAAAAAATAGTAGTAAGTTATTAGCTACAGTAAACACTTAACTTTTTCTCTTCTTTTATAGTTTATAGCTTTCTTAATGAAAATTGCTTTTATGCATTCCAATCTCAATAACTGGACTTAAAGAGTTGCACACTCCTTCATTACATCATATTTACCTCCGATCATATTTTTTTTCACCTTTTTTTTGCTTAATGAGAGTAGCGAGTTTCTGACTGAGAAAATCAAACTTCCATCTTCTGTATACATAATTACGCCAACCTTTGAGTGTAAATTTACTAATTTTCAACCGCACTTGTTCAATGATGATCACCATGAACTCCCACTCCACAATGAGTTACATGTTACTTTTAAAGACTAATACAGTGACAGAAATGTTCCTTACACAAGCTGATTATAATAACTATAGATTTTTTGTGTCTATATTACAAAACATCTTCACTATTACTTTGGTGAAAACAACATTTACTGAAAGGGGTTCTGCAAAATCATTAGCAACATTAGGCTAACTGGCTCTGCAAATAGAAGCTGTCAATCAGCTTGATAATTACTCCTGTTTTCTCTACTACTTACCTATGGTGGGTAGAGGAAGTATTATACTCTACCCAAAAATTCAGAATCAAGATTTGACTCGAAATACATGTTTCTGAGGTCTCAAAAAGCATTTTTGGAAAAAAGTCCACGTGTGTATATGTGTGTGTGTGTGGAGCACGTGTGCACAGCATGATTCCAAAATAAAGATTAGGATGAATACCAAACCTTATACTTAAGTCCAACATTTTTCAAGGATGCAACACGAAGATTTTCACAAAATTTCCTGCACTCCAAAATATCCTTTGCATGGGTAAATGTAATACTTTTTATTTTTTCAAAAATGGCTTGAACAGTTTAGATTTGAACACTTATTGCATTGTTAGAAATGATTTTTGGGCAAAAAATGCATAGTAAATAATTTAATGTCTATAGAATTACTTTTATATGAACACCATGAGGTGTAAGTATATGTGAATTTGTGATGGATAAAGTAAATCTTGTGAATGCATATCAAACATTTATTAGGGCATGAATTCATGTAAAAAGGGTCAAATAATGGACAATTCTAGGAGTTACTAATTTCCTTTTTTATGAGGACAAAACTTGATTTAGGTTAACATTTAGACTTAAAACTTGTTATTGCAGCAGGGCATTACAAAATTGTTTTGCTTCTCTAACGAGAGGCATCGCACATTACAATATCATGAGTTAATTTTAGGGATAACAATGAGAACATAGTAACTAGCACAATAAATGGTATTGAAAAATGGAATAACAGAAAGAAATCTGTCAACTATCATTTTGTTCAGCAAGTATCTCACTTATAGCTGCGGAAGCAGAACTGCACTTTAACTACTTGGATGGATCTGCTTCAATTTTGAATACCGGCCGAAGTAATAAAATGGATGGACATCTGTTCATCTGTCCATGAGTTGCTTTAATTTGTAGAGGATAAAAATAAAATCAGAATTGTAATAAGTAGAGATGGGACCTTGATACCATTGATACCTCGATACTCAAATGTATCAAAGTACGTCTAATAATTTGAGATAAACCTTTGATACTTTATCAATACTTTTAAATTTTTAAGTTTTGCATTATTGACAGTTCTTGCGTTTAACTTTGTGTTAGATAAGGAATGAACGGAGTTGAGAATTCATGTTATTGACTCGCACGTGTGTCCAATGAGTTCCTGGACTATAGTGCTAGATAGACCTTGACTGTGTTTTCTGTGAATGAATGCAACATTCTATAAACTTTTGTGTCTAAATGAAAACATGCAAAACAATGGGCGAAGGAGTAGAGATACTCATGTAACATGCAGCTTTGTCTAAGTTGCGAAAGAAGCTGATTTAGCTGATGCACTAAATCAATTTCTGTAATAGCCTGACTTTGGTGACTCACTCTCAGGTGACCAAAATCTGTGAATTCAGCAGAAACAAATCAGATCTGAGATCCACAGCGCATGGAAATATTTGTTGTTTCCTCCTATCTGTTTGTGTTTACGTTAGTCAAACCTTTGTATTAAACATTTGCAGAGTGAGCCAAAAGACTCCGAACCGCCTGCGTGTTGCTTTTCCTGTCCACATCCTCAGCGCTCGTTGCCATCTGCCGCTATCATAGAAAGGCGCGGATGAAACCATACAGCATTTTTAAAACTACTTTGAAAGACTTTACTTACCAACTTCAAGAAAGGAAATGCTGAAACTGGCCACCGTCGTTGTCCATACATTTTTGACACCTCTTTAGGAAACTATATCATGGAATTTTTGGAGGGAATTTTCCAAATGATGACCGATGTCATCTAATGTTTCTTCGGTAAGAATCGAATGCTGTTTTTTAGATTTCTTAGCCTGAACACTTCCTGTGGCCTGAAATTTACTGTAAAGTTCATGGATTGTTGTACAGCCTGGAACTTTTACACCTGGAAATCTTTCTGCAAATCGTACTTTCACTTGGCGAGCTGACTGAGTTAACACATACGAATAATAAATAAATACATGCTGTGCAGTAGAAAATATATACTGAGCCAAAATATACTTTGTGACTAAGTACATGACAAAATAATAAATAACTCGTAATAACTGAACTACATCACATCACTGTCAACTCAAAACCACACTGCACAACAAAACCACACTGCACAACAAAACCACAACAGCGTGACTTTGTTTATAGCAGCAGTGCGTTATCATGTTTTTATCATATTTCCACAGCCCAGTGGAAAAACATCACGTAGACAGTAATATTGTTCATAAAATACCCCTCCGGGGTAACTTAAAACATAAAGTGTACAAGACAAACCCACACCCCTGGAAGAATTAAAACAAAATATCTGCCAGGAAATTTCTCAGAATGAACTACGCCGAGTGGTGAATAGTGTTTTAAAGAGGTGCCAAAAATTTATGGAGGACGGTGGCCAGTTTCAGCATCTCCTTCCATAAATTTGATAAGTAAAGCCTTTAAAAGTAGTTTTAAAAATGTTGTATGGTTTCATCCACGCCTTTCTATGATAGCGGCAGATGGCAACGAGTGCCGAGGAGCGAACAGGAAAAACACCGCGCAGGCGATTCGGAGTCTTTTGGCTCACTCTGTACATGCTAATGTATGAGGGTGGGTAGTAGAGAGGCTTAATCCACAAACTTAGCATGTTTCCGAGTGTTGTACGGCTAAATACTTATTACCGGAAGAAAAAACACATACATGTGTTGTTAGTAGTTGTGAATAGTGCTAGAATAGTGTAACACACACATTATTTTTAGTTGTTTGAGTTTGATGTAAAATATATAGTAGTTTAGATTTTCAAGATTGCAGAATATAGAAGAATTGCTAATATTTTTTGTTTCTATGGTTAGAAAATACTTAAAAAGAAAGTTTTCAGCACAAAATATAGTTACATAAGAAGGGAAGCAAAGAAATTATTACTTTTTATTTTTATTATTATTATTATTATTATTATTATTATTATTATTATTATAATAAAGCTTGCTTAGCAATAGCGGATACATAACCTGATAAAAAAAAGTTGCTGCTAAGAGAATGATAAAGAAGAAGAATTTCAGAATTAGAAAATGATACAAAATTGGTTAAATGCATTTATACACAGAAAACTACTAATAAGATAATTCCAAGAACAAGCTATCGTTTTTATTTTTTTTTAAATAAAATATTGAGTATCAGTGCTCAAAAATCCATATTGGTATCGAGTATCAAGAAATAGTGGTATTGTCCCATCACTAGCAGTAAGTATTGGAAAATAAAAGCTACCCCTTTAGCAGGAGCATGTTCGGATTTTCAAAAATGAGATTGTGGCAAACTCTATTAATTCATTAATGTTGCCACTGGTTGCACTTGGCCAAAAGGATTGTGAAAAGTTGGCTCACTTTAATTAAGACTAAGTATATACGGAAATATTGTACTCCAGTTTAATTGTTTTGCACATTGCCTGAGAAGAAGCTGGTCAAAGAATGGGTGAAATTGATAATAAAACCAAAACACTGGAAATGGTACACAGTGGAGTACAAATTATAATAATAAATTGCAATGTGAGTCAAAGAAAAAAAAAATTTACACTTGAGTTTCTTCATTTAACAGTTAATTACCTGAACATGTTTCGTAGGCGATGTTATCTACATCATCAGCAGCATATTTTGACTGTCAGGCTTGTTGTTGATATCCTCTGTGGACTCACTAGATCTGCCTGTCAGTCAATTGATGATCTTGTATAGTGGGAATTTCAAAATTCATTACTCTTGGTTTTTTTTTTTTTTTTTTTTCGTTTCAGTATAAAAAATTTCAAAATTTATTACTTTTGTTTCAGTATAAAGATCTTTTCCCAGATGTCCAGTTCTAGTGGCCATTGTACTGATCTTAATAGGTGTGCATTATTTTCTATCTTGTAGTTTTTGTTCCAGAGGTGAGAGGCTACTGCTGATTTCTCTATTTGGTTGTTTTTTTTGTGTGTCTAAGGTGTTCCTTCAATCTGGTACTTATGTTTCTTTTGGTCTTTCCTGTGTATCTTTCTTCACAGTCAGAGTTAATATTAAAGACAATTTATATTGATTTACTTGTTATTAAACAAGTACTTTAAACAAGTACCAAGGCCTTAAATAACATATATAAATATGAGGCAACAACAATCATGGGCAAACTGAATGTTTTACACAGTTGATTGGTAAACGATAGTTTCTAGTAATAACAGAATGTTTTCATTTGATAGTTTTTATTTGGTTTGGTATTCATATAAACATGCTAAACGACAGTCATAGCAATGAGTTATGGTATTCATTTGATAGTCAACTGTACAGTTGTATTTGGTTCTGCATTGTGTTATAATGATATACGCAATACTAGATGTAAACATGTAATTTTGTCCCTAAAGGGGTAATTGTTAAGCAATCAATGAAGTAAAATATGTACATTACACAATTATTAGTTGCATGGTTTAGTTATAATGTGTATCATGATTGTGCTGAGTTAGGTTTTGTTCTGTGCCGAGAAGTACCCATAATTTTTGAATGTGGTTAAGCATAATAGCAATTTGACTGTAATTGTTTTTAGATGAGTGTATGGATAACTAATATGGATAATCAATAAATGCATATTACATCCAAACATGTTATTCAGTTTTTCTAACAATTTTTTTCTGTTTTGGTTTACCGCACACTTTCTGCAATTTAACCTGCAAAACCCACATATGTTATTATAACCTAACCAACCATGTTTATTTTGCTTTATTCATTTTCCTTTTGCAACCAAAATTATGCAGTGATATTAATTTTAATAGTTGACATTTATTTTCATATGTAATTCACATAGGTAAAAATGTGTGAAAAGTTATGGAAATTAGTATTGCAATTTGCGAAGTCAACAGCATTATGACAGCTACAAAATGAGTTAATTTCCTCCTCTCCTGCAAATGAAGCTAATATATTTGCTCATTCCTTCATAGCTATAACTGCATTTATCCTACGATTATCAGTGAGAGGTGAAAAAATTCCACCATACCACATTGTCGATTGGTTTGATGGTTATCAGAGATTTGAAACCTCTCATCAGGAGGCAGCATTATCTGTATATTGGCTAATGGTTTTAAAATCACTTGCATGGGAAAGTATGATATTCATTGTTTTAGAAGTAGCATTACAGAGGGTAGAATCTTATATTCCTGCAGCCTTACTGGCCGAATGAAAGCTACTATCACTTTGAAGCTCGGCAGTACAATTGGTAAAGCGAATGAAACATTGAATGCCAATGGAAACTACCAAATAATTCAGTTGTTGGCAACTATCGAATAATTTGATAGTTTTTATTCACATTGCCCAGCACCATGCTCACCTCCAAATGTTTGCATACACTTACATGCATAAAGAGTGGCCCATTCCCTTAGATTGCAACAGTGTTTTTCCCTCCATAAGGTTTTCACCTTAAGGTAACCAACTTTAGGTAATTCCACTCAGCCAGCATCAGTTCTCTATGTGACTGGACTGAAAAAAACATTCAGACACAACGAAGCAATGAACAATATTATAATCAATGTGAAATGAAGTGGTGGTTAAGATACCACCTCAATGAAGCAGTTTCACTACGATGGGTACACGAGGAAAGGCTAAACCAATTACAGCATAATTTGGTCTCGTAGAGGAAGGACTGAAGAATTATTTGCATGTCTTTAAACTTCACAACAAGCTACAACATTTTTATGAGAGCTTTCATCAGCAACATAGAGATGAAAGTTAAAGTTATTGCAGCTATTGAACAACAACCAAACCAAATTAACAAAACGATAGTGCAGCATGAAAATACAAGGTGTAAGTTGTAATGTTACCCTTCGGCAGTTCAGTCACATTTTGGGGAAGGTAAAGTACCCTTCCAATCCAGTGGCTAGAATTATACTTGAAAAACATAGCAGGTCACACTGGCAGAGGGAGGAGTTAAGTTGCCAGTACCAACATAAACAGCTGCATTCCACTATGGGCCACATTTTATGCATGTCATCATACATACGAGGGCTGTCCCAGAAGTACCTGACCTAACAAAGAAAACACAAAAATTTTGGGAAAAAAAAAATCTTTATTTCTCTACATAGTCTCCTTTCAGCTCGATACACTTTTCCCAAAAATGTTCAATAGCTTTGATACCCTGTTTATAGTGAGAACCGTCGAGTTCTGCAAAATAGTCATCAACTGCAAACTCCACTTCTTCATTGTTGACAATTCTTTTACCACCAAGCCATTTCTTCAACTTTGGAAACAGAAAATTATCAGAGAGGGCTAAGTCTGGCGAATAGGGTGCATGAGGAAGCAATTCAAACTTTAACCCATTGATTTTGGCCATGGCGATAATGAATGTGTGAACTGGTGTATTGTCTTAATGAAACAGAACTTTCTTTTTTGCTAAATGAGGTCGTTTTTGCTTGATTTCATCATTCAAACGCTGCAATAAGTTTGCATAATACTTGTCATTGATTATTTTTCCTTTTCTGAAGATAATCAATGAAAATTATCCAATGTGCATCCCAAAAAACTGACGCCATGACCTTGCCTGCAGATGGAATTGTCTTTGCCTTCTTTGGAGCCGATTCTCCCCTTCCAATCCACTGTTTTGACTGTTCCTTCATCTCAGGTGTGATGTGATGGACACATGTTTCATCCATGGTTATGAATTGAAGCAAAAACTTGGCTTTGTTGCAGCAAAACATCGCCAAACACTTGACTGAAACATCCTCATGACATTGCTTTTGTTCCATTGTGAGTAAATGCGGCACCCATCTTGCGGACAGCTTTCTCATGTCCAAATTTTCAGTTAATATGTGATGTACAGCAGTTTTTGAAATGCCTACGATGTCTGCTAGCTCACACACTTTCAGTCGACGGTCATCCAATACCATTTTGTGGATTTTCTTCACAATTTCTGCCATGCTCACCTCATTTGGTCGATCACTGCGATGTTCGTCTTGGCAGCTCATATGACCTCACTTAAACTCTTCCACCCAATACTTTACTGTTGTAAACAAAGGAGCAGACTCCCCCAGGGTAGAATCTAGCTCAGCTTTAATATTAGTTGGACTAAGACCTTTCAAATGAAAGTATTGTATCACATAACGATGGCCAGTTTTATTCATGTTTACAAATTTGCTGAGAGAGTTCACTATTAATGGCTGCCAAACAATTATTAAACAATGTAGCATCGTCAAACTTCAAACTTAAGCTTTATAAGGGTGGTACTTTCTACCATGGTCGTTTGTTTGAAACAACTGCTATATATATGTCAGGTCTGGTACTTCTGGGACTGCCCTCGTATTCATCTTATCAAGCTTGCTAAGGTGTAACAACAAATTCATTAACTCTTAAATTTTCTACACTTCTCTGAGTGACCCCTTGCCTAATGCAGATTTCTTTCACACAATGATGACTATAGGACCATCCATCAAGGTTAGTGTCAGGACTCTGGGCCCTGAAAAATTTAAACAGGCTATGCAAGCATTTCAACACACACTGTATATAGGCATCTGATGTTCTTCAAAGAGCTGTTGGCTGAGTCCTTTCAACATGGTGGACAAGAAGAATAGCTCATGGTAATCATTTGGTAATTATTCTGTTTTTAATTATGTAACTATTGAAGATAAATAACGCATTTCCTATCTTCAGGGTTTTAGTCTCCAACTGAATGATAAATGCATATTTTCCAAATTCAACTTTGAGCTGTTTATATTTCAGTCCAACCAGCTGATGTCACCATAACTACAGTTATCACATATTTGGTTTATTTCAATTTACCCTCATACCATTTAGACTCAAGAATGTGAGGCAGTCTTTTCAACAATATGCTAACTGTTAACCGAGTACTTCAAGGTCTTGAGTTTAGCTGCTCCTTCCTTGACAACATTCTGATGCTTTCAAGTTCTGAAGATGAACAAGTATTCATCTCTGTTAGTTGATTGAACATTTTGCACTATAATTATTGAATACTTATGAACTATTTTTTCAAAGTCAAGTTTTTGGATGTTTGATACTTGATAATGTTATGTTGGTGTTATCCTTTAGGTTATAACATTTACTATCTGCATTTATTCAGAAAATTTGGATTGCCATAGTGTTCAACTAAAATTATCAGCTCTGCAAACTTGCTCACCTCTGGTTTGCTTTTTGGCACAGACAGAAGCTGTAGCAAACTATAATTTTGTGAAAATTAATGCTAAAAGTGACTGGTGGTTAAGCTAAACTCCAATGAAGATTGTAGTAAGAAGAAACAAAAGGATGAAACTAGGAAGTACTCCAAAATGAAGAAATTTTGGCATATGTAATAAACAGCATACACTTTAATAGAAATAACAATGTTCTTCAGAAATAATAACAGGGCTTAAAAGTAAAAGCATTTTTGTCCTTGAAACTTATTTACATGAAAAAAAAAAAAAATCTAACAGTAATGTATTCATATTCTAGAAAAATGTTAGTACGCTTAAAACTAAAATAATTTCTACCTTTTGTGCTCTCTGCTATTATAACACATTTTCTTTAGTGCTTTATAATTGAAAAGAAAGAAAGAAAAAAGTAGTTAGATCTTTGTAATGAAAGAGTTCCTTTGTTTATAACAAAGGCACAATTACAGCGCAAGTGCTAGGCCAGCAGCGAGAGAGGATGGTTGTGTTGGGAAGGAGCTCGTGATTTTGAAGCAAGAAGGAGCTAAGTAACAATGGGTGTGGATATAGCTGTGTATAGAGCGAGAATTGGACAAATTTTGAGAATGAAATTTGCGGGAACAAGAGGAATACATTTTGGCGAGGAAATGGTTAATGTTTTGATTATTGGGAGTGTATTAACTATTCTACTAGTGATTGGAGGAGTGGAAGTGAATCCAGGCCCTACGGATATTCAAGAATTGTTGGGGAACCTTAATGAGAAAATGGATAAAATGGAAGGTATGGAACGATTGAGTGATAAATTGTGCTTTATGATTAGGAATATCAAGGAGGACATTATAGAAGAAGTGTATGAAGCAAAACAGGAAGTAAATGCAATTAAGGAAAGAATGGAGGAGAGGGAAAGAAGATTTAATCTGGTGTTTATAGGTGTAAGTGAGAGAAGAGGGATATGGCCAGCTGAAGAAATAGCGCAGATAATGAAGGAGAAGCTTGAATTAGAGATGTACAGATGGGAAATTGTTGAGGCTTTTAGATTTGGAAGACAAGTTGGAAAGAGGGCAATAATGGTGAAGCTAGCAACAATACAGATAGTGCATGAAGTGCTTAGGAGAGCCAAAAAATTGAAAGGAACAAATATCTTTATTAACAAAGACCTTTCACCAAATAAGAGAGCATTACAATGAAATTTAATTCAGAAAATGAAAGAAGCAAGAGCTTTGGGAAAAATGGCGTATATTACAAACTTTCAGCTGTGGATTGACAATGAAAGGGTACGTGATACGGACAATATAGATTCAAGAGAAAATCGACATGAAAGGGCGGAAATGAATCAACAGGTGTCAGCGATAACTTTAAGAAATGAAACAGGAAGATCAAAGTTCACAACTCGGCAATTTGCAGCAAACATGGAGAAAGAAGTACGTAATGGCGAGGCTAGTCCAAACAGCGTAGCTAACAGCAGAGAGCAGAAAATTGGTGACCGTGTGATGACGTCAAGCAGAAGAAGGGCCCAAACAGTTGAATCAGCTGAGCGCGGTAGGACTGCAATGGTGGCGACAACAGTGGCGGAGGGAGGAGCTAGAGGAGTGATGTCACCCAAGAGAATTGTTTCACCAAGGAGGGGAGAGGCAGAAGTTGCGCGCGCACTAATGGAGGGGAGAAAGAAGATCTGGTATCAAGGCAGTGCGGAGAATATGGAAGAGGGGGAAGAAGATAGTATTGTTTCATCCGAACATGGGAGCATTGTGGTATCAGATAAAAATAAAATGTTAATGCCGAAAGAAGGAATTGAATTAAGAAGTAGGAAAAGATTAGATGGATTTAGATACAGAGCAGGTTCACAATAGGAAAAAGGGACAACAAGGAGAATGGGCTTCTGGAACTGTGAGGGTTTAAAAAATGTTATATGTGGGAGTTTTGAAACAGCTGTTGGCGAAAGTGGATTATTTAGCGGTAGTAGAAACGTGGTTAAAAGAGGAACAGATAAATATAAAGGACTTTGAATACATTGGTAGGAAAGGAGAGGTGATAGCTAGAAAGGAAAGAGTATCTTGAGGTATAGGTTTCTTTATAAGGAAGAGCTTAAGTAAGGAAATTAAAGAAACATGGTCTAGTAGTAAAGAAATACTGTGGGTTATAATGGATGTTAAGTGCATAGATGGGAATATACTCTGTGTAGGAATAATATATAACCCCCCTGCATCCTCGCGGTTTCATAATCCTGATCTCCTTAATCAAATAAAAAAAGATATAGATAGGTTGAAGGAGAAATTTGTAACTGCAGAGGTAATACTAATGGGAGACTTTAATATCAGGATTGGGGAAAGTGATACATATGTTGGAAATGATTGGATGAGTGATGAAATTGTGTTTAAAAGTGAGAAACTTAGGCAAAGCAAGGACAAATTTGTTGATAAAGAGTGTGACAATTTTATTGATTTTTGTGAGTTGAATGCTTTAGAAATTTTGAATGGAAAATGTGGGGAAGATGAACAAGGAGAATTTACCATTGTTAGCAATAATGGGCAGAGTGTAATAGATTTTGTGTTGTGGCCTCCGAATTTAGGACATATTTTAAGTAATTTTAAGGTATTATATTTAAGCTCAACTAGCGGGCATTATCCACTGATTGTGGATTTTATGATGCACACTGCACAAGTAAAACACAATATAAGAGTGGAAACCTATTGTAAAAAAGAGTATATTAGCTATAAATGGAAAGAAGAATTTTGTGACACATTTAAACAGATTCTAGATTGGAATTATGGAAAGATATGTCTATGTGGAGTAACATTCATGGTTAAGAATAATCAAATTGAGAATGCAATAGATATCCTTAATACAGTTATGCAAAGGGTGGGAGAGGAAATGAAAACAAAAAAGAGGGTTTACATATATGATAAGGACTGGTTTGATGAAGAATGTAGGATATCAAAGAGACAAGTAAAACAACTGTTGGTTAGGTGGAGGGAATTAGGTGATAGCAAATCTAGGGACGATTATATGCAAGGGAGGAACTCGCATAATTTATTGTTAGAGCAAAAGAAAAAGGACTGGAGAGAATGCAATGAAAGGAATTTGATAAAATGTCTAAATGAAAATAATGTTAATAAGGTATGGCAGGTTCTTAAGTCAACCTATAATAAATGTGTAACTAAACCCAATGTTGAGCCAGGACAATGGATAGAGTATTTTAAAACATTATATAGGGAAGAAAGGAGTATAGGAAGTACGGGATTTTTGGAAATAAGGAATGTTTCTGTAGAGATATTGGATGGTGAAATTAGGAGTGAGGAAATAATAAAACAAGTTAAGTTACTGAAGAAAAATAAAGCTACTGGAATTGATGGCATCCCAACAGAGTTTCTTAAGGAGTGGTGTAATGAAACAGGAAGAGTGAAAATTTTATTAGATTTATTTAATGTAATTATTAGAAAGGGTTATGTACCTAACGATGGAGGGAAGCTATCATCCACCTTATATATAAAGGCAAGGGCAATGTCGATAAACCTAATAACTACAGAGGTATTGCATTATTATCAAATATAGGAAAACTTTTTGCGGGCATTTTGGCAGCGAGACTACAATTTTGGGTTGAAGAATATAATATCCTTTCGGAATTCCAGATGGGCTTTCGCAAGGGAAGGAGAACAATTGATAATTTATTTATTATAAAGACATTAGCAGACAAATATTTAAAAGAAAAAAGGGGTAAATTGTATATGGCTTTTGTAGACTTAGAGAAAGCCTATGACCGAATTGAGCTACAACTTCTGTGGCATAAATTAGTGTGTAAGGGAGTAAGTCAGCAATTGGTGAATATTCTTAAAGCACTGTATTTTGAGAACACCTTCTGTGTAAGGGTGGAGACAAGCTGTGTAACAAAAGAAATTCCACAAAAGAAAGGCCTTAGGCAAGGATGTAAGTTAAGCCCAGTTTTATTTAATTTATACATAGATGATGTCTTACTAGAAATTGGAAAGAATAATAACTGTGCACCAGTAATTAAGAACATCCAAATCCTAGGACTTCTTTTTGCAGATGACCTAGTGGTAGGATCTATTACAGTAAGTGGTTTAAAACAATCATTACAAGCAATTGATGTATATTGTAAAGAATGGAGGTTAAAAGTGAATCAAGAGAAAACACAGATTGTGGTTTTCAAAAAGGGGGGAAAATTAAGCAAATATAAAAAGTGGAAGGGAGAGAATAAAGATTACAGGGTGGTGTGTGAGTGTATCTATTTAGGAGTAAAAATAGATGGAGGTAATAAATGGGAGAAACAAAAGAAGTTTGCATTGACAAAAGGTAAAGGGGCGATGGCAGCAATTAGAAGCTGCAAATATAAAGTACCTAATATAAATGTTAAATGGCTGGAAAAAGTTTATGAGATGGTTGTGGAGGCAAAAATGATGTATGGTATAGAAATATGGGGATTAGATACAGGATGGGAAAGTATAGATGTGGTGCACTGGATGTTTTGTAGAGAAATACCAGGGCTACCAAAGTCAATTGTAAGACAGGTAGCACAATTAGAGATGGGCAGGGTGGCAACTAAGGGGAAGATAATGGAAAGAGCTTTGAAATTTTGGTTCAGAACTTTAAATCTAGGAAAAAGTAATGTGTTAAGACAATGTATTGAATACCAAGAGAATAGCTTAATGAATGATGGATGGGTAAGTAAATTACGGAACATTTTGAAGAAAAATGGGTTAGGAGATATGTGGAGAAGGAGAGAAAATAATGTGAAAATTTTTAGGAAAAAGGTGAGGAAAAGACTGGAAGATATAGAAATACAAATCATGTTCAGTGAGATTGCCGAAAAGAGCTCATTAGTTTGTTATAGGCCAATGAAAAATACATGGGGTAGGGAAAAATATATAGACATAGTAAATAAAGAAGAGAGAGAATCTATTGCATGGGTAAGAACCGGAGCATGGAGGCTAAAAGGGCTAAGACAGGGTATTCCTCAGAACCAATGTCCGATATGTGGTGGTAATGAAGACATTGAACACACAGTATTTAAGTGCCAAGGAACAGAAAATTGGAGAAAAGAATTTGTTAATAAGAAGTGGTTGAAGGGGGATAGAAATACACTTATGATGGAAATGATATGCAAGGACGCTAGAAGCATTGGACAGTTTTTGTGTAAAGTAAAAAATAAATGGCTTTGGACAGTGGAAAGAGAAAAGTATGAGGTAGCGCATCTTACCTTGAATGGAAAACTATAGTGAATATGTGATGGTTAAGTAACCAATAAATGAAAAGTGAAAAACGAGTGGAAATGGCACATGAAAAAAACTGAAAAAAAAAAAAAACAAGATAATTTATTGACAAGAAATTGTAAAATGTAAATAAACTGTAGTGATTGTCTACTGAATGAGTGACCAGGGTCAAAGTGCAGTAGACAATCAAATTTGTAAAACTCTTAGCACAATAAAGCAATAACAATAAATAATAATTACAGCGCAATTTCACAATGTGCTCTATTCCTTAAAACCTGAAAACATATCACTTCTTTGGCACATTTGTCCATTCTTTACCTGAAGAGGTAGTCATTCTATATGAAACTGTCAAAT
Organism: Deroplatys truncata; assembly: GCA_030765065.1. Classification (NCBI taxonomy): domain Eukaryota; kingdom Metazoa; phylum Arthropoda; class Insecta; order Mantodea; family Mantidae; genus Deroplatys; species Deroplatys truncata. The sequence goes on from CM060990.1 coordinate 516,895,267, forward strand.
ATTTCTGCAGCTTTTTAAAGGACAATATTTAACAATCTGAACTGATCACAAATGGCTCACAAATTGATTTGAACATTATCTGAATTAGTATCACCAAGACAATGCTGTCATTTGGATTTTACTGGGCAATTCAGTAAAATCTGAAGTTTACTGGCAAACTCCAATCATATATACCTTTTCAGTATGGAGGACCTCCTCCACAATATGTCTCATATTGGTATCCAGCATCTGTAAAGCTAATTTTAAGACCAATTTTGTGGACCTCCCCTGAAACATGTTTTGTTTCGCTTGGGTGAAAGCATATTGAATACCTTGGCAGCACCGAAAAATTTTGACACACATCTACTATCAAAAGCTATGGATTAGTCAGCAAAACATTTGCATCAATATAAGACTTATGGAGCCTTAACAATTTTCCAAGGCTACCTTACCTTATGACTATAGTCCACCCATTCTCATGGTGGAATGAGGCATCACAAAACAGCATATCTACTAAGGCTGTTGCACCGTAAAGACGCATGAATTTCCAGATATGGTATTCCCAGATTAATATCCACTGTATGCAGCTCAACAGCTAATTTTTCTCAAATCATGCTTGGTGTTTGCCACATTAAAACAACTATAGATTATCCTTCCAGAAATGGTGTTATCGAAAGATGCACACATTCCTAAAGTTTGACCTCAAAACAAACAGCTGTGTCCAAACTAGTTTCCCAAGTTACTTCAAAGGATTTAGCTCAATTATCATTCTTGAGTTTTTTATGTCTCCAGCTCAAATAGTTTATAGTGAATCCATTACACTTACAGCTGATTTCTTTGAGGACAATATAGACAGGATGACCGTACGTCCCATTTTTGCCAGGACAGTCTCCTTTTTTTTTTGCCGTGTCCTGCCTGCCCCATCGGTTTAAGATTTTGTCCAGTTTGGATTGTTGATTAACATGTTAATCTTTTTAAAATATTCATATCAATTATATTATATTTTGAATTTTCATCACACATTAAGATAATGAGTGATTCATCATGAACTGTTTTACACATATATGGCTACACTGTCTTATGCTAAGATTGTAAAATTTTATTATCTCTGACAAGCGGATTATCAGAAGCATAAGTTGGCAGGAACTGAAGTAGTGTTGATTACCAGAAGAAATTGTAGCTACGCCATTTCCTGCTAAAGCATGGTGTCGGCATAGTTGAATGGTTAAGCATTAACTCTATAACTTAGAACAGCAACATGCCTTCAAATTCAAAGAAATATAAGGGTTCTTTCAATGATGATCTTCAGAGAAAATTTAAATTCTTAAAGGTAAAGCCTGGTAGCCAAGACAAAACAAGAGTGGTGTGCAAAACATGTGGAGTAAATTCTTTTATTTCACATGGTGGTCGAAGTGACATTACACAATATAGGACATCAGAAAAACACAAGGTAGCAGAAAGAGCAGCATGCAATTCATCAAATATTGCCTCGTATTGCATTAAAAAGCAGGATGAAGATATAGTGTCAGCGAGTGAAGGTATGCTTACCATTCTGTAATGCATGGACAGTTTCAGATCAAATGACTGTTTGTCAACACTTATAAAAATAACTTACGAATCCAAATATTCAGCTCGCACAAAAACTGAAGCCGTCATTTGCAATGTCTTGGCTCCATTTTCAATAGAGTAACTTGAGAAAGATTTGAAAGCATGCTGTGGTGTGTTACTACTGATGCTTTTAACAAAAAATCTGAAAAACTTTTTCCACACATGGTGTGGTATTTTAAACCTTTAACTGGTGTTCAAACAAAAATCCTTGATTTCTGTTCCCTACCAGGCAAGACTAGTGAACTACAATGTGACTTTGTTGAGAAAGTACTGAAGGAAAACCATTATTACAGATAAAATGGTTGGTCTATGTGAAGATAATACCAACACAAATTTGGGTGGCATTTACAGATTATGAAAAAACAATTTATATTGTAAGTTGCAGGACAGAATTGGCAAAGAAATAATTGGTATTGGATGTAGAGCCCATATTGTGCAAAATTGCTTACAGAATGCAGTAGATTGCCTCCCATTTGCTTTAGAAAGTTTTGTTGTTAAACTTTATAAATATTTTCATATCTACACAGTGAGTGTAAACGAATTAAAAGAATTCTGTTCATTTGCAAATGTTGAATATTCAAAAGTATTATAGCATGGCAACACATGCTTTTCATCACTTGGTCCAGCAATTGACTGTATCATTCAGATTTATGATGGCTTACAATCATATTTTATGTCTCAAGAAAGGTGTCCTGCTCTGTTAAAGTAAGTATTTGAAAATCCATGTTCTTTGCTCTGGCTAATGTTTGCTTCAAGTCAAATTCAGGTCTTCCAGGCTACTATCATTGCAACACAAGCAGACAAAATGTCAGTAATAGAAGTTGGTCATGAAATCAGCTTGATGAGAAAACTGCAAGAAATGTTTGTTACTCTGGAAGGAAAAAGTCACAGACTTGGAAGAAAATGGTCAGATAAAACAAGTTGTGTCTTCATTTTATAAGAATTCCATAGAATACCTTGAAAAAAGGGCAAATAGTCATGGTATCGGCGAAAAACACGAAGGGATATTTCTACGTTTTCTACCATCATGGTCTGAAATACAGAATAGTTTAGTAACTTTGCCTTCAGATATCTCCCAGAGGATTGTATCAGATATGAAGATGGAAACGTTTCTATTTGATCAATGGCAGTGTGTAAAAGTAATAGCTGCAAAGAATATTAATGATTGGAACACTAAAAATGTGTCTGCTTCTGACAGCTGGGTTGACATTTTCTCCAAAATGAATTCTAAAAATGTTACCTTTGATCTCTTGTTGAAAGCAGTATAAACAGTGTTGTGTTTATCAGGTACTTCAGCATCTATAGAAAGAGTTTTCTCTATTATGAATAATGTCTGGACACCTGAAAAATCTCAATTGAATGTTTCCTACCTAAAATCCATTTTGATGATCTGAACAAATTTAATATACAAATGTCATGAAATGTATGATTTGCTACCGAAAAACAAACAACTGCTAGAAAAAATAAGTAGTTCTGAGAAGTACTTCTGGCATAAAGAAAAACTGGTTGACCTGCAATGGCACAGTGTGATGCTTAATTATTTTTTGTATTTTATAAAATGTCTTTATAATGTTATGTAAATTGTATAAATTATCATATAAATCATATTATAAACACCATACATGCCTAACAAGAAAATTAGGCTAGAGCACGAATTGAAATCAGCTGATATCTCTAGTCCAATCAGCGCGATGAAATAAAATTACAGTCGCCTAATGTATTCCATATACTAAATAAACAGACAAATTGCGTTTAAATTAATGGAAAACATACACTTATACCACGAAGCTATTCAGAGTTGGCAATGTTTAAGACTACCATTACTGCTCAATTCTGATTTGCGCCATAGGCTATTTTGTTAGTCGCTATTGTCTTTGTAATTGTTTTCTAAAAATGTGACGTGTCCCACTTTAGACTCTGAGAAATATGGTCATTCCGATTATAAGGTCTTCAGACATTCCTTCACTTCTCAGCAAACTTCAAGAAAATGTAATGTCCTGTTCCCTTCAAGCACCATATGAAGAAATTGCTCTTCATACACCCTGATCTAATCACATCTTCACATGAGTTAGGCATGATGTGTTGCAAAAGCCTCTTCAACCAGCCTTTGATGCACCGTATCATGTGCACAACTACACAGAGGCAAAGACTCACTCTCTTCCTAAAATCTCAAACCTACTTTTCAGCCTCTTGCAGATAAGGGCAGTTTAAATCACACATTGCTTAAAGAGTACACTGCTGCATCAAAAAGAGCTTAATACAGCTTTCAGAAGAAATTGCAGTATTACATACAGAAGATAATGAACAACCTCCATCTTCAATAGCTCCTTTTAAGACAGTATGTTTTGGATGCTTGATCAATCCTAGCTTATTTCTGACATCATTGAATTTCAGATTTTCTTACTCTACGTGTACTTAGAAATCAATGTTGTAAAACACAGCCCAGCCCAATTTTTAGACTTTAACCCAACTGAACAACATTGAAGTAAGTTAGAAAGATCCACAAACATAAAATCACAAGGAAGATGCAATTGTGGGAGGTTCCAAAAGAAGAATGGAACCATATTCCAAACGAAGACCTGCAAAAGTTGATTTAATGCTTGCCAATAGTATGCAAGACTCATAAAAAAAAAGAGATTTTTTTATGATGAAATGTGCAATGGAAATTTCATATTTCAAAAGCTGTTTGTTCATTTTATTTAACAAACACCTTGAAATCAGAATATAAAATGTTCTTAGTTTCCATATACATATTTCACTCTTTCATTGGGTGTTGACAAATTATGGAAGGTAGGGTACAGACGAATCAGCATGCCAGCAGGAGGAAGACTATATTGCAATGAATTTTGGCAAAATGCTAAATGAAAAAATATTGAAGTAACCATTGATATAAGCTTGAAGGTTTGTATCCCTAGTTGCCAAGGAAATGGCTTGCTTCCAAATGATGATTTGCTGATTGTTATTAGGCAATAATGACTTTATTTCTCCTCTTCATTCCTAGAGCTGATTACCATTGCCAATCACCAGATAAGAAAGTATTAATAACAATTTGTCACTGTTCTGCTTATCTATCTATACAATTAAAATCCATGTCACAGGAACTAAATGCTTTTAAGAAGACCCTAAAAGGCTTAAAATGCATTACTACAGAACGTCTTTATATTTAAAAGCAAAGACTTGGGATGCTTACCAAAGCCTCTAGTAGTATCTGAGGGTGCACCATCTCCTTAACCATTCCTTCTTATGGGGTGACACTGAACAGAATTTACAGAATGTAACTAGTTTCGCTTCCTTTTTTACAGTTACACAAATGTAACACTTCCTGGCAGAGCACTTCCATTTAGTATAAAATATGGATAAGATAATAACAGTGATGTGAATTTGAAATTATATAGAAAATTTGCGTCAGAATTGAAACACTTAACATCAATTACACGTTTTTCAACTTGACCAGTTTCAGGAGCTAATTGCTCCCATCATTGGAGCAATTCTGGGCAATTATACATTGTGACCAAATATACATAGGTAAAACAAAAAGAAATTTACAGACCAGATTAAAAGAACATATGAAAGACATCACATACAAACAAATGGACAAATCTGCAGTTGCACATCACTTTTGAACAAATCACAACATCACACCAAATATAACACTCTTAAAATCGACAAAACACACTGCAGAGTTGGATACTTGGGAAAAGTTATTAATTACAAAACATAAACACCATGTGATGAATTTTGAATCGCCGCAACTGAACCTACTATGGAGTTTCATCAGTACACCAGATTCCACCACATAGACGCATACAGGACAACACCACGAAGAACCAGTCGGCCACTTCTGATGATGGGAGCAATTAGTTCCTGAAACTGGTCAAGTTGAAAAACATGTAAGTGATGTTAAGTGTTTCAATTCTGACTCAAATTTTCTATATAACTTCCATTTACTTGATTCATTTTTCACAGTTTTCTCAAGCAAATGTTTTCATGTATCGCTTGATGGGGGTTAACATGAGGCTTACAAAGAATGCTAGTTGATGGGGCAGGGTGCACTGAATCTACATCTGACTAATTATTCCATGCAAAGAAACCTTTCTCAAAAAAGGTTCTATGACTTCCAATACTCCCTGGGATCCTAAACTGGGATTTCATTTTCTTTTTAAATCACTTTGATGGTTCCATTTGATCTCAAAAATCATTGCCTGAATTAGAGCACTTTTAAAGTTTGAACAGCTATTGCAGTTTACTGAAATGCTAAGAGCAAAACTGGTGAATATCTATGAGTTTTAAATAATTAATGTACATTTTCACATGTGTCTGATGAAAGATAAATCAATCCTGATCCTATGGATATGATTACTCCATATGAGTAATGAGAGTTACGACGCTACTACTTGGAATTATCAACAATATCATCTTCAGATGTATTTCTTATTCAGTGAAAAATGTGTTAAGCACCACATGCTTATGACAAAAGAAATGAATGGTGATTAAGTACATTTTGGGAAGAAAGTACTTATTGTTTATTACCAAGATGTGAATAATGGTCAAGTAATGTATGTATATCCAAAAGAAGAAAAAAAAAATTGAGGATCCATCCTCAATTTAACATTTATAACAAATAGAAAATATGGGATTATTTTGTCAGATCAAGGTAACTGATGCTAATATATACAGCATACCTCAGATGCATCACCTCCCTATAACTGAAACACCATGTCATATTTAATATAATCTGATTTGGGCATTTCATTTGTAAGCTGATATATAACATGGTGGGTTGCATCATCTAGCAAGAATGATTATGTCAGGGAAGTAACAAAAGAAACTGTCACATTTCTGAATGCTTTTGAAAATTTGACACTGTAAATGTTCAAGCATTCCTCCCTACTCTGTACTACACATAATGTTGTCGTATCATTAAGCTCTCTTGCACATAATTAAAACTAGTACATATTTCATGCAAATCTCCAGAAGTACAAGAACAACTTCAATGATGTTAGTAATAATTTCAACTTTGAGATTACAGTCCAGCTAATTTCAGCATTAAATATTGCTGCTGTGAATCAGAATAGTGTAAATAATTAGCCCAACACTTTTGTACACAAGGTCCACTGGGTCACAATTCATGTAGTCAGCATGATTGCCACTGAGAGGCACTGGTGTATGATAAGTATATGAAATAAATTACAGATAGCACCACAGTGTTCCAACCATATGACCAAAGGCCCACTCCTGCAGGTATAAAAGGGAGGGGGACACACCTAGAAGTCAGTCACTGCAAAGTTCTCTCTCTGTTTAGCCCCCTCGCTGACTTTTGGACATGGGTATGCTATTAGTGTAGAAAGTGTAGACTCACTTTACTCTTTACTTCTCATCTCCTTTCCTAATGTATAGCAGAACCAGAGGCACAGCTGTCAATCCTGTCCTGCGTTTCTAAGCTCATCGGGCCCTAACCGGATAGTGTGTCTCAATGCAGTTCTGTGGCCAGCTGTGACAAAGGTAGCTTTGCTAATCTCAGCTGATGTGTAGCGACATACCCACCTGTAATCTTGTGATCCACTCTAAAGAGTAGAGCTCAGGTACAGGACAGTGGCACCACATTCGTGAACAAGTGCCTGCTTACCTCCTTTGCAACAGGTAGAAGAACCAACATAACCGCAAAACCTGTGCCACACGACTACAACATTGGTGACTCCAACAAAGCTGCTACTACGGAGGACACAGGCAAAGTGCCACCAACAGAGGCACTGCAGCTGGGAGAGCTGCACACCACATCTGTGATGCTGCCAACCTTCTACATAGAGGACCCCAAAATCTTGTTCCTGGAAGCTGAAGCCACCTTTGTGGCCAACCAAATTAGTTCCCAAAACCAAGCTATTCTACAGAGTAATGGGACAACTTCCACACCAGGCCATCATCCAGGTGGCATATATAGAAGCCACACCCAGACTGGAACCATACACAGCCTTGAAGAACTGCCACATCAAAGTATACAGGCCTTCCACACTGTGGAAAGTATAGAAACTTCTAGAAGCAATGAGCCTAGGTGGTCAAAAGCCTTCCCCTTTATTACATGCAATGCAACACCAAGTGGGAAGCTCTATTACTGAGACATTCCTAAACTTCCTCTGGACCCGTAACCTGCATCCACGAGTGCAGTCCATCCACATGGCATGGAAATACGAACTCCTGCCTGCACAGGCTGGCATCCATAGCTACCTGGCTCCTTGAGACACTAGGGGCCACCAAAGCACCCATCATCCTACAGAAAACCCCAGACTCAACAGCTGAGCTACAACACCATATAGACGCGCTCGCAGATCGACTGAAGGCGATAAAATGTCAACAGCCAGTGAGGCAACTGAAGCACCGCTCCAGGGATCAGCAAGTCTAGCACCTTAATCAAATGTACTGGTACACAAAAGATGGGAACAAAAGGACAAAATGCCAACCACCCTGCCGTTGGACTACAGCCATCCAAATCAGACAACAGGAAAATGCATAGACATGGCAAGTGAGGCAGGATCCGCTGCGATATAATCTCCAACTGCCTATTCATCACATGTAGAGACCACAAGATCTTTGCCTGATCGACACAGGTGCATGTATATCCATCCTTCCAAAACAACGCTTTCCAGCACGAGACACCTACATATTACAAAGTATATGCCGCCAATGGACATCAATATCCACCATCGGCTACCAGGGAGCTACACTAAACGTGGGAACCCATCATCCATATGCATGGGACTTCCGAGTGGCCGATATACCCAAGGCGATTATCGGCGCAGGCTTCCTGATCCACTTCTGCCTATCTGTAAACTCAACACCACAACACTCAAATACTATTGAGCCTTCCTCATCACTGATATCCTCTATCGCACCTCAGTTCATACAAGAACCTCCTTGACTGCTATGTCAAGGTCACAAGACCCACCAACAATATGCCATATAAAGACATGAGTGTATTCCATCACATTGAGACCAAGGGTACCCCAGTCACCTCCAAAGCACAATGCTGCACCCTGGAATTTACAAACAAGCTAAGGAGGAATTCACCAGACTTATGGCAGAAGGGATAACCTGTCTGTCCAAATCCCATGGGCTTCAACACTGCACATAGTACATATACCACATGGCTCTATTCGCCCATGTAGGGATTATAGAGGATTGAATAAAAAAACAATCCCTGATCACTATGCTGTACCACACATCAGAGAATTCAACATTCTATTACATGGGATGAAAATCAACTCCACCCTAGACATCCAAAGGGCCTTCCACCGCATACCAATAGCACTTGAAAATATCCCATAGACAGCCATCATCACAACCTTTGGTCTTTTCGAATACACTCCAATGGGGTATGGGCTCTGAAATGGTGCCCAAACATACCAAAGGTTCATGGACCAACTGCTTGAAACATGCTATTCACCTTCTGGTACCTTGATGATGTCCTCATAGCCACAGGACTACAAGCAACACCTCATTGCAGTTCTGTGCAAGATTTTAGACTATGGCCTGCACCTAAACATCACCAAACACATGCTGGGGCAACTCCAGGTCAAGCTCCTAGGGCATATGGTATCTGTGGAAGGAATTAAACACCTACTCTCCAAGGTCATGATGACTGCCATTTTTCTTGATCCAGGGAAATCTCTGAACTATGCTATTTCTTGGGCATGGACAACTCCTACAGATGCAGTCTCCCAAAAGCAGCAGTCACCCAATGCCTTGCTACACAATACCAAGAAGAAAGATGAAACACTCATTACATGGACCAACACCCTAAACGGTGCCTTTGTAGCTACAAAACAAGTTCTAGCTCAAGCCACTCCTCTCCTGACACACCCATTAGCAGAGCTCCACTATTTCTTTCCACGGATGTCAGTGGCACAGAAATTGGGGCCATCCTCCAGCAATGCAGGCAGTCAGTCATAGTCATCTAGAACCACTAGGATTCTTTTCCAAGACATTCAGTAAGGCACAAAAATCCTACTCTACTTTTGATCGCAAATTACTAGCCATTTATGAGGCAATACACCATTTCAGAGACCTAACTGAAGGCAGATGCTTCACAGCAGTTACAGATCACCACCACTGACTCACTCCATCACTCATAATCCCAAAAACAGCGGCCCATGATGACTGAGACAACTAACTGCATCTCCCAATGTCGTCCAATATGGGAGAGAGAGAAAAACATTGTCATGGATGCCCTATCCCAGGTAGAAATGATATATGTAACCTCCGCAGGAACCTTAACACCACCCAGACAGCAGACACAGAGCTATATGGAAATACATCCTAATAACCAGCAAGTGTCAGCCCAAGTACAAACCTTACCCTAATCTTTGATGTCAGCACCCAGATCAACCAGCCTTTCATCCTGTATCTTTTTGAAAGGCAATCTTCAACAAATGCATGAACTCAGCCATCCCAGCTCCCAGGCCACAGGAAAGCTGGTAATGGAATGCTACTTCTGGACATACATGCTTTTCGATATAAAAGCATGGACGTTGCACCAGTACCAAAGGGCGAAGGTATACAGACATACCTGGGCACCTCTACAAGCATACCTGGAGGCAACCATATTTGAACATGTGCACCTTGACATTGTAGGACCACTGCCACCATCCATACTATTGCCTTATAATGATTGACCATGCCACTAGTTGGACAGTGTGTATATCCCTCTGGAAAATCAACACTGGATTTCACGGTTTGGTACACTGGCTTGAAGTAACACTGACTAGGGAAGGCAATTCGAAGCAGACCTCTTCACTAAACTGACAAGCCTCTTAGGCATACACAAATTTTGCACCAATGCATATAATTCACAAGCCAATGGAAAGATGGCAAAGATATCTAAAATCTGTGCTATGCACCAAGTTGAACACCAATGCCTGGGTCAGCAATCTGTCAACAACTCTTCAGGGCCTCCATGCAGCCGTTAGTTCCATCGATAACTTGAGCCCAGGGAGCGTGTGTTTCACCAAAACATACACCTACTGATGGACATCTTCATTCCCATGATGCCTACCAATGCGGATTACACCAGAGAAACTCAGCACTGGCTAAATGAATGTACCAAGGCATAACTCTTGAGAAACCTAAAAATGGCAAAATTTGTCTACGTCCAACAAGAAACAGGGAAAAATAAGCTTACTCCCCCATATCATGGTGCTTTTGAGGTACTCTGCAACAACAACAACAACAACATAGTGACAATCTGTATAATGAGGAAGGAAAGGCCATGAATATTTCCAATGATAGATGCAAAGCCGCTCACATGCTTCCAGGCGAAAATCCAGGACAACCCTCCAATCCAACACCAAGCAGCTACATCAGCGCCCAGGCAGTGGAATCTACTACTACAGCTACATCTCTGCCTGCTGCCCCATGAGGTGGCAATCTGGGGGGAGACCTGTTGTGAACCAGAATAGCATCAATAATTAGCGAAACACTTTTATAGACAAGGTCCACTGGACCACAATTCATGCAGTCAACAAGATCACCACTCAGAGGCACTAGTGTATAATAGTGTAGGAAATAAAGTAGAGATAGCACTACTGTGCTCCAACCACCTGACTGAAGACCCATGCCTGCAGGTATAAAAGGGAAGGAGACACCAGGGAGTCAAGAACCCTTCTCTCTCTAATCCTTTTTCCTCCCCAATAACCCCACACCTGTTTAAAAAGAAAGGAATTCAGTCACTGCAAAGCTTTCTCCTTGTGTAGTACCCTCTCTGACTTTTGGACATGAGATGCTACAAGTGCAGACTTGCTTTTCTCTTTACTTTGGATCTTTTGATCTCTTTTCCATACATAGCAGAACTTGTCCTGCATTTCTGAGCTCAATGGGCCGACAGTATGCCTCAATGCAGTTCATAAAGCCAGCTGTGACAAAGGCAGCTTCGTACTTCAGCTGACAAATAGTGATGAGCCCACCTGTAACCTTAAGAGGCACTCTACAGAGCAGAGCTCAGGTGCAGGACAGAGGCACCACATTCATGTGCAGGTGCCCTGCTTCCCTCCTTTGCAACAGTAGTAAAATCTTTGTTTTAGTGACTTGTTTAGAAGGGCATCTGAAAAGCTGAACTGTAATCCCAGAAAAATTATAATAAACAGAAACGTGCTTTAGAATCCAGTACAATGATGTTGCAAGATTTCACAACTCTACAATAATTACAAAACCTAAAACAATAGACAATTGGAAAATCTGAAGATTCCAAACCTATTAGCAGTAGTTGAAACAATGACTTTTCGTAGCTTAGTAGACATGGTCGGAATCCTGAATGCAATAACTTTAAATCAAGAGAGTTCTCTGCAGACTGTTTCAAGACAATATGGTTGCCATATGCAAATGTAAACTCAGAAAGATTTGTTTCCTATAGCATAATTCTGACTGACAAGAGGACAAACTAAAAAAAAAAATTAGCCACAATTGAAACTTTTTTTCATTTGAAGGCTAAAACTATGTATTTGATTAAGCAACTTTGTAAAATAAATACAGGAGTAGAATGACCATATTTTAAACCTCACTGAGATTTCTTGTTTGTGGCTGTTAATGCATCCTATTCAATTTTCCCTCTTATGGTATAACTGTATAGTCTGAAGGCGTTAAGGAATTTGACTAATTTAGTATTTCTTTAATGGTTTCAAGATCACCGATTTGTTCATTTTCTGGACAGTATCAAATTAGCACTAGTAAATTGTAATAAAGCTGAACGAACACGGCTTTTTATGAAAAATAATCCAGTTTTCACAAATGCAACTTTTATAGATCCCTCTTCATTATTAGTGCTTTATATTTCAGAACCCTCTACATTTTAACTAAGTGCTCAGAAACTCTTAAGTAGAATTTTTTATTAATTATGTCTGTCCATTTTTTTATATAGGTATAAGTATACTCACTTGGCCATTTAACCTAATATCATTTAGCCGATACCATTCATCTTCATTTGTGTCAATTGACATAAGACTGTCTTCCTCAGGAATCCAGTTGAGTCCAAGTAGCAGACGAACTTCCTCACCCACTGAATGTAGTCCAACTGCTGGATACAAACCACCCATTGGCAACAGCATCATTGTTGTAGCTACCTAAATGGATACGCAAGACAAATATGCAATAAGAATTAATTTACAGGTAGTCATTACTGCTGGACCACCAGAAGAAGGCAAGAGGGGCCTGAGGTGTGAGAGGGGGGGGGGTTTGAACTGTTCATCTGCTTATGCAGTCTATTTGTTTACTATGAAATGTGTGTATGTGAATCAACCGTGCTGCCAGATTTAATACTTGAATGTAGCTGCTGTGATAGGTATTATGCATTATTTGGCTCTCGTACTAATATGTGTCACGGTACATGGTACAACTTATAAAATATTTTGTTGCTTTTATTCTTTAAATATGGCTGCAGTTAGAAAGAAGGGATGAACTATTCACAGTGAAGCCATCTGACAACACTGTGTATTTTATATGATACTAGTGTGCATAAACATAATGGGGACAGTAGAAAATGTTTATGTAGGACATTCCTCTCGCTCATCTTCTTCTGGTGGTCCATCTGTACATGTGACAGCATTTGGGTGTTTTTCAATGCCAGCAATACTCTGACGATTGAGTAATGATCTTAGTTCAATGAGGTTGGTCTTCCATGTCTGTTCTTATTATACAGATCAACATTCTACTGTCTCTGCTGGATAATTGGCAAATATTCATGATGTTATCTACAGGTGGGACTTCTAACTTCAAAAAATTTGTAGAATTTTGAACCCTAAGTATATTTTTGCAAAATGGGCAATTCTAGTGTTGTAGTAATTGGTTTACACAATTGAATCTCTTGTCCAATGTTATGATTTTCTGTCAAAGAATTATAGGCTTTGTCTTTCTGTTTCCTCTACCATGTCTATCATTTTAACTACAGATTAAGTAGTGAAGTCATTTAAATGAGTTACTTCTAATATATGTGGTGGTATTTTTTAATATTCTTCTGACTTACTAGTATGCTATTGAGTCCATTAATTAAAATGTGAAACACTGCATACTGATGTGAAATTGGGTTATATTTATTCTTTTTTCTGTAGTTATGTAGAACTGTAAGTGTTATACATATATATCATATACATACCAAGCTCTATTTTACAGTTAAGCTCACGACTTTCAGACACAAAAAGGTAAACAACTGCTTTTTTTTTTTTTTTTTTTTCCATCTCAACTGTTAACTTAAATTTTATCAGTCTACTCTGCATGTTTAGTAATTCAATGCATCTGTCTTCAATTTATAAGATTTAACAGCAAAAATATACTTAATGTTTCTGTACAATAATTTAAATGGCGAAAATGCTTTATAACATTATCTCCAAACTACTTGTGAACATGTCAGCCATTAATGGCGATAATGGGTTCCCCATTGGTAGTTGTTCTGTTGTTTATAGAATTTTTGATGAAGGTGGGGAAATTTTATGCATTCATAAATATTTTATTTTTAATTTGTGTAGCAATAATTCCAGTTCATTCCTTGATGCATATACAGTTATCTGTGAATAATGAGACTCAATCCACTAACATAGCATTTCATATTTTTCTAAACAGATAAACTTTTGCAAGGATTCATAGCATGTATGAAGTAAGTCAACAGAAAGCAGCTATGTTCAAAACAATCTCATGAAATTGTAAAAATCTGCAGTTCCATCCTTTGAGAGAATCTCGCCAAACAGTCCTGAAAAAAGTGGTGCTCTTCTATGTCTACAAGAAAGGTTATAACAGCAGCAAATTGAAGTTGGCACAAGTAGTTGAAAATACTGATGCATGTACAGTCCTTGAAGTCTGAGAATTTGCAGGAACCTGATACAGATAAAGATGTGAAATGTGGGTTGAGATATTAGCATAATGCATGGCGAATCAAAAGAGAGTGAGCTAGAAATTAATTTTATCAAAACTAAACATGACAGAAAACTACTACAAATTTAAAATCATTGGAACTTGCACGCAGTGAAGCAAATACTTAAATTATGGAAAATGAATCAACATTAAGCACTCATATTGCGCTATTTACAAAATTACTCTCTCGAGGACCTATTGTCCCCATTCTCAGCTGCTGCTCAACTAAACAGAGATTCCCAATCTTCTTCTTCCTTGGGTATCTGTAGCATCATGTGATGTGGGGTTGGTAAATTGAGAGATTAAACTATTGCTGCTGGTCGATAATTTGATTCTCGAAACCTTTGATACATGTTCTTTCCCCATTAGCCAGTTCTATGCGGTTATGCACTGATTACAGTAGTTTGACTTTCTTGCTATATGCTGTGATTTTCTTTGCAGAAGTGATTGGCTGAGGCTGATTCATATCGATTTGTGTCTGATATTTCTGAAGTGTTCTTTTAGTCTTGTGTTTATGTTCTTCTTGGTTTTTCTGATGCATGTCTTGTTGCATTTTAAACAGTCTACTTTATATATTCTTGGTTTCTTTCTGATTGGATTCTGTCTGTGCATTCTGATTTCAGCATGCTTTTCAAGTTATTTTGCGGTGCTAGGACTATGTTGAGTTTTTAAAGATGTTTTGGAATTTGTGAAATGTGCACAGATGGTATGTAAACTTAAATTTAGGTTTATCTTTGTAGGAGATTAGTATAGTTATTTCTTTGAGCTGTTTCTGCTTCTTTAACTTCTTAGTTTTCTTCTCAATCAGTTCAGTTTTGAACCGACTATGTTCAACAGTGCTTAATGTGTCTGTATTCTTTCTCATATTCCTGCTTGTTTAATGGCGTATTTACCAATCTGCAAGTTAGACTGTCAATTGTGGTATGTTTGTGGTCTAGGGTTGAAACTGTTGGCTTTGATATACTTGCCAATATGTGTGCTTTTTGAGTAGTTTTCAAACTCTATTGTCATTAATCCTGACGAGTTTTAGGTAAAAAAGAAAGCAAGTTATCTATTTCTTTTCCCACAATTTTGTGGCCGATTCTTGAAGATTTAAAAGTTTGAGTCATCTACATTTTTTTTCCATGTATACAGCAAACACATCATCTACAAGGGCTCTTCAAAAATTTTCCATACTTGCATAATGTTCTTTTATTTCTTTGCAGCGTACTCAAACAAACTCATCATTTTTCCACATAATCACTCTCCTTTGCAATACATTTCTTGCAGTGTCCTACCAACTTCTTTATGCCATCAAAATAGAAAGTGTTTGGTTACATGTATAGCCACTGATGCTCCACTAATTTTATGTCTTCATCACTTGCAAATCTTCTACCCTGTAGAGCCTCCTTAAGTGGCCCAAAAAGATGAAAATCTGATGGCGCCAAGTCTGGACTATAGGCTGGATGATCCTGATTTCCCAACTCAGTTGAATTATGGTTTGTAACGTGCAAGCCACAGTATGCAGCCGGGCGTTGTCAAGCAACAGCAGGATGCCATCTGAAGTCTCCCTCTTCCTTTAGACCAGATTCAGTTCTGTCCTAAGCATGTGAGAATAGGATGCACTTGTGACAGTTACTCACTGTTCCTGGTAGGTCTCAAGAATAGGCCATCGAGAATCCTAGAAGACAGTCAACATCACCTTGCCTGCCGATGGTTGCATCTTGAATTTCTTGGAGGCAGGAGATGCCAGATGCTTCCACTGCATGCTTTTCCTCTTGCTTTTGGGTTCATAATGGTGAACCCACGTTTCATCACCTGTCGCAATCCTCTGCAGAAAGTGACACCTTCTTCAGGATAAGGTGTCAAATGGTGGAAACACATGTCTACGTGGTTGCACTTATGCTCATCTGTCAGTTGCTTCGGAACCCACCTGGCACAAACTTTCCAGAAACCAAGATTATCATGGACCAGAGAAGAGGCAGATCCAGTGCTGATATCCAGTTTATGTGCCATTTCCTCTATCGTCACCCTTCGGTCTTCCAGAATTGCATCCCTAGCTTGTTCTTTTTTCAACTGTTGAGGCTGTAACTGAACGACCTGAGAGCTCGGAATCAATCACACTTTGTCTGCCATTTTCAAACTTCTCTATACACTGGTAGATGACTACATGAGAAAGGTCATCATACTTGCACACATTCTTTGGTGAATCTGTGATCCTGGTAGACCTTCTGCCCACAAAAAATATATCACTGAACGCTGTTCGACTTTGGTGCAATTTTCACATTTTGCTGCTATGGTCACCCTTGTGTAGCAACCCAAGACTGAACACAAAGGCAACAGACTTGCTATGAAGACTCGTCATACTACTCCCTTCCACACCCACAATCCCCCACCCTTCTCTGTGCTTCCGTTCCACTGCAGGAAACACAGTGCGGAAACGTTTGAAGATCCCTCGTATGTATCTATACCAGTTATTAAATAAATGAGGAAATGTTTTAATGATGTGGGTCTCAAGGTGGCTTATGCACAGATTTACCAAAAAACAGAGATAGAGTTTACTCATGGCTAGACCTGTTTCCTGTTTATAGAAGAGAAGTGTTTGATTGAAGCAGATGAGTTAAGCCCATATATTCTTTAATTTTGTTCTTTTCTAGTTTGAGTTTAGCCATACTTGCCAATAACTCAGCAACTTGACCTTGGAAATGCTGGGAAAGAGAGATCTCACATTATACAAGTACATCAGTCACTTGAGTAGAGTTTTATATTTTATAAGTTTTGAATTAACTTTGTCACGTTTTGATATTGTAATTTTCAAATGATAAAGATTAAAGCTTATTAAGAGCCATTTAGCAAGATAATATGCCACGGAACCAATATTATTTACTACTGGTCACATGCCATTTCCTGATTTGTGTAATAAAATGGAAAACTATTTACTAACAACAATTCTATACACAAAATGGGCTACACTGTTTATAATTAAGTTTGTGGTTTGGATAAATCCATTAGTAGTTAATGGAATGGCTATATGGTAAACAGAAGTAGAAAGGTGTTTCCTATGCTGTGTGAACTGTAAGCTGTGAGTGTCTGGATAATGTTAAATGAATACACATTGGTAATAGGTCCAAGTGTTGCATAGCTCCAGAAAACACTATACTGATTTATCAAATTACAGAATGCAATATACTTTGTGAATTTTATTGGTCAAGTATTAAGCTGGAATTGCATTTCTTCAGCATTTTGCTTTACAGCTTTCAGAAACTGGCATACTGCAAAGTTCACTGTTTAAAATTACTCAATATTGTATGTATTGTTACATAATTCTTGCTAACAACCATTGCAGTTATGCTGACTTTAAAAAAAAAAAAAAAAATCACAGTCACTTGTTATAATCCTATGGCCCTGTATGTTGTAAATTAATATGAATTATAATACGCTGGACCTCTCAGTACTCACATATGACAGAATTTTAGGCTGCTGTTGTGATCAAAGACAGTGCTCAATGACAACACAGTAATTCCATCACCAAAATTTATTATTAAATAGAAATAGAATAAATATGAATATGGGCAACTGTACCATATACAGGCAAGGAAAAATATTTTTATGTATATAGCTACTATGATTTATGTTATGAGGAAAACATAATGGGAATTGTCCTTCTGTCAGTTGGTAATATATAAATATTTCTTTATTCACCTATATTTCTTAGTTGGGAATTACAGTAAAGCAGTTACCCAATAAATTGGAATGGATTTTACTAGAACTTCACTGCCTTATTCATGATATGTACAAAAGGATAGTGCAGAAAATGTGTCTCAAATTATTTACTTATTGGTTCTACATTGAATGCTGTTAGCATGGTCAAACACAACTATACGGTGTATGGTATTAGAAGACATATGAGGCTTTAGTATGAGGGACTCACCTAGAGCGACTGGCCTAACATAGGCATGTATACCCCCGCCGCTGTAACGTTGCACTTGACAGCTAGCGTTTAAGTTGGTACACTCGCAAAAAAACAGATGAAAAGCTTCAACCGTTTGACTTCCTAAGCCAATCACAAGGCAGCATTCCGGATGGCCGATGACAAAGCGGAACCGGAACTAGAATCGGCTCTGTTGCCGGATGTAACTATTCCCAACCATGTGCTTCAGTTTGTGAATCTCTAGCACGAGCGTCGAGTTGTTCTTTGCAAGCTACATATTCATTGTTATTTATATTTGTGGTTATTGTTTAATAGTTTTGTTATTGTTCGTTTATACATATATATTTATCTATTTTATATATATTTCATTCATATTATTTATTTAAACAAAAATTAAGTGCGACAATATCTGAAAAACGACGCCGATCGCCGAGTGATTCACGAAGTGAAAATCCTTTGCGCCGAGGTGTGCCACTTAATAGTCAGGCATTGGAACTTTTTAAGCAGAACCCGGGAATTCTTTGAACAGGAAAAGGAGTACGTAAAACTTCATGGCAATCCCTCTATTCCTGCTGATAAAGCTGTACAACGAACTGCAGCAGCTCTTGTATAAGCACCAGAACTGTTACCTATACACAAGGGAGTGAAACTCCAAGAGAAAGAGGACAAAATTCCTGAACCATCTGGAACGCAACAGGTATTTCTATCAACTCCAGGGAAGAAAAAAAAACGGGCTCGTCCGGTCACAAATCGTGATGCTTTCCAATTAGACGCCATACGTAGACACATTTATGCCTATTATCATAGAAAGGAGTATCCGACCATACCAAAGCTGCTTATATCGCTTATTTTCAATTAACAATAATAATACGAAATAGTTATTATTCATTGACGTTCGCTACTTGCATAAACTTTTTGTATGCGGCTTAGACACGATAGAAAGGAGAAAAATCAGCTGTTGTTGTTTACTAGCCACTCTGGCAACGTCGCAACCGCAATGTAGCCAACCTTACGTGAAGCCACACGAACTGTCAAGTGCAAAGATACAGTGGCGGGGGTATAGTGTTGCCTAGTTTGGACAGTGCTTCCTCTTTTTCATGCGCCCAAAATTACTATTAGAAATTTGACATTGTAATGTGGCTACAAATTTTGAAGCAGCCTGTCTAAAGACCAAGTTTCTACTCCATATACCTCTCAAGTTAGCATTCTAGGAATAAGTATTGCTTACTCTCATGTTTTTATTTACAGTATGTTCCAACTTCCAACCTTGCCCATGTGTTATTTCTTTTCATTAAGCAGTAGTCAGTGAGACATTTACAAAGTATTGTTTTAAACTGTAAGCATTTCTTTTATAAATTAATTGAAGACGGTTCACTGAAGTCCAGAAGTACGCGCGCGTGTTCATTGAAATTTGGTTCAAGACCACTGAAGGCAAATTAAGCTTTATGTACTTTGTGTAACTGTTACAAAATGCATTAAGTTTTATTTTTACATCTGTGTTTTGTGAAGTGTTAATAATGGCACATTCAAAATCTGGTATTAGCGGTGCAGCTACTAAGGGCAAAGTACTCTGCTCCCATGCCAGAAATATTATTTTTAAAGTGTATTCTTTCTTTAAGGAATTGTCATCTGAGGAAGAGTGTGATTAGATAAATTTTTCACAAAGCCAGGAACTCAGCCAAGGCATGCCACATGAATGTACATACTGTGTTGCACATTGTAAAATAGGGCAAAACTTCTAGCACAGAAATTGAACCTTTATTTAAATCTACAGAAAGCAAAAAAGTGTTTCCAATTTAGATGAGTATGTAAAAGATATACTTCGCTCCACAATATATGAAAAGTATGACAATGGCAAATATCCCACTATTAACATGCTGGTTCATATTATGAGGGGAAAATAGATTACTTGGGTTCTTCTACTTCAATGGGATAAATACTGAACATTTTGGGCTTCAGATAAAAAGAAACTAATGATGGGCATAAATTCTTGCTAGAAAGAGGCGATATTGATGCTGTGAGAATACAATTTTAAAGAACTATGCACATGCTTAAGGAATCTGGAGATACCCACCCCATTTTTTATCTTGATGAGACATGGGTAAATCAAAGCCATTGCAAGCAAAACATATGGCAACATTCGACAGGAAGAGGTGGGCTCAAGGTACCTGTAGGAAAGGGAAACAAGCATATAATTTGTTATGCAAGTTCTGCACAAACAGGATTCATTCCCGAAAGCAAGTGGGTTTTTCGTACCACACCATGGAATAAAAGTGTTAGTTATCATTCTGAAATGAATGCAAATTCTTACACAGATTGGTTCATAAACAAATTTTTAAATTTTTTAGAAGAGGGGTCAATTGTCGTCATCGATAATGCAAGCTACCATTCAAAAATCTTGGATAAACCTCCCTCTACTAATTCCAAAAAACAAGATATTCAGGACTGGCTGCCACATAACATAGCATTCCACCTTCTGAAACTAGAGCAGAATTGTTACAAAAAGTAAATCAATATAAAACGCAAGAAAAAAAATTATGAGCTAGATCAAATCCCATTAGGAAACGGACACCACATTATTCATTTACTTCCTTATCATTGCTATTACAACCCCATAGAATTGATTAGGCTAAGGTAAAGTGGGAAGTCACTAAAGAAAATATTACTTTTCATCTTGTGGATGTTGAAAGGCTTCTGCATGCTGCATTTGACAGAGTGGCAGACAAAACAAGACTGGGCTAGTCGTGTTGCATGCCAAAAAACTCCAGGAAAAGGATTTCCATAAAGAAGTGGCTCGAGATAACACTGTACAAAAATTAATTATAAACCTGCAGGAAACCGATTCCGAATTAAGTGAGGATGACAAGCTAGCAACTCCTCTACAATAAGTCGCTTTCAGAAATTCAGGTATGCTGTTTTCAGTAAATAAACACATTAATGCTGAATGTTATACATTATAATGCTATGTAGAAGCATCCTTTGCTGTGTAAGTTTACGTTCTGACAGTTTGTGATGTGACGAATACTACTTTCCTCTTTTTCTGCACCTTCCTTGCTCTGGCGCATCACTTGGCAGCAGTGCAGCCACGCATTGACTAAGCTCATATGCCTCCTAAAACTGTACGCTGTATAACATGTAGGCTTATGCAGTAATCTTTTGTAGTGGTATCAGTATCAGCAGCTGGCCGAAGGGTGGTTTTCAACCAAACTGACATACTCAAAACAAAATACAAACAGGTGTTTAAGCTATGCATTTCCGTTCCAAAAAGCATCCCGCCAGCATGTGTTGCTGTTTAGTTTTTGATTTTTCAATTTGGTGGAAAAGTGCCCCTAGACGTGTGAAATTAATCATGTAAAAAATATGTGGCAAATCTAAGATACTGCCTAAAGGATTACTTTGGTAAACATCCTCTAACACTATTTGTTTCAAATTTGATTTCAGGCTGTGGCGGATTGAAGATGCTTGTATCTTCTACGGCCTTTCTGTAGGAACTATTTACATTAACCTTCACATTCTAGTATCATATTATAAATATTTGTATAACAGTTGGACATAAATAACACTTAGTTACCATGCATTTATTACTAGGGATGGGACCTCAATACTCTTGATGCTTGGTGGTGTCGAAGTATGTACTCTGCACACTTACATACAGTAAGTACTTTGAGATAAACCTTTCATATTTTTTCAATAATTTTAAATTTTTAAACTTTGCATTATTGAAAGCGGTTGTGTTAACTTTATGCTAGATAAGGAATGAAAGGAGTTGAGACTTCATGTTATTGCCTTGCACGTGTCCCCAAAGAGTTGCTGGACTATAGTTCTTGATAGACCTTGGCTGCAATTCCTGTAGGTGAATGAATGCAACACCACCCTGTCCACCCTGTATAATCTGTGTCATTATGAAGATAAAGAGATTGCTGCCAATTGGAGAATGTCAAAAAGGTACAATTTTGGAATTAGCATACAATATAAAATTTGTTACATGCATTTATACTTAGAAAACTATTATGAAGGACATAATTCAGTGAACAAGCTATCGCCTTTATAGTTTTTATAAAGTGAGTTTCGATGCTCAAAAATCAGTATTGGTATTGAGAAATAGTGGTACCGTCCCATCACTATTTATTACCATCACTTACTTCAACACATATTGGTGCCGAAACCCGGGAATCTATAAAAGAAAAGTAAGTTTTATGCGATTGTAATAGAGCTGCATTTCCCTACTACAGGAGATTGCAAGTTACATGCAAAGAAGTTAATTCCCATTACAACACATTGACAAGAATGGATTACAACATTCTGAGAGTGAAAAGCTCACGACATAAATCCTTCACTACAGGTACCCAGTGGCATAACTGAAAGTATATATTTATTCAGTGCACTAAACTATATCTTAGAAGTACATTTTGTAAGAATATCTTGAATTATTTTATGTACTTCATGTGAATAATACTTATATGCCCGCCATTTGTTGATAATACAGCCTTTCTGTTTATCATAACATCTGTTGGCAGAAAGCTTTCAACTCCTTTGCGCCATTATGTTGAACAACAGCTAGTAAAAAGTACTGTTTAAACAAGAGGGGGTGACATTTTTCACAAAGCAGTCACTTATTTCACAACAAGTGCAGAGTCATAAATGAAAACAGTGTGCTACACTTTCTAAAGAGGAAAAGGACAACAGAGATCAAATATCACTCATTTTGCTACAGCCATTGAAGAATTTTCAAAGGGTACACCATTGGTAAATTGTAACTGCTACAAAAGTCACATGGAAGAAACTTTGACGTCATTAACCCAACTGGACAACAAAATTCGTAAACTCCTATCTGACAAGGATTATGATACTGCCGTAGTAACCTGTGAAGAGTATATCAATAGGGGGAAGTGTGCAATTCTTTGCGCTGAAAAGGGAATTGAGAAACAACTCTCAGGACCTTGACTCCTGATAGGATGACACCCGCATTGCACCCACTTAATTCTGTTAAGCTGCCAACTATCAAGTTAGAGAGTTTGGTGGTGGCATCCGAGAGTTAGCCCCAGTTCTGGGAACAGTTTCAGCCTGCTGTAGACAACAACTCTTTGCTCTCAGCTATTAAAAAGCATGTTTTCCTCTGTGAATACTTTGAGGGTGAACCTAAGCTTCTGGTGGAGGGTATTGCAGTGACAGCCTCGATGTACGAAGAGATGAAAGGAATACCTTCATGCACGATATGGAGGCAAGAATTGAATTGTATAATCCAGTCACACCTTGACAGCCTGAAAGAAATGAAGCCTGTTCACTATGTATCTCTTAAAACACTAAATGTGACATTTACTGAGTGTAATACATGCATTAAGTCACTCCAGTCCTTGGGAGAAGATATCAAAGGCTATGTATGGATTCTGGCTCCGAAGATACTACGCGCCTTCCCCGATGTTGTCTGCAAATGGTGGATAATCCATGTGAAATAAAACCAACTATCAGAAGGGGATGCAATAAAATTGGTAAGAGTTCACAGACAAGGAAGTAGATGCAGCTCTAACGACTCAGAAGATCTAAGCCAAATCCATTAACTTTTCAATTGTCCTTTCATCAGCAGCAATTTTTGCCATTCATTTTAAGATGAAGAATCCAGCACAAAAGAATATCAGAACCTCAGATACATATTGTGTGTTTTGTAATCAGCGTGGTCACTGGGTGTAAGATTGCAAAAGAATACCCAACATTAAAGAACGGTTACAGATGTTAAACATCAAGCAACTGTTGTTTCCTCTGCCTGAATCAAGCAAAAACTGTCCCAAGAAAGGCAGGCTATTCTGTGCAACATGCATGAGAGGCCATCACAGGTCGGTCTTCTGAACTTGAGCGCTCCACCTCCACATCGCCATGTCCCTCATACTTCTATCTGTTGGAATTACAGATGTTGCCACAACAGGATTCATATACCTACAGGCTGCATGCATATGCGTCACAAGGCCCACTGGCTTAACAAAACTAACACGCTGTGTATTGGATGAAGGAAGCCAGTTCAGCTTCATTACATGGTCACTTGTCGCATAGCTCGAGTTGTAAATTGTTGACCAGCAAGACTTGGCTATTGGTACCTTTGAATCGTCAACCACTGCACCAAGCCCATGCACACTTTTCACCCTACCAATCAAAAGTATTTGGAATAATAGTACTGCAAACATCACAGCATTTGAGAGTAGCTGTACCTTCACCTCCCAACTGGCAGTACCAACTGAAATAAAGATGCTAGCACACATCCGAAAGCTCAAATTGGCACATCCACAAATGAACTCAGAAGAAACTCTCCCCATTGAAATCCTTATTAAAGGGGACTACTGGGAAGTGGTAAAGGACAAAGCACCTTTGCATATTTCAACAGCAATTGTACTTATCCCATACAAATTTGGTGGGATATTAAGTGGAAATCAATATGATACTGCTGTGAACTTGGCTAGTGTGAGCTCTATTCGCTTCCAAGAAACAATGGTTGCATCCAATGACAAGCTTAGAAAATTCTGGATCTTGGAAACCATAGGAAGCAAAGAAGAACCAGATAACTCAATTTCAAGGACTCAAAAATTCTTAAAAAATTCAGCGATTCATACCTCAATGAGGACTATAGATGTGTCTACCATAGAAGGATGATGTGATACTACCTACTAACTGCTCCAATGCTGAGAGAAGATTTCATGCTTTGGAGAAAGGACTACATAAACATTGGAGAAAAGTTTACCATGCACAGATGATGGAATACATCAGTAAGGGATAGGTAGAACCTGTTAAACCAGAAAGTGACTCACTTCATGTTTTCTAGTTACATCACCAATTGGCGGAGAAAGGCAGACAAGGAAAGACTAAATGGAGGATTGTTTTAGACACATCTTCACATGAGGGCAGAAGATTCTCTCTCAACAACATATTGGAAATAGTACCAAACTTACTCCCAGAGATATTCTCGATGTTTATTCATTTCTGAATGTATCCTGTCACAATCATCAGAGACATCACTCAAGTGCTTCTGTAACTCACAATGGACATAAAGGATAGAGACTTGACAAGATTCTTCTGGTACAACTGACCTACGACAGCGAAAGAGGAATAGCAACAGAAGATATTACTTATCATTTCACCCGTTTTCCCTTTGGCCTAGCTTGTAATGCGTTCCTTCTTTCAGCAACCATACGAGAGTTAGCTCACATGCATGAGTCCACTTTTCCTAATGTGGCAGCTTTCTTAGAAAGTAACATGTTCGTGGACAATTTTGAAGCTGGTGGAGAATGATAACCAAGCAATAGCCTTGTATTACAAGCTCACAGCGATAATGAACACGATTAACATGCCTATGGGCAAATAGGCGAAGAACTCCATCACACTGACCTGCCTTTGGAAGTCGCATAGCCAAGAAGTAGATACAGTTATGCATATGCTGGAACAACTCTGGGATAAAGTATCTGATACCTTCTATTTAGACCACATCACAAAGGCACTTTTGGATGGACCTGCCAACAAAAGGAAACTTCTACAAGCAATGTCCAGGTTCTATGGCCTGCTAAGCTTCCTGGCTCTGATGGGATGAGATCTTACCACAGGATTTAGGAACATGCAGGTACATGTGGGTCTCAAGCCTATCACAATGTCAGAAATTAGAATTCCCAATGGATTGGTACACTGGAATAAAATGGCATTCACATTTATGCAAATAAAACAGCCTACGGTGTTGCCCTCTACATTCGAATTTACAAAGATGACAAATTCTCTGTTAACTTAGCTTGCAGCAAAACTAAACTTGCTCCTGTTAAGAAAGTAACACTTCTGAGGTTGGAAATACTGGCTGCACTCATTGGAGCGCATTTGCTAAAATATTTTGGCAACGCAATGGGTTATGACACTTCTGAGAACTTTATGGACAGATTCCACCACAACATTGGATTGGATCAAAAGTGACCCAAACAGATGGAAGACATTTGTCTCGAACCATGTGATGGAAATCCAAAAACACAATAATCCCTCTCAATGGAGACATTGCCTGGGGAAGACAACCCAGCTGACCACTTATCAAGGGGAGTTCCTGCGAAGAAGTTGAAGAACTTAACCATTGGTGGCATGGATCCTCATGGTTATCACAGGACTCGCATTACTGGCCACACCGATAGTCGAATAGCATGTCCAATAGATGGATAGGTGATAGAAATCCTCATGATTCAAAAGAAAGTAGTAAAAATTATGACAGATTCACAATAAAAGGAACCTCGTAAATCACTTTTCATTAGGATGGTATTCAGACAATAGTAAATATACCAGGTGAGTCAGCTGGGCTTATTTATTTTTGAATTTATGCAATGTGCTAAGCGACATATGTGACTTACACCTTTCTTGAATGCCTTCTAATGGCTGATTTGCGTAACACTTTATAGAGGGAGGATACATAACTCAGTGCATAAGTGTGTCGATGCAAAAACATCCCATCCTGACACTGAGAGCTACAGTAGCAATTTTAGCCAATTTTACAAACTTTTATTCTTTAGCATACATCCATGCACCCAATTGAAAACGTCCCTGAAGGAACAACCTATCACATGCATCGGTTGACAAAACCATTTGAAAACAAAATGGCAGATCTACGCAGTGCGACCAATTGGATTTAAGCCGTTAAGTCAATGTACAACCTTGTCAAAAAAGGCTAAGTATTAGGTAGATCATTTCTCTTATTTCACAAACTATGGCGTATTTCAGATCATACAGTAATTGCAATGACTGATGCAGTTTATTTGTTTGAATTAAAACTACCAAACCGAACTCAAAACACACTATGACGTTGCAAAAATCGTATAAAGATTAGAGGTGGGGTCTGGTTCTGCGATTACTAATTCGTATAGGAACCTCAACTCACAAAGTAGCATTGGCCGAATGGTATTATTATGGTTACTTTAACACTGTGCCACTTTAATTCGGATTCAAATCCTTCGGGTAAATTTCAAACTTTTTATTACCCTTTGTTTTATCTCTTTGGGCCTATAGTTTGATATGATATAAATAGCATTTTTGATAACAATATAAGTGTGTAAAAAATAGAATAATCATCATGTTTTCCACTGCAAAGTCGAAATCATATACGGGCACACTCATATGTGAAGAATGCAGGCAGATTACACCGTGATGTTACAGCGTGCAAGAAGGTCTCTCCAGCAACGTACACAAATGTGCATTGATGAAGGGGATCGTCATTTTGAACATTTATTTCCTTGTTGAAATCCACACTCTTTAACCATTTAATATTCTGTTTACCCGTGAACTTAGCACATTTACAACTCCTTTGTTAATAGAAGAAGTGAAACATAAGATTTAAACATGAAACAAAAACTGTTATACTTAATATCGTTGATATGCGCCCAAGAGAATGAAAGCTAACTACATATCACGGTTCACAACACCAGATACGGTACAGATTATTAGGGTAAACATGATACAATTATCTGATTGTAATTCTTATGGCTTTGGCTCACAGGAGAGCCAGTAACAAAAATAAATAAATTAGTACACTAAAATACAGAAAATAAACACAAGGAGAGAGAAAAAAAAAGAACCAAAAGAACTTTATGTTTGTATCAGATTCGAACCTCCGAAGCTAATGTTTGCTACACCACATTCTGGAAGTTAACCCACGTAGTTTATCCTGCTCTTCGGGAAAACATTTCTCTATCTCCTTGCAAGCATTATATCCATGAAACGCTGTCTTTTTTAAGGTTTTCACAGCTCTTTGGTTCTCATTCAGGCCTTAAATCATTAATGTAGATTAAGTATAGTACCAAAGAGAAGGGCAGAGCTACAATAACAGTTTGTTTGTTAAAAGGGTCAATGTTTTCACATTCGACTATAAACTGGGGATTGCATAGATATGAATACCTAGGGGCAGCTGACTCACCTGTTATATAAATATGATGTGTTAGTTTATATGAAGTTGCACCAAAGTGCATTTAATTTAAGAGGTTTAAACTATAACTATGGAACAAGAAACAGACAGCTATTGGATTACACATATTGTAGATTAACAAAAACTAAAAGCCACTACAAAATTTTAGGCATAAATCTTTTAAATAAGCTTCCAAATTATATGCAAAGTGTTCCTGTAAGACAGTTTGAATGTAGATTGTATAATTGGTTGAAACACAACCCTTTTCATCGTAAATGCATTTCTTGAGAAATATATAAAAGCTATTCTGTGTCAAAACATACTGCTGTGTAGATAAAATTGTGGAAATAAATTATTATTAATACTATTATTACTGGAAAAGAGGAAGTCCACCCATCACATGCTCAACATTGAGGTGACCCCACCCCTTCTAAAGACGACATGAGCCAGTTCATACTGGAAACTTCGTGCCATAGCCTGCACTCTCAAATTCATGAACAATGCTCAAAAAAATTAATGACTAATGGGGAGCTCACTGCTTTGGAAATGAAAAACTCGCATATATACTGGATTCAAGTGTCACAGGGACAATGCTTTGCTGAAGAGTTGAATGCACTGCAGAGTGGATTCTCTCTACCATGTGAGTCAAAGATTACTCATTTAACCCAAATTTGAATAATGGTCTTATTCATCTAGGTGGTTGCTTAGTTTTCTGATCTTCTGAAAATCAGAAACAGCCTTTGCTTCCAAATGGTTATAATTTTGTGTGGCTACTTATTCGTCATACTCACATTAGACCTCACCATTTGTGGATATGTACAGCCTGATTAACTTGAGATGGCAGCTCGCTGCGCAGTACAAGAGGAGCAACTAAGAGTGGTGGGAAACCAACTGCTAGCCACATGCGGCCAAGAGGGAGGGGAAATCACATGCATCTTACCTTGAGGCTGGTTTCAGACAACAGACGCAACGCTAGCAGAAGATCCAGTTGAATTTGCAGTTCCTTGCTCTTGACAGTTTTTACCTTCCTCTTCACTAGAAAACTCAGAGGAAACACTGCTTTCATCGGCGTCGCCCCCTAGATGAATGATAATTTCCTGTCTGCCATCCAGCAAGCCTTCACTGCGCATGAATTCTAGCTCAACATTGATGACGAGTCTACATCTTTTCTGCCAGTCTTCTGAAGAAATATCAGCAAACTTCTCGTCAGCTAACTTAATTACGTCATTCATTTTGAAAGTGACGTTTCTTTCTGCAACCCAGTTCTTCACTGCAGCCCAAATGAGTTCGATTGGGTTCAGCTCAGGATGATAAGGTGGTAGGCATAAAACAGTATGGTTATGTGCCTGAAGGAAATTGTCTAATTATCCCCCCCAGATGATGACCGGCAAAATCAGTTGAGGAAATGCTGACGATGGGAACAAACCGTCTCCCGAAACGCGTTCAAGTAAGAATATTTTAGTGATGTAGTGTAACAAACCTCAACTCTCTTTATTTTAAATTCAATTAATTAGTGTTTCTGTTTTAGTGTTAAATCTTCAGCAATTTCACTGCCTATGATGATACCAACTTGATTCAGAATATAATGACAAAGCTCAAAATATGGACTACCGTATCATTTAAAACATGAGAAGTACAGTAGAACCTCAGATCATGATTTAAAACTCAAAATATGGACTACTACAGCATTTAAAATGTGAGAAGTACGATAGAACCTCGGATCATGATTTATGGAGGAACCACTCCTCCCCCCTAGAAGCTGCATAGCCATGAAACTGGTGTATTTGTGAACCTGTGGGCTGTAATGGAAGAGTTGTTCATGCCAGGGTGGGCACAGGGTATAGATGTCAGATGAAGAAGCGGCTTACCATAAAGCCCAACCATAAGGTGTGGAGTGACCCACGCTGAGGGAGCATATAGCAGAGTGGCACAGGGCTAATGTGTCACAACAGGGCCTCTGGATACCAGGCAACCTCCAGTATATAAACCTCACCCAGGCATGTGGGGCTCTGCCTGGGTAGATACTTTAAAGACCCCTAGCTTCTTGTAGGACCTTTATGGAAGACAGAAAAAAAAACAACAACACTACTGAGCCCTCAGCGATATGAACTACTTCCCTTGATGAGAGGAAGTCATTTCAGAGCAAACCTCTGACATGGAACTTGGCATTATCTCTTTCGAGGGTGCAATATTAACCTTGGCCGATGAACAAACCAGCTTCTTGTGAGACCTTTATGGAGGACAGCACAAAAAATAAACCTACTACTGAGGACCACACTGGGGAGCCTTGAGCAATACCAACCACTTCTCTTGATGAGGAAGCTCTTTCAGAACAAACCTCTGACATGGAACTAGGTGTTATCTCTTCCAAGGGTGGAATATTAATCTTGACTGATGAACAAGAACCTAAGAGTCGCACTCCAGGTCTGGCAGAAGCCCTGGATAAAATGGACAAGCTCAAGATTGGCGGGGGGGGGGGGGGGGGAGAAACTGAAAGCAAAACTTGAGAAAGGAATTGCCTGGGATTCTAAAAAATGGGGAAAGAAAACTTCCAAATCTAAAACCCCAAAGTTTTAGGGAGAAAAGAGGGAGGTAAGCTGGATAGGTGTGGAAGAGGAAAGAGGTTCTACCTTTACTACCAAAGTAACCTACAGGGAATCACTAACCAGTTTCAAGGGAGCAGTGATCCCTAGCAACTTTCCCGTCAACAAACTCTCAGAGGATCAAATTGAGAAACTCCAAAAGGCAATTGTAGAGGCATTTGAGAGCCTTGAAGATGGGGACTTTCCACAATATACTGAAGCATATGGGGAGAGAGGAGCTCTCATTCTCTCCTGTGAAAATGTCACCAAAGAATGGGTGATGATAAAGATCCTTCAATTAAAACCATGGGAAGGCACAAAACTTAACATAGGTCCCAGAGTGGAAATACTATGAACAATTATGGTGCTTTTTACCACATCAAAGATGTTCGCAAAAACTGAATCTAAAAACATCAAGATGCTGAACAAAACCCTATGTGCAGGAGATTGGAAAGTTATCAGTTCCAAGCCCGATGCATCAGGACACACACTTGTCTGCTTGGTAGATGAGGAAACTACAAAGCCGTAAATGATGTGGGTAACAGAGCCTTGGAAGAATTACTATTGTGATTCTAGCCAGGGATAGCCCTAAAGGCCCTCCAATCAACCTACAGCATAAGTAGGCAAATTCTGCTATCTTCTGCAAAATCTTCAATGAAGAAGGAATAGATCTAACTCTGATTCAAGAATCCTGAATTAACAGGGGTAGAATTTAGGGACTAGATGAATGTCAAGATAAGCTAATGCATTGCAGGAAGGGCAACTGTAATAACAATTTTATTCTTGTTCACAATGGAATTCAATGCTTACCTTTTCTAGAGTTTTGCTCTAGTACTATCACCACAGTGAAAATCTACAGCAATGCAGGAGGGAACAGAGGCATGATAGTGTGCTCTGTTTACCTTCTCTACAATGGCAATAACCCACCCACTAGGGAATTAAGAGCAGAGCTGGTCGCAAACTACACTCAGAGATGGGAACAGACCATCTTTGGTGTGTGACACCAACTCTCATCATGAAATCTGGGCAGCAAAAACATCAATAAAAGGTTTGAGTACCATCTAGATGTTGTGCTCTCCATTATTTATATATCCTAAATGTTAGTAACAACCCTAACTTTGCAAATCATATAAGGCAGGAAGTTATTGACATTACCTTTTGTACTGAGTATATTTCAACTCAAATCATCAATTGTAGATTCTGGATGAACCATCACTTTCGAGCCCTATATGCAGGAACTCTCAGGTATGATTGGGCAAGTTGATAGGATTAAATCTTTTGGTGATGTTGACAACTTCTATTCCATTCAAGAGGCTATACTTGACAGCTATCACAAAAACTGCTCCATGCAAAAGCAGATGAAATCCAAGAAAGTGACCTGATGGACTAAAGATCTTGAACAAAGGAGAGGCAGAGTATTACATCTCTTTAACAAGGCAAAAAGAAGTGGAAACTGGAAAGAATAACATACAGCCCTCGCATATTATGACAAAATTATACCTAAGGTTAAATGTTCTTCCTGGCAAGCCTTCTGTCAGGAAATATCAAGCCTGTCAGAGGAAGCAAGGCTACAAACCACATTGACCCACCATGATCCAATAAATCATGTAGGAAAAAAAATCCAAGTCTACAGGTGATTTTATGTGCTCGGCTGAAGAAACACTCAAAATATTTCTCTGTGGTACACTTCCCCAGGTGCATATATGATGACAAGACCTGCAAATCATAGGCCACTGTGAAAACTCTACACCAAGGGCATTGCAGAAGGACTGGGAACTTGCACGAAGTAGTCACAACTCAGTGTTTAATGTGCAATTGATAAATTTAACCCATTTAAATCGTTAGATGGAGATGGTATCTTTCCTATACTGTTGCAGAAGGGACCTGACTCACTTATACTCTCCTCTGTAACCTCTTCCAGGCTGGTATAGCTTTTAGCTATATTCTTCTGGCCTGGAGAGCTACCAGAGTAGTGTTTATTCCTAAGTGCAGGTGTAATAATTACACTGAAGCTAAGGCCTACCAATTGATTGGCTTTGCATCATTGCTTTTAAAAGCTTTGGAAAGACGGATCAAAACAGGGGGGTCTCTTCCCGCACCGTTTTCGCTTGTACTGCTTTTGGTCCACCTGCTGCATGACATCATCGAGAGTGAAGTTTTAGCTAGCCAGTATTCTGCACCGTACTTTTCGGCATGAAAGTTCAGATAATATTCTCGTTATATGATCTGTTTCGACCCTATACTACTTGAAACAAAATCGCATCTATAACTAGACTTAGTCTTGGAAATAATAAACACAAACCTGTCTTTTTACAGCTAAATACCCAACTGGCGCCAATTTCATTTCTCCTTGAAATATTCACTAAAAAGCTGTCGATATATGAAATTTGGTCTTGAGAGATGACTTACAGCATATATGTTATTCAAAGAAACAGAGATATGTAGATATAAAGCAGATATTTGTTATATTAAAGTTGTTCAGAAGCTCTAAGTTGCAAGCTTTAAAACCATTTTCTTAGTTTATGCTATTGCTTGACTTTAATTATATTATGTTAAAGAAAACCAATAACACATTCTTCGGCCAATTTTAGCAACGAAAATAAAATACGTTATACGCTATATAAAATTCAACTTTATACACTATCGGGTCTTAAACTTTGATTCGAAATTAAATTGTATTGTTTGTTCATGGATTGTGAAAAACACAGCTTAATGAGAGAAACTGTATGTTGATCATGCTATTATGTAATATGATTTAATCATAGCAGTTTTAAAAGTCATGATAGCTGAAAACTTGATATATGTGCATTTTTTCCGAGACTTTTTTTTTCGCGTCTAGGTAAAAACATGAATAATCGACTTATGCATATGAAACTGTGCCCACATGCTGAAAAAAGTTATCTGCACAGCAAGTCTTGCAAATATCCTCCAATTTTCAAATAAACCGAATTTACAGAGTAGTGCACATTCGAGTGATGTGTTCAGAATTTGGATATTTTGGCTTCATTATTTAGGCTGAGAATGTGCTTATATAAACCTAGTTTCTTAATTATTTCTAGTATAAAGTTGTTTTAATTCTTTAATTAATGAATAATTAATTGTACATAGTTCCCATTTGATCCTTCCTACTTGAAAGAGTAAGAACAAGGATGC
Source organism: Deroplatys truncata (assembly GCA_030765065.1). Classification (NCBI taxonomy): domain Eukaryota; kingdom Metazoa; phylum Arthropoda; class Insecta; order Mantodea; family Mantidae; genus Deroplatys; species Deroplatys truncata. The sequence goes on from CM060990.1 coordinate 516,929,288, forward strand.
GTCTAGCCTTAATATTTTGGAGATATTAATTTTAGAACCTTTCCTGTATGCTTGCAACCAATACCCTTAAAAGCACACAAATGTAATGTTTTCACCCACGGGAAAGTGGGTGTTGTTAAAAGGAGGTGTATTAGTGTATTGCACTGGCGATCATTGAAACATATTACACTGATCTTTTTAAAAGGAGGTAGATCTAAGGAACTTGCCAATTGTAATTAGGTGCCTATATTATTTAGTATTTATGAAAGGAAAGTGCAATAGCTTACTCGTATCTTAGTTTTCGTTATTTTGTATAAAACATGGACATATTTCATGCCAAACTGGCAGGAGAGGCTTTACGAAACAAATCAATATTATGTGAGCAAATACAGGGGAGATGAACGTAAATACATGAGAGGAATTAAGGTCAGAGCGGTGTTTTATAAGCAGGGCGCGGATTTTGATGACTAATTTTTTTTTTTAAAAATGACTACATTTGTTTTAAAATGACTTTGTAATTACAAAAAATTATCTAAAATGAGATTTATTTGATTTACTAAAATTAGTGTACAGAAAGTTATAAATTTATATATTGATATAACTCCTATACAAGAAGAAAAAATAAGTAAAAGAGCAGTGAAAATGTTCTTGTTCAAAGAATTTGAAAAGACAAGAAAATTTTCTTACTTTCCTTTTCAGATTCTTCAAACAAGTAAGAACATTATTTTCTTTGCTTTTCAGATTCTCCAAACAAGAACATAGAACAAATATATTTTCAATTAATTTACTAACTTATTGTGTTTTTAAACAGGTCTTACAAAAGTGTAGCATTAACTCTTTTGAGAACTCAGAATATGCAATGTTTATTGCGAATGAAGAGGATTTCACAGTCCATGTCATACATAAATAAGAGCAATACGCACTTATTAAGAAAAAAGGGAAAACTGACCTTCTCATCCCTAATTTTGGACATGAATTCATAACAGTAATTATACCTGTTTCCCTGACAATAACCATCTCTCCACCCACAAGCAACTCTTTCCAGACCAACCAATAATCTTTATATACTCTATACTTATGCAAGGAAATTACCAAATAAAGAGGCAAAGGACAAAGAAATTACAAATTAATGATGTAATATCGAAAAAAGATTATCCAAAATAGAAAACTTGAAACTACCAAAATGACCTAATATATATTTTCTTAATATGGGACCCATGATAAGGATTTATGTACACTTAAGCAATACCTTTATTGCAAGAATTAAAAGATGGTATGTCATCAGAATCTGGATCATGCTTATATGATACTTGGTCTTCAAATAGCTTCTGCTCACAATAATTACTGTTTAATACGCATTCCTGAGGAATATAAAGAACTTCCTTTTTGGCAGGTAGGCCGACTCATAAGTCTGCACATGAAAATAAATGTAATGTGGGCCAAAGGTATTCTTCCCTGAAAATGGCAAGCTTTTCCAGGTATATAATCCTTTACAGAACCACAGTGGACGGAAAAAGGTTGTTAAACTTTGGCTGTAACAGCAAACAGCATTTCCTTTGAAATAATTATGCCGCTCAACTGCTAAAAGGCAACAGATATTAATCCGAGCTTCTCTTTGCTTTAAAAATCACATACAAGTGCAATAAATCAAGATGTACTCATATATCGGAAGGGAATATATGCTTCTGGCTTTATTTTGAAAGTAAATATATTTTTAGCTGTTTTGGTAAATTATCCTACTTTACCTCGCTATGTTAGCGGAAACTTCACAACTTAACAACAGATGTACGAAAGTGCATTGTACCTTATCACTCAGTCATATACCCCCCCCCCCACTTCAACAAATAAGTTGCACACACATATTTAAACTAGAATCTTGAATATAGATTCAGTTTTCTCTGCTTTGCTGAAGTGTTTAAGTCGGTGTGCAATGAGTGAGAACGTTAAGAGTAGAATGTATTGTGCTGTAGCACAATACCGTAATTACGGTTTTAAAATGGTTGGTGTGAATTATCACACATTTCTAAAAAATGAGGAATTAAAGCGCGTGTGGGTGTCTCGCTGTATGCGTACTGACAAATTTAACGCTGATAATTCACGTGTATGTTCAGTGCACTTTCTTCCTAGTGACTATAAACGGGATTTGAAGAGTGAACTTTTAGGTTTGCCGGTTAAGAAAATTCTGCTCCCAGATGCAGTTCCGTAGCAGTTCATTCCCAATTGTCATGGAGATGCACTTAGTAAAGGTCCAAGTACAAGTGGAATGTTACAGGTATGTCTTTTTCATTTTTACATCCTGTAACAGAATAATGTATTCTGGAATTATTGTTTTCATTTCTTACGGTAAAAAAAATACACCAGCATATTCATTTAGCGATTCCTTTAGAGTAGTTGTAAATTTTCCTTTAGTACTAAAGTAATGTATGTTTGAATCTCTTGTAGCGCCTACAGTTTACGTTGAAGTACTGGATGTGTTCCAGTAGTTTTGTTTATACGTAAATATATTACTAATGTAATGCAGTTTCCATTCGTTTTGCTTTATGGTTAGCCCACAATGTTTGTAGAAAGCTCAGAAATAGTATACCTTTTAAAAAAAACTGGAAGAGCGTGCTAATAATAGACAATTGGGAGTTAATCAGGAGGAATTTAGTGTGTTCACTGCGCTGTGTATGTATTCCGCACGCTCGTCTTCACTCTCACTTACGTCACAGGCAGGCAGCCAATGGCAGCTCCCACCCCGGAGTGGCTCACCTTAGTTATCTAGCCACATTGGGATCGAAAGATATATGTGAAAAAGGGTATTGTTAGATAACCCCCTCAATCAAAACCAACATGCCTACCAGCCATCAAAGTCCTGTGTAACAGTGCTGCACAGTCTTGTCAGTAGACTGGAGGACAGGAGTAGCCCTAAGGAGCTTCCCTAGACATAAAGGGTGCTTTTGATAACACCCCCTATGAAACTATGGTTTTGTCTGCACAAAAGTATGGAACCAATGGCACTCTTTGCAAATGGATAAACTCCATGCTCAGGAGCAGAAAAATTACAGCTTGCCTCCTTGGAAAATGGGGGGGATCATTGCCAAGAGGGGTTGCCTGCAGGGGGGAGTTTTCTCTCCCCTGTTTGAGTCTTAAGGTGGATGGTCTACTAAATGATATGACCCAAGAGGGATATCATATACAAGGCTATCCAGATGGCATAGCATTGCTTAATCTCTTAGATCAGGTAAAATAAAAACTGATTTGGGAATGCCTAAATCCCTGATTACCTTTATCAACTTGCAACAGGCTTCAAATAGCAGTGGGTGTCATGGCATCTATGGAAATGAGAAAGCTGCTCAGTTGGCTAAAAAGGGTACTGAGATGTCCTATGTTGGCCCTGAACCCGTGGTTGGAATCATTACATGTACTGCCAAAACCATGGTAAAAGCATGGATTAGGGAAATGCATCAACTCAAGTGGCAAACCTATCCTGGACAAAGACAAGCCAAGAAACTGGTCTTAGATTCATGTAATGCTCTTTCCTTACCTCTCCTGTGATTGAATTGCACAGGAATAAGGAAAGTAGTTGCATTAATTTCTTAAGATGGTCACTTCAGGAAACATCTACATATAGTAGGACTCTACAAGGATGAACCCATCTGTCAAATGTGCAAAGAGAAAGAGTAAACTGCCTGGACATTCACTTTGACTGCCCATTCCTAGCAAGAAAGACTTACTCATTTCATAACCAGAGAAGATCTAGGAAAGGATGCTCATATTGGAACCAAGATACTGCAAGTTGTTCAGGGAACAGATTTTGGGAAACAACGAAAGCATCCTTCCCAATGGGGCTGCACAGTAAGCCTTTTAGTCTGATGTGCAAGAGGTTGATTAAACTCCAACAAAAACCCTGCCGTCATTTAATCTAATCTAATGGAGGAACCAGGTTAAAAATTAAAAAAGGAGGGATATGGGAAAATGATACAAAATATGTATGAACCATGTACAAAAAGAAATAAAGCAAATTTATAAGCAAACACTATATTTAACCCATGAAAGCCTAGTGGTGCTGTATGGCACTGCCATGCTGCACTGGCTATCTTTTTGCTACAATGCAATAATATAAACAATATCATATCATTGCACCACATGTGCTAGTCTATACTGTAAACGTTCTTTTGGCATAAATAGAAAGCCCGTTGAAAAATGCCAGAGCAGTGGCATGTTTGAAAATAGTTACAACTTGTACAGCAAAAATGGTTTATTATAAAACTTAACCCAATCGAGTCATATGACGAGCTGTATGGACACAAGTTAGTAATGGCATTTAAATAGCATGTCAAGCATAGCTCACAAGTGTGTGCTGGCCAATAAAACTACACATATTTGAATTTTTAACAAACAGATGGCATTTAAACAACCTCCATATCTCTTTAGAAGGCTAATGAACCAAAAAACTAATGCTGATGGTACCATGAGAGCAAATAAGGAGGATATGTCACCTATATATCTCATAATAAAATGAAATGTGGTGAGTATGAATTATGGTGTGCAATGAATGTGCTGTGTGTGAAGGATAACAAAACATGTTTATTACTTACTGATGAAACATGAAGCTGCTGACATTACAGCAACAGGCAAGTTGAGAAGAAGGAAAGGTCAAACATCCAGAGAGGAGGTCAAGAAACCAGAGTACCAATAGCGAATGGGAGGTGTCAATTTGTAAGATAAAAGTGGCTGCTTTGAATATTTATTTATTCACCATCTGATTTCAGTACAGAAATATCAGCTTCATCAATCCTAACAAGAATACAAACATAATAACAATGAACAATAATAAAATAAGTGATACCCTTACAAAGAAGTCATGACAAAATATGAATGAGATAATTAAACAATATTAAATCTAATAGAGATCAAAACAATTACATCATTTCCAGATATTCATCCACTGAATAAAAACAACTTCTGTATTGCTTAAATATTTATAAGAGACATAAATTTAGGAAATATTCTTAAGAGAACTATGATTTTAATATTCTACTACTGAATAATAGCAGCCTTTCATTAAAACTGTTTTCAGAACCAGTTTGTACCTTGTTTCCAATATTATACTTTTAATGTTTTCTGGTAGTTTCTTATATACAGTCGAACATGGCTAATTCGAAGTTGAAGGGACCAAGCAAAAAAATCGAATTATTCAAGATTTCAAATGACAAAAGTTTGATTTTTTGAAAATGTTTTTTAATTAAAACAGGTCTAAATTAAATGAAATTATAGGAAGGACAACATTTCAGTGTGCACTTACAGTTTTGTGATGTTAAAACTCAGGTTCAGTTCAGATTCAAAGTTTTTTAAAGTTTTTTTTTTTAGCATTTAACCTTTGTGGAACATTGTTTCACTCACATTTTGTTGTCCCTCAACATAACACCTTAATTGTTGTAAGTGATCTATGGCCTCAGCAATTGTAGGAATTGTTTTCATGGGTTGTTCTGGTTCTTCTTTGTGTGTTCATGACGTCGCCAAAAATGTCCTCATCGGTTAGCTCCCCACAAACTGCCAATTCATCGTCCATGTGCACTAAATCCTCATAGAGAACACAGTTTCAGAATTTACATCTTCCCAGTATTCAGGTGTAGGCACAATTGTTTCATTTTCTTCAAGACCTTCAAGTCCAATATGACAGAAGCCGGCCTTTCGGAAACAGTTGACTATAGTGCTTGGTTTCACTTGGTCCCATGCACTACTACACTACGAGCTGCTTCAAGCACATTTACAATTTTGAATTTTTCACTTTTGTCCAAATTCGCTTCTAACAGAAGATTCTGGACCACCAGATGCCTGTAGAAATGCTTGAAAATTTTTAATACTCCCTGAACCATTGGTTGCACTTCTGAGATATTTGGGGGGGGGGACAAAACTTTGATATTCCCTAACAATGGAATACTATTATGGGCTGTACAATTGTCAATAAACAGTAAAACTGTGCAATTTTGTTTGCAAACTTTTTGTCTAGCTTCAAGAGCCATCTTCCAAAAATTTCACTCGTCATCCAAGCTTTTTTATTAGCTTCATATTCCACAGGTCTAGATTTAACATTTTTAAAGCACTGGGGGTTGGCTGACTTTCCCATCATTAGTAATGGAAGCTTTTCAGTGCCATCCATACTGGCACCAATCAGGAGTGTCTGTGTTCTTGGCTAAGTTTTCCCCCACTACATCGTTCTCCTTTAAATGCAAGTGTTTTATCTAGTGTACATTTATAAAACAGCTCTGTCTTGTCGACATTGAAAATATCTTTTGCATTTTTGTCTTGAATCCACTCTACCAAGCTCATTTTCCAATCACTGGCTGCTTGCTGGTCAACACCTCCACTTTCTCCACAAACAGTTTTAAAGGAAATACATTTCACTTTTCAAAACCATCCAGCCATCCACTGCTTGCCTTAAAATTAGTTTTTCCCAATTGCTGTGCAAATTCCGCTGCTTTTGCTGTGATAAGAGGCCCACTTACTGGAATTTTTTTATCCCGTGCCTACTTGAACCACTTTTTAATGCATTCGATGTCAGGATTTTCAGGCCCTTTTGCTCTTTTTTTACTTTTGTCACTGTTTGTAACTACACTGCGCAAAATTTTGTCCTTATTTCTGAGGTACGTAGACAACATATTCTGGGGGATTCCAAAATCTCTTGCAATGTCACAATTTTTTTTAAAACCTTTTTCCACTTCGCAAATGGCTGCTGCCTTTTCAGCTAAAGTAAGAGTTTTGTAATTTATACATTTAGGTTTGGAGAGAGTCATGGTCGGCTCATTTCACTACTTAAACACACACTGATGATTTTGATGCAACTGTGTACACTGTTTAAAAATGCTCACTTTACTGCATGGGAAGCTATTTGCTGCAAACGTAGCAGGTAGACAATGGACTGCGTGCAGTGTTCACAATGACAAGTGCCTTGTAAGAGGCTAGGGGCTGGCAACAAGTTCCTAGAATTGCACAAAGAAGCTTGAGTAACCAACATTCCTTTCCAGCAGGAGAGGGAATTACAATATGATGCATTTCCTGGAATTTAGCAAGGGAAGGAAATGGGACCACAGTATGGCACATTTCCTGGAATTTATCCAGCAAGTTTGACTAACTTATAATTTTTTCAGTCATTCTTGTTGAATATTATATCGAATTATCCAAAAGAAATATCGATTTACAGAAGGCTTTTTACATTGCTTTGTATAGGAATGTCAAAGGACCATGCTAAAAGCTCGAATTATCCACAATTTCGAAATAAAAACGTCCGAATTAATCAAGTTCGACTGTAATAATACTGTATTATGTTCAAAATAATGTGTGAATAAAGTTATATTCTGGTTTATAATACATAGAACTGCTTTACTTCTTGTATTATGAGTGCGTACTTGTGAATATCTTTTGAATTGAGCAAGCCAAGAGCTTGTCAGAACTGGGACTTCATAAATATAAACACAGGGGAGTGGAAGTACTTCCAAATTATGATAATAGGGTTTACAGCTGGTAAAAGAGGACATGTTTACAATACAGCTATTGCTCTTTTCTGCAATCTAAATATTTTACTACATCTTTTGCATTACCCTCAGCTTAGTATGCCATAAGACATTGCAGAATGGAAGTAAATGAAGTATATATTCTCAATATATTTGCGTTTACAGATTCTCTCAAGGATTTAATAAAGAATGTAATTATACTCAGTTTCAATAATAGCTGGTGAATTTGTTTTTCCCAATTTACATGTTTTGTCTAACCATATTCCCAGAAATTTAGTATTTGGCGCATAGAGAAGTAATTTGTTGTTTAAGTATAAATTTGGAAACTGAGCTGTGCTCTTTAATTCATGGTGAAATTCTATGGCAACCGATTTTTCTTCATTTACTTTTAACTTATTTATTTGGAACCAATTGACGATCTTGTCATTGAAGTCATTAATGTGACTTAAATAGGTCATTACAGTTTTTACCTGATATTAGTATGCTGGTATCAGCAAAGAGAGTTAATTCTGTGCTATTGCCTGTTGTATTTATACTCAAAACTAATTCATTAATGTATAAAAGAAATAGAAATGGGCCTAATATTGAACCCTGGGGTACACCTTGAAGCACTATTTTCTATGGGGATATTTTACTATGAATTACACAAATTTTTTTCTACATAGTCTAGCTGTACAAACTGGCATCTATTTACAAGATAAGATTTAAATCATTCATTACACAGTCCTCTAATATCATATGCATGCAACTTATTCAGTACAATTCAATGATATACAGGATCAAAAGCCTTAAGAGAGATCTAAAAAATACCCACAGGCAACTCTTTCATATCTAGTGCTTTATATACATCGATTTGATCAATGCTAACATAGTGGAGCTTCCTTTCCAAAAGCTATGCTGACAGTGTGTTAAGATATTGTGCTTTTCACAAAAGGAAACTAGTCGTCTATACATTTTCTTCTATCACTTTGGAAAAAAACAGATAAGATTAAAATACATCTGTAGTTGTTTATTTCTTCTCTAGAACTTTTTTTAAATAGTGGTTTGACTTTAGAAATTTTAAGAAAATCTGAGAACGTCCCTGAGCTACACTACTGCTCATTAATTTCAATAAATACATTATAATCACAACTAAAGGGAAGGTAAACAAAACTAGTCATCTTATTTCACATAAAATGTTTATTGTTACCTAATAAGTACAATTGAAAGCATAAAACTTACAATGTAGGATAATACTTTAAACTTCTGTCTCATCAAAATACCTTCCTGAGCTTCGATAGCAGCAGTACGTATTCTAGGCATTCTATTTATCAAGTTATCTAGAATATCTGCATTTTGATTCCATTTTTCTTGTAACACATCTCACAGATGAAATTTGCTTGTAATTGGCAGTTAATGAACTGGACGGTCTAGATGATTCCCTAACAACTCAATGGGGTTGCAGTCCGGACTTTGAGGTGGCCAAATTTTTTTAAAATAATTTTGCTGTACCTTACATTCAACATACATCTTGCAATACAGTGATGAGTGTGTGAGGTTGTCGTTCTGCTGTATGACAAAACCATACCTATTAAACAAGTCTTATTTCATATGACATGGTATTACAGGATTCTATGATAATGCTTTTGTTCCAATTTTTCTTCAATATTTACAAGATCTCTGATGGAGCCACCAACGAAGAATCCCCAAACATCAAGGCCTCCTCCATGTTTAATAGTTGGCTTGATGCACTGGGAAATCATACACTCCGCTGCACAGCAACGAACAAATGTCCGAAGCTTTGAACCAAACAGCTAGAAGTGACTTTCAGCTATAAACAGGACCTTTTTCCACTCTTCAGATGTCCAATATCTGTGTTGTTTTGCACAGGCTAGGGGCTAGGCATTGCTTTTTGTTAATAGGATACAACAGTGGTTTCTTAGCTGTTACATATCCATTAGGGCCCACAATGCAGAGTCCTCGCTTAATGGTTGAAAATGAAATTTGTATAAAACTTGTTTCCATTAACTCCAGATTTCAGATGTAGTTTAGAATCTGTCTTGTTTACTTATGAGTGTGATGTACTTATCTGTTTGAACTGAGGCCTTTCTGGGCTGCCCAGGCCTTGAATGATCCTTCAAAAGACCAATATCTGCATATCTGGAAACTGGTGTGCATCACCAAGAGACATCTACTTTTTGCAGTTGAGCTATTTCAGTCATGGTGTTCCCTGCATGTGGTAGTGCTATAATCATGGAATGCTTTTCTACTGATATGTTTCCTTGGATTCATTCTACTGTGGCTGTTACTGTTTACACTGAGTTTCAGGTAACCTCTGTGCACGTATTACTGCCTGTTATGACCTGGAACAGCCCTCAAATGATTGTATTGGATTGTGTGCACATGCAGTTAACATCAACTCACACCTAATGCCATCTAGATGGTCATACATCTATTAATTAGTGCAGTGGCTGAAAGCGAACTTCTTGCTTGTTTTGCTCTTTGATTTTTAATTTCGAAAATATGCAGGTTTTTGTTTTGATTTTGTAATAATCAAAATGTTTATGTAAGACAAAACAACTTGTTTCATTCACCTTCCCTTTAATTGCAATTATTACGTATTTATTGAAATTAATGAGCAGTAGTGTAAATGATAAGTTTCTAAATAACATAATGGCTTTAGTATAAGGCAGTGGCACTGTTTTAGTAAATTATTTGAAAAATTATCTGGGTCAAGGGATTTTTTATTCTTTAGGCTTGCAAACACAGAGGATATTTCTTCATCTGTAGGTGCCAGATAAATACTTGAATTGGTTTTGTACATGCATAAGAAGCACTGGAGATATTGTTACTACTGTTAACATTATTACTCATTTGGTTATGAATAACATTTGCAATTTCAATGAAAAACTTATTGAAGCACTCACCTGATTCTTTAGTCTGTTATTAGTTTGCTTTGGTTTCTGGGGCACATATTAGTTATTGTTTTGAGTCAGTTATCTTGTTCAGCTTTAATTATTTCCCAAACTGATTTAGATTTGTTCACTGCTTCCAGAATTTTTTTATTATCAGACATTTTTTGCTACCCCATTACTTTATTATAGGTAGCTTTATATTTGCATAAATAATCTAGAAAAACTTCATTGTTCTTTGCATATCTGCAAAGGGATTTTAGTCTCTGGCATGATTCACGAATACCTTTAGTTATCCACCGCTTTTTAGTTGATTTATTAACATTTACTCTTTCAACGGTTAAGGTGACATCACCATGTTATTTAAAAATGTTTAAAAATTGTATACAGGCTTTGTTTATAGAATTCTCTCAATAAACTGCATCCCATCTTTCTTTTGATAAGCAATTATTAAAATGGTTTAAGGTTTCACTGTTTATCATTTTTACATATTTATGAATTGCTTTCGATTAATGAATTTTTAAATTGGTTATATTTTTGTTTATTAACCCACTAGCATCATTTGGTGACCAGGGCTTGTATGCACTTTTTTGACATATGAATCGCATGACGAGCTTAGCTCCCAATGCTGCATTGCTCTACATGCAGTTTAGTTTCCTTCTCACAGATATCATTTATATATGTTTTGAAACAATAACCCTGTTCTTTGCCCTTTTACTGCAAACAGTGGTGTTTGTAAAGACTTACTAAACAAGCATGCATCACAGATGCCATCTGCACTTTCAACTGTTTTGGAATACATGAAACCATTGTTTAACATTAATGCTTATGCAACAAGGCAGTTGAAAAATCCAACAGAAAAATGGTCTAGCACTATGGCAGAAGCGCCTATATTGTTATTTTGATGTCTTAGGTGCAAAAATCGCGTATTCAATTGTACTGGAGCAAATACCAATGCCTTGAACCCCAATTGTAAGTAAAAAAGATGTTGCTCTTCATTTATGGATTGGTTTGAGGTCCATCACACACAACAGTACTGGTGAGTTCAGGCTTTTAATATTGTGCACACAAATTTTGAGCAAAAAAACTCTTATTGGTTGATTTTAAATTATTTTTTGAGCATTAAGTGTTACCACCCTCAGTGCTAGGGGATTTAATTCTGATTTCTTGGTTAGTTGAGTGGGCATTTAAATATGGTGCGATGGGGTTAAATGCAATAGTTGACAATAATGATCTGATACAGCAGTGTCAAAAACCTGTATTTTGTATTCCCACATATGAGAATTTAATATTACTTGATCAATAGCGCTTTTAGCCTGAGGCAGTATTTTAATACCTAAATAATTTCAACTGTATTTTACAATAAGTAAATTCAATAACAGCCCGCCTTGAAACAATAAGTATGTAATAATTATTTGAATTGTATGTAACAGTCATTGCATATGCTTATTTTTATTGTAAAACATGTTTTATAATGTTATGCGAATACATTATATACTTTAATAATGCAAGAGCTGTGAGAATAATAAGTTTTAAGTTGCTAACAATGAGGTAATAATGAGGTAACCTTGTAGCAATAATGAGTTACAGTGTTTGAAAAGTTAACAGTCATGATTATATCAAAGATAAGGTAAATTCAGTAACAGTTTAAAATTAGCCAATCAATAGCAAGGAAAAAAGTTTAAGTAAAATGCAGATATTCTATTGGACTAGAATTAGCCAATCAGAGACTTGAAATACCAAAGCTTACAGGTTTACCCGTTTAAAGCTGCTCAGTTGCTGACAAGCCTTGGTAGTGAACAGATGTAAGATGTTTCTCTACTAGTGAATCGTAAAATATGTATACGCGCTAAGTTAAAGTATTGAAGATTCTCACAGGTCTTAAAAAGTGTAGTGCTTTATAAAAATGTGCAAGAATTAATAAAAGAAGTGAATTTTTTTAAAGGTGAGTCGAAATTGTAACACTAACATCACTTAAGTTTACTCACTTAACATGTTTCGGGAAACCGTTGTTCCCATCCTCAGAAGGTTAACTCGACTGGCCCGTGTTGTTGGTGTTTCCGTTTTTTGGACTGGATCCTGTGGTGGCATCTTGTGGTGGAGAAATGTACTTCCAGAGAGGATTTGGTGGCGGCAAATCAAAATTCATTAGATGTGTGTTGTGTTTTAGAATGGTGATCTTCTCCCATGCATCTAATTCGGCTGCAAATTTGGCTGGTTTGACTAATGTAATATTGGGTTTGATGTTGTGATTAGTGATCCAAAAATGGTGTGAAACTGCAGATTTGTCCATTTGTTTCACACCATTTTTGGATCACTAATCACAACATCAAACCCAATATTACATTAGTCAAACCAGCCAAATTTGCAGCCGAATTAGATGCATGGGAGAAGATCACCATTCTAAAACACAACACACATCTAATGAATTTTGATTTGCCGCCACCAAATCCTCTCTGGAAGTACATTTCTCCACCACAAGATGCCACCACAGGATCCAGTCCAAAAAACGGAAACACCAACAACACGGGCCAGTCGAGTTAACCTTCTGAGGATGGGAACAACGGTTTCCCGAAACATGTTAAGTGAGTAAACTTAAGTGATGTTAGTGTTACAATTTCGACTCACCTTTAAAAAAATTCAATACACATCACTGTTTCTAGCTTCTTTTCATTACAATACATACGTAAAAGAAGTGAATTTTAAAAGGTTAAATTCTGTGATGTCTATATTCTTGTTACACTGCACCCTGAATAAGAGAAACATGTTTATAAAGTAAGACTGACGCAGCCGAGGCAAATTCAAACAGAAACAGTTTTAATAACAAAGTTAAATATTATAGTGTAAAACTCGGAGTGTAATAACAAAAACACATCTTGAAATCAGCTTCTCGTACATAGCAGCATATTGCGTAATAACAGTAACTATTACATAATCAACAAAGCTCAAACAGACGCCCGAAGTGTGTTTTAGGAACTCCTTAAATGCAACTAAATAAATATTACGTAAAATACAATTACATAAGCATACATCTTCTCCAAGTTTAAAAAAAAAATATTACGTGAACCAAACACTACTACATGTTGGCTTCCATACGTGGGGCAGTTAAAATTACGTAACCATAATACAAAACAAAAGCAGCACAACATAACCATCTTCAAGTTACGTAAAAACAATATGCAACAAATCACCTACTTCAAGCCCCATTTGTTACTATTGTTGGAATGCTTATGACTGCTTGTAGCCCATAGCTCTTTAACAATACATTTATATCCTGTTTTTCTTTATTCTGTCCCAAGAAATTTATATTCAAATCCCCTGTGGATTATAACATTCTTTTTGGTTTTATCTGAAGAATCTAGCATGGTATCTAATTTCTCATACAGTACTTTAACATCACTGCTTGGGTTTCTATATATGCAAATTATTAATTTAAAGTCTGGTAATTCAATACAACAGGCTTCGAAGTGCTGCTCAGCACTATTTTTGAATTCTTGAATTCTCTAGGAGTTTCATCTATGCTTCCTACTAAAGACCTATTTCTAACAGATTCATGAACTTTTCCTACTTCACTACTTTCTAGTTTACACTCATTTGAACTACAATGAGTATTGGGCACTATGTTAACATTCACCACAGTAACAACTAGTTGCCCTTTAGATCTGAATCGATTACATTACACAATAATTTTCCATATTGAATGACCGTCTGCGGTTTAGGTGAACACTGTCTTTTCCAAATTCGTCCTCAGTTACCCAAAAATTCCCATCCATAAAAGTAGATATTTTAATGGATCACGTGTAGTTTAGTTCCTTGTCGATTCTTATGATCCTCCTTACTGTAGCATCCCATCTTCCCAACACTCTACTGACAATGATCTTAACTTCAGGCGTTTTGATTTTATTTCGTTTATGAGGTTCATTGCGTCCCCCATAATTTCCTCAGCGCTTATCCCCGATTTAATGTTATTAGACCTGGCATGCACCATCACCATTTCAGGCTTGTTTTCTTCTAGGTTAAGTCTTTCAACTTGGTGTTTAAGTTCATTGATTTGCCTACAATGCAACCTACAGCTAAAGGTTACAGTAAAATTGTTTTCTATCTGCTAGACATGAGTGTGTTCAATTGTTATTGTGTTTCACAAGATGACTGCTAAGCAAAAGACCAACTACATGGACCTTAGAACCAATGTTGTTCATAGCTGCTTCAAAGTGTAACACTACCAAAAGTTCAATTTTCAGGTCAACCTTAAACCCACTGAGATTGCAAGCTTAAAACATGCACCCCTTTTCGAATGCACATTACACCAACAGACAAGATAGAAGAAATTGGAACAAAAAGATGTGTTGCATGCTACAGCAAGGGATAAGGTGGTAGTTAAAGAAAGGAAAAGGAACAATCAACATAAAGTCAGACATGAAATGGGTTTAATGCAAGGTTTTTCATGGACCTGAAATTGTCATCTAACATAACTGGTGCAGACTCTTAAACTAATTAGCAGATTTAGTGATTTTAGAAGTGATATCTAGTGGACATAAAATAAATATTATATAATTCTCAGCTTTTGTAATGGATACAGTGAAACTGTATGTCAAGCTGTATCCATGGTATAGTCTCCAACAGCAATACTCTGCTTGCTTCATGTACATATTGCTATAGAAAATGCATCACTACCAATTAGACAGCTATAAGACAAGACTGCTGAGGCAAGATATAAGCACTTCCATATATATAACAACAGTATTCTAGGAATTTCTCTTGTAAATCCTGCAATCTGGATGTGCTTATTACGCTTCTTCCATCTGCAATTTTCTTCTCACAATCATAAGGTCTACAGCATGAAAGAAATCACAGCCATTCTTAAGGAATCATTGGGCATGCTGTTTCCTATTGAAACTTGCACTTATAGCTTTAGCAGTAAGCTGGAGTCATCTACAAGTCATGAATGTTTTTCAGATGAAAGCAGGGCATTTTTTCCTCACAATAGGTAAGACTGTCAAAAACTCAAAAACTGATGAGAGATATACCAGGTGAGTCAGCTGCCCCTAGGTATTCGTATCTATGCAACCCGTAGTTTTTAGTCTAATGTGAAAACATGGACCCTTTTAGGAAACAAACTGTTATTGTAGCTCTGCCCTTCTATTCGGTACTATACACAACTAGCATTAATGATTAAAGGCCTGAATGGTAACCAAAGAGCTGCGAAAGCCTTAAAAAAAGATAGCGTTTCATGGATATAATGCTTGCAAGCAGATAGAGGTATGTTTTCCCGAAGAGTGGGATAGACTACGCGGATTCTGGCTAAGTGGGTTAGCTGCCGGAATGTGGTGAAGCTTTAGAGATTCGAATCTGATACAAACATCAAACTGTTTTGGTACTTTTTTTCATGTTTATCTAATGTATTTTAGTGTACTAATTTATTTATTTTTGTTATTGGTTCTCCTGTGAGCCAAAGTCACAAGAATTACAATCAGATAATTGTGTATCACGTTTACCCTAATAATCTGCATCGTATCTGGTGTTGTAAACCATGTTACATAGTTAGCTTTCATTCTTTTGGGTGCATATTGATAATATTAAATCCAACAGTTTTTTTTTAATGTTTAAACCTTATGTTTCACTTTTTCTATGGACTAAGGAGTTGTAAAAGTGCTAAGTTCTCGGGTAAACAGAATAATAAATTGTTAAAGAATGTGGATTTCATCAACAAAGTAAATGTTCAAAATGACGACCCAATTCATTAATGCACATTTGTGTACGTTTTTGGAGAGACCTTCATGCATGCTGTAATCTGCCTGCATTCTTCACATATGACTGCCCAAAGATGATTTAGGCTTTACGGTTCCTGAGCATAGACCTGTTCCTTTAAATGACCCCACAGAAAGAAATCCAGTGAGGTGAGATCAGGTGATATAGGTGGCCATGCGATTGGGCCCCCTCAGGCAATCCATTTTTGCGGATATGTTCTATGTAAGTGATTCCTTACAAATAGGTGATCTAGGTAGCCATGCGATTGGGCCCCCTCAGGCAATCCATTTTTGCGGATATGTTCTACGTAAGTGATTCCTTACAAATAGTGACTAATGTGGTGGAGCTCCATCCTGCTGGAACCATATTCCTGTCCATTTCACTAGTGGCACATCTTCTAGGAGCAATGGCAACTCTTTTTGCAGAAATGCAAGGTACCATGGTCCTGTGAGGTTGCCTTCAAAAAAGTGCGGTCCAATTAGCTGGTCTCCTAATATTCCGCACCAGACATTGATGCTCACTGTACCTGGAATGCAGCTTCTCTCATCCAGTGGTTGCCTATACTCCAGTAGTGCATATAATGGCGGTTAACAGTTCTGTTATTGTGGAATGTGGCTTCATCACTGAAGACAGCACCTCCTAAAAACTCTGTATCCATTTGCACTCGCTGCTCTAGCCACTGTGCATATATCACTCGCGCTTGAAAGTCACATCCATGGAGAGCCTGGTGTAGTTGTAAATGGTATGGATATTTATTATGGTGCAATATTTGCATCACTGAGGACTGACTTATGTACTGATCTTCTGCTATGGCCCTTGAACTGGGGCCATAGCTTCTTCATTGCCTCCAGAGGTTACTAGAGCATCGTGAGCAGGTGGTGCTCTTCCAAATGATCCTGTTTCACAAAGGCGTCTTTCAACCCTTCGAAAAGTGTCTGCAGTTTTTCATACAGGCACTTTGCTGACAGTGCATTACACCTTGTTTCTCCATAGATTAACACAATGTCAACATACTTGTTGTTTGTATACATTATGACAACAGCCAAGTCTCGTAGAAAGGTTTCAGATACCGAGTAGATAATGGAGAGAGACATATTTATTCATGCCAAGCATTGATGCAGGCACAAATAGCTAAAGCCACTTTGCATGTGTGAAGTGTTTTAAACTTGGTTGAATGGGTCAGGCTAATACCGACCACAATAAAACACCTACTACGAAGTATAAATTATCCACTTGACAGTGGAAAACATGGCAATTATTCCATTTGTATGCACTTATAATGTTATCAAAAATGTTATTTATACCATAATATCAAATTATAAGCCCAAAAAGATAAAAGAAAAGGTAATAAAATGCTTGAACTTAACCCAAAGGAT
This sequence comes from Deroplatys truncata, assembly GCA_030765065.1. Lineage (NCBI taxonomy): Eukaryota > Metazoa > Arthropoda > Insecta > Mantodea > Mantidae > Deroplatys > Deroplatys truncata. The sequence continues at coordinate 516,946,778 of CM060990.1, forward strand.
TTGAACCTGAACTGAAGTGGCAGTGTTAAAGCAACCATGATAATACCATTCGGCCAGTGCTACCTTGCAAGCTGAGGTTCCTATATGAATTAGTAATCGCAGAACTAGATCCCACCTCGAATCTTTATATGCTTTTTGCAGCATCATACAGTGTTTTGAGCTCGGTGTGGTAGTTTTAATTCAAACAAATAAACTGCATTAGTCATTATAATACTGTATGATCTGAAATACGCCATAGTTAGTGATATAAACGAAATTATCTAACTGATACTTAGCAGTTTTTGACAAGGCTGTACAACGTTGACTGACGGCTTAAATCCAATTGGTTGCACTGCGTAGATATGCCATTTTGTTTTCAAATGGTTTTGTCAACTGATGCATGTGAGAGGTTGTTCCTTCAGGGGCATTTTCAAAGGTGTGCATGAATGTACCTATGCTAAATAATAAAAGTTTGTAAAATTGGCTAAAAGTGCTACTGCAGCTCCCAGTGTCAGAGTGGGATTTTTTTGTATTGACATACATAGCGATTGCATTCTGTCCTGTAAAACACTTATGCACTGAGTTATCTATCCCTCCTCTATAAAGTGTTATGCAAATCAGCCATTAAAAGGCATTAACGAAAGGCATAAGTCAAATATGTCGCTTAGCATGTTGCATAAATTAAAAAATAAATAAGGGCAGCTGACTCACCTGGTATATGTATCAATGTAATAATTTTGAGCAATTCCAAAGAAATGTCATATCAACGGGTAAATTTTTAGTTCAATATTTTAGGTAAGGGTATACGATTCCTCATACTCTGAGGTGCCTTACTCAATAATAAAATGCTCACAAATTACAAAGACTAAGGTAATTTAATGCTAAAGATCTTGGAGAACGCAAAACACAATGAAAAATGCATTAAAGTTTCTATTGTCTAGCCACAAATTGTACAAGGTAAATGTTGAAATTTATATCACTTTTTTTTTTGATTCACAGTGATAAGCACTTCCAAATATAAATATTTCTAAACAGGTTTTGCGGCTTCTTTTATACATACTGCATATCAGTATCAGTCTGTTATACTGAACGTGTATAAAGTATCACAGATGGTAAAATAAATGAGGATCATTGAAACAAAATGCACTAACTCCACCCGCAGACAAAATGCTTTTTGATATAGATTTCCCCTATTTTGATGGCACTGAATCAATCTGTGCAATTGATTTCTTTCAAATAGCCTCCCTCCTATCATAAAATGACTTTGAAATACAGTGTTTGGTTCAAAAAGCACTTAGTTCACTGAAACATATGGAACAAAATGCACTGTTTTATAGAAGCAAAGAATTGCTTACGTGACATTGTGTACATTGTGTAAAATGACTTTGAAATACAGTGTTTGGTTCAAAAAGCACTTAGTTCACCGAAACGTATGGAACAAAATGCACTGTTTTATAGAAGCAAAGAATTGCTTACGTGACATTGTGTACATACATGCCTTTGACTGCTGTATTTGCATTCTGTGGAACTGTATTTGCAGTATGTGTTGCTGCCAAACAATATTAGATATCACTTCCTTGGGTCTTCTTAACAATATTATGTCATGCTAAATGAAAAACAAATGAAAATGAATCTCCTTACTTGAAGGTCTGAGATAGGGAGCTGTGTCAAGGAAGCACTAACAGTAGATTTGATAAGTATTAAAGCATGGAAAAGAAAATAATAATTACCAGAAAGAGAATGGAAATGCAGGAAACATTGAGAAGCAAAGAAGTAAAATTCAGGTCAACAGCTTTAGTCATGTCATTAAAATTTATTTTTATATTACTCTCATGCAAATAAATACAGTGGAATGCATGCAAAGGATACTAAAATGTTCTATGTTGTTTTTTCTTTCATGCTAGTTTTTAAAAAATAGTGAAATGTATTAAGTTCTCTTTTTCTTGCATTATCCTTCATATAAAGCAATACAAACACTATAAAACACAATATAAAAACACTAATGATGAGAAAAGTAAGGCAGCATTTCATAGTTATAAGAAGGAATATAAAAATATATTAAAGAAAACAAAATCAAACAAGATAAAAAGCATGCTAAGCGTTAGTAATAATGTAGTCAAAAAATCTTGGAGCATTATTAACAACAAATGTAGGAAAAACAATTGTGAATATAATAACATGCAAATAAATGCCAACTAAGAATTGAGGATCCAGTAGAAATAAGTAATGCATTCAATTTCTATTTTTTTAGGAAGTGTAAATCAGTTAATATTAAATAAAGACAGGAATAAAATATATCCTTACAAAACGAAGAAAATTAGTAGCTCCATGTATCTTAGGGAAATAACAAAGGAAGAATTAGTTGTAGCCATAAAAAAAGCTGAAAAGCAATGTTTCTTCTGGATTAGATGGTATTTCTAATACTATGCTGAAGCAACGTGCTCCTTTCATGTTAGAACCGTTATTAAATCTAATCAATTCTATTATTATGTCAGGTACATTCTCGGATTGCCTGAAGAAATCTATAGTCATACCTATACATAAAAAAGGAGACAAGAGAGAAACAAGTAACTACCGACCGATAATACTTATCTCATCACTCTCCAAATTGGTGGAAAGAATAATAGCTCATCAAATCATATCATTTATAGACAAACACGAAATTGGTGAACCTTCAATATGGATTTAGAAAAAATAATTCAACAAAAGATGCCATATCAGAAATAATAGACCACATAATCGATAAGCTAGATAATAATGAAATCAACTGTGGTATAGTTTTGGATCTCTCGAAAGCATTTGATTGCGTTGAACATGAACTTTTACTAGATAAACTGAATCATTATGGGATATGTGGAATACAGAACAAATTAATTAGGACATATCTGAGCAAACGATCCCAACAAGTAAAAATTACACATACTAGGAATTAACATATCACTGAATACTTCTCAAATAGTGAATTAGTGACATTTGGAGTTCCACAAGGTTCCGTTCTCGGCCCCCTTCTTTTTATAATATATGTCAATGATATCCCAAATATCTCTGATGGAAAGATATTTATGTATTCTGATGATACCTCAATAGTAAACACGGGTATAAGTCCTCAGGCTCTGGAAAACGTGACAATAGGTAATAGAACACAAGTTATACAATATTTTAGGTCTAATAATCTACACATAAATTTAAATAAGACAAATTACATTCAGTTTCAAACTCCTCAGAATAGGTTAATAGCAAATACAAAGATAGTCATGGAAAATAGAGAAGTAAATGCAGTTGATAAGGCAAATTTTCTAGGGGTAATCGTGGATAAAAACCTTACCTGGAGCGAACACATTAATTATATTTGTAACAAAATAAGTTCAGGGTTATTTGTAGTGAAAAAAATGACAAATATAGTGGACGTTAATACACAAATAATGTTATATTAAGGATTAATCTACCCGCACCTATCATATGGGATAACAATGTGGGGATGCTGTGCTAAAAAGTACACTAACCGAGTATTCCTTCTCCAAAAAAGAGTGATAAGGATAATTCTGAGAATGAAACAAACAGATTCGTGTAGGCAAGCCTTCAAAGATCTAAAAATTTTAACTCTATACTCTCTATTTATGCATGAAATAATAGTACAATTGTTCAATAGGCAAGATGCAGGTCAAACAAACAAACAAATACATGAGCATTTTACCAGAGGAAATACAAACTTTCACGTTCAGTCACATAGGCTAAAATGCATAAAAATAAACCTACTGCTGCAGCCCATGAACGGTATAATGAACTCCCTGCCTATTTGAAAAATATTAATAACTTTAACGTATTCAAGAAAGAGTTAAAGAAATTTTGTATAGAAGGTTGCTACTACTCAAGTGATGAATATCTTAGATAATATGGGCCAAATGAATTAGTATTGATATAATATTAAATTGTAATAGAGTATAATATGTACTTTTATTGTAAATATGTTACTATAAATCTTATCTACGCATATATAAAACTATGATTTTTGTACATACTTCCTTGACGATGCTTTGAATATGTATGTATTCCTTTAAGTAAATAATAAATGAAATGAAATAAGATCCAAATCTAATGAAATTTTTGCCATCCCTCTAAATCATTCCTATTTCCTATTTCCACGTTTCCGTGTATACCACAAGTCCAGGGTTTAACACTCCAAAGCAGAGCCAACGTAGGAAAGAAGAAGGATGTTGACGCAATCTCACAGAAGATGTTCAGGAGTGAATGGAGATGTGAGGCTTAACTGCAGTTTTATGTGAAGGCTGTGGATGAAGAGTCTACATTCTGCAGCGAAAACCAGATGAACAATTTGACTACTTGGAGGAAGAATTGGACATTGTTTAAACACAGAAAAACAGTTGCAATTGTTGAAAGAAAAATTGACATTAAAGTGTTTACAGAAAGTGACAAATGAAATTTGATTACTCACTTTTTTCCAATAAATGCACAAAGCAAAGCATAAAATTTTTTTTGTATGAGGAATTGAAATTACTTATTAAAATATCAATAAACAGAATTTTGCCATTTTTTCTTAATGTCCAAGATAGTATTTTTAGTATACCAGTACCAGTATTTATACCAGTAGTATAAATGGTTCAAAATGCACTAATTGCAAAACATTTTAATTATAAATCGGTATTAAACAAAAAATTATTTTGTTGATAACAGTATTTAGGAAAGTGGCATTCCACTACAGTTAGGTATGAAGAACTTCAAAAAAGTGCTGGTAAGTTTAGGGGGGAGATATCAGTTTTTCCTCTCTCCTGAAAACTTTTTTACTATGCACTTCGTGTTATTTGATTCGATGCTCCTCAAATTACGGATTAAAAGTTTCCTTCCATATCCTGCATTAGCATCACATTACAAACAAAAAAGGTAGCTAAGCATTTTTTTCTAAAGTTGGTGGATTTCTGGCAATAGTGACATAACAGACTGACATTCCACACTCCTGCTACATTGTATTGAACTCAGTTGATAAGAGAGCTTCCACTGCTGTCATTATTATGACACCTGTAACAGCATTTAGATCTAGGCAGCATTTTGGAAAGTACAGAAAAGATGATGTGGAAGCACTTCCCAACTCTCAACAGAAGAGGTTACAGCTCATTTCCTACCTAGCAACAAGAGAGAATTAACTGTTGGCAAGCCAGGTAAAAAAAAAGATTATGTTAAAAACTGCAATCCTGAATTTCTATGAGGATGATTCAATATCATATCAGGCTCCAGGAAGAGATGATTTCAAAAGAATCCACGTTGTTGAAAAAGTCAAAGAGGCCAGGATCAGATATTTGGTGGTTACCCTAAAAGAGGTATATGCATTATTTATACAGAATAATAAAGACGTGTGTGTTAGTTTTTGTAAATTTGCGGAATTACATCCTCTTAATTTGTATCTCCAAGGTGAGACTCCACACAATGTATGAACATGCATTGTACACGAAAATGCTGTTTCTTTTGGCTGCATAGCACAGGAAACAGGTACCTATTAAAACTGATTTAATGAGGTTATATCTCAAGTGGTTTGTGACTGGAATGAAGAGGAAGGCATGCAATCAGGTTGTGAAGAATGTCCACTTCTGAGTAAAACAGACATTACAGATGACCAGGCCAATTCACTATATCACTGGAATCAATGGACAGTGCAGAATGGAAGAGCCTTAGAAGAACAAGAGGATCTGTTATTGACTGCATCGAAGAACTGAGCAAGAAGTAGGCAAACTTTCTAAACTATATTTATGTTAAAACACAGCAAGCAAAAGTCTTCAAAGCATGCTCAAGAAACCATTCCAAATAATGAAGCAGTATTGCAGATAGACTTCTCATAAAACTACACATGCAAGCAACAAATTGAGGTTCAGGCTGTCCATTGGAACAACACACAGGTTTCCATCTTCACTGCTGTTGCTTGGTTTAAAAAAGTGCGTGGTGGAGAGATTCAGAAGAAGTCTTTTGCTCTGGGGTCCAATTACCTTGCACAGATAAATATGCCATTGACATTTACCTATGAAGTGAATATTCTCAACTATTGGAGATTCTATCCTACCTCAAAACCATCAAAATCTTTTCTGATGAAGCTGCAGGCAACTTTAAACAGAAGTACACTCTAAGCAATGTAATACTGCCTTCCAGCATATTTGGAATCCAAACTGAGTGAAACTTCTTTGAATCTTATCAGGGGAAAGGAACTGTGGATACATTTACAGTCAAAGTAATAAGGATGGCATGGATACTGTTACGTCTGGAACTAGAGTGCAAAATGCAGAGTTCATTCATGCTGTGTAATAAAACCAAACACATTAATGTTCAGGAGATATCTTGGAGTGACATTGAAGAATTGAAAAAATATCTTGGGAAAAGATTTCAACATCTTTCATCTATTCCAGCCACTTTTAGGGTTCATAGTATGAAAGTGATAGATGAACATGTCGTCAAGTATGCTCACCTTTCATGTAAAAGTCGTCAAGACTGATCCACAAGTTCCGCAGTTCAGTATCAAAGCAATAGCAGAATTCATGTACAGCGTCTGCTGCCTTTAGTGATCCTGCAGTATATATCCTGCATGACATATATCCTGTGACACAATAAACCGAGTAATTCAGTTGTGCAATGCATTTATCTGCAGTTATCTTAAGCACTTGATTCAGAGAACTGTACATGTGCATAATTCAAAGACTTGTTTGTAGTATGAGTGGGAAATGAAATGGAGTTTTCTTTTATATTTGCTACATGAATTTAATGGTATGTAATCAGAAGGCTGTATATTCATTAAAAAGAACTAGCATTTCATATTCATCTTCTCTCTCTGCTGTTATCTGGCGTGAAAGTGTATATAAAGAAGCTTTAATGAATACTCCTTTTTACAAATAAATCCTTACTGCAAACTGCTATTGTTTGAAATCCCAAAGTGCTAAAATTGATATTAATTGTAGGCAGGCCTATAGAAACATAAATAACACTGAATAACATAAATATGTAGTTATATATTTTATTTCCTTTATGCATCATGCCAGTTCATTTTAACAATTACATTGTCTTTATTCTGGTGCAATGCAACATGCATAGAAGTTACGAAGAAAGGTCAGTCTGTTATGGAGCACATTTTGGATCCTAACTTCAATAATTGGAATATTCTGATTTTAAAAAACTTCTAATAAAGCTTAAATCCTCCCATAAAAATGGATTTTTCGTAAAACTATTTTTGGATTAAACTTTCAGAGAAATTTTGAATTTCCCTACTTGACCTTTAAAGAGAGTTGACACGTCGGTTACAAAATGTTTATGAATAAATATTTTACGTACATTTGGTCTTAAACCATATTTTTTTTTAAAGATCATTTTAATCATCTGTGTTCTCTCTATCGAATGATGTGGCCAAAACTCATATTCCAAACCCCTCATGCATGTGAGACTTTGGCTTATCCAGAAAAATGTATTATGAATGTCAGACTGTTATGCATAGAATTGCTCTTTTCTATTAAAGTGTGCACTGTATGGTTTTCTGAACAGACAAGAATTTCTATCATTGCTACGATAATATATATTCAGTTTTTTGAAAAACTCCCTATAATGTATTTTAGTCCTCTTTGTATATAATGCATTTTATGCTCATATATATATATAGAAAATAATTTGGCCAACAATTCGTTGCAAATACCCCAATATGCGATGACTGAAATTAAAATATTCCAAAGGAAAGAATGCAATTATAACATTTATGTTTACAAGGTTACAATACTTTTTGCGATATCAAGGAAGATGATATGACAGAAGAAGATATTCTAACAAGCTCCTAGATGCTTCAAAATGGGCAAATTGGATATTTGCGCTTATGTTAAAATCTATGAGGCTTTTTGACATTGCAATAATAATGAAGATAAAGTAAAGCAATTTGAAGAAACTGTAGACTTTAAGATTGTGAAATATGTCTCCAACATTGTATAGTGCTAAGAAAGTTGCCAAAGTTGTCACTTGTTAAATTCTCAGGAGATATAAGAGAGTAGCTGCATTAATTTACGACTCTTGATACCAGAGCCCATGGTCTGGTATATGCAATGCCTACGAAGAATAAGGCCACAACACTGGGCATATGACGCCACAGTAAGAGGCATAGAGAAAGCCATATCATCCCAAAAGACAGACGCCATAGTATCAAGATGGGCAACTCCAAGTTAAGTCAGAAATATGGCCTCCCCAAAATCCACAAGCCCAGCAACAACATGAGGCCGATAATTAGTTATGTAAACACCCCTCTTATCGCCTTGCCAGCTGGTTGCTTCACCAATTTCAAGTACTGCCACAATTCGAAAGCCACAGCATCAAAAACTCCCTTGAGCTGGTGGAAAAACTGCAGTCCATCAAATTGGACCCCCAGGACACACTTGTCTCATTTGACGTCAGAAACTTGCACACACTTTCCTCTTCCATTATGATTGCAAAGTTGATGACTTTCACTTTCAACTGCTGTCACATGCACCATATTTGGCTTTCACTGATTTTTTCCTTTTCCCAAATCTGAAGAAATGGTTCACTGGACAGAAATTTAAGTCAGATTCAGAGATCATAGGTCACAGAAGCTCATTTTGCAGAGTTGGACAAATAATTTTATACTGAAGGTATAAAGAAGAGTATCATTGGTCCAAGTATGTAGAGTTGAAAGTATACTATACTGGAGGAAAAAAGAAAGTTGGTTAAAAAGCTTGTTTTTTTTCTCAGGCCAAGAATTTTCCAAACCTTCATGTTAACTAGGCTTTGCAATCTCCCCATCCTTATACCCAGCCTGGAAAAATTCAACTAGCAGCCAATCGATGGCCACTGCTTTATTCTTTTTTTGGAATGTTTAGCTGTTCACTTGAAAATAATCCATCCAGGTCTTCTGTCTTCCATTCTTCCAATTTGAACCTCCAATTAATTATTCCCCCACGTTTAAAATCAATGACCTATCCATTACCCAGATTCAATTGTGAATCCAAGCCCTCTGGGTCTTAACATTACTTTCTTTGCCGTTCCTATTAATTTACAACTTATTGCCATTCTTGCAACTCCACTCATGTATGATAGGAAAATGTGCATTATTCCTCACTAAGTAAGTTCATTACTGTTACACTTGAAACTTCAGATACAATCTCCCAACTGCACAACAAACTCAGCAATACTTGCCCCTACATTAACAAACATTACTTTGGAATGAGTCGCACTATCTTTACACAAACCTTCACTTACTAAGTTTTTAGAACTGGAACATTTTTTAGGGCATTTTTTCTTATCATCAGCAGTTAGGTAACTGAAGCATGTTCCTTCTTCTTTCCTCTTCCTCCTCACCTGGCTGGGTTGAGTCCTGCTGCCATATATTGGTAGGATGACAAACCTCTAACAAAGCTTTGTTACATCCAAACACAAGATCCAACTCTCTCCAAGAGAGAGAGTTGCATAGCACATGGTTTTCACAGGGTGTCGGAAGATATATAATGCTTCTTTCAGGATGTCAACAAATTGATTTCCAGTATTAAGAAGATTTTTGTGAAAGCTTCATAGGATTCAGATATTGCACCAATTTACCTCTGCCCTCTTAACCTATCATAATGAGTTGGCATGTATTTCAGCAGCAGTTTACTACAATTGTAATTTCCCGCGTATAGCTACAGCCCCTTGTACATGATCAAATTTGTTTTTCAATTCAAGGATTTACAAGAAAAACTGTCAAATATTGAAAAAGATTTGACAATGTCATAAGTGCAAAATGGAGACAAGACTTTTCTTTTCTTGCTCTTTGATTGGCTGTGGGGTATACGTTACAAAATAAAAGGAGAAAGCAGAGGAGTGTTTCAGTTACTGTACAATGAACTGGAAGAAGATCCAAGCTCTTACAAAAACATTTTATGAATGGATAAAACTAATTTTGTATTATTACTGTCCTTAATTGAGCACAGGATAACCAAACAGAACACCGAAATGATAGAAAGCATACTGGCTTATATAAGGCTAGCACTAACCTTAAGGTTTCTTGCCACAGGTGAAACCTCCATTAGTTTGATGTACACCACTGGAATACCATCTATAACTATAGCAAAACTCATACCAGAAGTATGCAAAGCTATATTTGGTCTCCAAGACAGACATCTAAAGATAAGTGCAACACCTTAATGGAATGCTTTTCTTTTAAACTTATCTATTCACTGGAGAAAATTATTATGCAAAACAAACAGTTTCTCAAGAGTTAGCCATTTGGCATAAATATTCCAATAATTCAAAAAATAAAAATGCAGTATGAAACTAATATCAGTGAAGATAAACAAAATTTTTAAATAAGTAATTTGATTGCTATTCTTGGACCAAATCTCATTCATACATTGCTTGAAAACAAGTAGCACACTGCTATCCCAGTGGTTCACTAGCACCAAAAACATGAATTCCCAGATGTACATTCCCAGATGGTGAGCAGATATATGAAAAGAAGACTGCAATAGTGATAGGTGAATCAATAGTGTGGCACACGAGCAAATACATAGATGAAGAGGCCTCAGTATATTGTTGCCCAGGTGCGCAAATAAAGCACCTTAAGCTTCACGAAAATAAAGATGATCCAATGTTCTAATACTCCATGCTGGAACCAATAACATTCATACTGCACTCAACCCAGGAGAAATCATGAATGCAGTGAAACTGCTTGTGGAGGTGAGCAGGAACCTATTCCCTCGAGCAAAAGTGTGCATTAGTGGAGTTTTGAGAAGATGTGATGAAGACCATCGTTACATTGCTGCTATAAACTCCACACTAAAATGAGTATGTGATCAAAGGGACTGTATGTTTATAGATGGAAATGTGTGGATTAATGATAGGGATTTGGGGAGGGATGGGTTACATCTTAACAGAAGAGGTTCCTTAATACTTGGTAAGTTAATTAAGACATAGCATGCCTAAAACCAAAAAATGCATATTAAAGGTTAGCGGTGAATGTTCAAAGTCCATTAAATCAAAGCCTAACTCCTGCTTATTAAAAAATAATGCAATAAATGACTTTGAACAATTCAGTAATCTTACAACAGCAAAGGATGTAGGTTACATTTTGAGTACGTTTGAAACAAATGTGGTAGAAAGTCATAATATAAAACCAGTAGAGTGAAAACTGTAATATACACTATGTAATCAAAAGTATCCGGACACCTGGCTGAAAATGACGTACAAGTTCATGGTGCCCTCCATCAGTAATGCTGGAAGTCAATATGGTGTTGGCCCACCCTTAGCCTTGATGACAGCGTTCACTCTCACAGGCATACTTTCAATCAGGTGCTGGAAGGTTTCTTGGGGAATAGCAGCCCATTCTTCACAGAATGCGGAACTGAGGAGAGGTATCGATGTAGGTTGGTGAGGCCTGGCACGAAGTCGGCATTCCAAAACATCCCAAAGGTGTTCTATAGGATTCAAGTCAGGACTCTGTGCAGACCAGTCCATTACAGGGATGTTATTGTAGTGTAACCACTCCGCCACAGCCCGTGCAGTATGACCAGGTGCTTGATTGTGTTAAAAGATGCAATCACCATCCCTGAATTGCTCTTCAATAGTGGGAAGCAAGAAGGTGCTTAAAATATCAATGTAGGTCTGAGCTGTGATCGTGCCACGCAAAACAAGGGATGCAAGCACCCTCCAAGAAAACCACAACCACACCATAACACCACCACCTCTGAATTTCACTGTTGGCACTACACATGCTGGCGGATGATGTTCACCGGGTATTCGCCATACCCACACCCTGCCATCGGATCGCCACATTGTGTACCGTGATTCATCACTCCACACAACATTTTGCCACTGTTCAATCATGTAATGTTGACGCTCCTTACACCAAGCGAGGCATCGTATGGCATTTTCCTGTGTGATGTGTGGCTTATGAGCAGCCGCTCGACCATGGAATCCAAGGTTTCTCACCTCATGCCTAACTGTCATAGTACTTGGAGTGGATCCTGATGCAGTTTGAAATTCCTGTGTGATGGTCTGGATAGATGTCTGCCTATTACTCTTTACGGCCCTCTTCAAATGTCGGCAGTCTCTCAGTCAACAAACGAGGTCGGCCTGTACGCTTTTGTGCTGTACATGTCCCTTCATGTTTCCACTTCACTATCACATCAGAAACAGTGGACCTAGGGATGTTTAGGAGTGTGGAAATCTCGCGTACAGACTTCTGACACAAGTGACACTCAATCACCTGACCACGTTCGAAGTCCGAGAGTTTCACGGAGCATCCCATTCTGCTGTTTCACGATGTCTAATGACTACTGAGGTCGCAGATAATGCGTACCAGGCAGTAGGTGGCAGCACAATGCACCTAAGATAAAAAATGTATGTTTGTGGGGGTGTTCGGATACTTCTGATCACATAGTGTACCTGTAAGTCAAGACTGTGATTCTCTGGTAAACAACAAAAATTATTTTAGTGTATTGTATCAAAATTACAGTGCCTCAGCAATAAGCTTCTTGAAGTTGAAATCTTCTTAAGTTCAATGGAAAATATACAAGTCTGTTGCATTGCAGAGCATTGGATTAAGGAATCCTCTATCTGTCTAGATTAACCTATTTTTTCAAATGTTGTAATTTCAGATATGTTCTGCAGGGAAAACTGCATTCATGGGGGAACTATGATAGCAGTAAAGAAGGGAGTTAGCTATAAGAGGTATTTAAAAACTGCCACATTAAATGAAGAAACAATATTTGAGCACTCTGTGTTTGAAATCATGAATTTAAAATTATTTATTGAATGTATTTATCGGTCACCAAATGGGAATTATCTAACATTTCTTGATAAACTTGAGAGTGTGATCAACTTACTCAAAAAGCATTCAAAACGGATCTTAATATGTAGATTTTCAAAAAGATAGCATAGCTTTACATAGAGTAAACGATCTATTAACTTCATTTAATCTTTCAAACAAAATTCAAAATCCCACAAGAGTAACTGACATGTCTAGATGATTAATTGACCTTATGATTTTTGATGAAACTATAAACACTTTCAATCTATTGAATATTAACATTGGTTACTCTGACCAATATGCCAATGTATTAAGCCTAACTAATATCACAAGTACCAATGCTATGATCAAGCCCCTTACACATTATAAAAGGATATTCTGTAATAAAAATATGCAATATTTTAATGCACTATCAAGTCAAGAAGATTGGTTAGATGTGTATGGTGCATCCACTGTTGATAAAAAATATATCAAAACTTTTTGGCAACATTTCTGCATAACTTTAACATTGCTTTTCCCTACAAATTGATGAAACAAAGATACATACATAAAAACAAGAAATGGATAACAAAAGGAATTATTATTTCAAGTAAGAGGAAATGATATCTTACTGAATTGAGTAAAATTAACCAAACAGAATGTTTTATAAAATATTTCAAGCAATATAAACAAGTATACAGTAAAGTAATAAAGGCTGCAAAAAAACTATACATCGATACATGCATTTTTAATGCATCCAATAAAAATAAGGCTGTATAGAAATATGATAAAAAGTGAAACTGCCAATAGCAAGGTTATCACTAGAAATAAGATGTCACTAAATGTTAATAATGTAACAACTGATAACCCTGTTGAGGTATCGAACATTTTCAATAATCATTTTACCAGTATAGCAGATAAAGTATCCTTGCCTCAATCAAATTTAACAAAAAATATGACTAACAAACTAAACAGAAATGCTAAGAGTGTATATTTAAAGCCAGTAAATGAAGAACGAGATAAATAAAATAATTAACTTAAAAAAGAATACATTTTCAGCAGGTTTTGACGAAGTTCCAGAATGTATAATTAAATCATGCAAAGACTATATAGCAATGTCCTTAACTGAAATTTGCAATAGTTCCATAACTACTGGAACATTTCCTGATATCTTAAAAGTAATAAAACTACTTCCTATATTTAAGAAGGGTGATGCACAAAATGTTGATAACTATAGGCCTATCTCAGTTGTCAGGTTTTTCCAAAATTCTGAAAACAGTCATGTTTAACAGAATCTCCCCGTATTTTGAAAAATATGTAGTTAGTGAATCGCAAAATAGTTTTAGGAAAAACAAATCTATTCTAAATGCCTTTTATAAATTCATAAAATATACATTAGAAGGGTTTGAAACAAACAACTCTACTATAGGGATCTTTATGGATCTAAGCAAGGCATTTGATTTGGTAGACCACACTATCCTGTTATCGAAGTTAGAAGCGTGTGGTATAAGGGGGGTGGCTCATCAGTGGTTTGAATCCTATCTTATTGACACAAGACAAGGTACTGTCACAAGAAATGAAATAAATGGTTCTCAAATTAACTCGGATATAAAGGTAGTAAGCTGTGGTATTCCACAAGGTTCTATTCTTGGACCCCTATATTTCTTAATGTACATAAATGACTTACCACTAAATATTCCCCATGCTGAAACCATATTATATGTAGATGATACTAACATTATAATTCAGGGATGTAGTTATTTAGAGTTGCAAAGTCAAGCGAATACTGTAATGACAAATATGATGCAATGTGAGCAGTATTTTAATGCCTAAATAATATTAATTGTATTTTTATTATAATTAAATTCAATAACAGCCCACCTTGAAAACAGTATGCATATAATTATTATTTAAACTGTATGTAAGTCATTGCAAAAACTTATTTTTTTATTGTAAACGTATTTATTAATGTAATGTAATGTAAATGTTTATATACTGTAATAGTGCAAAAACTGTGAGAATAATATGTTTTAGGTTGTTAATAATGTAATTTTTGTGACAATAATGTGTCTGGTATTTAAAAAAAATACTGGTTATGAAAAGATCGGTAGTGACGTAAGTTTTGCTTGCAGTTTGGAATTAGCCAATCAACAGTAAAGAAAAGTTTTAGTTTGAATACTTAAATTCTATTGGACTAGAATTAGCCAATAAGAGACCAGCATTACCGAAGCTATAAGGTTTTTACCGTTGAATTCAGTCAGTCGCGGGCAAGATGTTGTAATGTTGTAGAGTGCGGATGGTAAAAATTGTGTTCTCCACTAGAATGTATAAAGTGATCACAGTTTTCTTTTATAAAGTGTTGTGTTTATAAAATGTGTAAGTATAAAGAGAAATAAAAAGAAGTGAAATTAAAAAGTAAATTCTGTGACGTCTTTTAATTTTTGTCTTATCACAACCTGAAAAGAACTTGTGTTTCTATAGTGTGACTGAAGCAGCTGAGGCAGATTTTTTTTTAATAATATTATGTAAAACAAGCATCATCTTCACTATAAAGTTTGGCATCCCAAGCATCAAACAACATCAAAGTGTATCTTAAAAACGTTGGGTTAAATACTTCTTCAAAGTGACGCACATACGTGGGGATTCTCACATCTCATATCCAGAATCCAGCTAAATAATTTTTTTTAAAGTTGGTAACAAACATACTTCTTAAAATTACAACTGTGGGGCAAACTCCTCCAAACAACTACCATCATCATTACTCCCGCAAATTGGCTCCCTAACATGGAGCTGCCTATAACTACCGCAAATTGGCGCGCAGCATGGTTGGCTTCGAGGACGATGAGAATTGATGATGTCAGACAAGAGAATTCGACAGGGCGGCGGAGGCAACAAACATACAGCAGACTGCAGCTTGGAACTTCAAGATCGGCACCAAATTGACAAAGGAATCCAGGATAGCAACGGTTCTTCGGGAATGGGGGGCGTGTGGTTAGCATCTTGGCAGCAGGTTGTGCAGGAGCACTGAGTATTAGAAATTAAATGACCACCAAAAAGAAAGGTCAGAACATTCAACTTTTTCATGTTGTAATTATAAAGTTTAGGAAAATATTGTTAATTTTAAGTGAAATGCATGCTGTTGAGAGATGGAAAAGTTAAATTAAATAGTTCAAAAGTGAATAGAAACAATAAGGTGGAGACTATAGACAGGGAAAATATGGAGGTAGTTGAGGTTAGGTCAGCTATTACAGATTGTAATGTAGATGAGGATGAGCAGTTATCTGAAAATTCAGAAATAGATGTTGAAAGAGATGGCAATAGTATGCAAGGTCAGCCAGATAGCAGTTGTACACAAGGTCAATCACCTTTACAAATGTCAGTGCAAGAAACAAAACAAACAGATGCTATTCCTCACACATCTAGCCAACAAATGCAAGAAAAGTTATCACAACAAATAATGTGTCTTGTAAAAGCAGTAACTGAAATGAGAAATGACTTAAGTAATAAGATAACAGTAATGCAGACTTAAATAATAGGATAACAGAAAGTAATGCAGAGCTAAGAAAAGAGTTAAAAGAAGATAATGCAAAGTTAGATAATGAGTTAACTGAAACAAATACAGAGCTATCTAGTATTAAAATTGATCCAGCTAGACAAATAGAAACTTGTATGAAAGAATGCAAAGCAGAAAGCAGGTTAGAAATAAAGCTTGAACAATCATCTAAAGCAATTCAAAAAGACATAGATGTTAAAGTAAACAAAGGTTGTAGACAGCTAGAACAAAAACTGTCAAGTCATATTGAAAAAAATGTAACTAAAATGGAGTTAAAACTTTGTTAGAAAATACTAATGCAGATCTTGTACAAGTACAAATAGATTTAACTGGGGAAATTAGTAAAATAAATGAGATGGTAAAAACAAATGCAGCAGCAGTTAAAGATGCAAATACAGGGCAAGGACAAGTAAGGTTAATGATAGACGAAATCAAAGATAAAGTACAAGAAAGTAGTAAGGAAATTGATAAGCTTAGAAATAGCTTTGAAAATTTAAGTACAAATGTACCAAGGGTAAATGCAAGTACAAGTAGTTCTGTAAATGCTAACCAAATGCATGTAAATAATATAAGTACAGAAAGAAGTATATCACCATTGTTAACAAACAACACAAGGGACACTAATGTTTTTTCAATAGCATTGGCTTCTCAAGCACGCAATGTTGGCGACGCACATTTGCATGTGCCAAGCCGGGCGTCGGACTGTTGTTCTGTGCTTAGTGAGTTGCCATTGCCTGACTTTGGTGCTTCCTCAGGTCCAGTGCAGTTTGTTGGTGGTCTCATGGAGTGTTTTAGATTGAAGGGTGTGCCGGAAGCATTAGGGATGGTCCTGGTTAGAAAGTGCTTGAACGGCAGGACACTGGAGTGGTTGCATGTGGTGGCAGATGGTGAGGTGAGTTTTGAGGCGTTCGGAGTTTTGTTCGTGAATGGATTTTGGAGTGCCGCTGTGCGGCATGGGATTGGGGTGAGCTTAAGCTACTCACAGTACAATAGGGATGACAATTTGTCAATGACAGATTATCTGATTAAATATGCAGCATATATCAGATATTTAACTCCAGCCATGTATGAGGAGGATTTCATTAGTTTAATTACTAGACACTATTCTCTACACATACAAAACTACATCCTCATTGCTAGACCCAAAACAATCTATGAGATGACAGAACTTATATTATCACTAGAACAACAGGAAAGTTGCGGTAATGAAATGTGGAGTCCACACAGGCGAGACAGACAGATCAGGCGAGAAAGATGCAATGACATGCCGTACAATACATGCTACCACAATGTAAACAGAAGTAATAATGAATTTCAGGGTCAGAATAGATTAACTACAACACACAGATCAGAGATTCAAGACAACAAGGGAGACAGGAACACAAATTATGTGAGAACTGAGAGAATGAATCAGCAAAATTCTACTTCACCCAGGGGTAATAACAGATTCCAACATAGAGGAAATATGCAAAACAGGGGAAACTTTCATAACTATAATCAGACGAGCAATAATCATCGTGAAGAATATACACGCGGAGGATGTAGCAATTTCAGAGGAAGAATGAGAGCTAGAGGGCGTGGCTCATATTCAAATATTGATGATGAAATAATTGTAACTGCTGTACAAAATGGCAATCCAATAAATACTGAGAATACTTACCAGGAAAACTAAATTGTGTATTGTCTGATGTAGATTCTGGTAATACAGTACCTTCTGCTCTTAGTGGCAAAAGTAAAATATCTACACACTTTGATTGTTGTTATTGTTTAAGCACAAACACAGGGAATTGTGAAAACAAATATGATTCACCGTACATACAAGCTATAATAGCAGGAAAGGAAGTAAATGTAGCAGTAGATTCAGGATCATCAAGCTCTATCTGCTCGAAGAAATTTTTTGAATTGCTAAATGAAGGAATACAACTCGTGATTGCACCAATCATCAACTTAATATGTAGGGTAGCTATAGGTACAATAACACAAACCATCAAATCACAAGCATTGATACCTGTACAGATAGCAGATATTACATTGGAGGTTATGTTTTTAATTGTTCCAAACTTGATATGCAAAGTTATAATTGGGTGTGATGTTTTAATACAGTTCTCTGCAATAGTTGATTTTAAAATGGACAGACTTATATTAAATAAAGAAGAAAAGAAGATATACATGCCATTTATTAAAGCTAAAGTATGTAAAGTACAAAGGATGGAGCAAGAAAATGCAGTATATGAAGAAGAGTGCTTTATACAAATAATTAATGTCCAAGCGAGCAGGGAAAACAAAGAAAGGTTATTGACCCTTAACTTCCAAGAACAAAACACTGACCTTACCAAATGGAACCCTTATGTAAAGAAACCTTATGCAGAAGAAAATATTTTAGAGCAGGTAGAAGATAATTACGCAACAGATTGAAGACAGGAAGGTACATACAGACACACTGATGACAAATACAATACTGACAGACAATGAAAAGTTAATAATGGAGGTGTTAGAAGACAATAAACATGTTTTCAGTGAAATTCCAGGACGGTGTACATCATATGTTCACACATTCACAGTAGAAAATGTACCAGCATTTCGGAGAAAGTATAATAATCTACCAGTGAATTTAAGAAACGAAGCTAAAAAGTTAATAGCTAGTATGCTAGAAAACAACATCATAGAACTTAGCAATTCACAATATATAAATAGTGTTTGTTGGACAGTAAAGGAAGACCATAGTTTAAGAATCACTATAGATGGGAGATATTTAAACATATTCATGCTACCAGATCACTTTCAAAATGAAAGTATTGAACAAACAATTGCAATATTATCACGTGGCAAATATATCTCTTCCATAGATCTTACAGCTTCATTTTGGCAAGTTGAGCTAGATCCTAAAGTATGCGATTATACAGCTTTTCAAGTTTTTGGATTACAGTATAGGTATTATGTAAATCCATATGGATTGAAGAATAGTGCTAGTGGATTCCTGAGAGCAATACATAGTATCTTTGGTAACACAGCAGATGATTTCTTAATTAGGTACACTGACAACTTCCTAATTATAAGTCAAACCTTTGAGGAACATTTACAAAATGTAATTTATGTGTTGAACAAATTACATGAACATGGCATGACAGTTGTAACGGATTAGTGCTTACGTAATATGTTTTTACGTAAATTATTAGAACTTGAAGATCTTATGTTGTGCTGCTTTTGTTTTGTTTGGTTACATAATTTTTAACTGCCCCACGTTGTGGTAGCCAATTTGCGACGGTATTACTTATAATGTTTGTTTACATCACGTGTGTTGAAGCCATCTTGCAACGTCACTCATTTGTTCGGTTTGTAGCTCCATCTTGTGTTAGCAATTTGCATCAGTGTTAGCTTTTGTTTGATTTCATTTCAAATGTCCTCCGGCTAGCTATTATCTTATCTTGGGTCGAACATGTGTCTTGATCAGGGTTGTGTAAACGGAAAGGAATCTTTTATCCAAAAAGAACACTGATGAAGAAATTTGTTTTATAATTTTTATTGTCAAACACGTTCACTATCACTTTTACATATTGATCTAGATATTCGCCAAACTGAAACTGTTATAATAACTTCTTACTTATCACTTTTAATTCACGTACTTCAACTTTGTGTATAATTAACTTTATAATACTTTAGATCTTTCATAATTCTGCTGCGCGTAACTTGTGAATCTATATCCGATGTATGACGAACTAATACTTTCGACGAACTGACTGACTGAAGATGACGTGTAGTGTATGAATGCTTTCGGCGAACTGAAGGACTGACTGACTTTACCTCCAACCTACCTTATTTATACTCCTTCAATCAGATACGCCTAAAGATTATAAATGAACTGCTATTGGCTAATAAAACGCGCCAACATTAGCGTTTATTTTAATATCCAATGAAAATTATGAATACATATGCTTTAGGGAGAAAATATTCCAGAAGTTTCTACCGAAAACGCGCCAACATTACGTAACTTCCTTGTTTCCAATAATGATAAACAGCTCACCCCCCTCGCTGCATTATTGCGCTATTATTGACAGTTTCAGTAAAGCCTTATAAATTTACTTTCCAACAATATTTACAATCAATAAACATCTGAAATCAATGTCACATAAAAATGCATATTCATATTACAATCATTATTTACATTTAAGTAATTTGTGATACAAATTACTGCCTCACAGTAAACATCAAAAAGTCAAAATTTTGTGTACCTGAAATCAAATTTTTAGGTTATGTAATAAATGAAGTAGGCATTCGACCAGATGAAGAGAGAATAGAAGCCATATTAAGAATACCACCACCTAAGAATATTTGACAGCTAAGACGTTTATTTGGAATTTGGAATTATGAAAGTATATTCTTACCAAGATATGCTATAGAAGTAGAACCTTTAAGACAACTGCTGAAGAAGACAAATAAATGGAAGTGGATGGCAGAGCTACAAGAATGTTTTGAGAATGTCCGACAGCTGTTTGCAAATGCAATATTATTATTGGAATGTCCAAGAGATGAGTTAGATTACGAGTTGTACGTGGATGCATCTTGTCAGGGATATGCAGGAATACTTGGACAAAGAGAACATGACAACACATTTCATGTTATTAGTACTGCATCACGTGGCGTTACCAATATTGAAAGGAATGCATCAGTACAATGTTAGAAATTGAAACATTTTATTTTTCACTACTAAAATTTAAAACATATATATTTCAGAAGAAAGTGAAAATATATACAGATCATATTAGCTTAACTTTCATTCAAAAATGTAAGTTATATAGTGGCAAGTTAGCTAGAATGATTCTTGCTATAATAGAATTTGAAGTTGAAATTGTCCATATTCCAGGAAAAATAATACATTCAGTGATTTAATTTCAAGGATCAATCACAACAAACAATTTCCTGAAAGTTGTTCAAGACAACAATACGAAATTAAAATGCTTACAATTGACATTCCAATGAGGAAAGAATGGAAGAATCAATTCAAGAATATTAAAGAAGAGCAAGACAAAGACTGTTAAAGATGGTATATATACTATATACGAAACATGGAAAAGAAATAAAGAGGTGGAAAACATATATTCCAACAAGCATGGAATTAGAAATAATAGAGCAATTTCATTTAGGATTAATACATGCAGGTACAGAGAAGACAATCCTAACCATTTTGGAAAATTTATACATCTCAAAATTAGGACATAAAGTAAGAAAATATATATCATGTTGAGACCTCTGTCAGAGAGCAAAACAAATTAATGTTGCTTATGACTATACAACAAATTCAGTACTTAGAGATAAACCAAGATGTTCATTGAGTTTAGATTTACATGGTCTGGTGCCAGCAAGTACATTTGGATACAAATTTTTATTTGTATGCTATGACATATTTAGTAATATGTTAGAATTTATGCACTCAAGTATGCAACCAGCATAGCATGCTTAAACAAGCTAACAAAATCATATTTCCCAGAGGAAGGAATAGTTGAGGCCATACTTTGTAATAATGCATCAGTGTTTACCAGTTTTAAATTTATGAATGGAATTAAAGATTTAGGAGTCAAACAGTATTTTTCATCAAGATACAGACCAAATTTCTCTTTCCAGTGGAAAGAGAAATTAAAGATATTGCAAATTATCTACGTGTAGTATGTCATAACAAACAGAGCAGTTGGTACTCATACATCAGTATTATCCAAAATCTATTAAATCAATCCATAAATGGAGTTACAGGATTTAAACCAATTGAACTTCACCATGGAAAATTGTATAACACTGAGTCATAATATACCAAAAGTTATTGAGGACAAAACAACTAAATTACCAGAGAAAGAAGAAATCTTCAAATTAGCATTTTTAAAAATACAAGCAAAAGCCCTAAAAAGAAAACAAAAACATGAAGAAAGAAAACGAAGAATTTGGAAAATAAAATTAGATCAAGTGTTAGTGAAGAATAAAAGATTATCAAATAAACTTCGTAAAGAATATTGGAGATTATTTTTGAGCTACCATAGTCCTTATGAAGTAATACATATATTTGGAACAGATACATACGAACTTAGAAACAATAACACAAATAAAATAATTGGAAAATTCCACAAACAAATGTTAAAGCCATATAAAAGTAAACAATCTGAGGCACAATAAAAGAAAGAAATTAATTTATCTGGAACATAAAAGGGGAAAGCAATGTAATTTAAAATTGTAAATATTTTTTTTTTTTGGTTTGTTTGTTTTTGTTTTACTAAATATAGCAAGTAATAAATAACTAAGGAAAATTTTTAGAAACAGAAGTTATTAAAAATCCATTGTTAGTAGAAAATCTAAGTAGCAATTACAATTATATTATAAGTTAGAAATTTTAGGAAACAAATTGTAAACAAAGGGTAACAAATGTTAACATGTATAATTGTATATAAAAATGTAAAGCATATAAAGTGTTTACTAGTGAAAGTGATAGTGAATGAGCAAACTTAGCGCAGTTCATTAACCTTGAAAAGTACTATACAAGTGAATAGGAAGTGTTCGGCTATACACGAGTGTTGTGAAAAACCAGTGTTGAAGAAAAAGTGACAGTGAAAGATAGGAAGTGCAAAATAAAAGTTATGTTTCTTTCATTCAGGAGACTTTTAGAAAGTATTTGAAAATTTAAAAGAACAAAACAAAAGAGAAAATTTTAAATATTTCTAAAAGGGGGCAATTTGAGGCAGTATTTTAATGCCTAAATAATATTAATTGTATTTTTGTTATAATTAAATTCAATAACAGCCCACCGTGAAAACAGTATGTACATAATTATTATTTAAACTGTATGCAAGTCATTGCAAATACTTATTTTTTATTGTAAACGTATTTATTAATGTTATGTAAATGTTTATATACTGTAATAGTGCAAAACCTGTGAGAGTAATATGTTTTAGGTTGTTAATAATGAGGTAATAATGTAATTTTTGTGACAATAATGTGTCTGGAATTTAAAAACATACTGGTTATGAAAAGATCGGTAGTGACGTAAGTTTCGCTTACAGTTTGGAATTAGCCAATCAACAGTAAAGAAAAGTTTTAGTTTGAATACTTAAATTCTATTGGACTAGAATTAGCCAATAAGAGACTGGCATTACCGAAGCTATAAAGTTTTTACTGTTGAATTCAGTCAGTTGCGGGCAAGATGTAATGTTGTAGAGTACGGATGGTAAAAATTGTGTTCTCCGCTAGAATGTATAAAGTGCTCACAGTTTTCTTTTATAGTGTTGTGTTTATAAAATGTGCAAGTATAAAGAGAAATAAAAAGAAGTGAAATTAAAAAGTAAATTCTGTGACGTCTTTTAATTTTTGTCTTATCACAACCTGAAAAGAACTTGTGTTTCTATAGTGCGACTGAAGCAGCTGAGGCAGATTTTTGTTTAATAATATTACGTAAAAGAAGCATCATCTTCATTATAAAGTTTTGCGTCCCAAGCATCAAACAACATCAAAGTGTATCTTAAAAACGTTGGGTTAAATACTTCTTCAAAGTGACGCACATACGTGGGGATTCTCACATCTCATATCCAGCATCCAGCTAAATAATTTGTTTAAAGTTGGTAACAAACATACTTCTTAAAATTACAACTTTGGGGCAAACTCCTCCAAACAACTACCATCATCATTACTCCCGCAAATTGGCTCCCAAATCTAGAGCTGGCTATAACTACCGCAAATGGCTCTGCTCCAACAAGCTGATGCATTGCACTGCATGCAAATAGCATTATCTGGTAGAAGTGACACATGTGTAGTAACTAAAATTACATATAATAATGATGAAATACTTTGTCCACAGAAGCAAATTTTTGGAGGTAATAATTGACAAATTCTTAACCTGGAAACCACATATTCAAAACATTACTTCAAAAATTAATAAAGCACACTACATAATATCTGTATTAAAATATTTGTAATACACAGACACTAAAAATTATATATTTTTCTTATGTAGAATTTGCTCTTGCTTATGGAATTTTCATATGGGGTTCTGCCACAGAAATAAAAGCTCTTTTTGTAGCACCAAAGAAAATAATAAGAAAGATGTTTAATATACATAGGATGACTCACTGTAAAACTTATTTTAAGTAAAACAACATACTAACCTTACCCTGCTTATATATTTTAGAAAATGTTTGTTTCATAAATAACAACATTCAAAATTTCCAGATGAATAATACAGTACATGATCACAAAACAAGGAATAGCAATAAAATACATTTACAAGGTTCCAGATTTACTAAGAAAGTTAACACCATTATACATAAAGGACAAAATAAAACATAAGGACAAAAAAAGAATTCAGAAGGGATGTAAAAAGATTTCTAATAAATCATAGTTTCTATAGTACTCAAGAATTTGTTCAATATTTCGGATATCATTGTTAGCTGTAAGATAGCAGACTTGTATTTAACCCTTTGTTATTATACGTGTATTTATATGAATGATATCTAAAGATTTCATGTTTCAATTGTATTTGCACTAAAACTCTTCATTATGTACTATAGTGACCATTATGATTGTATTTTTCCTGTAATTTTCTTTTTTTGGTTTTTATGTTTATATTTTTTATGTTATTGTATTAATCAATCTATTTTGTCCAGTACATTGTATAGGATATATAGATTCTTATTGTATTTTGTTTTAACTTCATTTTTACTATGTTAGTACTTTGTGTGTATAAGACTATGTTACCATATTTCCTATTATATACATAAATAGACACAAATTTTGACGAAACCATGAAATTGTAATATGTTTCTAATGGTGAATAAAGATTTACTTATTTACATACAAAGAATATTAAGTCTGAAATTGATTAAAATGGGAGAAATGCAGTTGGACATTTGCAAGTTTTTCTCCATTGTTATTTAGTATCATCCCATGAATGAGGAAGAATAGGCTAAACCCTTTTACACAAAGAAGTAATCATAGTTCAAATAAGTACCTACCTAGCCATTTCATTTGAAAAAAATATGTTAACCAGGAGATAGCAGATAGCTGCAATGATACACAGCACTAGCATAGCCATGGGTGGGGCTAAAACCCACCCCAGAGCCTCAGAGTTAAAAATATATACTGGAAAAAGTTGATAGAATGCATTACCCAACTTCACACAAAAATAAAGAAAGAATTAAAGTTAGGCAGCAATGACTTCTAGTCTTTTCTAATGATAGGAAACCCTGGACTAAAAGTGATACATGCAACAGAATGACTACCATTTCCAACATTGAACTCGCCCCTTTTTTCTTTGAATCAGTGCCCCTGGTGGCTATCTCCCACCATACATATGGATCAGTTGTGAAACAACTTTCAACTCCTAATACAAATTTTTAAGAGGCTCTCCATTAATTACTCTGAATTTTGTTCCAATCTCAGCCAAAATTCAAAATGACAAGATATGTTTTTCATACTCTTATATGTCAAGTTTCAGCTTTATACATGTACCTGCTGCCTAACAATCTTAAACCCTAAAATGTTCAAACCCCTCCCACAACACAAATCCTGGCTACATCACTGTACACAATACTACTTTAATTATTAAAATACCTATTCGAACTTATATCATGGCAGCTTGGTTTACATCTACCAATTTGAAGCCAATGGCTGAAAGTTACACTTTATAGCCAACCTTCAAAGGAAAGGCTGGTTATTAGGAGCAGAAAAAATACATAAAAGTTTGTTTCATTCATATTAGTTTATTGCGACAGATGTAAAACAGCATGCTCCTCCTCTAGCAATGTGTGATATGTGGTGAATTTTAACATAGCTCTTTATTTTTTAATATCACTTTTAGTTTCTTTAG
The DNA here is from genome assembly GCA_030765065.1 of Deroplatys truncata. Classification (NCBI taxonomy): domain Eukaryota; kingdom Metazoa; phylum Arthropoda; class Insecta; order Mantodea; family Mantidae; genus Deroplatys; species Deroplatys truncata. The sequence goes on from CM060990.1 coordinate 516,972,893, forward strand.
CTTCTTTGCCACAAATTCTCCAAACACATCGTCTCTCTACGTTGGAGCAGAGGCAGATTTTTCTAGGAGCTCTGCTGCTCTAATGAGGAATAGCTCCTCTGGAACAGTTTCTTTCCTCTTCCTGTTTGTACTTGGTGTGGTAGCACTTGTACCTGGCTATTCAGGGAACATGATGGTGTCTAATTCAGTGGCATTTAACTGTGTTTCAAATTTTCCTTCTTGTAGAGTATTAGCCGAGGATCTTCACTCTGAAATAAAGAATAATTACATTAACTTTAATTTTAAAAATTGCTTTTCAAATGCCGCACTCTAGTGATGAGTGGAGGAAAATCATGGCAGAAATGAAAAGAAATGGAATTTCCCAAACTGTATTGGAGTCCTGGATGATGGGGAAAGAAAAAAACACGCGCAAGCGCACATGCACCCACCCACCCACACCATTATACTTATTGGACTAGTACAGTGCTTTTCCTTCACACTGTGGCCACCGCATAGCTTCTCATGTGGCAGCTGCTGCAGCTTGCACTCCCGCCGAAACAGTTATAATGTCCCTGTAGCTGCCTCATGTTCTCATATTTACAACTACTCTTGCAATGGTAATAAGCACATATCTTATTGTAAGAGATGTTGGAAATGTTGTCCTTCTCTATATGCATATTTCTGGCATTCTCTCAGGAAATTTTCATTCACACTGGAGAGTTCAATATCTGAAATTGAGTGAATTTCTGGCCTGATGTTTTCTTTTAGTTCTTATGATGTATAGGGTTTATTGCATACAGCTTATTTTTCATGTGACCATCAGTCAGGTAAATTTCTGTAATTGATTTTGCAAAATGAGTAAGTAATGAGTAATTGACCCATGCTTAATATTTTTCTCTGACGAAGCTTTGTTCAATTCATATAACTATGTTTCTTCGCAAAATAACAGATATTGGAGTACAGAAGGACCTGATTTTACATATGAGTTCCACAAAGATTGGTGTGTAGTGAATGCATACAGAATAAAAGGACCTCTAGTTTTTGAATTGTAAAGAAATCCAGAAAAGTACAGGAGTATCTTAATCACACCATTTTTTGAACAGCTGACTGATGCCAAATGTCAGTCTGGATTTTCTAACAAGACTTTACTACCGCGCATACAGCTGATGAGCCATTAAATTTAATTCAGGAAATTTTTGAAGATAGGATAATTAGTAGAGAATTATGGCCCACACAGTCCCCTGATTTTAACTGTATGTGATTTTTATCTATGGGGGAACTTGAAAAATATGGCATGTGCAACAAACTCTCATATATTGTAAGAACCAAAAGAAAACATCAGGTGAGAAATTCGATCAATTTTGCATATTGAACTCTCCAGTGTGAATGAAAATTTCCTGAGAACATTCCAGAAATATGCGAATAGAAATGGATAACCTTTCCAACTTTCTTATGATAAGGTATAGGCTTATTATCATTGTAACTGTCAATATGAGAATGCGAGATGGTTGCAGGGATATTACAACTATTTCAGCAGCAGTTCGAGCTGCGGTGGCTGGCACATGAGTAGCCATGCGATGGCAACAGTGTGAAGGAAAATCACTGTAAAAACCAACTTAAGTTCATATGTATCGATGTTAGGGTAAATGGTCGAGTAAGTGATGGAGGAGCATTCAGAGAGTGTGACCTAGATGAAGCTATGGAAGCAGGATCTCTTCATTGCCAAATAATGAACCTTTGGAGAGGAGGTAACCCAATTCTACATGTAATGGTAGCTGATTATGCATTCCTCTAGACATGCACATCATGAAACCATTTCCAAATCATATTGAGGAGCATTGTTGTAAAAGCCGATAGGTGCAGAAATCAAAACTTTACAGGAAGCGCATTTTTATTTTAAACACACAAGCACATACTTTATAACAAACTTTTTGGCATGAAGCATTCTTTGTTCAGAGGAGGTTAAACAAAAATATGTGCACTTTTTAAATATTGGTCTATTTTACTCCCAAAAAACTGAGGTTTCTTCAAAACTTGATACATGTAATCTTTATTCATAGAAGTCTCATTAGAGGACTAATAAAACTGAACAAAATTAATAATTTTAGCTCAAAAGTATAATTATCACAAAGTCTAATGGGACATTCCAGCTAGAACAGCTGTGTAGAAGTCCTATGCCTCATTGTTATTTTGAAATACTGCACAAATTTCTTAATGTTCTCCTTTTTTTCTTTAGACAACATGTTGACTTCTGAAAGAACACAAGGATTTAACATAGTGTTGCATGTTTTAACTTTTGGTCTTAGCACACGCATTGCCACTGGACACGCTGTGTATGTGTTCTGCACTTCAATAGATACATTACAATGTGTGGTTATTTTTTTTTTGTAACATCACTCGCTGTGGATCATTTTGAAAGGCAATGTCAATTGTAACACCTGTTGAGCACTGGCCTTTAAGTTCCACATTTTCCAGCCCTTGTTGAGGATCTTCACTGTGCCATGATTCAATATCTTGTAGTAACCACTGGGTGTCAAGATGTCTTCCATTCTTCTATATTCTTTCTCTATTCCTCTGAAAACACGATCTGGAGCCATACTACTATGACAGCGTATCAGAAAAAAATGAAGAAAGCAAAATATCTGCTTGAATGCAAAAGAAAAAAAGCCACAAGCATTGCCATTATAATGCTGTTCTTGTTCCGACTTTATGAGAATTTTTCTCTTTAGTTCTTGATTTTCTACCAGCTACTGTTTCTTGAACCATAATAAATTCACCCCCTGTATCCATTATTCCCATACAAGTGAATGTCAGAAACTATGGTACTGATCTGCAACCAGGAGAAAAGTCGTGAGAGGAATGCGCTAGCTTTGCACTAGCATGGTTTCAGATACGAATGTTATGTCAGTGCAGTACAAGTTAAGTGGAAAACATTAGCTCATGCTTACACTGCAAGCTTTAAATATGACTATTTAAGCAGCCAACATATGTCCAAGGATGCAAGGATTCAATTTCGCTCCTTGCCACCTGAGAGCCGTAGAACACACTCGTAGAATTGCAGTAGTTGGAATATTATGACACTGGAGAATGCTCTTACTTAAAACCTTATTCTATGGTGAAAAACATTTTACTTGGCCTTGTGTATATTTCAAATAAGGAGTCCAGCATGTATCGAGCTTTGCTTTAACTAAAAGACTGCATATCGAGTTTTCAAAAAACCAGGTATATTTGGTTGTCTCTAATTATGGCATGAATCAGTTTTGCTAAATCTGATTTCATAGATTGATTCATATGCTGAAAAATATATAGATGCAATATATAACTAATTTTTGGAAACTTTTGCAAAAATGCTCCTCAATTTATCTCAAGAGAAGCAGATTTTCAATTATCATCTGAGCAGAGCATGACGTACTAATGCAAATGCCTTTGGCATTTTAGCTGTTTATGCATCTTTCTCACCACAACTGTACCATCACCAGAAAAGGCTGAGCTGATAACCATGGCAGGATGCACTCAACATAATTTCTTATGTACAGAAACAGATAGCAGCTACATACCGCATGAGAGTGAACTGAACTCATTCGTGAATCTTCCTAATTCTATAACATATCAAATGGGCAACCACTGCACAATGCTATTACACTCAGAAATGTGTTTAATGGACTACTTTGACTTTACTGGGAGTGTGGTATTGCAGACATGAATTATAACAAGATAGCACAGAGACAGATTAAAGGCACCATCAGCATATAGGTAACTGCAAAGTACTTACACATACACACGTGTCTTGCTGCAAGGTCATGTTGGAGATGCTGCTCTGTTGTTTGATTGCATTCGCAATCCATTTATTTTTGATTTGATGTCATCCAGGGTAGTTCCAAGTTGCATCTGTAAAATTTTTAACATTATATAAGCTGTCAGTAAATACAGGTATACAGTACATTAATCCTATACTAAAATAGCTAAAATTGTGATGTATTTGCAAAATAATTGTTATAAGACGTCTGAATAAAAACATGTTAAACGCCATACAGCTTATTTAGAAAAAAACACCAGCACTACTAACAAATATCTTAAGATTATTATTAGGTAAGAGCTTTACTGTAGCAGAGTGAGTTAAAGGCATTACTCTTTTTAACACATGCTAAAATATGTTTAGCTAAGATAACTATTAAAAGCATCTAAATTGAATAACGGAAGAATGAAATGGTATACAAGAAGCACAGGGCTCATTTTGTTTTATTTCTACAACATGCTGTATAGAATGGAAGTAGTATACATTATCTGACTCCACTAACGTGAAATATTATTATTAATATTGTTGTTTACATTAATGTCTGCATACTGTATTAATTCATTACAATTTACAGTAAGCAACTGTGGCAAGTTTTCCAGAAAAAAAATATGCTGGGAATTGATATTATAAAGAGGGATAAAGAAATCCATTTAAGGGCAATTCCATCACATTTCTATCAGTTTAATCTGACTGCTAGGTATTCCGTATTTTCAAACTGGTATATTTTCACATTATGTAATTTAGTTTCGTCAGCACAATGATGCACAATTTATGGATTTGTTGAGGTAAGTCTCTCCTATATTTTGGAAAATTAACTAAATCTTCTGCATAGAAATTATGCAAAGATATAAATATGCACACCAGATGTAAAGGGCTCTGTGTGATAAATATATATATATATATATTGTGTGCCCTATATATACAGAGGGTGCCAAAAAATGTACACACTTTTTGACAGGCGATATCTATTGAATATATTTCAAAGTTGGACCAAAAAACAACACAAATGTGTAGTATGATATTCTGTTAACAGACGTGACTCTCATACATTATGCTAGCATTGCTACAATAAAATGGAGCCAAGATTATCGTTTGAACAGCAGAAAGCAATTTTGAAGTGGTATTGGAAAACCGAGAATGTTGTTGAAGTTCAACGGCAATGGAGCTGTGTACAGAACAGAACAGCCAATGCAAGTAATAACCGCACACATTCAAGACAAAATTGAGACTCATGGTGCCATATGTGATAACACAAGGGCAGATCTGGGAGACCTCATACAGCAACAAGCCACGTCTCCTTGGCTATGGTTTTGGAACATTTTTAGCACTCACCGCAGACATCTACAAACAATGTGCACGTGAGACTTCTTCCAGGGCACTGGATAGGACGAAGAGGTCTGAATGAATTTCCACCATGTTCTCTGGATCTAACTCCGTGGGACTTCTACCTATGGGGAACTCTTACGGACGTTGTATACTGTAGAAAACCAGCTACACTGGCACCACTTCGGGAAGAAATTGAAACCTCATGTGCTGCAATTGCTGAGGACACTTTCACAAACATTGCTCGATCAGTAGTTCAATGTACTCGGAAGTGTATCGACACTGATGGTGGGCATTTTGAACAACTGTTGCAACTGTAGAAGTCTAAGATGATTAGTGCTCGTGTGCGTGTGTGTGTGTGTGTGTGTGTGTGTGTGTGTGTGTGTGTGTGTGTGCGTGCGTGCGCAGAGCACCTAGATGGTATGCTTGACAAATTATTGATTAAGGAATCAAACTGACAATCTTAGGTGATATCAACATTAATGTAGACAACACTAATGGATATTATTGTAGCTTCATTGATATTATAAAATCTTACAACTAAATGATGTGGTAGAAAAGCCAACAAGGGTAATTGCACAATCAGCAACTATTATTGACCACATGACCAAATATGCACAAATTTAAAAATAGGTTCCTATTCGACAGATGTGCATAACTGTCATCTTTCAGACCACCATGCTGTATATATTGACATATATGAATTGATTGTAAATTACAATGAAGAGGTAATTTGTGTATTCAGAAACATGTCAGATGAGAATGCAAATAAACTTAATAGTGAACTAGAAATGGAAATTTGGACAAAAGTGTATACAGCGCAAAGTAGCAATGAAAAATGAGAAATGTTTACGACAACATTAATCTCTTATTTCAATACTGTCTGCTGCATTATAAGAAAGACCATAAAAAAGAAGCCTGTGCAGAAATTAAAATTACCTGATGAAATTTATGTACCACATAAAATGAAATGTGCTTAGGAATGTCTCAAGATAACAAAAATTGAACACAGAAAAGATATATGCAGTTAAAAAAGGAGTATCACAAAGCATTACCTAATATAAAATCACTGTATTATAAACAACAGATACATAACTTCTCCAATATAAACAAAGTAGTATGGAAATTAGTCAAGGGTAGAAGTAGCACTCACAGTATTGTCAGTGATAAAATTAAGTTACTCCATGAAGGCAAATATGTAGATGATCCTGTCAAAATAAGTAGCATAACAACCATGTTTCAACTGTAAGTATTAAAGAGAATTGTGCTCCAGACAATAATGTACAAATACAGAATGACACAAACACCATCTTCATGAGTAACACCAGTGTAGACGAAATTAAACAAATAATATCTGTTTTTAGGATGGGATGGCATATCTGCTAAAATATGGAAAAGTGTAAAACTTCCCTTGCAACTATCTTAAATCATTTAATAAACTGCTACAAAAATGAAGAAATATTTCCAAGCTGTGTAAAACTAGGAATTATAAAATGTGCACCAAAAGGGATACAAAAGTGATGTCACAGGCCAATTACATTAATCTCTGTGTTTAGAAAAGTTTTTGAAAATGTTTTATTAGTTACACTGGTTGACATTCTGAATACCAATCATTCCACATCAAACTGAACACACATAAAACATCACTTTCTCTGAATTTTAGTTTACGTGTTCCACACATAAAATAAATTGACACGTATTTTATATTATTTTAGGATTTACAGCTTACTTAACATTTTTCTTATATGCACAAAATGTTACATAAAAGTAATTTATTCTCAGAATACAGAATGATCTGGAATAAAAACAATACAATGTTTTGCAGATAAAAACATTGTGGTTTTCCTTATATAAAAATACTATTTTTTCGGAATAAAAAAAAAAAAATCACTTTTTTAAGTATGAACATTTTAAACCACAGTATTATATTTAACCTCCTAATATTAAAACCTGGAAAAAATACAGGAGGAATCTGTGATATATTTTGTCTTAAATCTGTTAATATCAGGATGGGATCTTCCTTAGAAGTATGCTTTTAAACAGTTTGTGTTAGCGCGTAGGGTTTTAGAACATAGGCTGCTGACTGAGAGCTTTACACTGCAGCAGCACGCTGCACCGGCCGATGCATTACACAGTATGAATGTGAACAATTCCGGTGTTTGGTGTAACTTAGCAACTGGAATCTGATATTCTATAAAGGCTCTCTCCACTGTTTCATTTTAAACGTTACTATTTGTTCAGCTTTTTACGTTAACAGTTCATTCCTAGCTCTGTGATTTCTGAAAGTGCATACTGAGTGAACTGAAGAAACGTAGCTATGACTATTGCTTCAATCCATTTAATGTTTCCAAGCATAACACAAAGCAGAAATCATTAAGCTTAGTTACCCACAATATACTTACAAACTTAAAATTGGAGAACTTAACGGTGTCACCAGACCTAAAACTATGTGATGCATTGTCAAAAAACCTAAGTACCACCCACTGATTACATTGTTTGTGTGCTACAAAGTGCCAATGACGTGAATAATCCAAAAGTGATTTTGAACATAGTGACCATTTTAAGACAAGATCAGCAATCGAAAGGGGTCCTGGTACCTTAGAGCTAAATTCATTTATTCCAACAACCAATAATGCAATAATAATCAGATGATATTCACTTGAGCATACAGGGGTAAAAAGTGCACATTTAAATTGTAGTTAAGTTGCCTCTCATAGGATAAGATTGAAAGTTTGAATGCTACTCAACTGTGTGCCAAATTTAAGTTACTTGTGAACAAACTAGTACAACTAAAGTGCTGTAAACAGTTGACAAGGCATCCAATGACAGACTGCTGCTGCTACTACAACTACTAAGCTGGAATCCTGCTACGCAATGCTTTCTAAATTATTTTATTTAAAATTAACTATACAGGATCTCATCTTTGTTTTATGCAAAATATAAACAAAAAGCTACAAAAGCTATGAACAAAAAGAATTTATCTATAATTTTTATAAAAATTTAAACTTGGGGGTTAATAGGGATATATAGTTTCTAAAGGTTTGGATTTTAAAAATTGATGTTAATAGTTAACAATATCTATTATAATACATATTAAGTAAAAGATTACATATTAAGCTTTCCATTGCACTTTATAACATAATTTTATCACTTATCACCTGTGAGATATTTTAATTTAAAGGTAGAGAGGTGTGCCGCTTTTCACAAGTTGGATTGCAATTTAAAAAAAAATAAGAATTTAAAACATAATTCACTTTGTTTTTGTAATCCATGGACAAAATTTGAAGCGAATCGGAGACATGATGGTCAGATTTTGTGAAAATTTGTGCGACTTGACGTGAGATGACTCATAGGTATGATCTATTAAATTGTCTTCAGCATGGTTTTAGAAAAGGTCTGTCAACCATTACAGCTGTTTGACTTTATATATAACATTTTGGAAAATCTTAACAACGGTATGGACACTGCAGGAATATTCATTGATCTATTGAAGGCTTTTGACTGTGTCTCATATCAAACACTTCTATAATGTGACTGCATGTGCAGATCTACCTGCAGGCCGCAGTTAGCGCCTCCCAGCCTGGTACTAATAGAACAATAGCAGAGTGGAATAATAGCCATTATGTGCAGCTTACCTGCTCTGGAACATTTGTTTCGGCATGTTCTCGTAGGTTCCTTTTCTAGAAAGTTCAGCTTTGTATGCGGGGCCCATATAAGGGGGGCTGTTCTACCAGGACAGGCAGTTGAGTTCTGTTAGAAGTGATGACAGTGCAAGAGGACAGTACAGTTAGTTGTCAGTGGTGACTCAGTAGTTCAATTGTGAGTCATGATTCAGCAGTTCAGTTGTGATTCAACAGATCAGTTGTGTTGTTCTGAGTGTGTAGCAAACTGACTTAAGTGTAACTTTTGTGCTACACTGAGTGCCTAGTGATAAATAGTGTTTTAAGTAACTGGTTTTCTCATTTGTTGCAATATAAATTACAACCTTATGGCATAAGAGATGAAATGCTAAATTTAATTAAGTCTTATCTAAGTAATAGAAAATGCTCGACAGAAATTAACCATAAAACAGGTATAAAAATACAAAATATATATCAGTAGAAAAATTAGTAACAATAGGAGTACCACAAAGGTCTGTCTGGGGCCATTTTTATACCTCATATATGTAAATAACTTGCCAAGTATCACGACAAATACTCTTTTATCCTATGCAGAGGATACTTCAATGATTTGCCTCAATAAAACTCACACACAATTTCCCATTCTGTAAAACAGTTGGCAAACTATCTAAATAGTGTAAATCTAAAAGTAAATTCCAAGAAAGTTAAAATGATCCTATTTGGATATCATCAAATAAAGAAGTTGATATTATTGTATTTTAAATAATACTGTATTTACTTGAGTACCACATGAATGCGAGTAAGATACGCACCCGATTTTTCAAGGCATCCCCCAAAAATTTGGGGTGAAGCATATACAGAGCAGTCCCTGAGCCATCTGGTTGATAGTCGCGATGCATGTTCTGCGCGTTATATTCAGTGTATCTGTTTATTCTCATTATTGATACTGATACCATATTATTACTGATTTTATGATGATTATTATGATATATTGATTACCTATTGAACAAACATAATTTATTTTATCAGTACTAACCTTTTTCACAGTCAGTGTTGAAAGTGGTGTCCCTCGGTGGATAAACATTCTTGGCACCTTCTGATGAAATTACCATTCACATGCATAAGTTCTTGTTGCGTAATTTCCCTAATTTCTGTTCTTATATTGTTTTTAAGATTGTCTATGGTGCGAGGATTATTCCTATAGACTCTATTTTTGAGAGTTCCCCACAGATAAAAGTCACACACAGTAATTTAAACAGTTTTGTAGACCTATGTACTGAGGTTTTTGAAACACTGATTCGTTGTGCTACACGTCGTAAAGATTTATTCGGAGACCATTCAAATGCTTCGCCAATTTCATCAAGTTTTTCTTCCGTTAGAACCCTTCGTTTCTTTTTACAACTTAAAACATTAAATGATCCCGTTCTCTTCACTTTATTCACTAGATATCTAACTGTTTCTCTACTCGGAACTGGAACACCAGTATTGTGAAATTGCCTACATACCTGTCCACATGAGTCGGTTTTCACATACGTGTCATACATAAAAAGTCTTTGTTCAAGCGAAAATTTGAGTACCAATTCTGGGTTGTAATAATCCGATAATTCAATCGCACACAAATACACACGCATCTCGCGTCTATACACAAGAAGCAATAACAGCTGACTGAAGCCCGCTGCCACATGTCCGATAAGTGGAAGAGCCCGTGGCCTTGAGTTCATTCAGACGTGTCGCACAAGACTGCTGTGCAATTCCCGGCCAGAGCACTGAGGGACCTCTCTGTACATTACAAACACAAACTCATACATACAAGATTAATATTTATTTAGAAACTAATTACAAATATACACTCAAGGAGTTGTTCTCGATTATGTCCATAGTATTCTATATGACAAGAAGAACGTTCCATGCAAGACGATGACCTAAAAGAAACAAAATATACACACATTAAAATGATTCACTATGGTTAATGTAGATAATATCTAAGCAATTTGCTAAAATTTTTGTGGTATCGTACCTATGTAGAAAACTAATCCTCATTATCACTGCTGGACTCCCCTGTGGAACTTGGTTCATCATCGTCATCACTGATACTCCAGATTGTGTCATCATCCATCCCATCCATTTTATTGGAAATGCAGCACTTCTTGAATGACCTCTTGACAAAACTGGCTGGAATTCAGTCCCATGCAACTTTTACCCAGTTGCATACCAAAGGCAATGTATATCTTTGAATTTTCCTATGGGCGTTAACTTGTGGTTGTTATTTGACATTCATTCTGTATACAGTCTTTTCAGATGAGCCTTGAATAGGCAGTTTATGCAAACATCCACTGGCTATAGCAGTGAAGTCATTCCATTAGGAATCATAACCTGGTCTGAATTTCCTGCAGCTAATCTTCTTTTCACATCTTCCATTTGATGCCCCGAAAGCTGTCCAATACTAGCATGTTTCTCTGGCGTAATAGAAGTGCTCCAGGACATTGCTCCATTACGGTTTTAATTCAATCAACGACTTGCGTATTGTCCATCCATCCTTTTTCCTGAGCTCTCACCAGGATTCCAGGAGGAAAATTCTTTCTTGGGAATGACTTTCTACTTAAATATTATGAATGGTGGAAGTTTCCTGTTGTCAAAAAGCATAGCCAACATAACAACATGCTTTTGAAAAGCTAGAAGTTTGTCTTCATATGCTTCTGGCATATGCTGCGCTATTGTGGTAAACCTGTAAATTGAAAACCTTTGCCGTACAAAACAGAGTAGAATGCAGCCCATGTTTGCTTTAAAATTCTGTGCAGTGCCGATTTCTCATGCAATATTCATTGCTTCAAGCTGACACATTTCTGTGGTCACAGAATAATGAAACCAGCATCTTGAACTTATGAAGGCTCCAAGTCCATCTTCCACTTCTGGATATTGGGCAGCAATCCTCAGAAGGACCATCTATTGCAGCTGGTTGTATGCAACTTGTACTTTCTCCTTCAATCACTTACACAAGATTCTGGAACACTGAAATTTCTTCCTGCAGCATGATTTCCCATTTCTTCTGCTTCTTTGATAATTTTCAGTTTTTTTTTCGCAGCAGTGAATGAATGCAATCCTATAGTACTCATTTTTGTAGGTCTGCTGAGATGTGAACATGAACACTGGAAGAAATAATGATACCTAAATCAGAACTATCGCATATGCTGGAGACCACCTGGAGACGAATAAAGACTGACGCTAACCCTGCTACACTTTGTGCACTCGCATACCAGAAACACACATGTAGAACTACGTAAGATGCACACCCCAATTTTTCTAAAAAAAAAAACCTTTTTCAAAAACGGTGCACATGGTGCACAAATAATTACGTAATTACGGTACTAGAATTGACAGAGTTGACAACCACAACTTCTTAGGCATACACATAAACAACAAGCTAAGTTTGGAAACTCATATTGACTAGTATGTAAAAAGATGAATTCTAATATATATGCATTAAGACAACTATCATTGTATTTAGATAAAAAAAAAGATGTTACAAATCTTATACTTTAGAATCATATACCCCTATTTCTTGTATGGCATAGAATTATGGGGAAGAACCAGTATTGCTAACATGAATAGGGTATTATAGTGTTGCAGAAAAAATGCCTACAATGTATATATGGGCTAGCAAATGCCCATTCATGTAGAAATGTATTTAAGGATAATAAACTTCTTTGAGTGGTAGGGCTTATGTTTATAAGGTAATAATCATTGCAACAGAAAAGGAAAACAATGGGTCAAGTAACAGTATACTTTATAATTATCATACCAGAGGTAAGGTAAATTATCACAGAATATATATTAACCTTAAGTCAACTTATAAGGAACCATTAATCAAAGGACTGATATATAGAGTGAACCAGAACTCCACCAATGAAGTTTCAGAGGTTGTTCAGGGATACCTTATGAGTATTTTAGTTCAAGAGACCTGTGGTCTCTGTAGCTCATTTCTGAGTAATAATGCAATTATGATTTATTCGGTTTGCTACCCCAATCACCCTTGTTTCTGTGAAAATACCTTCACAACAGTGAAGAAGCCTGTATAATGTGCAATAACTAAAACACAACACATAACACAGAGTAATGCAACATCCCGCAAGTGAAACATGTACACTTTTATCACAGTATGCTCAACTTGATCTGTCAGTGTACAGTACAGCATGCAACAAATGTAGAACTGTTCCCTTACAGGTTTTGTTCAAAATGTCGACCACCATGACCATGGCAGAGTGTACAATGATACACCATTGACTGTTTTGCATGCTCAAGCATTCCAGGAGTTTGGCATACTACTTCTGTGGCTGTGATAATCCTAGCAACCAGGTCCATGCAAGTATTGATCAGTCTCTCGTAAACTAGGCTCTTAACATACCCCCAGAATAGAAGTCCATTGGCATTATGTCTGGTGACTGAACTGGCCATGAAACAGGACCACCATGACCAATTCATTGTCGTCAAAACTGTACATCAATGTGGCTCCTAACATTGAGTGCAAAGTGTGGCGGTGTAGCATCATGTTGAAACCACATAAGCTGAGGAATTCTCGACTGCACATCTTTTAGGAACTGTGGGAGGACATGTTGAAGCAACATTTTGCACATGACCCCGTTCAGTGTATCAGGAAGTACGTAAGGTGCAGTCACAAAATCGTTGACAATACGAGCCCATACATCCGCAGCAAAGCTACTGTTGATAAGATCAACATACCAGTGCGTGTGGATTTTCGTAATCCCATACATGGCTATTCCTACTGTTGAAAAGCCCTCTTTTGTAAACTTGGCCTCATCTGTAAGCAACACCAAAGGAGGAAAATTGTGGTTTTCTGCACATTGCTGTAAGAACCAATTTGCTAACTCCACTCAAAATGGGAAGTCCTCTGGCTACAATGATTGCACCTTCTATGGATGATATGTGTGCATTGTTGTTCATGTACGACTCTCAAAACAGCTGATTGCTTGTGTTTAGAGCTTGAGCAACGCACTTATTACTCGCGCAAAACTTCTGGAATCGTGACCTTGATTGCTACCCCAGCTGCCGAGCCTAGGAATGCTTTATGTTTAGCTTAATCAACGAAAGCGATATAACACCTTTGCTTACTCACAGTGCGTAATACATACAGTCCGCATAGAAAGTGTCTGCATCTGGTTGTAATTTTATAGAGAGCAGTATCTAAATAGTACTTACTTTATATTTGTTATATTTATAACCATGGCTCCTATGTTTTTAAAGTTAAGTGGTAAGGTGTCAAAGTAGGGAAATAATTGCAAATGTCCTCGACTTCATGAAGTATTAAGCAGAGATGAAGGAAGAAAATATATGTTCATCCGAGTTCCACAAAAGCCTTAAGAGAGTGAAAGAAAGAGTAGTCAAAGCAACTGGTGTTTCACCGAGTTTCATTTCCAGAGTTCTCAAAGTAAGAAAAAAAAAAACATATGGATGAAAGAGTACCATTTGACACATCTGGATAGAAAGAAACATAAGGTCCCTAAACGTATTACAGAAATAGACGATTTCGAATGCGTCATTCGGTGCACGATTCACAATTCCTATGTGGAAGAAAAAACTGTGCTAACAATAAGCAGATTGCTCATCAAGCTGAAAGACAGCAGAAACTTACAAGGTGGTGCTACAAATCTCACAAAAATTATTAAAGATTTAGGGTTCAAGTGGAAGAAACCGAAATCAAATAGAAGAGCTCTAACAGAAAAGCAAAATAAACAAATAAATAAATAAATAAAATAAAATAAAAAAATAATAAAATAAAAAAAATAAAAATAAAAAGTAAATGTTGCCATGATAGCTTAGTTGGTTAGATCAACGGCACGGAAAGCCTAAGATCCGGGGTTCAAATCCCGGCTATGGCATTGAATTTTTCAGTCTGATTCTACCTTTCCAAATTAGTATAATTTTATATGTACTTATATCAGTGTGTACTTATATCAGCATCAATTTTTAAGGTGGTGCTACAAATTTCAGAAAAATACTATAGTGTATGAAGATGAGTCATACATACACAGCAGTCGTACAGCATCTAAAAGTTGGAGTGACGATAGCGAATTAGGTTGCAGGTTCCTGTTGCTAAAGGACAAATACTTATTATCGTTCATGCTGTTGGAAAGATCGGCTTCGTTCCAAATGCCCTTCTTTTACAAGTTGCAAAAACAACAGCAGATTTTCATCAAGAAATGAATACAGAAAAGTACATGAAGTGAATCAACATCATGTTGATACCTAATATGCCTGCGAGCTTGATTACTTAGACATAATATAGCTTTAGATGAAAGCATGAGTAAAACAAAGCTATATAACTTAATTAAAGCCAACAAACAGCTTCAGACGTCATACATACGTGACCAGATAGTAATACGACATCGCCATAATGTAGTTAGACTGCCATCGTATCGCCCAGATCTAAACCCAATCGAATTAATCTGGGCTGATATCAAAAAATGGGTGGCAATGCAGAAATGTCACTTTTAAATTAAAATATGTGGAGCAGTTATAACGCCAGCAATTTGCTGAAATTGGAAGCCCAGAATGGGAAAATGTATGTCGACATGTTGAATAAATTAAGAATCATTATTTCGAAAAATACAGAATTGCAGAAAATCAAATAGAAAGAATTCTCATCCAAGATAATGGTGCAGAAAGTAGTGACAGCAGCGATTACGGCAATAATGTGAGTGATTCTGCAGAAGAGGAAGGGTTGTTAGGTGTGGAAGAATTGGAGGCAATGATCGACATTGTTTTTTATATTAAGCGCTTTTTACAGCGTAGATTTTAATATACTGTATATAACTAACTTTATCAGCGCAATGCAGTGCATAACCGGTGTGGATATTTGATGATGACTGTCCCACACACTCCTGCAGCATGCAGACGACCGGTCACCACCTGATCTGGTAAGCAACTCGCATCATAGCTCTCATTAAGATTTTCACGTGTCTAGAACTGTTGCGCCGATTATACTACTAGCGACAGATTGTCACCAATTGCTTGTAACATATTCTCTTCCAGATCAGTTGTTCTGGCATACCTCGCATGGCCAGTATCTTCCATTCTATCGTGCAAAGATCCAGTTTCTCACAGGCACCTATGTACAGAAGCAAAACTACTGCGATGTGGCTGCCATCCATGCCGGAACAGCTCAGCATAGCATCGTTATGCCCCTCTTCCATTGCATTCGTGAATCCATACATGAGGTGCATATCGGCCAACTCTTCATCAGTAAACCTATCCATACTGCTGTGTATCACTGTTAAAGCACATTTAACACTGCCAGAAAAACAAAACCACAGAACCGAGAAGTACTGAATGCAAACTTGAGGACAACAAGTTAAGGAGGACATTACTGTTGTCAATTGCAAATACCATGAGCGGAGGGAAACAATTTGTTTACAAACGAGACACATCGCTTACCATCAACATTTGCACTGTTGTGCAGTCTTTTCAGAGAAATAGAGATACAAAGCTAATTGCGGCAAGAAACAAAATGGAATGCAATTACTCTGTAATGAACTGCCAGAGACCGTGGGTCTCTTATACCAAAATACTCATATGGTATCCCTGAACAACCTCTTGAAAGTTTGTCATTGGAGTTCTGGTTCAGCCTCTATGGAATAAATTACTGTTAAATTATACAAAGGAAAGATATTTTTAAAAACTTAAAACATACTTAACTCAAAAATATATAGGTTAGATGAGCTGTGACACATACGTAAATAGATGTTAAATATATGCGATAGCAATCTGCAAAATTGTAAATAGTCTGTATCTTGAAAATGGTAAAATAAATAATTAGTTTGAAGGTTGTAACTTATGACACTTGCAAATAGAAGTTAAATATAGGCATTAAAATCTGTAAAATTGTAAACAATTTATGTACTGAAAATAGTAGAATTTGCAAATGTAGCATATCTGAGATTATCTGAAACTTGTACATGAGGTCCATAGAAAATAACAGTAATAATTAATATAACAAATGAAAACAGCTCTGAAAAAAAGGGGGGGGGGGAAAGAAAAGAAAAACACTTTATTTATCACTAGGCATTCAATGTAACACAAACTTACACTAGAGTCACTTTGGCACGCACTCGGAATACAACACAACTGACCTGTCAAATCAGACCACAACTGAACTGCTGAACTGCAAGACTCACAACTAACTGTGAAGTTACCACTCAAAATTAAACTGCAGTCCACCTGTCACTTCTAACAGCATTCAACTAACTCAACAATGAGACTGGTCCTGGTGACAGGAGTCCCCTTATATAAGCCTCGCATACAAAGTGGAACTTACGAGAACAAGGTCCTACTAGAACATGCCAAAACGAAGGTTCTGGAACAAGTCAGTGGTACATAAAGGGGGTCTTTTATTCCACACTCACTATTGTTCTATTGTTTCTGCGCTCATTATTGTTCCATTGTTTTCTCACTCACTATTGTTCCATTGTTTCTGCACTCGCTATTGTTCCGACATCCAGACGAAGTCCCCCACCAAGTGCCGGTGGTCCGCAGTTAGTTATGTGCTCGCGGTTACACTGCTCCCTCTTCAGGGCTGATCATCCCAACCAGCACTGTCGTAGCGAGGTAGACAGTCTAGGTGTACCACCAGTATCTTCCCTCGAGGCAGCTTCTGGATGAGGCAGACGACATCATTGATCTCTTCACCATGTGGTAAGGTCGTTGCCAAGGTTGTTGCAGCTTAAGGCAATCCCCCTTGCTCCGGGTAGGGCAATACAGCCATACTAAATCACCTTACTGGAAACCTTGACTATTGGCCTGGTGGTTGTAATGGGTCTTCGTCTGGTTGCTCACTACCTAAATGTGTTGATCTTGTGCACTTTGTGAAGATGGTGCACAAGGTTCTTCACATAGTAGTCAATTGCTGGCTGTTCCATCCCAGGGGGGCTCCCAAA
Organism: Deroplatys truncata; assembly: GCA_030765065.1. Lineage (NCBI taxonomy): Eukaryota > Metazoa > Arthropoda > Insecta > Mantodea > Mantidae > Deroplatys > Deroplatys truncata. The sequence goes on from CM060990.1 coordinate 516,990,559, forward strand.
CAAAAATTTGTATAGAAGATGCAGCTCCCTGCTGAAGACCAAGCTAGCTGGTGTCAAACTGGTGGTGTCATGAGTCGATAAGCAGATGGCCAGCAAGAAAAGTGGCACTGTGACATCCCAGTCCCTCTGGTGATTGTCCGTAACTTTCCTCAGGTGCTCCTCAGTCTTGATGTACCGCTCGACAATACCATCTGACTGCAGGTGGAGAGGCATTATACGCATCTTGTGCACTCCAAATCTCTCCAGTGCTTCCATCATCAAGTTCAACTCAAAGTTTGTGCCCTGATCGCTGTGCAGCTCCAACAGTACCCCAAATAAGCGGAACACTTCTTCCACTAGGCAGTCCGTGATCGTCTTGACCTGGTTAAGAATAGTGCATACCTCCGGCCACTTGTTGAAGTAATCCATGACCAACAACAGATGCTTGTTACCCCTGTCGGATACTAGCTATATTGATGGTGACGCATTTGAAGGATGCTCTCATGTTGTACTGCTGCATGCAACCCCAGCTCCTAGTCTGTGGGCCGCAACCTACCTGCACACACTTGACATTGGCAGCACCACCTCTTAGCATCCGCCTGTAGTCTCAACTAGTACTACCTTTGTCGGAACTTGTCAATCATTTGGTTGGATCCAAGATGTCCTTCTGAAGTTCTCGCATATACTTCCTCCAAAACTTCGGAACCCTACTCCGAGGAAGAATCCATTTCTCTATCCGGATCTTACCGTCAGGTAACTCACAATTTCTGAACAACACACCTTTCTTGGTCTTCTGAGTCCCACTGAGCCCAGTAGGACTTACACTACTCCTGGAAGTGATCTCAGCCTAGTTCCTGCCTCCACCTCTCTCAGGAGCAGTTCCAAGTCAGCTTCTACCAGCTGCTCCCTCCTCAGGCCTGCACCATTCCACCCATCTGCAGGCACTGCCAAGATCACATGGATAGCTGCAGCACACTCCTTCTCTATCCTAGTGCACTGGCCACGCTCCTCTTGGCAGGATCTTCTTGACATGGCAGCCACATTGGAGTGGTTCCTTCCTCTCCAATGTTCTAATGTGAAGTTGTATTCCTGAAGCCTCTGATTCTTAAACCTCAATAGCCAGGTGAGGGTAGAGTGGTCAGTTCTCAGGTGGAATGGCTGACCATACAGGTACTTATGGAAGTGTTCCAGTGCCTTCATAACTGCCCAGAACTCCTGTTGGGTAATGCAGTAGTTCTTTTCTGCCTTGGAGAGCAACTTGCTGTAGTATGCTATTACCTGCTCCTGCCAATTCTGGACCTGGGATAGTACACCTCAATACCACTGTCAGGTGTCGGTATTCACAATAAAATTGCCACCCAGCTGTGGAAAACCGAAAGAGGTGCACTGCAGAGTGCTGACTTAAGCACCTGGAACATGTCCTCAGTCTCTTCTGTCCACATGTAAGGCTGGCGTTAGAAGATGTTGGAGAAGTCTCTGATGAACTGGCAGTAGTAGCTGCAGATGCCCAGAAAACTGCAACTCTTGTTTATCCTTTGGACGAGGCCAATCTCTCACACCCCAAGCCTTCTCCAGGTCAGTGGTCAACTCAGTTGGTGAGACTATGTGGCACAAGTAGTTAACCTCCTTGCAGAAGAGTTGGCACTCCTTTGCATTCAGTTTCAGATTGGTTGTTTGCAGTTCCTGTAATACCTTGGTCAGGTTCTCTAGATGATCTCTGAAAGTGCTGCCAATGACAATGATGTCGTCTAGGTATAAAGGCAGGTGTCATATGTCAATCCCCTCTCATTGATTACATCAAGTGCTGGAAGGTGGCTGGCGTGTTGCACAGCCCAAAGGGCATAACCCTTGTCTCTGGGGTCCAGAGTCACTTGCCAATATCCTGATTTCAGATCCAAGGTCGAGGACTACTGGGCACCAGCAAGTGTGTCCAGGGTCTCGTCAATCCGGGGTAAGGGAAAACAGGCCTTTTGGGTGACAGCGCTTAACTTCTTATGGTATACGCAGAAGCATAGCCCACCGTTCTTGTTCACCAAGACCACAGTGGTACATAAAGAGCTGTTGAACTCTTCGATTATGCCCATTGATCTCATGTCCTCCAGCATGTCTTGTACCTCCGCTTACTTCAACAGAGGAACGGATCTTGGTGGTTGCCGGGCGTCTCTGGTGTTGACGTGGTAGAGTACTCGATTAGTGTGGCCGTAACTGTCACCCCCTAGGCTGAAAGCAGACTGGTATAGCCTAAGGAGGTGCAGGATCTTCTTCAGTTGAGCTGCGGTCAGATAGTCGGCCGCCCTCTTCAACAAGTCTTCCAGTCGGGGGCCCAGATCTCAAGACAGTGCTGGCTCCTCGGGTCTGTTGCACGGCGATAGACTCACAGCTGGCTCACATTCCCCATAGCTCCGTTCTGGCCTGTATGTCCTGGTGGTGTCCGATGGATTCAGCAGTCTCACAGGCACTTCCTCCCGACAAGGCAACAATGCCCTAGCGATGCATAGTCATCCAATGGTGTCTTCCAGTCCAAAACCAGATTCCTTAATGCTGTTCTTCAGACGCACCTTCACAACCACTTCACTTCTTGCGGGCACAACCACACCCTCCATCAAGATCATTCTGCAGATCTCTGGATGTTCGTTGGGGCTCTGGAGCGTCACCTCGTCTCGGCGGATTCTCAAGGCCCTCCTGCCAATGTTGACCATCGCCTTGCGGCACCTGAGGGCATCCAGTCCCAATATCACATCTTCAGCCACACCCGCAACGCACACCCACAGCCTTACGATGCTCCACATTAGGGTCAACTCCAGCAAGGCCTCCCTCTCCACAGGCAAGGTATCGACTGATGCTGTCACTAGTTGGTAGAGGATTTGGTTTCCTTGGCAGCAAGCCCTTTGTCACGTCAGGTCTGATTATGTAACAGCTGCACCTGTGTTGACTAGTACCTGGCAGTTTCCCTTGCACCCAGCCTTCCGCGACAAGACTATCATTCATTCTTCTACTGAAGGCACGCAACGTCACTCGAGGGGGTGATGAAGATGTACCTCTTGCCAAGCAGGTGCTTATTCATTTACCGCCTGCTCGTCGGCTTGGATAGTTCTTTACTAGGTGTCCTGGCTGGCCACACCCTCAACACCATTTGAAATCTTAGTCGACGTCCTTGGGTTAATCCTCTGTCATCATATCGAATGCTCCTGGTCTTCGAGGTAGGTGCCACTGTCACCTTGGTCGCCTGCATCCTCAACGCGGACGTTAGTGCCTTGTGGATGGTCTTGTAATTGCCGAGCATCAGACACACTCGTATCTGTGTTACGCACCCTGTTGACAAAGCAGTAGGCAAATAAATTGAGTTTTATTTATGGACGCTCTTTAAGTACTATGGTTTTTAGCATCCCATTCCATATTGGGCATGAAAGACCGGTAATTTTGCTCAGAGGCCTCTTTAGCAGGCTTGAGGTTCTTTTACGTGCCGTAAATCTAGGACACGGGACCACCGGCTTTACTTCCCTTCCAAAGGAAGCCATGCTAAGGATTTTAATGCCCAAAAAAATCCATCGCCCTCCGCTAGGTTTCAACCTTGGGAACTAGAGGCTAGCACGGTACCACTAGTCCACGGAGGAGCAGTAGGCAGCTTCCCAGGATACGTAACTAGGCGGGAGGTTCACCAGAGCTTTATTCGCTAACTGTTCAATTGCCAGGGTGAACCCCTGCAGTAGTCTCCCCTGGCTGTTGCAGCTTTGACTTGAGTTGACTATGATAGGCTGAGGCCAAGCGATGATTTCCGAATCGGTTTTCGAGGGCCTCCCAGATGTCTTCGGACTTCGCCAAAGTCGGAATTGCATTCTAAACTTCTGCCACCTGTCCCTGTAAACTGGCTATAAGTGTGCGGCTTCATCTTCTGCTGACCAACGGTTAAAGGCGGCAACGGTGGCAAATTGTTGGTGGAAGACTTAGAAAGTTGACGTTCCGTCACATTTGGGTGACTTGATGCGCATGGATGTCGTGTTGCATCCTGACGTCTCGACCTTCAAGTCCTTTATTCTTCTGCTAAGCATTTTTTTCCACCATGGCATTCAGTTCCTTGGGCTGCCGTTGACTTTTTCTTCCAGGATGCTAAGCCGTTCCATGAAGTCCTCCAGGGCATTAACGCATTGACCAAGGTCTTTCACGTTCCCGCCGAGCTCTTGCATGCCTTTCTCCACAGCGGCTAGTCTTTCGTCAATTTTGGTCGATAGCTCCATCTTTCTTGGGCATTTCTATCTTTATTTTCTCCATTGCGGAATTCACTGCTGTTATCTCACTTCCTATTTTGTCCATCTTCCCCATCCCGGATTTCATTTCCATCTCCATCTTCTCCATTTTGACCAACAATTTTTGTAGGATTTCATTCATATTTGGCTTTTATATCCCACACCTGACACCAATGCAACAAATGAGACCACCAGTTCTGTGAAAACTCATTTTATTTATTACTAGCTTTCACATAACAAATGTTACACTTGAGTCGCTTTGGCATGCACTTGGAATACAACACAACTGAACTGCTGGACTGCACAACTCGCAACTGACTGCTAAGTTACAACTCATGATTAAACTGCAATGTCCACTTGTCACTTCTAACGGCACACAGCTCAACTGAACTCAAACTGGTTGGTCCTGCTGACAGCAGTCCATTATATAGGCCTTGCATACAAAGCAGAACTTTCGAGAACAAGATCCTACTAGAGAATGCCAAAATGAAGGTTCCGGAACAAGCAAGTGGTACATAAAGGGGCTTTTTATTCCATACTTGTTATTGTTCTATTGTTTTCGCACTTGCTATTGTTCCATTGTTTCTGCACTCGCTATTGTTCCAACAGCCAGCCAAAGTCCCCCCAAGCAAGTGCTGGTGACCTGCAGGTAGCTACATGCACATGGTGGCATTATTATTGTTGTTGTTGTGATAACTAGTATAATGCAACTGTTTAATGCTTGTAAGCAATTTACCTATGACATGATAACTGTAACATTGGCATGAATACTTGTAAAACTAATCTGAACACTTTCATAGTCCATTCACAACAAAGTTTGTGTGTGCATTTATACGTCTTTTTGCCATACTGAATCCCTTTCTAATATACTGATTATTTAGCAGAGCAAAGTAATTCACTATTAGTATCAAGGTATAGCAATTTGCAATTAAATATTGTTCTTTACTCAATTACATAGCATATTCATATATTATACCCATAAAATCACATGACTAAGCAATGGAATTAACATGAATTGTTAGCTTAACTACACTATATAAAATTGCATTACTGTATACTTACTTTGGAATTCTGCCTGAAAATTTCCTTATATGCCCTCGTCTTCATCTTATTGTGGTATTCCATTGAGTCCACAGCATATAAACATGGCCAGCTTGCGTTCAATTAAATCAGTTCACATCCAACATCCTTACCCAGGTAGCCAATTTTTTTACTTTTCGCTTTCAGCCATGTTGCAGATTTTGTGACGCACTGTAAACACTCGCATTTCATCAGCCAAAGCCATCAATTATTGTCAAAACTTTGACCATTTAGAGCACGTCCTTATTTGCTTTCAAGACTTTCAAAGACTTTAAAAGTATTGGAAGCAATTTGACAAGAAAAGTTGTGACATTATAAAGTGTTGTAAAGCATTGAATTTGACAAAAATTTGATTGTGTGCAAGGAGCTTAAGGTGGTCAACACCCTGGAGAATAAAGAACCTTGAATTGTAGCAGCCAAGAAACTTCTAAAATCTTTGGAGGTAAGAAATGATTTAACTTCCATTGCGGCCAAGTTCGGTTTCCTTCCACAAGTGGTCTGCCAGTTTCAAGAAAAAGGACAGACTTTAACAAAGTCAGTGAAAATTGTGGATGATGCACTGCAAAGACTGGGGAGTGTAACAGGGAAACAGTATTCATTAGTTAAGGAAAAGTGTAAAATAGTGCTTTTGAAAAATTCTGATCTAGACATACTTGTAAACATTTAAAAAATTTACAAGGTAACAATTCTGTTGCAGTAGAAATGGACCCTATGAAAGTGCTATGTTTTAGATTTGCTCCAATACCTCTGTAGATATTTAGAGGGCATTTTCTTACATAAAAAATGTATTATCTGGCAGGAGACTCAACTTGGCCACAGAAAACTTAAAAAAGCATTTGGTTATCATGCAACCAATAAGCCAAATAGGCCACTATAATGCATAGGACTTCAAGAAACATTTTCATTTTTCAGTCATGTACTACTAACATTTTGTTTAAAACTTTAAAGTTACTTTAAAAATATAATACAACATGATGTTAGCACGAATATGCTGATTGATTGACTGAAAGGGGCAACCTAGTAAATAAATAGGCCTAATACAAGGCCTTTTTATGTAGCCTTTTATTGCCTATTTTAGTTATTTATAATGCCATTTTGCCTGCCTATTTTAATGATTCATGATGTCTAAAATTCTGGTGTCTGGTTCTCATCAATAGAGAAAGGGTTTGATGTTGGTGTACTATATATGTGGACAGATTCAATGATTAGTACTGGCATGGATTCAGCCAGAAAAGCCTAGGTCCATGCGAAAAGTTATGGAAATAAAATAGTTGACTGCCAGAGAATTATGCAGATATAAAAAAGGCACACTTTATCCTACTGATCTGGTTATGGACGTTCAAAGGCAGAATTTCTGACTCCATGATGGAAGGATCAATGTAGCTATACTTTCCTTTAGAAGAATGGATCATAAGTGAATATGCCAGAAGGAGAAATTATACTTGACAGTAGGAAACCAATTATCTCCTGATATCAGAAGAATTACTATAATCAGATCCAAGCAGAATAGAGAATTCCCTGTCCTGAGTTGCCTGCTACTGAAACAAAGGTAATGAAATTGATTCAGAGGAAGTGTTGGGGAACTGAGGGTGAAAAACTTATTTCGGTGATACATTTCTAAATCTTCTAATGTAAACACTAGGATCCAAAAAGGGGATCCATTAGAGTTGGCCAACCTGCTGTTGCCAGCCAACTACCCTGTGGCTCAGCAATAGATCTGTGATACCTGCAAAATGGAACCATAGAATTTGTTAGGCATTCTTACACAAACATAAGAGGATCCTGAATGGAAGAAGAGCTGTGAGGTCCATTATTAGAAAATGTGTTTGTAAATGATATGAGAGAGAATGGCTACAGGTGATTACTCCATCATTACCTCATTACCACACGAGATGCTAAGGTATTTGAAGCTGTAGGTGTTGACCTGGCTGATCTGTTGTTCATCAGAAGCAATCAAAACTTGTGGCTCTGCACACTCACATTTCTGAGTGGTGCATTTGCTAGTGCCATTGCCTAGAGACTTGTTTTTTCTAAGTTATCAGCAATTCCGGTTACATAGAGGAAGGCCACTTATAATTTACAGCGATATTGGAACAAACTTAAAAAGTATAAATAATATGTCTAAGCTCAAATGGCAGAAAATAGATCCCAATGCAACATATAAAGAATTACTTGGAAGTTCAATATGCCTACTGCAGCATGGTGAGGCAGCTGGTGGAAAACATCGATTGGATTGAAGTATTTTGTACATAAAATTCTAGGAAAATATTCCCAGACTATTGAAGAATTAATAACTGTTTTGTGCAAATGTGAAGCCACTGTCAATAACTCTCCATTGACCACACAAACAGAAAATCCATGACACCCGAGATCTAGCACTCCTATGTTCCTGCAAGAAATACATGAAACAAGGGTAACAAAGTAGGAACAAATAGACAAAACTTGATTAAAAGGGAGAGTAGTCTATGGTTTACAGCTGAAAGATAATTTATATCAATATTTTTGTAAGGAGTATTGTGGCATTTAGTGTATTTCTAGGGGTTTAGTTTGCTATATTTGGGGTAGTTAGATATTTAGAGGTTGGCAGTATGAGCCAGTAGTGACGTAGGGTTGGGTTGGAGGGAGGAGTTAATAGTTAGATACTAAGGGACATTCAGCTCTCTTCCTCTTTTGTGCGCTCAGCATCAGTAAGTCAACATGGGTGGATTAGTAGTACAGTCCTCACCACAACAAAGGTAACCATGTCAAACATATGGATTCTTATTTTTAGAATAAATGTGTCACTTGTGATTGGAAATACGGTGATCATTTAAAGTAGAAACTCTTCCCTTTCAGTTCCTGTACAAGAAACTACCTAATCTACTGAGATGCATTAGATTAAAGTTGGATAATTTTTTAATCCATTTCGCTGCATCCCCATGTCTGACCAGTTGCATTGTAAAGTTATGATAATCTAAGATCCCAGAGCACTCCATCCCTAAATTTATTGTAGTTGTGACATTTGGTGGAGGTCTGAGTAGTACTCTTATTTGAATATTTTATAGAAATTGTTTTCCCACCTTAAAATTAAAGATGTTCTGATATTTTGTTTTTGGCACCATGTGTTCACTAAGGTAACATTCTAGTACTCTTTTAAGTACCTGTGTAGTTCATTATATCTTGAAAGTAGTTTCTTTATTAGAATGTGACCAATTTTATAAGTATATGGGTGAAATTCCTGTTTTTCTGATGTAATTTTGTGCTTAGCATGCAACATGAGTGATTCTCTTTGTTCTGGCTTGTGATAAATTTTATGTTTAGTCTGGCACTGTTTTTTGCCATGATGGCATAAATTAATTTTAATTACAGCTTCTTTAGTGTATTTCACTGTTTATTTGTTATTGCCTGGTGCATTTTTCTAGCTTGTATGAATTTCATCAGTATTTGCATCTTAGAAATTGTGTTGTGTCACCACATGGTGCCAACTTTTGCCATAATTTTTTTTTAAGTTCTGGCTTTAATTATGACTTTTGTGATCAATTCAAACATTCTTTTGTAATTTGTGTTGCATTTTTAATGTTGTGTGCAGTTTTTAATTTTTTGTTGTTACGTAATTCTGTGCATTTTTACGTTGCAATTTAATTGCTTTTGGTGTTACCTTATTTCCTTTTGTGCTTTTCCTCCCTTGTTGTAACAAAATACAAAATATGATTCATTCTTTGATTTTTGTGTGCTTAAAACAGAAAGTTTAGTGATTGTGAAGTGGAAACGTTATATGTGATGAAATGTTGTTAATGTGCTCAGTTTGCTTACTAAAGCAGAAATTTGTGAGTTAGTTTCACCAAGGTAGGTATAATATTGTGAGATTTTTGTGTTAATTGAAGGTTATCATGGTAGGTGCAACTGTCATTTTTTTTAACTAGTGCATTGCTGTCGATGAAGACATCCCTTTTGCAATATTTTTTTTCCCTCCACGTGTCGTTCTGTATCAAAATCGTGATTTACAAAATCAAGTGGCTTAAATTTTAAGTTTGTGAATATGTAGCATTGTGCTCAACCCCTTTCAGAATTTCACTGTGGGCGCTTAGTTGTAATAAAAGTGTATTTTTGTGTCATTCCTATAACTTGTATATGCCAGTGATATTGTAAGTGCTGTTTCTTTTGGTGTACTGTACTTCTGGTTCTCTATAATTTTTGTATTTTTGTTAGTGGTTGGAGGGCATATTTGTTTAGAATTTGAAAATTGATCTTTTATGTTTTCATTGCCTAAAAGACGCTAGACAAAGTTCTGATCTGCCCATATTGCACCCATTCTTTAACAAGTTTAGGAGGAATCCACATCAAGTGCTAGTGCTCCTTCTAATACACAATTGTTACCTGCACCTCCATCTTGGGTTACTCCTGTTAGCACCACGAAGGCAGACGCTTCTCAGCCTTCATATTTGAAAATTCTAGTACTTTGTCAGCATTTGATTTTCTTCAAAATTTTGAAATGAAATTCAGCCAACGAGTACAGTTGGATGCAGAGTCGATTACTGATTATGTTTTTGTCATTGTATGACCAAGTTAACCCAATCATGTCACAAGCAGAACAAATTAAGAATCTCCTTAAAGGCCTTAAGCCCTTACATTTCAAGCTTTGTTGCCCCTTAACCCACAAACTGTGGAGGGTTTAACAAATTATCTGATGAGTCGATAGGGCCCAATTTTACATGCAGTACGGACAACATTTAGTGTTTGCTCAAACACAAGCTGAAGTTACTTCACCAGTAGCACCTTTGCCTGCTGCTCTCCAGCCAGTCAGTTGGCCATCACCACCTCAGCCAGTAACTCATCTGACTCAATAACACAATTGATTGATCATGATGAACAGCTATGTACACAGTTTACTCAGCTTCAGCCATCAGCACCTATGCTGTACCTCAAAGTCAGCCACAGTTTCCACCATCTGATATGAACAGACATGAGTCATCTGTTACATGCTACAGATGTAATAGACAAGGCCATGTTGCTCACTTTTGCAGCAGCAGATTTCCACCTTCAAAAAATGACTGGCACCAAGCCCAAACCAACGAGTCCTAGATATATCACAGCCACCTACTAACTCGGCTACAGCTCATCAGGATGTTGCTGTTGTCTTGGGTCAGATCTTACAAATTCTAGGCTTTGTCAAAAAATTCCCATTTTGCTCAATACAGGTAGTGCAGCTAGCATTCTTAATGCTGTGCATATAAGTAATGTTTCAAAGTTGCAACCCATTGACATTTTGCTCAGAACTGCTGGAAATAAATTGCTAGATGCACCATATCATACTGTTTTGGATTTTGGAATTAATGATGTTCTTTTTCAGGAAGATATACTAGTAGTAAAACTTTTGCCACATGATCCGATTTTAAGCAATGACCTTTGCATGCTCATGGTCTTATTGATTACGCTCAAAATGTGAATACATGAATACCTCTGAGAACCTTTTAGCATACTATTCAGCAAGTAACTCAAGGTCCCTTCGTGGATGTGGCAGTGAACCCTTTGCAAGATACTGAATATGATAGTGAACCTTGTGTCAAAATTGCAGTTGTTCGAGATGTTAAAATTCCTCCACTGTCTTATGTGTCAGTTCAACCCTCTTCACAAATTGTTAATGATTTATGCTTGAACCATCTGTGAGCATTATGCAAAAGAAGTAACTTTCAATCCCACCTTTAATGTGTCAATCTGCTTCTGAACTTGTCATACCAGTTCATAATAATACTGCTGCCTCTCAGACATTGTTTGCTGATGCAGTTTTGGCTAAAGGTTATGATGTTGCTTTAGTTCAAAGTAATTTGGTTTCGCCTTCAGATGTAACTTCTTTAAGAGCTCCAAATTTTGACTTTAATGTAAATAGCATATTGTCAGAGGCTCAGAAAACTGATTTACATTCTTTGCTGTTGAAATATGCTCACATTTTTGCTACTTCACTTCAGGAATTAAGAACCACTGATGTTGCTGAATTTGATATCAAGGTTACAGACCCAAAACCAATTAAACAAAAACCTTATAAAGTTGCACATAAACTAAAGAAACAATTTCACAGCAGGTTAACGAAATGAAAGATGCTGGAATTATTCTGGAATCACAGTCTCCTTGGGCATCTCCTGTTGTGTTGGTTAAAAAGAAAGAGGGTTCTATGCACTTTTGTGTGGATTATAGGAAACTAAATACTGTCACAAAAACCTCCTCTTTTCCTCTACCACTGATAGATAATACTTAGTTACCTTGGAGACACTTAATGGTCTGCCTCATTGGATTTATTATCAGCATATTTTCAAGTGCCCATTGTAGAGGATAGTAAGAAATACACTTCCTTTGTTATGTATCAAGGACAATATGAATTTGAGCATCTTAGTTTTGATCTGGCTAATGCTCCTCGCTTCTTCAGTTACATTGCTGAAAAACGTTGGGCAATCTTGAATACAAAAAGGCACTTGCTTATTTAGATGACATTGTGGTCTTTGCTAAAACTTCTGATGAACTATTACAAAATCTTGTGGCTGTTTTTCAACACTTGGAGGCTCACGATTTCAAACTCAAACCTGAAAAATATTTATTTGGCATGCAAAAGATTAAATTGCTAGGTTTTGAAGTTTCCAAGGATGGCACCTCCCCAGATTCTGACAAAGTTGTATCTATTCAAAATTTGCCTCGTCCTAAAAATGTCAGGGAAGTAAGAAAAGTTTTTATTTAAAGGTGAGTCGGAATTGTTACACTAACATCACTTAAGTTTACTCACTTAACATGTTTCGGGAAATGGTTGTTCCCATCCTCAGAAGTTAATTCGACTGGCCCGTGTTGTTGGTGTTTCCGTTTTTTGGACTGGATCCTGTGGTGGCATCTTGTGCTGGAGAAATGTACTTCCAGAGCGGATTTGGTGGCGGCAAATCAAAATTCATTAGATGTGTGTTGTGTTTTAGAATGGTGATCTCCCATGCATCTAATTCGGCTGCAAATTTGGCTGGTTTGACTAATGTAATATTGGGTTTGATGTTGTGATTAGTGATCCAAAAATGGTGTGAAACTGCAGATTTGTCCATTTGTTTGTATTTAATACATCTCATGTGCTCCTTTAGCCTAGTTTCTAAGTTTCTTTTTGTCTTACCTATGTATACTTTATTGCAATCTGAACAATTGATTTTATAGATTCCAGCTTTTTTGTCTTGTGGAATGGGGTCTTTTAACTTGTTACAAAGTAATTTCTCTATGTTAAATTTGTTCTGTGGAGCTAGGCTGATGTTATGTTTCATGAAAATCTTCTTAAATTTGTGAAATGTTCCTGGGTGGTATGTGAATTTCTTGAACTTTAGCTCTTTATCTTGCTGGCTGAGATTTGTTGTGTTTCTGATGTGCATCTGTCGTTTGAATTTTGCAATTTTTTGTCAATAGTTGCTTTGTTGTACCCATTATGTATTGCTGTGTCTACTATATGCTGGTATTCTACTATTGACAAAAAATTGCAAAATTCAAACGACAGATGCACATCAGAAACACAACAAATCTCAGCCAGCAAGATAAAGAGCTAAAGTTCAAGAAATTCACATACCACCCAGGAACATTTCACAAATTTAAGAAGATTTTCATGAAACATAACATCAGCCTAGCTCCACAGAACAAATTTAACATAGAGAAATTACTTTGTAACAAGTTAAAAGACCCCAATCCACAAGACAAAAAAGCTGGAATCTATAAAATCAATTGTTCAGATTGCAATAAAGTATACATAGGTAAGACAAAAAGAAACTTAGAAACTAGGCTAAAGGAGCACATGAGATGTATTAAATACAAACAAATGGACAAATCTGCAGTTTCACACCATTTTTGGATCACTAATCACAACATCAAACCCAATATTACATTAGTCAAACCAGCCAAATTTGCAGCCGAATTAGATGCATGGGAGAAGATCACCATTCTAAAACACAACACACATCTAATGAATTTTGATTTGCCGCCACCAAATCCTCTCTGGAAGTACATTTCTCCACCACAAGATGCTACCACAGGATCCAGTCCAAAAAACGGAAACACCAACAACACGGGCCAGTCGAATTAACTTCTGAGGATGGGAACAACCGTTTCCCGAAACATGTTAAGTGAGTAAACTTAAGTGATGTTAGTGTAACAATTCCGACTCACCTTTAAATAAATTCAATACACATCACTGTTTCTAGCTTCTTTTCATTACAATATCAACGTAAGAAAAGTTTGTTTAATTTTTGCAGGAAGTTCATTAAAGATTATGCTAATATTGCTCAGCCTCTTATCCAATTGACCAGGAAGAAATGAAGAGTTTGTGTGGGGTAATGAACAATAATTGGCATTCCAAACTATGAAAAATTCTGTAGTTTTGGCTCATTATAATCCTGGTGCTTATACTGAATTGCACACTGATGCCCGTGGAGTTGGCGTAGCTTGTGTCTTGTATCAGAACACTGATGTCTTGAAACCAGTAGGTTATGCTATCAAAACTTTGTCAAAATGTGAAAGAAATTAAGTGCCCCTGAGTTAAAACTTATGGCTATTCTGTTTGGTTTTACTAAGTTCAGAACTTTTGTTTTTGGTTATAAGGTACACATTTTGTCGAATCATAATGCCCTTTGTTACTCTAACTTGAAAGATTTGACTAGACATGGCTCAATGGTGTTTCCACTTACAAGAATTTGATTACATCATTTGTTACAAATCAGGTAAGAAACATCATGATACAGACACTTTGTCTAGATTTCTTGTCTTGCAACCACAGAATCACAAACTTGAACAGCTCAAGGAGCTTCTGACTTGCCGTTATCTCCAGTAGAAGTTGCTGATAAGCAGAAACAGGATCCTGCTTTACTTCTGATTATCAATGCACTCAATGACTCCCACAATCAGCTCCTGCTTAAGTTCAGAGGCAAGCTTCAACCTACACTCTTAAATTAGGTGTTCTCTAAAGAAAAACTGCAGGTTACACTGACCCCCTTCATCTCTTAGTTATTCCAGAAGTCCTTAAACACGAAATTTTGTCTTCATGCCATGACGATACCTTTTCAGGACAATTAGGCTTCTCTAAAACTTTCAGCAAAGTTCACTGCAGATACTTATTGGATTGGGATAAAAAAAAACACAACCACCCCCTAACATTTTGCACGAACATGTCTCAGCTGTCAAACTAGAAAAGGACCCAAAAATCAAAAACCTGCTGGTTTTCTAGAACCAATTCCTGTCACTTCTGTGGGTGAACGTTGGGACATTATCTTCTTGGACCTTTCCCACTTTCAAACTCGGACATAAATACATTGTTGTCACGACCAAATATGCTTCCTGCTGGGTTGAGTCCTCCTTGCTCTCTGCAGCAACAATTCCACAGGTTGTTAAATTCATTTTACATAACATCATTTGCAGGCATGGAGCACCTGCTACTTTGTTGTCAGATCAGGTTCAATTTTTCTCAGACAAGTGACTCAGGAACTTTTGAAATCTCTCTTAATGTCTTCTAGTTTTACCAGCGCTTAACATCCAGCTTGTATTGGCCTAACTTAACGCTTCAATTGAGCTTTGTTGAACATGTTTAGTCATTTTGTTGACACAATCAGAAGAATTGGGATTCAATTTTGCCACATGTCATTGTTGGTTGACCCCACGTTCCTCGTACCAAACATGAGTGTTCATGTCTCATGTGTCTACCCTTACTATGATCCTGTGGGCCCTTATAGATTGTAAGCCCTTGAGACTTGTGTGTGTATTGTTTTGCCACTGGTATTTGCGTTTATTTTGTCCTGATATGTGAAACTATTTTGTTCTACATTGCTAAGGTATGGAATTTTGATTTGTCATGTTTGGGTACTTTGGATTTTTCATATCTGCATTTTGTTGTGTTATTTTATTTATTGTACAATGCAGAATGTCTACTAATGTGTGATTTATTTATTTATTTATTTATTTTTTTTTCATTTTTATGTATGCTTTTGTATACTGACTTCTTTTGATTTTGATAATGAGTATTATTGTTTATGTGCCATGTACTGCTTAAATTTTTATTCTTCAGAAATATAACTGGTTTATTTTTGCTTTATTTCCAGGAGTGTGATAATGTTAATTTGCTTATGATGTGAAGTGTACCGTTGTAACAATATATTTTGTTTCTTTCATGTTTCATTATGATGCTATGACTATTTCATTTTGCAGAGTTGATGCATAATTTTTTTGTTGAGCAGTAATATTTTGATGAAGTTTTGCCTCCATGGGATTGCGACAGAGTACCCGTTTTGATGAAAATTTACCTCAGTGGGATTGCGACAGAGTGCCCCTGATGATGGTGGGAGATGTCTATGAGATATTTGTGTGCATTGTTTTTTTGTTACAGTGTTGCTTCGATGGGTTTTTAGTGTTTTTGGTTTGATCTGCAAAGTGGGTGACATGTGCTTGTGGATTAAGAGAGATGTATATGATGAATGCTCTTAATGTGCCCATCATGGCTGTGTGTGATGACATTGTGAGATATTGCTGTAATAATGAGTTGATTTTATCGAGTTTTAATGCAATAATTTTTGTGTTTTAAACGTTTTCTATTCACAGCTTCATACTGTTACTTAGTGCAAGTGGTACAGCAGTATAGAGATACTACATATATATCCTACTCCCAATATATGAGTTTTATATGTGTGCATTTTGATATGCTTTAATTATTACATGTATGCTTGAGCTATCACTTTGTTTTTTCTATGAGCTTTGTTCCAGATGTTAGTCCCATGTGTTTACATTATGAAAAAATGATTTAATATTTCCTGCATAGGATTGGTATTTCCCATTATTTTCATGTGTAATTACTTGCATTGCATGAGGTACCTACCTTATGTTTTTGTACTATTAAGTAATTTTGATTTTGGTATGGGTAGTAGCTATGGTGATTGTTTTGCAAAAACCACCTATTTTGCTAGTGTCATACTTATTTGTTATCTTTTTAAAGTATTTGCTGTCAAAATTTTTCTGTTAATTTGCTTTTAAATTCATTGCTTGTGTCATTGTGTAATAACTTTTTCTGCAAAGTGTATTAATTTTTTAAAATTTAGCTATATTTTTGGCACATTTCTATATTTTCATATTTTTGTAAGGAATACCTATACTTTTACTATTATCCTTGTAACTTTAGCTTTGGAGTTCACTTTATACACTATGACAAAATTACTGTTCTAGTTTTATCTGCTATATGGGGAGCACAAGTGCCCAATCTGGATGAGCCCACCTGTTTGGAAGACACACTACCTGTCTTGGTGCACCAGTTGCCTGAACCACTTTGTGGTAAAGTGCCACTTTGGAGGGGCAACCCAAGCCAGCAGTTCTCTCTCGCTCACCACTATACCAATGTAACCACCATCAACGCATGAAGATAAAAACTCTAACATTGTTTCGTCAAATGCTGGTGATTTTGGTGGTGACATAATGATGGTAATAAGCAGTACAGTTCACCTCATAGTCATGCAGTGCAGTGCGTGTGCATCAAGAATTCATTTTTGTGCAGCAGTATATTGATAATGTGTGTGCAGTGCTCATTCTAAAACCTGTAATAAACCTTAAACACATTCTTGTGGTTTTGTGTGGCATTCAGACTCCTAGAAGAATTTAGCCACATCATTAGTATTTTTGGTGTGAAGTCTTAGCAACAAACAATTACTTGTTGGAAAAGGTAGATGTTAAATCTGGAGAGGAAATTGTTAGAAGAGTTAGTTGAACCTAAACATCATACCTGCAGAGGATAAATAGTGAGATGTCCTCCAAGGTTTCTGTTAACTGTATGACACAAGTTATGCAAGAAAACATGCATTTAACATTGCAATTTTGTAATTAAGAATTAAAACTGCAAGATGGGAGGGGTGAGAATAATTACTTTCATTATGTTGGTAATAAAATGTACTGTTTTGTGAAGAGGTTACCATGCAGAACTAAAAATACAAATAGGTGACTGATATAAGTAAAGGCATAGTTGTTCAATCTAGGTCTACCCAATTTCAGCCATAATCATAAAATAATGATTGTTCTACCTAACAAGTGAAACGAAAACTATTCATTTCAGGAACACAATTTTCTATGACTAATGTGGTAAAACAGAACAAAAATGAAGGAAGATGGAAAAAAATAAAGTTTGAAACCAGAAAATGGATAACAATAGAGAGAATATGACAAGGCCGTGTTTCACCTAAGTCCATTCTTACACTATAAAATATTTATGAAAAAAAAATAATAAATCCGCCTCTGCCGATGCTGATGTCGTCACCGCCGCCACCGCCACCAGCAATAATTGTAGTAATTGTATTACAATTCCAAGGAAGTATAAGAGGGATGGAAAAATTTTGTTTAAAACATAATATAAAAAAAACATTAAAACCATGAAAACATTGTGGGAATACATTTTGTGCATCTGAAAATAGTGGAATATGCTGATTTTAAACAGTGAAATTATGCAAAATTTGAGGTTTTGTGCAAAATATTGCATTTTTCTAACAAGATTTATTAGTCGCTTTACCAACATGATGGATTCAAGTTTAGCATTACAAATACTTTCTGGCAGATTAATAATGTACCTATTCAATAGTTCACTATCTTACAACATATTCAATGGTTGGTAACCTAGTGCCCAATTTTCTTGTCAGTGGATATTTTGCACATGGAATCAGTGCTACCAAATTTAGTGATGTGTTGCAAAGGTTTTTGAACCAGTCTCGCATGACAAACTTTGTAAACTATGATTAGCAACTCTTCTAGTGATTTTTAGATTTGTTTAAGCTTAACAATTCGACTGAAGTCATAGGCTTGAAGAGGCTTGGGGATCCCAGTTTATGACGAATAGTCTAATGATTCATAAGTGTAAGTTCGGTACACACATGCAAGGTGAACACTGCTGCGAACTATATTCATTGTTATTTTTGCAGAATTCTGTAGTGTAATCAGAGTCTGACCTTGCCATATGTAAACAATGGTAGTGTAATGAGAGATGATTTTCCCTGATACACTGCTGGTTGGTTTTCCCTTGCCGCATAAAAGGAATATTTGACTGCATTTCCCATTAGTCTGGATGTGATTAGAGCATGCTGCTTTCTGTGCATCACCTCCTGAACTTGCAGAACGCTCAAGTATTTGCGTGATGACTGATAAGCTAAGAGTGACAATATATAACCTTTAACAGTATCTTGAACATGTCTCCTTTTGATTCTTGTTAACTGAGGCAGTTGACAACAAGCTTCGCTCACATGTCTGTACACACCTGAATATTGCCTCTTTCCCAGTGCTCCAACTCTCGTGAGCGCAGTGATGCAAATTCTGCCACATGACAAGTCACTAACTGCAGCTGTTTTAATTGCTCTTGGTTCTTTCCCGGAATGGCTTTGGTACAAATTATACACTCAACCCAATCCCCCTTCATATATGCTTTCACCCATTTCTTCCATACCACATGCCTTCCTCTTCCTTGGTAACGTAATTTTCATGTTTTATTATTTCTTCCAGGATTTTACATGCAAGCAATGTGGCATTAGAAATGAATATTCTACATCATCATTGTTGCTTTACCGTTTTTATCCTTTTGATATTTTGTTTATTTTTTAATACTTTTTATGTGCATATATTGTTGCTGTTTTAAGATGTGTTCTTCTCGTTAATTACGCAAATTAACCCTAATATTTCTTTTTGTTGCAAACAGAAGAATGCCAAAACCATTGATAAGTGCTCTTGAAAGAGCGCGGGAATTTGAGACAAAAGGCTTATATTCCTTAGACAAGTTAACATATTATGTAATAGTGTAACTGCCAAGTCATATAGAACTGTCAGGACAGAGTATGAATGAAGCACATTAAAAGTAAGACACTGGGACAGAAAGAGCAAGTATGCATCAGAAAGTGTCAAGCGTGACTATTTGGCCCTGAGAACAGTATGAACTTTGGCAAACATACTATAAAACAAGTTGGATAATAAGGATTTACACAGTGGATGAATGAATTTATGGAAGGTAAGTCATTGGAATTGCACTATCATATGCAGATTTATGCTAGAGTTTTTCTTTAAGTTATTTAAACAGAAACATCTCCAACTCAGTTCATGTGTACAATTAAAAAAGTATATAACCCTGAATTTGCTGCTAGAGTTCTGCAAGCAGTATGGATTCCTTGTTTACACGTGGACACTGAATGACTATCTTCATACTACAGTGAGATTCTGACTGATCAATGGCACAATCTAAGCAAAGAAAGTTTGGTACTTGTGACCATGCTATCATTTGAAGTTTGAGGTGTCACTCAGTGATGCAATTGTTAAACTATTGTTAAATATGCATTAAGAAACTTCTATAGTATTTGAGTGACTGATAGAACTCCAAATTTAATACGTAACTCAAAATGTATCATAATTCCTGACATGTTGTACTTGTATAAAAAGAAATTAAGTGCTTGTTTTCATGACTTTGTATACAGGAAGTGTTAATATTTAAAATTAACTTCTTAAGGGGAGGTTGTAAGGCCTATCCTCACAATGCTAATTTTACCTACTTTTCTTGGGAACCACCAAATCTAGAGCAATGGAATTTTGCACATTAACAGTTTTAACTCTTCCTCCATTTACTGACTTTTTTTATTGCAACTTAATTCCTTAATAAGTATTTTTTAAGATTTTTTTTTCTACATTGCCAATTTTTTATACTTTCTCATTGAGAAAAAGACCATTACAACTCTCACTTTGCTCTTACAGAGTTAAGAAAAGTCAGTAAATTACTAAATAATGAGTAAACAACTGGTAACAGTTTCATTATTCTAGGCTTAGAAGTTCCAGAGAAATAGGGACCAATGTGTCTTAAAAACCAACTTAGCGGAAAATAACAAAAAAGTGAAATGCTACCTGCAGTATAATCCAGAACCATATTCTGGTTCAGGGTCATTGTCCTCATCCTCTCTGGACGTCTTGTCATTCCTCTGCAACAAACTAGCCTGCTTGAATTTAGTTTCTTGCTTCACCTTTGCCTTTGCTATTCTCACATTGTCAATGTCTTGAAACATTTTCATCGCATTCCATCCAGGATCTATTCCCATTGCTTTCAGCACTTTCGCACGACCTGAGTTTCCCTCATTAAATGCAAACGCAGCATCTAAAGCACCTATTTGTAAAGTATTATACCCTACAAAGACAGTTTTAGGAACTCTGGTCCACACTACATTATTGAAGGACTCGTTCGGATTTTGAGTTTTGCCATGCAAACATTTACTTGAAAGTTCTGGGTCAGCTAGGCTCCTAAATGTGGATTTTATTGCTTCAACTACATAATAAGGCAGTGAATGTTTGTGTTCATACCTTTCTCCAGTAGCTATTACTCTGTTAAATTTGCACCACGTGTCCTTACCTTGTGGACATAGTGCATGCTGTGGCTTTTCATTTGTCGACAGTTTATGAAAGAATGTTGCCCAAACATTACGCCTCATCTCCTCCAGTTTAATTGCATTTCTCCTAATAGCCATGCCATAATAGTGCTGTAAGTTGTCTATTTCCTTCTCAGTTAGTCTTCCCTTCTCAGAAACACTTTTACCATCACCTAGCTTTTGACCCCTGAGATCCTTTTTCAGTTTTCTAAGTCTGGTTCCCATACGCTTTTGCACGTGCCCCACATATTGCAGTTTTTGAATTTGCACATCCCCATATGGTTTCCTTTCTACCACAGTTTTGTATGCTTTACTATCCCCATCCCCTAAATATTGTGTGTACCTTACACCATACTTAGAGAATGTTCAAAGATTCTCGCTACCCCTTCACACTCCATGCCACCACTAACCCCTGAAAAATTTGCTTTCCACTTTCTTTGTGAAAATGCCATTTATGCCTGCTTGGGATGTGTTACATGTAAAACGACAACAGATTTTTATAGAATGGACATTTAACCTTACATTTATGACAGAAAATCATTTTGATATTTTTGACCCAAATGAGCTTACAACCTCCCCTTAATGTAGAAATTTTAAATTCAACTTCGGGGTAGATTCCATTTTTAATACAACCAAACTTTTAAAATGATGCATCGTAATGATGTCACCAAAATCAACTGAAAGCTATTAAAACACTAAAAAATAACACCGAAAACCATAAAAAATAATACTGAAATATACTAAAAAATTAAAACTCTCTTGTCCCTATGTATAAGTGATACAATTATGTAAAATACTTTGTTCAATAATGTAGCACTAACTGCTATCAGCTTACCTCCTTTCCATTTCGAACAAAATAAACGGGCACCATGGCAGAAAACGGATCAGCCCTACATTCTGACATCTGATCAAACTTAATTCCACATCCTATTCTATCTCCACATTCACATCTGTCTGCAGGAATCTGTGTTGCACCATTTCCATCTTTAAACAGCCTGTAACAAAATTAAATCAGAATTTGAAATGAAAAGTGTGGGCTCACACACTGAAGATTATCTGACAACTAGAAGTATGTATATGGTTTAATAAGCAAGCTGCATCCCAATATGACAAATATAAGTTGGTTAGAAATGTTTATAGTTTTCAGCTTCTAATGGATGAATTGTTACTGCAAACATGAATGCAAACCAAGCAATCCTAAAATTTGTTGGTTTATGCAGCATATTGTGACTCTGTCCACTTTTTTTTAACTGTCACTGTTTTGATTTAGTTCAACTTTTACTGGGACTTCATTTAGTTCACAATGTCACTTCACTAATGTGAACTAGTTGAATTTCCCCTTGTCACTTCACTTTCTTCGTGATGTAGCAGCATAACAAAATACGCACAACGTACCCTCTTCTTCTGGACAGTTCACTCGCTGGGGAGTCGAACAAAACACTTCTCCAATCTGTTGCTCTGCAACAGCACTTAATGCACATCACAGCAGTTGTCACCAACTTGCTAGGAGAATAGCACTTTTTGCCACACCAGAAATACACTCGCTAACTGTGCAACTCAAATGACTCATCATGAGAGAACGCTTGCTTATGTAACAGATGATTAAGAGTTCCAGAGATTCTGGAAGGAGAACATTTAGAAGATTCTTATCTCACGATAATGCTTCTGGTGTTTATGCTAGGCAAGAGTGCTACTTATCTTTGTTTATCTCCAACTGCCCGGTGCCGACCTCCAGATAACCTTGGGCCATAGCCACTGTGTCACAATATCAAAACAATTACATTTTGTGTAGGGTATAATTTTTATAAAGTAAAATTCTAAAATAAAGCCTTGAGCCACAAAAATTAAAATAGGTGAGGATACAAGAATGGTTATACTTTTAAATAGTTCTTAAAGGAACTTTTGTCTCCATAATACAGCAATATCATATTTTTAAAAAGTGAACTAAATTAACAGCAGAAATTATAGCTGTGTATCATAAAAGATCTTCACTTAAACACATAGTCCCTTCTTGAAACAATTGAGCCAATGCAACACACAAAATTTCAGCTGGAGAAAAGGCCAATTATTTAACCACTGCTGCCGCCGCCACCATTACAGCTCTTAAGCATCATCTTTGTTTTTCTTTTTTGCTTACTTTGCTTTTTAACATTTTTATTTTAAGCCTCTGCCTATGTATTTTTTGTAGTCCAAAATAGCTTGCATTGATTACAATGCCATTCTCTCATTATTGGAATGTATCTCAGAATATCTATGCAGCAATAAGCAATTATATTATTAAATTCATGAGAATCCATATTAGTCCTTAAATATATTCTGTGTCAACTCTTAAGAGATGCAGCTTTAGCTCTAGTTTTCATCTAGGTTATTAATCTTCAGTATTCAAATAAAATTTATGTAAAAGAGTGATAAACAGATCATCCTTCTTGATCTAACTTTTTAATATTGGAACATACTTCTTGTGCTCTTTATGTCTTGTGAAATATCATTTGGCATTTGAATGGTTGGCCATACAAAAAACTGAAATAAACTTCATGGCATGCAGAACAAAGTAGATTCCTCCATTTAAAAGCAAATGAAGATCCTTTCATTATTGCAGAGTAATTAGTCCCATAAATTTGAAGACACTCACCATGCTGCAAGCAGCATTATGGTGTTATAAATGAACTGTTCTATTATAGGAAACTAAAATGCAATAAAAATTGGCAACAGGTAAATGCTGATGTATACATGATAGTACTTTAGTATTTGTTGTTGAGACATGCCAATACAATCACTGTTCATTAATACAGTTGTCAAACCCAAAAATTATTGGGGCATATGTTTATTATCCAATGTGCAGAAAGTTTACACAGGGATTTTAGCAGAGAGATTACAAGAATGGGTAGAATATAATATTCATGCAAAACTTCAAATGGGCTTTAGGAAAGGAACACAAACTGTTGACAATGTATTTGTTATAAAAACATTAGTGGATAAGCATTTAAAAAATAAGAGAGGAAAATTGTAAATGGCAATTATCAACTTTCTATCAACTTGGAGAAAGCCTTTGATCAAATAGAGCTGAATCTACTGTGGTATAAATTATTAAACAAAGGGTTAAATAATCAAATGGTACCCATCTTAAAAGGTATACATGAAGACAATTACTTTTGTAGGAAATATGGGAAAGGGATAATAACTAGAGAAATTTACCAAGAAAAAGGGTAGACACGGATGCAATTTAAGTCCACCTTTATTCATTTATTGATGAATTAAAAAATATAAGCAACAGTAATAATCTCTTGCCTATAATAAATAATGTGCAGATCCCTGGTCTGCTTTTCACAGATGATTTGGTAGTGGGTTCCATTACTGTCAACAAGTTAAAATTTTCTTTACAAGAAATAGGTAAGTACTGTTTAGAATGGGAATTAAATGGAAACAGAGAAAAAACACAAATTGAAGTATTTAACAAATGAGGTACATTGAGTAAACATGAGAAATGAAAGAAAGCAAGTAATGAGTATAAAGTGGTGAGTGACTGCACTTACTTAGAAATTAAAATAGATGCAGGAGGAAAATAGGAGAAACAAAGATCACATTGGCAAATGGAAAAGCAGCAATGATGGCGTGAGAGGTGTTTATATAAATTGCCAGAGATGGAGGTGAAATGGTTGAAAAGGGTATACCTCAGTTGTTGAGACTCAAATGTTATATGGTATTGAAATATGGAGACTTGAAAATGGGTGGGAAGTTGTGGATTTACTGCGCAGGATGTTTTACAAGGAAGTTCTTTTCTGAAGTAGTGTTTGGCGCATACCGCACCACAGGAGGTGGACCACTGGACGAAGTGCAGTGCACATAGTATTGACAGACATCAGTAAGCTCAAGCCAGTTAATCCTGTGAACATTGTTAACCTGCTGCATGACAAGTTATGCTGAATTTACACACCGGATAATGAAGATATAAATGGAGTGGAGGATGAGCCATTTGCATGCCTGTTATGTGGCATTATAATGCAAAAATACTATGAGCACTTAACAGAAATACACACTGACACTTTGCATAGGAACAGTGACTGGGAGTAATAATGCAGAAATAGTATTACATGGGTATGAGAGTTCCAACAGTTCTGAAATGTCATCTCCAACAAATGAAGGAACTATTAGTCAAAGTGAGTATGCACATCGCTGAGGCAGCTATATTGTTCGTATGCACAAACAAGAAGTTGACTCACAAATGGCTTTTGCTACAGAGAAACAAAGTAGTGAAATTTCAATGTTTTTTTAAAATAGTCTACACTTTTTGATACCGTAGATGTATACTACCTTTAATGAGCTTTAAACCAGTTTTTGTTTCATTAAAATAACTTAATAAATACAGAAGATACGAATGTGTATTTATGAAGCATTTTTACCCCATTTAACAATTTAAATGTCTTGCGCTGTTTATTGGTTATCCATTCCTGGCCCGTGCAGGGTTTAAATGGCTATCGCTGAAGCAGTTAATATTCCACAAGATCTTGAGTTGTGCATAACAATAGTGAAAACTGCAACAATGTACGACTTACTGTTCAGAATCTGGAAGGTATTTGCCACACCAGCAGTGCACTGTGGAATGTCATATGGCTAGCCAGCCATCTTGAAATAGGTACCTCCGGCCGGAGCAGCTGATCAGTCATAGCGTTTAGTTTCAACAGGAATGTGCAGTCACTGTAGTGTCTTGAACATTCATGCTTTAAAATTACATTTCTCCGACTCATCTCATTATTTACATATTTTATTTTTATTTTTTCTTTCACTTTTTTTTTCCATAAAGGTAATCAAAACAGAGAGAAGTACCGGCCTTCCAATTTCTGCTTATTAGGTTTAATTTTATGGAGTGAGCCAGTATTACAAGGTATGTAATGATCAGTAACTCCAGATACAATACACTAGTATTGAAACTTGTGTTCGTTTACTTCCATCACTATTTGTGTTACAAGGTCTCGACTCATTAGTTTTGTTTTCTCATACTTCTTTTTATACACCCAGTGTCCAGCAGATTTCAAATATTCTACAAAACTACCCACTTCTTTTTTCCCTTGGTGAAAATTGAGGCAGTAATACCCGAATAATTTCAATTGTATTATATAATAAGTAAATTCAATAACAGCCCGCCTTGAAACAATATGTATGTAATAATTATTTAAAATGTATGTAACAGTAATTGCAAACACTTATATTATTGTAAACATGTTTAATAATGTTAAGAGAATACATTACATACTTTAATAATGCAAGAGCTGTGAGAATAATAAGTTTTAAGTTGCTAACAATGAGGTAACAATAAGATAACCTTGAGGCAATGAGTTTAAGAGTTTGAATATTACTAGTCATGATTACAGCAACGATAATGTAAATTCCTTAACAGTTTAAAATTAGCCAATCAATAGCAAGGAAAAAGCTTTAAATAAAATGCAGTTATTCTATTGGACTAAAATTAGCAAATCAGAGACTTGAAATACCAAAGCTTACGGGTTTAATGTTTGAAATAATGTTCAGTTGCTGGCAAACCTTGGTAGTGACCAGATGGAAGATGTGTTCTCTACAGAAATATTACGTGTGAAAATCATAAAATATGTCTACGCATTAGCTAAGTGAAAGTATTAAAAAAAATCTTAAAGTTCTTAAAATCAGTGTAGTGATATTTAATTTGTGCAAAGATTAATAAAGGAAGTGAATTCAAAAACTTAAAATTTGCATATGTCTACAATTATTGTCATACCGCACCCTGCCTAAGAGAAACGCGACTCTACAAACATTACTGAAGCAGCCGACACAAATTCAAACATGAATAATATATATAGAAGCAGTTTTAATAACAAAGTTAAATATTATAGTGTAAAACTTGGAGTGTAACAACAAAATTACATCTTCAAATCAGCTTCTCGTACGTAGCAGCATATTGCGTTAACAACAGTAACTATTACGTAATCAACAACTTCAAACCGATGCCCAAAGCATGTTGCAAAAATCATAAATTAAAGCAACTATAATTCTTCAAGTTAGCTTCCAAAGCGAGAAGTTAATAAAATTACGTAAATATATTACGTAAGAACAAATCTACTTCAAGTTGGCTCCCATACGTGGGGCAGTTAAAATAAAGCAATTATAAACAAAACATCAATCTTCAAGTTGGCATCCAACTGCGGGGCGAGAATAGACAAGAGCTTGTGACGACATCAGAGAAGAAAAGATCGACGAAACAACACAGAACAACCAGAATCAACGAAACCACAAGACTACACCTCAGAAATTCAAGATCATCATCAACAATATCCAAGGACAGCAACAATTCTTCAGGAGTAAGGGGCATACTGTTAACAACTCAACAATCTGCGTGGGAACACTGAGTATAAAAGTTTAATAACAGCCAGAACAAAAGGTCAGGAAATTCCACTGTATATTATAATAATTGTCAAGTTTAGAAAATACATTGTTGTTATTGAGCAAAATTCATATTAAGAAGTGGAAAAGTAAAATTAAGCAATTCAAAGGCAAATATACAAAGTAAGATGGAAACTGAAAACAATGAAAGTATGGAAGTAATAGAGGTTAGGTCAGCCATAACAGATTGCAATGTAGATTTACAATCAGAGCTAGAGAAAACATAGGTTAGATGTAGAAGAGCAGTTATCTGAAAATTCAGAAGTAGACATAGAAAGAGATAGCAGTAGTATGCAAGGTCAATCACCTTTACACATGTTAGTGCAGGGAACAACAAAAGAAAGAAACCCTCAGACATCTAGTCAAAAAGAGAAAAGAAAACTTATCACAAGAAAAATTAATGTGCATTTTTAAAGCATTATCTGACTTAAGGAATGATATAACTGAAATGAGAGTAGGGTTATGTAACAAAATTAAAAAGAAACTAGTAACAAGATAACTGAAAATAATAATAAGTTAACTGAAAATAATAATAATATGCTAGATAAATGATAACTGAAATGAGACGAAAGAGAAAAGAATTTAATAATAAGTTAACTGAAACTAATACAGAGCTAAGAGTAGGGTTAAGTAATAAGGTAACTGAAACTAGTACAGACACATGTAATAAATTAACTGAAACTAGTACAGAGCTGAGAAAGGAAACTAATAATAAGTTAAATGAAACTAGTACGGAGCTGAAAATAGAGTTAACTAAACTACCAGAAACTAGTCAGGAAACTGAAGAAGTAGAAAACACAAATGTAGATATTGTGCAAATACAAATAGATGTAACAGTACCAAAGGTAAATACAAATGTAACTAGTTCTGTAAATGCTAATCAAATGCATGACAATAATGCAAGTACAGAAAGAAGTGTATCACCATTGTTAACTAACAAAACAAGAGACGCTACTGCTTTTTCCATAGCATCAGCCTCTCAAACACACAACAATAATGATGACATACATATGAATGTACCAAACCAGATAAACTATTATTCTGTGCAACATAAGATTAGGGCAAGGCTAAAAAGTCTGTGGCAGAGGAACAAAAAGAAAATAAAGTATGTAGGTTATGTGTTGAACAAAAAGAAACAGAAAATAAATGTAAACAATCTGTGGAACAAAAAGAAAAGGAAAATAAAGTATGCAGGTTATGTGTGGCACAAGAGAAAAAACAAAATAAAATATCTGGAACATAAAAAGCGAAAGCAATGTAATTTAAAAAAAAATGTAAATTACTATTTAAAACATTTTTGACTAAATGTAGCAAATGGTCAATAACAAAGGAGAGTTTAGATAAAGAGAAATAATAAAAAATCTATTGTTAGTAAGAAAAACTGAATAGCAACTACATTTATATTGTATAAGTTAGAAATTGTAAAAAAAAAAAAAAAAAAAAAAAAAAAGTTTAAGAAGTACATTGTAAAGAAAGGGTAACAAGTGTTAATATGTCTAATTAAATTATATGTAAAATGTATAGCATATAAAATGCTCACTAGTGGCTGTGATAGTGAATGAGCAAACTTCGCTCAGATCATTAATCTTATACCAGGTCATTGACCTTGGAAAGTGTCAAACAAGTGTATATGAAGTGTTCTGCTATACACGAGTGTAGTGAAAAACCAGTGAGTGTTTAAAAAAGTGAGAAAGTGACAGTGAAAGATAGGAAGTGCAATAATAAAAAAATTGTTTCTTTCTTTCAGGAGACTTTTAGAAAATATTTAAAAATTTAAAGAACAAAACAAAAAGAATAAATTTTAAATATTTCCAAAAAGGGGCAGTTTGAGGCAGTATTTGTAATACCTGAATAATTTCAATTGTATTATATAATAAGTAAATTCAATAACAGCCCGCCTTGAAACAATATGTATGTTATAATTATTTAAAATGTATGTAACAGTAATTGCAAACACTTATATTATCGTAAACATGTTTAATAATGTTATGAGAATACATTACATACTTTAATAATGCAAGAGCTGTGAGAATAATAAGTTTTAAGTTGCTAACAATGAGGTAACAATAAGGTAACCTTGAGGCAATAATGAGTTTAAGAGTTTGAATATTACTAGTCATGATTACAGCAACGATAATGTAAATTCTGTAACAGTTTAAAATTAGCCAATCAATAGCAAGGAAAAAGCTTTAAATAAAATGCAGTTATTCTATTGGACTAGAATTAGCCATTCAGAGACTTGAAATACCGAAGCTTACGGGTTTAACGGTTGAAATAATGTTTGTTGCTGGAACACCTTGGTAGTGACCAGATGGAAGATGTGTTCTCTACAGAAATATTACGTGTGAAAATCATAAAATACGTCTACGCATTAGCTAAGTGAAAGTATTAAAAAAATCTTACAGTTCTTAATATCAGTGTAGTGATATTTAATTTGTGCAAAGATTAATAAAGGAAGTGAATTCAAAAACTTAAAATTTGTGTATGTCTACAATTATTGTCGTACCGCACCCTGCCTAAGAGAAATGTGATTCTACAAACATTACTGAAGCAGCCGAGGCAAATTCAAACATAAATAATATATACAGAAGCAGTTTTAATAACAAAGTTAAATATTATAGTGTAAAACTTGGAGTGTAACAACAAAATTACATCTTCAAATCAGCTTCTTGTACGTAGCAGCATATTGTGAAACAACAGTAACTATTATGTAATCAACAACTTCAAACTGATGCTCAAAGCGTGTTGCAAGCTTCTTAAACAAAGTAAACTCCAAGAACAATACTTCAAGTTAGCTTCCCAAGCAAGAGGCTTACGTAAATTATTTACGTGGAGCTAAATATTATCTCAAGCTGGTTCCCATACGTGGGGCAACACCTATCTCAAAATTATGACCAAGAACAGCTATCACTGATCTGACATACGAGCCTAGAAAGAAAAAGGGTTAATTTTGGGACATACTTTAAGCATCCGTTATGGTAGGATTGAAGGCTTCCTGCATGATGAAAATAATCGACATGTGTAATGTCACCTAAAAATCTTATATTATTTATGGTATTGCACAAGTCATTATGTTCTGTGGAATTCTTACACAGCCAGTTTGTATTTTTAACTTTTTCTTCACTCAACACATCATGAGCACACGAAGGAAATATTTTAAATACCTACCCAATTATGGACATTAGTAATGAGTTTTAGAATTCACGTGAACTTTTCCTTTAGGAGTACACTGTCACTTTCACAAGTAGCAGATGCCTACCACAAATGGTTCTACCTCCATTCATGAAGGACCAATGATTTTGGAATCTTATTAACCATTTTCATAAGGGATTTAGCAAGATGCCATACATCAAATTCACAGTGTATATGCAGAGATTTCTTTCTCATCAAAGCTCTAATACCCATGTGCCTATCTGTCAGGAAAAATTTTATGGGCAGGTTTTCTTTTCTTTCACAGAAGTTAGTATATTTTTGCAAGGAGCTTTCTCAATATTACCACTTACAGTTCCTCCTATGCAATTATAAAGTTGGAATATTTTATTTGTTGCCATATTCATTACAGAATGTCATATATTAGAAAATTCTGGGGAGTCTTACTGTCTTGAAAAATTACTTTTCATTTAACCAGGCATGTATACAGAAGGGAACAGAGTTTTTAACAAGCCCTTAAAAATATGATTCAGAAAAAAATTAAGTTTTACTGCTTTTGAGAATGCCAAGAAACAGTTAAATGCCATCCTGCAAAGATACATTCCTGAAGCTAGCACACATTACCTTTCAAACTTTTGCAGAATCTCTCATAAGTGTGCCCATTCGCACAATGAGTTATAATTCACATTAATGCCTCCCATGCATTATTTTCTTTCAGTAGCAGGCCCACCACATGTGTAACAAATACTGAATAATGCAAGGAGAGCATTTACACATACAAACACAAAAGTATATACCTACGTCTTCCTCATCTTCACTGGATTCTCTCAAATATTCATTCGGTTTATAATCTTCATTATTTACAGCTGAAGATTTGCCATCCTCATCAGTCAAACTGTGGTTCAGATTAGCGTCATTTATAGCATTTAAAATTTCAGTTCCCAAGTTGCACTGCATTTTTTCAGCATCAATCTTCAACTCCACGTGTAAAGACTCAGAAACTAGTGTAGCCTTCACTTTCTTGCTGAGGATTGCTTACTGAATTATTGACTAGCTATAGCACTTGTTTTCTTTTAAGAAAATTTGAGTTCTTGTTTTTGGGGGGGAGGAGTTTTTCTTCTAGTCCTAAAAATTTCGAAGGCACCACATTATCTTTCAGTCTAAGGCTTTTGCATTTCTCATTCATTCTTCTTATTTTTATAACATCTGACTGATTAAAATCACTTTATTTGA
Organism: Deroplatys truncata; assembly: GCA_030765065.1. Lineage (NCBI taxonomy): Eukaryota > Metazoa > Arthropoda > Insecta > Mantodea > Mantidae > Deroplatys > Deroplatys truncata. Next base: position 517,022,045 of record CM060990.1, read on the forward strand.
AATGAATTCCACATACTCCAGCATTTTTGGTTGGCACACAAACTCTTTGCATTTCATAGCAGCAATCCATTTGTTGTACACATGTTGACTCTTATCTTCATGAGAGAATGAGTAATAAGCAACATTTCTATTTACATTGGAACTATTTGCACCACCATAAGCACTGCATGTAGGCAATCTTGACCTTACATCTTACAAAACACTAGGAAAGAAAAACCGTCCTACAATCACAAAATAATAACAAGAATTAAATGCAACATAAGGCTATTAAATGCAAGTAACAATCAGTAGTGTGGCGCAATTCTAGACTTATGATGTCACTACAAGGTGAGCATTAAACATAAAAGAGCTTCCAGAATGAAGAGGTCATAGAAGCACAGTTTTCAACAATGTGCTCAGATTGTGTATATTTTGTTATACGTCTATAAAAATTTAGTTCAGCCCTCCTTTAAGGAACACGTATGGGATAGTGACCAGAGCAATGCTTTTATGAGCTATCGTCTTCAACACTAACACAGAGGGAAAAATCTGATTTGGTACAGCCTTTTCATAGCTCCACAGACAGTTACAAAATAGATGTAACTGTGCCTATGGATGGTAGATTAACGAACAAGCTTTACATTTCTTTGCAGGAAACACAGGGGACATTTGATCCACAGGTTGCAAAGAAACTAGGAGCAATGTGTTCATAGAACATCCACGTTGAGGCAAGTAAAAGTAGAAAAATGACTACAGAGCACATCAAACGTTTTTTACATTCAGTATTACTTTGTGATTCTTGGTCAGAACACAAAGACTGCAGCCTGATAGAAGAATGTTTTCCCAACAAGCATATTGTTTAAAGATACTGCCAATCTCTGATTTTTTTTTTTAACACAGTATAAACTCTATGCCAGATGTCTTGTTGATTTTGTATGTTTGCAAACTGACAAACCACAGCTCACGTTGCATGCTCAATATTTTATCATCCGGCTTCACATTGTCATTTACAACCAACTTTCTGCACCAAGGTCATGCCTAAAATCAACTGCTCTGATTGCAATAAGGTATATACAGAATGAACCATTTATGTTGAGATTGTACAATATCTCCAAAACTAAGCATTGTAGAAAGAAATATCTTGGATAAAAGTTACTTGATATTATGGGGGAAAGTAAATGCCATTAGTCGTGTTTTATTTGGAGGACGTGATGGTCATTTTAGGGTCAATTTAAATTGATCCTAATTGTAGGTTTCCATTTAAAAAAATTAAATTGACCCTAAAATGACCATCATAATGCCCTCCAAACAAAACATGATTAATGGCATTTACTTTCCCCATTATATCAAGCAACTTTTATTCAAGAAATTTCTTTCTACAACGCTTAGTTTTGGAGATATTGTACAGTCTCAACTTAAATGGTTCAGCCTGTATAGGCAAGACAAAAAGAAACCCAGAAACTAGGCTAAAGGAGCATATGAGATGTGTAAAATACGAACACATGGACAAATCTGAAGTCTCTCACAATTTCTGGATGATCAACAACATCAAACTGAACATTACTTTAATCAAACCAGCCAAATATGCAACAGAATTAGACACGTGGGAGAAGAACTTCATTTTGAAACACAACCCACAGCTAATGGATTTTGATTTGCCACCACCAAATCCCCTCTGGAAGTACATTTCAGCACCACAAGATGCCACCACAATAATCAACACAACAGAAACATCAACAACACAGACCAGTTGCACACCACCTGAGGATGGGAACAAACCGTTTCCCAAAACATGTTAAGTGAGTAATCTTAAGTGATGTTAGTGTAACTAATTCAGACTCCCATTAAGTAAATTCAAATCACAGAATGTTTTGCTGTACTCCAATGCTTGACATTTCTTAACATTAAGAACTACTCCTTTGTATCGGAGATCTATAAGGTTTGCTGTCGTATGAATTGCCTTGCATGTGATTATTTTTTTTCCTGTCAGCCATGACATATCTAACAGCTAATTGATCTTCTTAAGAAATTAATTTACAATCGTTCAACACTGAATCTGCATATGTGGAAAGTTTAGAAAACAGCTCGTGCACATCTGACTAGGTAGCATTGTCCCCTTTCACTCTAATGACAGCTTCAATGGATTTCAGTAGACACAAAGCTGCTTCTAATTTCTACCTAGTCTCATCCGCCAGTAAGGAACTCTTTCACAGTTCTGTTAATCCAAACACTGGGGCTAACAACAGTTTCCAGGAGAGCTTCTTTGTTCTTTAACAAGCTATCGAAGCATATAACTACTCAGCATACCACAGATTTTTAGTGTGATGGAAGAATTGCCATAATTTTTTTCCCTCTTAGTCTCCAGTATTGTGTTTGGAACGTGCCTATACTTAATATACTGAATTATTTTCTTGCTTAGGTGGTATAATTCTTGAAGCACTTCTAAAACTACCACATCTTCAATCAGTAGATTTATACTATGGGTGGCATAACCTACACTGCATATGTGCGGATACTTCTCATGTAGTATTTTTCCTGCAGCAAGCATATTTCAGTCATCTGCGATAACAGCAATAAATTTTTTATTACAAATGTCGATATGTCAATGATACTTGGTGCAATATAATGAGCAGTTTTCCATTGCTCTCAGGTTGAATACTCTTATAAAATATAGGGTCTGGTATGGTGGTGATATTTACCACACTGTTGCCTGAAACATCTATTCAACCATCTGAAATTAGGTCAAGTGCATTTGACTTGTTAATCTTCTGCATAACCATTGCTTGCACATGGTATTCGGTATCCAGCAAATGTCTCCCAAGAGCATGTGTAGGTGACCCATAACCAGGACAAATTTTCTGAAACACATCTCGCCAGTATTTTGATTCTAACATTGAAAGAGGTACACCTGTAGCGTAAACAGCCATGGAAATCCTTTCACCCACTTCATCAGCTACCATACCTGAAGAAGATGGAGTTGTTGGCAGCACCTCTGGAAGGTTACAAAGTTCACTACTCAATGCAGCAGATGCAGACACTGATGTCGAAGTTAAAATAGGACTGTTGACTAGTACTTCCTAATGCAACCTGTGATGGCTGTTGCTTCTGTACAACATTATTCTGCAAAGAAGCCATACGTTTTATAGATTGTGGACATAACTTGCACGCAATGAGATGATTACATAGTCTTGATATCAATGCAAAATGTCTTCTTGCATTAATTGCAATGTGTTTCTCCTTTTCTGTCAACATTCTGTGTTTTGTACAGACCCCATCCACTTTTATGAGGCCGCATTGCTTCATAAGCTGGAGAACAATGTACGTGTTCAATCCGATGCAAGTTTTATAAACACATGCAAAGATATTCCAGAATGTTCAGTTTGATGTTTCTGCACATGTTCGTAATCATATGTTGCTTACCACCACCTTTATGAACAGTGCCTGGTGGTTATGCATCTCTCAAGAGTTGCCAAGAATGCGGTTTGCAGCAATTTATATAACTAAAGAAACAAATTAAAAAAAAAAACAGTTTACAATCTCACTGAATGTAAAAAATCCATTTAGAATGGTATGATTACAACCCTAGTATCAACGGGTAAGCTTTCACTTTTATGGTGCTTTATTATTCTCTGTTAATTCACCCTTCAAATGAGAATCCATTGATCAGAATATGCAAACTCAGCTTCTGCATTAAAAGCTATAGCTGGCTACAAAAATGTGGACAGTGAGAACATTGAATAGTTTGCAGTTGAATGGATACTACTAGGTCACATGGTTGGTACTGATGATGAAATTTTGATGTGTGCACAGGGCGAGAAGAATACTGTATAGAAATCCAATGATAATGATGATGATCTAGTTGTCCCAGAAAAGCTAATGTCATTCAGCAGCTCTTGAATGGACAGACAATTTGTTGGATTACCTTGAACAACAAGATGATTCTTTGCTGCCTGACAAATTAATACTTCATAAATTAATAAGTGCTATAAGGACAAAGAACGTGATTTCTTTAAAACAAAGGAAAGAAAGTGCTTTCTTTAAAGGAAAAATCAATTAAAGCCTTTTTCAGTAAGATTTGAAAGATATCACTGGTGTGTTTGTGTGTAAACAGAGCAGAATACACAGTATAGCTTTGTGAAGTGTGAATAGCTTATTTTTGGTAAGAAAGTACTATAATATTGTTAAAAACACTTGGAGCAGTGTGCACCATGTTGGAATAAAGTACTTCAGAAGTAACATTTACTAAAGAAGTCCGTACAATGGAAGTAGGTTATTACAGAAGCAATTTACTCCAGAAGTAATGTTGGAGAGCTCAATTCTAATTTACTCTTTTAGTTAAGACTATGGAAGTAACAGCTCATTACTCCTGGAGTATTGTTTTGTTTAAGCGATTTACTTGAAGTGATCATGGATAAGGTTATGTGCAATAGAAAAAATGAGAAAAATGTCAGCAAAAGAGATAAATGTTTGTTGGTAGAGATAAAGAAAATCCATTTAACAATATGAATGCAAAAAGACATGATGTAAAGATGCTGGAAGAGAAATGCCTGGAAAGTTGTGATGGACGAGTTTAATAATTTGAGCGGTGGGAAATGACCTGAAGAGTAGCTTAAAATTCTGGAAACTATGTTTCTAATCTTCATATTTGCATTGAAGATCACTTGCATGTTGTTGGAGAAATGCTCTTTCCGATTTCAGTAAAGTTCACCATATTCACCCAATGGGTACAAAATAAAACATGTATGCAGTCAATTGCACTCGCGTGTGGGAAATCTGCAAAACTGAAGAAGTACTACTTTTATTTTCTGAACACTCATGTATATTTATTAATATACATTGCTCTTAACCTCAAAAGCACTCTAACTACTCTATGAAAGGTATGACCAGCAGGCGTACAATGAACATTTATAAGATCGCCTGTAGTGCCGGGATTACAATGAACTTTATTCAACATGACATGAAGTAAGAAATGCTGATAAACTAAAGGCCCAATTAGGATGCACTTTATGTAAAGGGAATGACTCTTTATTGGAAGTTCTTTTATTACTTTGTGCTACTGCTTCATGTTGATTGGTTCTAATTACCATATGATATCAAAGTTAATGTAAGGGGAAGGAAAAGTTTGACGTTGCCAACTCTTAAGGTATGCCACATTAAGTCAACCCTAAGTAGCCCCATTTAATACAATGTGTTAGATTGTTACGTTATGTTAAGTTCATTGTAATCCCCCGGCTTAACTATATGAAATGTTCTGGTACAAAACACCCGCAGGACACATAACAATTGCAGTTTGTGTGATACAGCTAAATTCCTGTCTGAGTTTTGTAGCAATGCTCTCCAAGCAGATTTAAAAGGAATGTAAAAGATTGTTTCCTAATACCGAAACGTTTCTCAAGCTCTCTCTCTTTCTGTAAAAGTATTGCATTCCCGTTATTTTCTTTGAGAACGTCAATGTAATCTAAGTAATCGCTGTTTTTGTAAGATCATCAATACAATCTAAGCAATTCATGAACACTTCAAAATATCTTCCTCCAAATACAATGCAGTATTCTAGTTCAATCGGCAGGTTAGCTACTCCCTCCAGATCGTGAGAGTAAATTCTAACCTATATTTCTGCTCTATTTAATCACACTGTAACATACTACATGACGATGCTTATCAACATTTATTTCTGTGGTAATTTATTCTGGGAGTATCTGAAAGGAGTAAAATACTTCTGAAGTGGTTTACTCTCTTATTGGAGCCACAGAGTGTTGACTTGAATAGTGCTTTACTATGAAAGTAAAGCTTACTCTACGTTGGTCATGCTGCCGTTGATTTGCAAAATGGGTCAACAATGGTGTTTTCCAAATAGATCACGTTGACAGAGACGTCTTATAAAAATGGTAACTTAAATAGTAATTTCTGCATTGTAAATATATTAGTAAGTATAAACTACCTCACATCACTACATATTATACAGGTTATGCCAATTTTTTATTTAACTACTGTTTTGCTTTATCTGTGGTAGTGTTCCCCTCCATTACCATGGATAATCAAGAGTATTTTATATAGGTTACTTCAGAAAAATATTCAATATGTATGTACCTAAGAGTTGTGCAACTACTGCAATTGTTTTAAAAATCCATCCAAAGGAAATCAAGAAGCAGAGTATGACCACGCTCTGAACACCTTAACAGAAAACAGCAGCTAGAAATCTGAAAAATGAAATGAAAGGGCGGTCCTCAGCAGCACAATGCCATTTTCTAAAAGAGAAGACCAGTTATATATAATTTCACAGTATGTACACTGTTTGATAATGGTAATAGTTATGGAATGAGAGGACCTACAGCTTTTAACGTGGACTCTAAACCATGTTGGGCCTTGGGGACATTTCACATGAGCTACTCAGATGTGAAGGCTTGGATAGGGCTGAGCTATCCCCTGCACCCTACTGACAATGAAGTAAAACAAGCACAAAAGTTTAAGGTGGCCCAATATCAGCATCATGATAGTGCTATTAATTACAGTCCCATGATCAACAGTTTGTAAGTTTTCTAGTTGCCAGAAAATCCTGCTGATGCTGTCTTGCAGCTAAACCGAAATATCATGGATCATCAAGACTTCAGGAAGATAAAATAAAATACCTATTAGATCCATGCCTTCTACAAAGGTCATAAAGAAGAGAAAGCTGGGGTTTCTGTGTCAGCAGTTGTGGTTATGAAATTTTGTGAGAAAGTGAACATTTTATAGTGTCATTGGTACTGAAATAAACTAATTACTCACAAATGTTATGCTTCTTCTGTGAACATTTGAATTTCATGCTGTAATTTCTCAGTTAAGTGTATATGTAAAGAATGTAAAACCTTTGTTTGTTTGTTTGTTTGTTTGTTTGGAGTCATATAGATGTTATCTCCTACACATTGAACTAAATAGCAATTAACAGTGAACTCATCAGGAGCCTTTTTTTTAAGCTATATACTATTATGTGATTGTTTTTTAAATGTACTCTATAGTGATTTGGAGATTTTTCAGTAATGTTTATACTAAATTATAGAAAAATGGAAATTAGATCTAAAAATACCTTCTTTCGTCTATCCTGTAAAATCCTTAAAATGGAGTTACATCCTATGATTCTAATCTATGATAAGGTGATTGGTAAAGTTCAGCAATTTTGCTTCACTCTGGCTGTATATTGGCTAACTTTGGAAATTGAACAAATTTGAAAAATTAAATGTTAAAGGGCAGGGCTTGGACCATAGTTCAGCTTTCAAGCTATACTTTTATCAATGAGCTGCAATGATTGATGCTCACCTCTGTGGTATAACATGAAGTGTGTCTGCCTAATAATCTGGAAGTTAAATTTGATTCTCTGTTAGGGAGATTTTCCCTCATCCTAATAAAGACAATGTCAGGTAAATCTTAGCTCTTTGGATCCTGACTCATTTAAGCAATCATCCTCAATTCATTCATCTCTGTGGGCCTGATATACTATAAAGGACATTAAGCTATCAAACAACAACACAATGATCAATGCCTCAAAAATGCACTGGACCTTTCTCAGCTGATTCATAACCTTAGAGACCCTCAAAAGTGAAGAATAAAAATGTAACTCTCAGGATTAAAAAATCAAACATTTTCTCATAAGACTAAAAAAAGAAATAAAAAAAATATAAATTATATATACATCATATATGCAACAATTGGCTTTATTCCTCTCACTTTTCTTCCATTTGGCTCTGTTTCTTATACATTTAATTTAATATATATGGTGCAGAAAAAACAATGTGCAGAAGATTGTAGAGTAGAAAGGCAGTGCCAAAATAAGCATTTTGAGGATAGGAACAAGGGGTTGTAGCTGCAATATAATAAAACAGAGCGCTGCATACATATAATTGAAATCTAACTTTATGAAATATCTTCACTTACCACTCAAAATTAAATGTAACTCGTACAACAAGCATATACGTACTGTCTCTACTAATGAGTATTGATACACAATGAGAAACTAAAAATTACTTGCACATACTGTGCAGTACTCTTTGTACTCAGGACGAACATTCAGTATTACCATACTATCCAGTAAGCAACATTGAACATCAGACACGGTGATTAGTACTATAAAACAGTGCATTTTGTTTACGTGTAACACACCACTAAAGGTTTCACAATTGAAGACTCTAAAGATGACAGATTTAATATTGACACATATAGCATAGTAAGAAAGCTTCTGTGACCCTTGTTCCTATTCTCCAAATGCTTATTTTGGTATTGCCTTTCTACTCAAACTTTCTGCACATTGTTTCTCTGCACTGTAAATATAAAGTGCTGTCTTCAATATCAAGAATAATTACTGCATAAATGTTCTCTCATTCAAATTGTGTGAATGAATGAACAAGTATATGAAGTGTTTCATGCTGAACTTAGTAATGGAACTGAACTGCGGTTAGCATTTAAATGCCAGCATTGAACAATCTACACAAATTTCCTAATGAGATTTAAAGGCTATGGCGGTCAAGCTTTTCCAATCCTCCCATTGCTGCAAAAGGAATGAGAGTCCATTCCATGTGCATTTCTTAAAGTTGCTTATGATATAAGTATGTATTGCTTATGCCCTTCTGCCAAGTCTCTGTGCATCCTATGTGAACATGTATACTCAATTGCATTTGATTTAACGTAAGAATATGTCTACTGGTGCTTTGAGTTGTCCAATGTAAATGAAACTGAAATTGAGTTTTATTTATGGACGCTCTTTAACTGCTGTGGTTCTTAGCGTACCATTCTATATTGGGCGTGAAAGACCGGTAATTTTGCTCAGAGGCCTCTTTATCAGGCTTGAGGTTCTTTTACATGCCGTAAATCTACGACACGGGACCACCGGCTTTACTTCCCTTCCGAAGGAAGCCATGCTAAGGATTTTTACGCCCGAAAAAATCCATCGCCCTCCGCCGGGTTTGAACCCGCGACCTTGGGAGCTAGAGGCTAGCAAGGTACCACTAGTTCACGGAGGACGACCTAATGTAAATGAGTGGATGCACAGCTTATGAATATTAATTAGTCAACTTATTGCACTGTGCATGATAAATGTTTTAGTTTCAATGCAATATAAATAAACTGTAAGCTTCATGTTTAATATTTCAATACGCACTTTCTGATGGAGCCATCTGCATATATAGTAATTCAACAGTATTATGTACAAAAACTTTCAGAATGGTGAATTTTACAAAAAAAAAAAAAAAATTATTTGCAAAATGTTGATAAACTTAGGCATTATAAAAACTGCTCACTGTAATGTGTAATTGCCACATATATTGAAAAAGTTCCTTCTTTCTTTTAATAAAAATGCACAATAGCCCATTAAGAATGTCAGTGTTCTTACTGATGCATGTACACCAGCATATCTTCAAGATAATCTCGGTTACTCTGATATGTTGCACCTTAACACATTTGCATCATTTGACAACCAGGGCTCACACATGCTTTTTTCGTATATGAATTGTATGACAAGCTCAGCTCGCAATGCTGCATTGCTCTACATAACTACATGTAGTTTAGGTTCCTTCTCACAGATGTCATTTGGATCATTTCAAATGAAGTGCTGACATGTGGTTTGTCATTCCCACAGTATGACCTCACCAATTGTGTTTCAACCAAGGAAAAATAATTTTATTCTTCCTGCACTCGCATCGGTAGCCATCATGGACGCGAAAAGAATCTGTGTGGATGAGAAAGAGGGTTTGAGAAAACTGATACTGAAGAAAGTTCTAGTGACAGCAATAATCAATCTAGTGCAGAATGCAGCGAGGAAAATAATTATGAAACCAATGATGACACGCCAGGCCCTTCAAAACACATTCGTATTACAATGCAGAAAAAACAGTGTGACTGGAATTGGATTAAAACTGACAGTAATCCTGTTCTCTACCCTTTTACTGTAAATAGTGGTGTTTGTAAAGACTTAAAGGCCCATATTCTTATTTTGATGTCTTGAGTGCAAAAATTGTGTATTCAATTGTACTGGAGCAAATACAGACACCCTAACTGTAAGTAAAAAAAATATGTTGCTCTTCATTTAGAGGATTTTTTTTTAAGTATATCACACAACAGTACTAGGACAACAGTACTTGTGAGTTGTGAGTTTATACTTTTAATATTTTGCACACAAATTTTCAGCAAAAGACTCTTATTGGTTGATTTTAAATCATTTTTTAAGCATTAAGCTATTACCACCCTCACTGCTAAGGGATTTAAATCTAATTTCTTGGTTAGTTGAGTGGGCATTCAAATATGACGTGATTGGGTTAATGGTACCTTGTAATGCTGCAAGTACATTTAGCTGAGAGACTACCTGCTAAGCTGCTATCAGTGTTAATTTATGTCTCATAGTTGTTCAATAACATCTGCTCTGAGTAGGCTAAGGTTGAAAATTTGAAGCAGATTTGAAAACTCCAATGCCAAAGTTGGAACTCAAATCAATGAGCTACCACCAAAAATGATTATGAATGTATATTGAACCCTTCTTGTCCTATTCAAATACCCTGGCCTTTCAAGGCTTAATCTGAGTTATCGTTCCTTAAGAGGCAACTTGCAATGATGCAATTACTTTAAATTTCAAATGTTCTAGTGAACCACATTGCTAGAAAAATTTGTTTTGTTTGAGTCCATAACGTAGGATAAGAGTTCCACTAAATTGTACCAAAAGGACAACAGCGGTGGGATCAATTCAAATGGGTTAATTGACAATGCCAACACTTCCACACAACCTTCTTCCATCGCTGCATAACTGGGAGCAGATGTGCAAGGTGTGTAGTATGGGTCCTAGACAGGCACTATTTCAACTTTCCAACCTTAGTCATTATACCCTATGCATGTATTTGTGCACATGATGAGAGATCCATTTGTAACTCACTCCTGCTCAAAGCTCATTGTGACCTGTGATTGGGTCACAGCAGACCCATGATAGCAAAGTACCTCTTGGCCTGCTTGGACTTGCCACGAGTCCAAGCAACTATTTCATAGCAGGTAGATGGTGAAGTCAATACTACCTACTTGCTAGCCCAAGTCCTGGCTCGTAAAGTAAAACCACTACTTGATGCATCTCCTTACATTATTATAGACACATATAACACTGCAGTAGAAATGATTATGGAGTTGTTGATTGTGTTTTGCTGAAATATGCATATTATACCATAGTGGATTATTAAGCTTGGATTAATATTAACCATACCCAAAAACAAAGTTTCCATTCTTTGTATTTAAAGTGGTGGTTGATCAACTGAATATTAAGTTTCTTTGAGCTATAATTATAAACTTACTTTTAAAAAAGCACAGTAAAATAGTTCATGGAAAGATATCAATATGGATAACACTGCCTTTCTATATTAAGATATTGATAACAAATACTGTCTTTATTTAAAGCCAATTAAGCTTGTTTCTGATGATAAAAATAGTGAAAACCTAAAATAACAAAAATGGAAATAAATAGCAAGTTTCATAGAATTGAGATGTCATTTTAAAAAATTTGTAAAACACTTAACAAGGTATTATACATAATCTTCATGGTACTAAATTTTGAGAACAAAAATATTTAGTGGGAACATCTTGGTGACAAAAGCAGACTGCTGTCAATGTAAATTGACACTATCATGAATTCAAGTTAGAAGAATAATTCTGAAAGCCATAACAACTAACATACATAGAACATAGCTACTTTTATTTACAACACATGACTAATAACCTGCAAAAGGCAAGGCTATTTTTTCTGCAAAATGGTGTTATTTTTAATAAAAAGACAAAGTTATATGGCATTTGACAGAATCTTCTTCATGGTACTACATTTCAAGAATAACAATGTTAGTCTAGGAACATCTTGGTGACAAAAGCAGACTGTTACCAATGTAAATTGACACTATGATGGATTCAAGTTAGCAGTGTAGTTTTGAAGGCCATAACAGCTAACATGCATAGAAAATAACTATTTTTATTTACAATACATGACTAAAAACCTGCAAAAGGCAAGGTTATTTTTTGTGAAAAATTGTGTTATTTTCATTAAAAAGCGAGGTTACTCTGCACATTTTTTTAAACATTATAGCCAAATAGACAAGAATGATCCTTCAAATGACACTGACATTATAGGCAGGTTGTTTTAATTTCTCCTTTGTCAGTTAAACCATTTATACAAATAGAAATTTTTCTGCATCAGTATTGCTATATGTAATTTAGATAACTGAATGAGTCTAACTGCATTCAAACATAGAACAATGTCCTTTGTAATTTCTTTTACTTATTTCTGAAAACAATGCTTTAGTTAAAAAACCAGACATCAATTTATCCTGTTGCAAGTCTTTCAGACACTTTATACCGCACAACTTTGTAACAATTACTGTGTTGATGTCAGCCAGCATTCATGTGTCTTGGGTACACCATAGAGAGATTTTCAAAACTGATCTGACCAGAATCCAATAAAAACAATGACCAAAATATGAGTAATGCCTATAATAATGTCTGCCTAAGTGGGGCCTTGACAATAAAGCACTTTTAACAGCACATCAATTCCAAGCAGCTTTAGTATCTGCCATGAAAATCTCATTCATTACATTATAAAATTAAGGTCTCACCTCTTCAGTTCCTCATATAAAATATGTGCTGTGAAATATGTACATCTCTCCAACAATGTACTTACATTCACTTAACATTATGCATGCTCATACACAAAAACTGCTTCTGATGAATTTCAGACATTTCAACAGAATTTAAAGAAGTAAGAAAATCAACATCATCATTTCCTATATTGCAGATTTCCTCTGTTTTTGCAAATGCTACAATTCAATCTTTACCAAAGCTACAATTTGTGGAAAGCATTCAAAAAAGTAAAATGTACTTTCAAACCAAAAGTTCCATCATGTAACTCCTGGAATTGCAACAATAGACATTTCTTATGCAGCTGTTCCTTTAAAAATTGTATATTTATTTAGGTAAAGTGCTAAGAAAAAATTACAATTGATTTGTCAACTGAAATTTGGCTCACATTCAGTAGACAACTATAATTCATGCAAATTTAATAATAAAAATGCACGCACCACGCGCGCGCATGCGCACACACACGCACACGCACACACATAGGGTGAATCAGAATAACACCAAATAATTTTGAGGTGCATTTCAGGGATTGTATTCGAGTATTTTTTTTAAGGGGAATTAATGCCCATAAATGTCCTCTTATCAAGCTAGGGGGCATAAACAATTTTGAAACAATGCATCAGGTTAGATGAAATTCCAGTGAGCAGGTCTTACACATCTTTTGGCACAAGTCATTGGGAGAGCATTAAGCAGCGCTCACTTCACCTATTCCATATAGTATTACAAAACTAATGGCAAGCAACCTATAAGCACAAAAAGGTTATAATACAGTCTTGAAAATTCAAAACCAATAGTACTAGTTTTACCGCACATGAAAATTTTGCATGTCCCTATCCTACTACAGCATCACTATGTAAATTTGTAACCCTGGGTTATGTGAAGAAATTGTAAAAACTGCTACTACTGCTTGGAACCATAACCTGTATGTGAGTGAGTGAGATGCAGGCACTCTCTCTCTGCAGGTTAGGGAATATCATTATTTAAGCAAAAATGCCTTTTTTCAACCAGGAATTGAACCCACAATCTCTTGAATAACTACAAGCCAGAACACAGAGATGGCCCAAAATATATACCTTTCTCTGAGTTCATTTTATTTTATTTTTTTGGGCTGGGGGAAGCATATTTAAAATTAACTTTTCAAAAGGAAGCAACTTTATTTGATCAAATATTGCCTCTAATATAGGTCTATAAATAACCCCTCCCCCTGAAAAAAGCTTGGATGAAATTTACAAGGGTCAATTCAAAAGTAATGCCTCCCATTTTTTTGTGTTGCCTTTGAGTGTCCGAACCAGATTATGTTGGTGTAGTATTAATTGTTGAACTTTCCAATAGTGTCCTATTAGTTTCATTGTCCTGCAACAGATAGCAGCAGGGGAGTGTTCCAAAATGGCTACTAACATTGAGGTGTAAAAAACAGAGATGTGTGATTGAATTCCATACCGCTGAACAAATTGCGCCAATTGAAATCCATTGAGGCTTGCTGAAGGTGTATGGAGACGATACAGTAGATGCGAGTAATATGAGGTGTTGGGTACAGCGTTTCAAAAGTGGTGAAACGGATGTGCAGGACAAGCCATGCCCTGGTCGACTGTCACAGCAAATAATGAACAGCGTCTCGATCAACTCATCCGTAATGATTGGCGGATTATGTGAAGAGCTGAATGCCGACTGTAATGCCTTAGACAAGATGTTACGCAACCTTAATTATCGCAAAGTGTGTGCAAGATGGGTCCTGCGGAGGCTTTCACAAGACCAAAAACTCATTGAATGGAAATTTGTTGGGATCTGCTGGACTAATATGAGGCTGAATGTGACAATTTTCTGAACTTCATCATCACCGGAGATGAGACATGGTGTCACCAATACGAGCCAGAATCTAAACGACAGTCCATGGAGTGGTGGCATCTGACTTCTTGAAGTAGTTCAAGACAGAGCCATTTACAGTTAGCCAAGACAGTAGTAGCCTCAGCTGGTTCAGATATTTATAAGCGTGGCATGCAGGCTCTTGTTCATCATTGGCAAAAGTGCACAACAAATGGTGGTGATTATGTGGAAAAATAACAGTATGTAGCTGAAATCTTGAGCTATTTAACTGCGTTGTTGTGTTTTCTGTATCTGTTGTAGTTTCCATGAAAATAAATAGGAGGCACTACTTTTGGAATGATGTAACAGATTAAGCTTTTAAACTATTATGGTCTAATGTAACACATTTCAGCAAAACATGCTTTAACAGCTTCATAAAACTTAACGTCAATGCTAGTTTGTCTACCGTAATGTATGAAGAAATTTTGAGCCTTCACCTTTACCAATGTGACTGTAGACTTGCCTACAGAACATTTATGCATTTATGGTAGACTTGCCAACTATGATGGAAACTAATTTAAGTGAATACGAGCTGTTCATAACATATCACTAAGGTTACAAATGACTTATACTATCTAATTATATGCATGCAACTAGTTATGCAATGCCTGATACCATATTTTCCAGTGTAAGCTGGTCTCTGGTTGATAAATAAAGATTACACAGAACATCTTGCTCAGATTGATAGTTGGTTCAATCAAGGCAGCATGGCTTTAGCACATACTAAATAAATGTTCATGTTTGCTTAACACTAACATTATCTGTGGCAGAGAAAGCAGTATTTCACACATTTCCTCCTCTGGTTTCCTGCATCATTTGTACTGTTGGCATCGTCATCTTCAACCCCTGTATACTATCTTTATCATTTAACATATTATGCTGGCAGGTCCCACTGTTCCCTCACTGAGAAACTTCAGTGATATGCGATGAGTTGGCACCAGATTACATTTCTGAATATTAGCATATAAGAGTGGGAAGACATACCTCCCATCATCCAACATGAGTCCTACAGATTCTGCTGCCCGGCCAACCTGTACATCCAGTGAGTGCTGTTTTGAACACAGCCCAACTGTGATAGCACATTCCATTCCAGTATCAATGATTTCTGCTTCATAGTAACAGCTATCAGGTGTGAGAGGGCTGTTGGCGATGTAAACTCCAACTTTATTTTCACAATTTGGAACATAACTGCAAAAAATACAACTCAATGTCATAAGTAACCATGTTAAGACATCAGAATGTAACGCAACTATGCCTCTCACTTAGGCTAATAAGTACCACCATTACATATTACTGTTCTGTGAACTTGTATCACATGGCATTAGTGACATATAGGTGTTTGCTGATGAATACACTACAAGGCTGAAGATATTAATGTTAATGAGTGAGGTATATAAGAATATGAGGTATTTGACGAGGCTGAATGTTGATGCTGTAGAACCTCAAGCTGACATTGTCATCATGTCAGGCAAGAAAATCTATCCAATTCACTGTTCTCATTGAAAAAACTAAGACTTTTATTCCACATAAGGCATACAGAATAAAAAATCTCTCCTTAGTTGCCAGTTCTCAATAGTTTTGGGGAGGGGGGAAGAAAGGGAAAGAGAAAGAAAGAAAAAGAAGTAAGAAAATTACACTGAAATGTAACACAGAACTTTAAAAGCTTCTTGAAAGAATTTTAAAAGATTAAGAATGTCATATACCTCCAAACCATTACTGAAACATAAAATCAAAACAAAGCTTTGATGGCCGCTACTTTAGTATAAATATTCAGTTTCCAATAGGCACCTTCACAAAATGCTCAGCACATGTTTTTACAGCACTTTGAGCACTAGAAAATTTGTGCTGAAAAGTTAAGTGCCCAGCTCATCTTCTAATAAAAACATTCCCTGGTCTAGGATATCTCACATGTATATATGTTGGATAGGTTTTATAATCTCCATACCAGCATTCTTCACAAGAACTCTAGCTTGACTATCCCTACCTGGAAACATCCACTTATTCCAACTGTAAAACTTTTCTTGCCATCTGAACCAGGCAGCACAATGTTACCAATCTTCAGAGTGTAATGTATATGACTGAAGCACCTTCAAGTTGCATGCTCGGCAGAGTTCTGTTCCCCAGCAGGTCTCCAGTTTTCCTGTAGGGCCAGAAATTTCATTTCCTTTACTTGATGATTCACCAATGCACCTCTTTGCCCAGTATAAAGCCATGGAGGAGTCTGATGAGCAGCATTCAGGAAAATGTAAAAAGAAACTCTGCTTCACCAAGAAGGCCAGATGACTGCCAATACATGGTAAGATCTAATATTCCTCAATGGAGTAACTTTGTCTTGGTCATGACAAGTTGCATTGAAACAGGCCCTTTAGTCCTACTTCTCAAGTAGCAAAATAGGCACTTCTTGCATTGCAGAAAGTATGCAGACTTCCATGTTTCTTCATTTCTGCATGAAGCCAAATATGTCTCAGGATCTTCACTTCACAAAACTTCAGATATCCATTTTTTGAACTTTTGCTGTAAATCATTAAGCAATGGATCACTCCAGCCCACATTAAGATTCCAGCTGTTCTATATGACAAGTTTTGGTAGTAATGTCAAAGGGCATGAAAATCAAGTGAGTCAAAGTTCTCTGAGCTGCAGACATGATTTCTCTGCATGTGATGGTTAGGCATTCCAATTTAAAGTGAACCTTATAACTGATGTTTTAAAATTACATGAAAAGGATGAAAATGTTGAATATACGCTGCTTAAACATTTAAGTTTTAGGAATTTAAACTGTTTTGTGTTTATATGTGCTTTTTCTTTAAGTATAATGGTTGGTTTTTGACCCATTTGTATCCCAGTAAAATTAAAGTTTTACTGATTACTGTTGGCTGCATTGTGTGTACTTTCCAGCATGACTTGCATATTTGGGTCTGCCTAGGAAGCTGGAGTAAAATGTTAAGTACACTTTACATGCCAATTTGAAGGTAAGAAATTAAGATATTTAAATACAGTTTTAGTTTTTTAAACTAAGACAAGACATGACTAACACCCATTACAGATAAGCAGGAAAAGTTTGTATAAAATTCATATATATAAGAGTAGGGCATTACATTTCAGGAAAGTTAGGTTACATGTATCATGTTTAAGGATACACGGTTTTAAAGATACTTTCAAATTATCAATTAATTTGCTGTAACAGGTGTTACAAATTTTCTGTAACAGGTATTACATATTTTTTGTATAGTATTCAGGGAGTTTTCAGAAGACATTCAAAAGAAATATACAGAATAGCCTACAAATAATATTAATTAAGCTCCTTTACATTCAATTTCTTCAAATTTATAACCTATATTATATTTATTTTCAGAAAATGGCTCCAAAACACCTAAAAACAACTGAGTGGTAAAATACAGAGGAAGAAATAAAATGTGATCCTGAAAAGCGGAGGCAACATTTAGAAAAAGAAAAGAAATGAGACAAAGGCAGGAGATTAAAAGGATAAAGTAAGTAAGAACAAGAAGTTGTTATAGACGAAAATAGGAAGAAAATTTGGGAGAGCAAGACTGCACAGGGAAAGGAAAATGCAAGGCACAGTTTCAGTTATTGGTAACACTGATTCTACTTCACCTATTGGGACTTACAAGCACATTCAGCTTTTGAAAAGAGCAGTAAATAAAGCTAAAAAATCTTTGCGCAGTACTCTCAGCAAGCAAGTGGCTGTTTTAAGAAAATTTGCAGATGACGCTGTTGCTCCAGTCATGTACAATTCTCCTAAAAGAACTAGGGAATCTTCTATTCACAAATGAAGTAAAATCAACTATTCAAAAATTCTTAGGCAGACACCTGGCAAACAGGATGTGAAGTCTGTAAAAGATACTGTTCCTGAAGGAAGAAAGCATATGCAGAAAAGGTACATAATTATGTCTATTGGAGAAGCATTTCAAGAATTAAAAACTCTCATTCAGACATAACCATTGGCAAGTCAATATTTTTTTCATTCCGACCTAAGCATGTTCTTCCAGCAGCACACACCCCACAATGTGTTAGTCACAAACCTTGAAACCCAACATTACTTGGCAACAAGGGAAGGTGATGTTGATGGTCACTCTAAATTTAAAAAAAATGGATGGAACTTATGAATTAGCTTTTGAAAGAAAGAGCATATAAAACTAAAACCAGAAGGTAAACTAGTCTCTTTTGGCGTCATTGCCCTTTTCCTAAGTATCCCAATAGATGAACTCCTGTAACTGAAAAAAATGGCTTACCCAAAACAATATAACACAAGAAGAAATAGATGATCTTTCGAATCTCATAGAACTTTGCATCACTCAGAAAAGTTTCACTTTCAATAATAGATGCTATCAGCAGACTTCTGGTTTAACCATGGGCAACCCACTATCACCTTTCCTTGTTGACTTTTTCACGAGTAATTTAGAAACACACTAACTACCTCCTTTCCATGCATTTACAAAGTTTACCATAGATATGTCGATATATTTGCAATAGTACCCAACAAACTCATCCTGGATGTCCTCAAATGACTCAATTTGCAAAACAAAGCTATACAATTTACTATGGAAACTGGAAATGGCACATTACCACTCCAAGATTTAAAAGTAATTAGAAACCAGAACAAGATCAATTTTGGTATCTAAGAGAAGCCTACACATTCTGAAAACTACATAAAAAACAATAGTTTCAACCCAGTCCCACACAAACATGCAGTCCTAAACAGTTTGACCCATAGATTGGTTTACACACCATTAACAGAAATAGAATACGAACACATAGTTAATAAACAATGGCTTCACCAAAGAAATTGACAAAAAGAGAGCACATTTCAAAAAACCGAAACACATTAAGGGCATCACAAAGCTCATGCAACAAAAAAGCAAAATTATTTTCAAAAAATTTCACTTTCCACCCAAGGACTCGCTACAAATTCCTCATCATCTTCAAAAAGCACAACATCTGTCCAGATCTACAAAACAGATTCAGTCTAGAGAAATTACTCTGCAACAAATCAAAGCACCAAATACCTCAGAACAAAAATGCAGGAATCTTATTAAAGTAATTGTCCAGAATGTGACCAAATCTACATAGGTAAAACAAAAAGAAATTTAGAGACCAGATTAAAAGAGCAAATGAGACACACAAAATACAAACGGATAAATCTGCAGTTGCACATCACTTTTGGACTACAAATCACAATATCACACCAAATATAACACACCCAAAACCGACAAAATATGCAGCAGAGTTAGATACTTGGGAAAAGTTATTAATCAGCAAACAAACACAGTGTAATGAATTTTGAATTGCCACAACCAAACCCTATGGAAATTCATCACTCCACTACCAGAGGTCACCACACACAAACACATACTGAAAAACACCATGAGGAACCAGTCGGCCACTTCCGAGGATGGGAGCAATAGGTCTTGAAACCACAAGATGAAAAACATGTAGATTATGTTAAGTGTTTTAACTATGACTCAATTATTCTAAATAATTTCTATTTAAATATGTTGGTATATGTCCAAGTATTGCAGATGAAGATGTGAAAATGTTTTTGCAGTCTTGTCGGAGCGAAAAAGCTTTAATTAAATCTGCAGAAAATGATAAGTCTTTTGTGAAATTCTATGATATAATAACTAAGTTACCCATTCCAAATATGAAAATGAAAGGTGACAGGGTGTTTTGAAACTACTGAACGTTGTAACACCTGTTATGATTTTCGTAACACCCATTACATTGAATTGCATTTTTTATATTGTCAGGTAAGACAGTAATCTGCAAGTTCTTACAAACAGTGAGTTTGTTTGTTCTTTATCTATACATTGACAATTTTTAAATAAAGACTGAAGTTCAAATCTCACAGAGTTTTTTTACTTTTTACCTATCACATGCACTTACAGGTCAATTTAATGTAACACCTGTTGCCTCACTTTTTCAAATACAAAAGCATTATATTCCAATGGTTGAATTGTTTGCTTAGCCTAACTGGATTGTATAACTTATATTGTACTTGCTCATATTTTTTCCTTGATTTTATTTGGTACAAATTACAACAATATATGCTTTCTAAATGTGCAAATGTAACACCTGTTACTATGGATTGCCTGTGCTACCCAATATACTCACTGATTTCACATCACAAAACAGAACATTCTCAACTATGTCCTGCAGCAAACCAAGAAGTGTCTTGAAAACTCTTAGAATACTTTCTTTCTTCACTGAGGTATTCTTCCAAACAAAAAGTTGAAAAATATTTCAGAAAGACTTCTCCATCAACTGGTCCAGTTCTTTCTGCATGTTTAAGGTTTGGCATAATCATCAATGTAGAATGAGCATTCAAAATGTGTGCAATTTCCTGAATTCAGGTGAGCTTTCCTCTTAGTGAAGGTGCAGTACTGCATCTAACAATAATGTACTGCAATTGAGCCCAAAGACTATGTACATATCTATGCCTTACTATCTAGAATGTCTTCTCCAAAGGCTCCACAACCACAGAAATCTCAAATAATCTCTGTCAGAAGCAGTATATTTGAAGAAAAGCTTTTTGTATGTTAGATTTTACACCAAACCTTCCCCTGTGAAATGTTAAAATCAGTGCAATCTACACCAGTAAATTTAGGCACTTCTCAAGAGATTCATTAGTAATAAGACTACCCTTTCTTCTGCATACAGAATGAAACACTGGTTAAACAGCTGTAGTGGAACTGCATTTAAACACACACTATGCAGCAAATGACATTCCCTATAAACTAAGGGGTTCTTCAGTCACTCTCTCCTGCAACCACGTGTTGAATACATAACCACTTCTCAGCAAAGTCCCTGTTAAGGAGGTACTATGTGTTATTCCAAAGCAAGAGGAGCACATAATATTCCCCACTATCCATAGACACAGTCCACTTAACGTGATTCATAGCAACCAAGACTTTTTCTCAGCTGTAATCCTTATTCTAAGTGTTCAACTTTGAGCAATTCATCAACAGTGAAGACATTTATATAGCATTTAAGGTCTCATAAATGACCTCATGCTTTGAGACAAAGGTAATGGTGAGTTTGGAGCCAAGAATCAATCATTTATGCAGATAACTCAATATTATAAAAATGCTAATATAAATATTAACAAGGCATATCAAACTAAAGCATTAACACAATTTAAAAAGAAATTGATTCAAATCACAAGCACACTTGCAAACTTATTTTTTAAACAACACTTATGGTTGAATGCAACACCTGCTTGTTTTCTCTCAATACAAATGGCATTTCTCATGAAAAATTCCTCCCTCGGAGTTATTTCCATCACTATGCACATTAAAATCCAAAGACAGTACCTTGAGATTATAAATAAAACTAAAATTATATAAATAGGAAGCAGAAAGCATACATAAGAACATTTTATTAATTATAGTTAATAATGATAAGTATATTGTTGCAATACAAACCTAAGGAAATCCCCATCAACAAATATCCTTTCACATCTGTGAACTTCTTCTATATCACTGTCATGAGATGATGAGGTCTTCATCCTGAACACAGGTATGTTATAGGACTGAAAGTTGCGGGACAAAAGTCCTTCCATTTTAGTGTCATGAAACGAGCGAAACAATTTCTTGAGCAGCAGCAAAAGGTGGGGGCTAATGCAGCTCAGCATGAGCTGGCAAGCTATTCAAAATCCTTGCAAATTAATGGCCCCAGTCTATAACATTTACAAAAAGAGTGGATGATGCATTATACATTGGCTTTATCAATAAAAACTAAATGCCATTTATTCACACTTTCCAGCAAGACAAATTGAAATGATAGAGTAACTGCTAATTGGCATGCTTTAGCTTGAAGAGGCTGTATGGAAGATAGTAAAGTACTGCACTTGGATTGATGGTTGTGATGATGGTGGCAACGGGATGGTGGTTATAAGTAAGATAATACTCTGAGCGATATCAAACTTTCAAAATTATTCACTGCACCACAAACAGCAAATTGGTGTTAAACAGCATCCTCATGAGTCAAAAGGTTGCCAAGTAGGATTTTATGTGATCCTTATAAAATAAATGTTTCCAAATTTTATACAAATCCTAAGCAAAGAGCACATATGTACCTCTCAAAGTGAGGTTTAAAACATCCTTATGTTTGTTGGCTATTACGACAGCAAGATGCTTATCACTTTGCTGGAAAATTGAGTTTGATATATGACGTTGCTACTCAACACAAGTAATTCCACTTTATTTATACCAATGGAATTACTAATTTATTTTTCCAAAAAATGGAAATTAAATTTTTGAAGCATTGATTATGTCTTGCTTTCTTTTTGACATTTTCACTGAATGAAAAGAAAATACAACCCCCCCCCCCCAGCTGTAAAGATGTTCAACAAAACAGAATTGTGAATATAATAAAATGATCATGTTATCTGATGACCAAAGTCAACTACAGTCAGTGCTGATTACAATGCCAATTTACTACACTCCAGTGCCACCAACAGTGATGCAGTTCACATTAAAATAGCAATTTATACTGTTTTCTTTTCTGTCAAAGACAAAAGTGTGTTCCAAAATCTTCTTTTCAATGGAAATATGAGAGAAAAAAAAAAATCGGGTAAATTGCTCTTACAGGGTCCCCGACAGCAATGGAAGTGATATCTTATATGTCCTACAGATGTCACACTGTGTCATTCTCTAGCCCTACAGATGTCACTCTGTGTCATTCTCTAGCTCTAACACAATGCTGGCAACATATGAATAACTAATGCCGCCAAAGCTGGTAATATACTCAGCCTCAAGGCGTAGCCGAGGGATGTTTTTTTAGAAGGACAGGAGTGTAGCAGTTGCCCTGCGAAGCGATGACAGGGCATAGCCGAGGGATCTGCGCGTCTAAAACTCGAATGATTCACGTTTGCAGAAATTCCTTACTTCGCGGGTTTCACTGATTTAAGTTGGCACTTCCCATTCAGCGTCTGTTTTAGCGGGAAGATGGCTACATTTGTTGTGATTATATTGCAATTTTCCTATAAAAGTAAAACACCTAAAAAGGGCGGGCAGGTGGTAACCAGGTATTGTCGAGATCACATCTACTTATTTCCTCACTCTTAAGGTAATTTATTCCATTTCTCCTGGCTTTTTTCAGAGTTTTCAATGGGGACCCCATAAGTGCAAAATAGCCAAACAATCAATTTAATGGTAAAGTTAGAATAATTGTATATGTGATACCAGATGGCACCCATTTTACAACTATTCTCTGCTAGGTGCTACCCTCACTAGATCAATTCACCAAACTGGTGGCTGTTTAAAATTAATACAAACTTACTCCTAATTGGCTTGTAGAAACTTTACAACCTTGTACTGCTGCATTTAGTGGGAATATTAAATTCTTGTTAACATGAACTTAAGACATAATTTATGTATTAATAAGTACGGTGGAATCTTGTTAGCACGTTCATTAACACGTCTTCCCGTGTATTATGTTTAATTATAAAAGTTCCAGCACAAAATGTACCAAATCTAGTAAATAACGTTTGTTTAGTACATTTTCTCGGTCCTGCTTACTACGTTCGAAGTTTGATGTCCTCATTCGCTGTTTTGGCCAATCCTTGATTGGTCCAGTGGGAGTAGGCGCTTAACATGTTCGAAGTTTATGTCCTCATTCACTACTTTGGTCAATCCTTGGTCACGGGGTAAAGACTGGCGGCCAATGACATGCAAGTATATTAAATATTTGTGTGGGCGGGATAGAGAAGTTTATACGGTTGAGTGATGACCAAACATACTTAGATTGTATTTTAACTTTTCGTTTGCAATGGAGGAAAAGAAAGTGTGGCAAATAACCAACAGTGATAAACTTAAAATCCTGGCAAATCTCCTCTTAGTGTATCCCCATTGAAAATACTTATAAAAGCAAAAGGAAAGTGAATAAATTACCTTAGGAGTGAGTTTAAAAGTGGATGTGATCTCTTCAATACCTGGTGCCCAACTGCCTGCCCCTTTTAGGTGTTTTACTTTTAAGGCAAATTGCGTTATGAACACAACAAACGTAGCCACTTTTTTGCTAAATCACATGCAAAGTGGGAACTGCCCACCTAAATAAAAAGTGAAATCCACTAAATATGCGATGTGCTGTTGTTTCTGCGAACGTGAATCATTCGAGTTTTAGATGCACAGATCCCTCAGCTATGCCCTGTCGTCGCTGTAGGCCACAACTTGCTACACTCCTCTCCTTCTAAAAAACATCCCTCGGGTACGCTTTGAGGCTGAGGGCCCTCAATCTCTCAGCTACGCCTTGAGGCTGAGTATCTTACCGGCTTTGGTGGCATTAGTTATTCATATGTTGCCAGCATTACCTTAGAGCAAGTGTATGACAGAGTGACATCTGTTGGACATATAACACATCATTTTCATCACTGTGGAGGATACACTAAGAAGAGAATGTTGGAAAATCCTTGAAGTAAATCGCAATCCAAATATGAAACCTGTGGATATAGCGCGGAAGTTAAACATTCCCTGGTCAACATTAAACACAATTGTTAGCAAACGTAAACTGATTGAAACTGCTAAAACAAAACTTTCCTCTTGGAAATTAGGATCGGATCAAAATTTGTTACATGGGAACACCTACTGTATTCAAATCTTATTGAATATGCCACACTATCTTCTACGTACTCGTAACATGATGCATGCTCTTCATTATTATTATTATTATTATTATTATTATTTATTTTTTTTTTTATTTTTATTTTTTTTTTTTTTTATTTTTTTTTTTTAAGGAAATTATCACATGTGTAATAAACCACACAGCAAAAGTACTTTTATCGCTTCCATAATTCGCAATTTATTCTTCTCAAAAACATTCACTAACCTCAAAACCTGCTTAAATTTTACACAGAAACTAACACATATTTAACAGGTTCACCAACGTAAATCCAAGTTGACCAACATAAAAGCTTAAATTATTTATTCTCAGATTTTGAGTATTCAAATCGATCTCAATTTAACATGGAAATGTGGATCATATTCAGCATGGAACTGCAATTTCAATTCCCCAAGCAAACGCAGTAATTATTTGATTTTATTACATAATTATGTTCTTAAATTGAAGTATTGTATTTTCGTTAACATGTTTTCCCGTCTGTGATGTCCAAATCCTTGGGTCCCTGCAAAAACGTACTAACGAGATTCTACTATGGAAGTCCAGCAAATTGTATTAGGCCACATCATAATACTGGCTGCCTGTGCCACATGCTCAAATCTTACCAATATATAATCACTATGACTGATCCTGGAAGCAATAATCAAATTGCCTTACATTTTATTTGTATTTGCTAACTACTCTTAGGCAGAGCGTATGAATACAAACATTTTTAAAAGTGTTTTCACCATTGCATAATATGAACCCTGAGCCATGCAATTATAACAGAGGTGGCTAGTGGATCACTATTTCATTCCTTTATTAGCAAAGCAACTGTTTCATGCAGTCCTACATATTTCTCATGGCTGCAGATAGGTATATGGAATGCATATGTCATTTAATAAATAAAGCAAAAAGTTTAGACACCAAAACATTGCAAAGAACAGCTTTCAAGTTTAAGCAATGCTGGCATAAGCTACTAGCAAGTTCTATACATTGCATTATGCAGAGATAAAAGTAAGCAAAATAATAGTAAAAGAAAAAAAGTGTTTCTGTTAAGATTTCAACTATGCTTTATAGAAAGGGGAGGGGACCAATGAAGAGATAATAGCTATTCTCTGAATCTGTATAAAGCTTGAAAGAATTTTGTAACTGGCCACAAATCCAGTTACTATATAGTGACCAATATTTTAAAGACATGAGGCTTCCTCTGAGCCAGTTATATGTGATGGTTTTCTGGGATGTGAAAGAGGTAAAAGTAGGATCACAGTCCAAGATTCCTGTCATCACCTCCAAAGAGTTAGAAAGACAAATACTTTCTCTCCAACAAATGAAAACCACTGGGAGATGTCAGTTTTTTGAATATATGTTAGGACTTGACACTATAAATGGGTGCTGTACAGTGTTATTACGGCTAACAAAATTAATAATTTGCCCATGGTGCTACATTCAAAATTCCTCAAATTTAAAGAACAGCATCAAATTTAATTCTGTATTCATTTACAATGTTGAATTAGTTATTCTTAAAAGGAGATAACTATGTAGAAATGGAAAATATAATTTTGTTTGATTCATATTGTTTACAAATAGTTGCATGTTGGACCATGCAATGGATAGAAAGAAACTTCAAAATACTTAGAAGGTCTTGCTCACAAGCACAGCTATTGGCCAGAGGTCAACCAATGAGGGGCACGGGGCAGAGCCACAAGACCATCTCAGGATTAATAGCTCATTGCAGCAGTCTTTGCCACATGAAGGGTCAAAAAAGAACCAAGAAGATGAAAAAAGACCTAAAGAAACAGGCAATCAGGAACAAAGATGCGGGGCCACTGAGGAACCTCTGATATAAGCAGGAACAACAGTGCAAAGATCGGACAAGAGCCCAGAAGAAGTCCACGACAAGATGAGCAAAACATCAGCAAGTTTATGCAAGATGATGCAGCCTTCTACGGAAGCTAAAGATACGCATCAAGACACAGACCATGGAAGCCTACGCATCCAATTAATGAACATCTATGGGGAACCAATTAACAAAGAAACCTAGAAGTTCATGAAGCTGCGCAAGAAGAAAATTCTGTTTTTTTGCCAACTAGCATTTCTGAAAGGCTGCAGGAGCATTGAACAATCCCGAAGTTCCTCACAGTTAAACACCATGGAGACTCTACATCGGGCCAGGAAAATTCTGCACATGACATCTTTCAAGCTAGTATGGGAAAGAACTTCACAACATAGAAACTGCACTGTTCAAATTCCATATTAAGTTATCCGTAGTTCTACAGTCACCAGAATGGGCGACTCTTAACTGCATCTCAGCACCATCACAGACCGCACCTACAAAACATCTGTAGATCACCAACAGAAGAAGTTTCAGCAATTGCATGACCGACAGCATCCTCCAGCACAACTAGACGATAGCCTCGTAGTGATTTTGTCAGTCATCGACGAGCCTAAGTATTAGCAAAAGACTTGCATTTGCACCTTCACCTCAGCGGGTCCAAAATGAAGAAATCATAGCAGGGGTAGAATCAATTGCAGTGAGCCTCCCAGGCCAGATGACCAATGAACTAAGACTCAAAATTTATGGAATTCTCAGCAAGGCTAAACCACCCAAAGCCAATATAAGGCACTGAGAGCAATCTCCTCAAACCTGGACATTACAATTCTACCAGCAGATAAGGGTAATGCCACAGTCATAATGAACACCAGCGACTACCATGAGAAAATGCTCTACCTACTAAATGACCCCTTCTATGGACGTATCAAGAAGAATCCTACTTCCACTGCAGAAAGACGCACAACACTTATGATAAAAGCTTTAATTCCATTATGCGAACAGAAAAAACTGGTCCCACATGACTCCTGAACACCATCAATCTACAGTCTGCCAAAAATCCACAAGGAAGGCACACCTCTAAGGACAATAGTGAGTGCCATTGGCTCGCCAATCTACTCCCTAGCCAGATTCCTAGCCAAGAAGTTACAGACCTTGATGAGACTCAGCACCCTTTGTACAGATAGTGTGAAAATTCCCCTTGAGACACAACCATATTCTCATCAGCTTTGATGTGCAATCATTAGTCACCAAGGTCCCTATTGTAGATGCTCTAAAAATCATCACTGACAAACTTAAAGACAACAGATTTCCCAAAGATTAGTCACAACTTGTGGAGCATTGCCTAACAGCTACCTATTTCAGCTACAGAGGGGACCTCTTAGAGCAGAAGGAAGCAGCAGCCATGGCCTATCCTCTTTCACCTATGGTCACAAACTTGTTCATGGAAGCGTTTGAAAATACTGCTATAGATAGATAATCTCAAACCACTATATAGATAACACTTTTGTAGTATGGTTGCATGGAAGGAACACCATAGGCAGTTTTCAACATCTTAACAGCCTCCATCACAACATAAAATTTACGATGGAAATAGAAGACAATGGAAAACTTCCCTTTTTAGATGTCTTGGTACAAGATGTAGCCACCAACACTGTACATTGCTCCATATTTAGAAAGCGCACCCACCCAACCCCACCCACACACTAATTGATATTTGGATGCATCAGTTCATCATCCACCTACCAAAAAACGAAGAATGATAAACACACTGTTCCTATGAGCCAAGCGCATTTGTTATCCTGAGCTCATTGGAGAAGAAAAGAAGCACTTAAATAGCATTCTAAGGTCAAACCGCTGCTCCTACAGAGAAATATGCAGAATACAAGAGAACACTAATAGGATAAAGTCCCAGAAGGACCATAGAGAGGATCCCGGAAAAAAGGACACAAAATGGAGCGCCTTACCTTATATATGAGGCGTAACCGACCGAATTTTGAATGTTCTCAGAAGCCACATCAGAAATGCTAAACTTCAATCAAAAAGCTCCGATCACTTTTCTGACTAGCTAAGGATATCAGCAATCTGCTCTTACACCCAGGTGTATACAGAATTTGGCGAGACTGTGGAAAAGCCTACATTGGCGAAATTCACAGGTCCATTCATATTACATAAGAAAGAGCACATACGCAGTTTAAAACTAAACCAACCTGAAAAATCTGCATTAGTGGAACATGTGATTACAACCGGCCACCACATCATTTCTGACAATGCAGAACTTCTAGCCACCTGCAGCAGCTTCTCCCAGAGGATGACATAAGAAAGCATAGAAATTTTCAAAGAAAAAAACATCAACAGGGACAACGGAAAACAATTCCACAATACTTGGAAGGCGTTGCACACAAGCACAGCTATTAGCCAGAGGTCAACCAACGAGAGGCAGGGGGCAGATCCACAAGACCATCTAGGATCAAAGGCTCACTGCAGCAGTCTTTGCCACATTAAGGTCCAAAAAAAACCAAGAAGGTGAAAAAAGACCTAAGAAACAATAACATAGAAAAAGGCAACAGAATCCATCTCCAAGACCATCAAGAAATAGTGACACCTGCACCGACATCGAATGGTGGACAGACAGCCAATCAGGAACGAGGGAGGGCCACCAGGGAACCGCTGATATATAAGCAGGAACAACAGCGCAAAGATCAGACAAGAGCCCAGAAGCAGCTCATGACAAAATGAGCGAAATGTTAGCAAGTTTATGGAAGATGACGTGGCCTTCTCCCGAAGCTAAAGATATGCATCAAGACACAGGCCATGGAAGCCTACACATCCAATTCTCATTGTTTCTAACCAAAAAAATTAGGCTATTCTTTAAAATCAAATGGAAGCAGGAGAAAGAGTCTGACTTATTCATTTGACTTTCTCTAGACACTATCCAGTTTTATATAGCTTCTAGAAACTATTCCTGCTAAAGCCTATTTTTCTGTCTTACTTCTTGTTAATACGGATAAGCATTTGCAGTAGTAGTTTCATTACACATTTCCTTGTAAGTACAAAGTGAATACAGGAACCTGAAGTGATAGACAAATGTTTAAAAGTGGCTTGCTTTATGCAGGCCTTGAAATTTCAACCCCTTTCAATAGCATGGCAAAGAGCAATTGAATGATGACTTAAAAAATGACAAAGTATTTAAAAATTAAAACCAATAACAATGTATATCTCAGAAATGGCTGATACTGAAAAAAACCTTATTTGAAATAGATACTATGTTTTAACGAGATCTACGTTTTCTGTACAGTAAGATTTTGTCTATCGCTTATGATTTACCAGTTATAGAAAATTCATTCCGAACGAAGAGGACTTCAAAGACTATCCCAAGAAAAATCAAGATAAGGAAGGTATTGAACTTAAAATACCAAGTGTGGTATTTATCCAACACTTCGTTATTGATGCATGCAAACACAGAGACCATTTTCTAAAAAATGCTTTTTTGGGATGCAGGGGTCTCCAAACATGTACAGTAGTCTTGTGATTAACCATGGCTCTGGGTTAATAGAGGGAGTTGTTAAAAATAAACAAGTATTTATTGTATCAGTACGGTGCTATGCAGCATGTGTCAATGAAACTGAATGGTACTGAAGCAATGTGTGTGCAATGCTTGTTTACTATGGGTTGGAATAAGACCCTAATACATTGTTGGTGTGTCTGATTATGGTTGTGTTTAAATCTGTGTAGGCCTATTCTAAGTGAGTAGTACAGTTTGAGTGGCAAACAGAAAAGTTGTGTGGTTTCTCTGGAAACAAAATTTATCGCAATAGGTTGGATAAAGGCGGGTCTAATAAAAACACTGCTGCTGACAACACTATTATGATACGGTTATTAATCCTGAACAGCAGCACGGCACTAATGAGAGCACCCAAAAAATACCACATTCTGAGGGATGAAAGTAATAGAAGCTGCTATAGCCTATGACCTATTAGCAAATTATCTCCATATTATCTGAGTTAGTCTCAGTACCAATTAGCTTGGATAACTGTGAGTCTACTGCACTTCCATTTAAATATTCACATCAAATTTTTGGGTTGAATGCCATATTTCCACTACTCACCAGGTACATCATAGTGAAAGTAAAAATAGATATAAACTTCACATTATGTAAAACAAATAACGCTTCAGACGGGTGTATTGAGTTAATATCCCAGCTTTAATTTTCCAAATAATTTAGAGGAAGAAGTAACTGTTTAAAATGCTTCAGAATAGTAATTATGCCTCTAAAATGAGAGTTCCAACTAGCTTCGCTGGAAATTATTAATTCGAACCCATACTCTGTTAAAAGCTCACTTATTTGCTAGAGAGGCTACAAAAGCTTTTAAATTCTATTAGATCTATGACAAAAATCCTAACTTGTATTATTACTTTACATCAATGAAAGAACATCAAAATTCAATCTATGTATGCAACAATGAACAAACACTGCATGTGGTAAACTTTTTTTGGGGGGGGAGGGTTATAGTAAACTATCTTTTTTCTGCCATTACATTGCATCTGTCACATGTCGGAAATACAAATTTTTGTTTTTAAATTTTCCGGGTCTCTAATACCTTTAATAACATTTCAGTTACAGTTTTGCAACTGGATATAACATAAAAACCTCCAATTGATTGTTGTTCTATTTCCCTTGATAACTTATTACTATGTCCTTAAATTACAGTGCAATATTTGTTGAAGTATCTAGTTTCACTGACTTGAACAGAAACAAAGAATGATTATCTATTAAAATATCTATGTAATCAGTATATTTGATTTGAGCCAGCTTTTCCTAAAATATCTAATAGACAATTGAATAATACGTAGCCTAATTATCATTTCCCAACTATCTTTAATACAGAAACAGAAATATGCTCCTTAATAATCATCACTAAAAAATAATCACTTAAAACTCAACAATGATCACTATAACAGAAACCACAGAAAAAACATATCTGAATTCAACTGTGAGTACATAAGAATGAAAGACTAAGGGGTAGATTCATAGTCAGTACTTAAGTGCAAGTGGTCCTTGAGAGTTACGCTTCAATTCAACCGACATAGTTGAGTTTTATTTATGGATGCTCTTTTAACTGCTGTAGTCTTTAGCGTCCCATTCTATATTGGGCATGAAAGACCGGTAATTTTGCTCATAGGCCTCTTTATCAGGCTTGAGGTTCCTTTACATGGTGTAAATCTACAACACAAGACCACTGACTTTACTTCCCTTCTGGAGGAAGCCATACTAAGGACTTTTACACCCGAAAAAAATCCATCGCCCTCCGCCGGGTTTGAACCTGCAACCTTGGAACTAGAGGCTAGGATGGAGCTACTTTAAGGTACCTGATCGCTCACTTGAGTGTCAATCTGTATATCAGCTGACCATCATACAGCAAAAATGAAGGATCAGGAATTTGCGGAATATGTTCCATGCTCATAATGCTTTCTGCTTGCAAAAAGACACATTAGGGATGCAAATAATCCTTTGCAAATTGAGTTTTATCTGCACTTATCAATATACATAAACCTAACCTATAACATGGAAGCTTTAGGTATGGCAAATATTCTGTTAACCATTAATACCTAGCCTATTATTTCCTGTTTTCAAACAAGCTTCTGTGCAAAAGGAATAAGCAATTTGCATATGAAAACCGCATTAGTGTCATTTCACTCTTACTGCCATTAAAGGGGAATGAAACACAAAAATCATGTTTCTTCCTAAATGAAGGATATGACCTGCAAAATGCAGTGATAAGATTGTTTCTTACTCCGTTACACCGTTATCGCTGCAAAAGTGAAATAATAACCACCTATACATCATCAGAGCCAGCCCGGTGCTGAAAGCAGTTCGGAGATCTGCTACACGTGCAGTAACATGTTTTCTAGATTGTTCTTGTTGATATTTAAGTTCAAGGGTGCAGTATTTTGTGGTGGTGTTTTGGTGCTGGTGTTACTGAGTCAGATTATTATTATACAAGCAACATAATATTGTGAAAAATAAAATGCCTCAAAGCTGTGCATATGGCTGTAATGTGAGAAGGGAAACACACAAGGGAACTCATTTTCACACATTTCCAAACAGGGACATGATGATGATGATGATGATGAGATGGTACTTAAGGGCGCTCAACTGCATTGGTTATTAGCACCCTTACAATGTATAAAATATAAAATTGAAAAGTCAAAAAACTAAAAAACCACACACAAACCCGCTTGGTCAAAAACACTAAAAAACACAACAGACCAAAGACTAAAATCTACACACTAAAATCATGGTCACTAAAAGAATAAAACGTGTCAAGAACTGTAGAATGCAAGGGACATGAACGCCTTATGTCCGTCGTGGAGAAGGGCCCCATTAAAACTGACAATATAAAATCATACAGCTAAAAGGCGCTCAGCGCATCAAATGCGACGGATAAAACCAATGTCAGTGATAAAACGTTAAAGACATTCTACAGCATGCGCGTCGTCTGCCAAAACGTTGGCTAGGCCAACAGGCAGACCCACGCGAACGCGCAGTGGAGTTAAAACTTGACACTCGGTTAAAATGTGACGCACCGTTAATGGCATATCACACTGACCACACAGAGGTGCGGGATCACCACTAAGCAGGTATCTATGACTAAAAAGGCAATGTCCGATTCGTAGACGAGCTAAAATCACCTCTTCTCGACGAGAAGAACGAGAAGAGGTGCACCAGATTAACGGGAGAGGTTTAACCTCCCGCAATTTGTTCCCCCGGGGCCGTCCACTCATCGCGCCAGAGCGAGAGGATGCGGTGACGTAACAAAACACTAAAATCAGACGAGGGAACAACGGAGGTAAAAAATCTGCAGGATAAAATCGCCGATTTGGCAGCGGCGTCGGCAGACTCGTTCCCTGAGATGCCCACATGACCTGGAATCCACACGAAGGACACGTTGATGCCAGAAGCACCAAGCGAGTGGAGCAGGTCATGAATGCGCTGTACGAGCGGGTGGTAAGTGTACAGCGCGTTAATACTCTGAAGGGCACTCAGAGAGTCCGTACAAACAAAACAACGCCGTAAGACGTGCCGCTGAATGTATAAAACACATTGATAGATACTAAAAAGTTCGGCGGTATAAATCGAACATTGCCCGGGTAAACGAAAAGTAAAACTATGCGCACCTAAAACAAAGGCACATCCTACGCCAACATCAGTCTTAGACCCATCAGTATAAATACAATGATAGTCCCCAAATATTGCCTGTAGTTCTAAAAATGCGGATCTAAGGACTGAAGCAGGGGTCTCATTCTTCGGCATCAACGTTAACCCAAGGTGACAGTGGGCCTCAGCGCGCGACCAAGGAGGAAAACGCGTTTCACCCCGAGGAAGGGCCGGCGCTGGCGTAACGTCTAAATGCCGAAGGAGCTGTCGAAATCGAACCCCTGGAGGGAGCAATGCAGAGAAGCTAATCAAATAGTGGCGATCAAGCGACTCCTCGAAAAATAACTCGAAAGACGGGTGGTCAGGCAAGCTTGAGAGTCGACAAGCATAGCTGCACAAAAGCATCTCAAGCCGGAAGGACAGCGGAGGCTCTGCAGCTTCTGCGTAGACTGGGTACAGGGCTAGTTGGAAAGGACCCTGTAGCGACTCTCATGCCACGATGGCGAATGACATTCAATCGACGTAACACAGATGGACGTGCCGAAGAATAAACAATACACCCGTAATCAAGCTTGGATCGGACCAAAGAGCGATAAAGGCGAAGGACGGTCCGATCATCTCCCCAGGATGTGCCACTTAAAACACGTAAAATATTAAGAGAACGGTCACACTTTGCTTTTAAAAAGGAAACGTGAGAAGTCCAGCTCAGCTTCCGGTCAAAGACCAACCCCAAAAATTTCACCTCGTCTGCAAATGGAAGGACCTCTGACCCAAGATGGAGAGAGGGCGGAGGGAAAGCCTTCCGGCGCCAGAAGTTGATGCAGACGGATTTCTCGGCGGAGAAATTAAAACCGTTAGCGTTACTCCAGGCGTAGCGACGGTCGATACAGCTCTGGAGACGGCGTTCGAGTAGACAGGTCCGCCGTGAACTACAATAAATGGCAAAATCGTCAACGAAAAGGGACGATGAAATGCCAGCTGGAATACAATCAACAATGGGGTTGATAGCAATCGCAAAAAGTGTGACACTGAGTACAGAGCCCTGCGGTACACCGTTCTCTTGAATAAAACGACTAGATAAAACCGAGCCCACACGTACACGAAAGACGCGGTCCGTCATAAACTCCCGAAGAAATTTGGGAAGACGACCGCGGATATTCCATGCGTGAAGTGTACGTAAAATGCCGCCCCTCCAATAAGTGTCCTAAGCTTTCTCCAGGTCAAAAAACACAGCCACGCTTTGACACTTTCTCAGAAATCCATTCATAATATGCGTCGACAAGGACACCAGATGGTCGACGGTAGAGCGATAGCGGCGAAACCCGCACTGAGCGTTCGCTAGAAGTTTCTGAGACTCAAGCCACCATGTCAACCGCCCGTTAATCATGCGCTCCATCACCTTGCAAACGCAACTGGTGAGGGAGATAGGGCGGTAGCTGGAAGGAAGTTGGCGATCGAATTGCGATCCTTCCCAGGCTTAAGTATAGGGACAATGGTGGCTTCGCGCCAAACGGAAGGAAAAAAGCCGTCTTGCCAAATACGGCTATAGACCTGTAAGAGAAAGAGTTTACTGTCGGCTGAAAGGTTCTTTAACATCAGGACATGAATGCCGTCCGGGACAGGAGCGGAGTGCCTAGAGCAATGAAGAGCGTGCTCCAGCTCCCTCATTGTGAAAAGTTCATTATAACATATTAGCAGACCGAAAATTTAAGGTGTCGGAATCCAGCCGGTCTTTGATAGAGCGAAAGCCGTCGGAATAATGGTCTGAACTGGAAACCGCCTCAAAGGCAGCACCAAGAGTGTTAGCGATGGCAGCCGGATCCACTATGGTGGCATTGGAAACCTGAAGGCCAGAAACAGTACAATGCGACACTTTACCTGAGAAGCGACGAAGTTTATCCCAAACAACAGATGAAGGCGTAAAGCGATTAAAAGACTCGACAAAACGCGTCCACGACGCCTTCTTGCTATCCTGAATAATGCGACGAGCCCTGGCGCGCGATTGTTTAAAAGTCACCAAATTATCAAGTGTAGGGTGTCGCCGAAACACCCTAAAGTGCAGTTCTACGGGCACGAACGGGGTCCCGACAATCCTCGTTCCACCACGGAACAGGCGGTCGCCGAGGTTGAGAGGATGAACGGGGAATTGCACGTTCGGCGGCAGAGAAAATCGTAGACGTAAGGTGCTGCACTAGTTGGTTAATGTCGGCGAAGGGCTGATCGTCAAAATGCAGGAGGCTGGAATACAAGCTCTAGTCGGCTTTTCTGAATACCCAGGTAGGTACTCTGGAATGCTGGACGTGGTGAGATAGAAGAGAAACGACGCAGGGGTAATGGTCGCTGGAGTAGGTGTCAGCGACGTTCCACTGCAGACGACGAGCAAGCTGGAGTGAGCAAATGGCTAGGTCCAGGTGAGAGAATGTACCAGAAGAATCAGATATAAAAGTAGGTTCAACGGTATTGAGGATGGAGAGATTGAATTGGTAAAAATGTCGGAAAGAACTGCTCCCCTCGCACAAGCCCTTGGCGAACCCCACAGGGGGTGATGGGCATTAAAATCTCCCAACAGAAGAAATGGTGTTGGGAGAGCGGACAGGAGAGCTCGAATGTCCGCGGGAGCGAGGGGAGACGATGGAGGTGAATAGACAGAGCAAACAGAAAAGAAAAAGCCGGGTAATTGAACAGTTACGGCAACAGCTTGCAAGTCGGACGTAAGAGCGAGAGTTTGAAAATGAACGTCGCTACGCACTAATATGACACCTCCATGGGCAGGAGTACCCTCCTCCGGCTCAAGGTCGTAGCGAACCGGAGTATATCCTCGCAGATCAAAAGGATCATGAGGGCGAAGCTTAGTCTCCTGCAAACACACGACCATAGGCGAATGGGAACGAAATAAAAGTTGCAGTTCCGCCCTATGCGATCGTACACCACGTATATTCCAGGTCAGGATAGCAATTAAGAAAAAGGGATAAACTGTCTATTTAGAAGGGCGGCTTAAAATTACCTTTTGTTTAAACTTTGGGCTGGGGCTTTTGGAATGGAGTTGGTCAGACTCCATAACTTCCTCGAAGGGAGGGCCCACGCGCTCAGAGCCAGAAACCGATTCAAGCGCCGTGAATCGGTTCTGGGTGGCGACGGATGAGGGGTGCCGCTGAGCGCGGCTTGTCCCAGGAGCTTCCTGGGACTGCGACCTCCGAGGAGGAGAAGGTGAACTTTTCTTACCGCGCGCACGCGGAGGGTCCTTCAGAAAATCTTCCCTACGAAGTTTCTGCTTTGGTTTCTTTTCAGCGGCTTGCGACTTCATAGACTTTGGACCAGGTTTATAGGGCTTGGTAACTGTAGCTTTAATGGACGGCCGGATGGTAGTGGCAGTCAATGCAGTCATGGTCCAGGTCTGAGTTTCGGCATCTACTCGTGGTACTGGCGAGGCAACAACAGAACTAAATGTGCCAGATCGCAGGAGTGAAGGTTGGCGCGCATGATAACGCCTCCGGGCTTCAGCGAAGGAGAGTTTTTCCTTTACCCGGATCTCCTGGATCGCCTTCTCGTCCAAGTACCGCGGACAGTCGGCAAACGACGCAGAATGAGACCCTTTACAATTAACGCAGACGGGGGCTGTTGAACAGATACCTTCGTGTGAGGGTTGGCTACATGATGCACAGATGGTAACGGCACTCTTACATGAGACTTGCGTATGCCCAAAACGTTGGCATTTGAAGCAACGCAGAGGTCTAGGAATATAAGGCCTAACAGCAATCCGTTCGTACCCTGCTGAAATGCTCGTGGGCAGATCGACGCCATCAAATATAAAAAACAAGGTACGAGTGGGTACCAATACGCCGTCGCGTTTGGCCTGCACTCGATGAACCGCTGTCACCTTCTGGTCTGCAAAATATTCTACCAGGTCCTCGTCCGATATACCATCAAGTCTATGC
This sequence comes from Deroplatys truncata, assembly GCA_030765065.1. NCBI lineage: Eukaryota > Metazoa > Arthropoda > Insecta > Mantodea > Mantidae > Deroplatys > Deroplatys truncata. Next base: position 517,060,044 of record CM060990.1, read on the forward strand.
GTGGTGACAAAGCCGCGACAGAAATTCAAGGTGCGGTGCTTCTCAACACGGATGGGATAACCATGGAGAAGCGTGGCGCGCAATAAGGTCTTACTCTTTGTTGATTGGACTTACTCTGAACCAACAATGAACCGTTACGTAGGCGAGTGCAGGAATGAACAGGTCCAGCAATTGAGTCAATGCCCTTCTGGATGATAAAAGGGTTCACCTTCTCGAATGATTGTCCTTCCTCTGTACGGGAATCACTAAGTAACAACCAGATGTTGGCGGTGCTACTTCTGTTACATTAACTTTTCAGCGCTTGTTGTTTATAATGGAGAAAGGGTGCTCCATAGCGAAAAAAATCCTCCACCATTGCAACCGTCTCCGACCTCGGGCTCTGACTTCCCGGGCGTTACCCCGGCTTGGGTGAGTGGCCAATCTATACCTATCTCACCCCAAGGTCACACCTCCCAGAACATAGACAGAGGGACCCAATCGCCGTCAGAAGTCAGCAGCTCATGCAATGGCCCCCCCCGCGGGACTGCAGTTGAACAGCGGATACGAACACAAACCCTACATGAAGACCCGGGTGGTGGGGATGATGCCATTACCCACTCACCCAGCTGTGCACCCAGTGCGCGGGTATCCGTCAGGCTGTGTCCACGGAGGATTAAAATAAAAGGTTAAAAGAAACTAAAAGTGTGTGGGCGTTTCGCACTCAAGGTAGGCCGGCGAAGAAGTAAAAGAGATGTGTAAATGAATGGGCGTGGGACGAAATGTGCATAAATAGAAGAAAAGAAAGAAACGATGGCGAGGGGCGACATGGAATGAAATGCACAGAACACACGAGAGCCTACCTTGAGTCCACCGGTCACGAGAACGAACCCACCTCGACCGGACGGGGATGAATGGGTGAAAATGGCTATGAATGGCTCGGGTACCCCGGGTGCGCCTAACCCGTAATCACATAAGGTGAGCCCCTGGGGGAAACAGGGACAAATCTCCTAAAAGATGTAGGATAGGGGTAAAATTTTGCAAAAGAAAAGATTTGTTTGCCTGGTCCCGGTACTCATTTATGAACAGACACAGTTATTAAAAAAGCAGCTTATGGTAGATGAAAATTTCTGAGGATCTTTATTAAAACCTGGAACTACTCCTACTATAAGGAAAAATGAAGACAATTTCCAGATATCAAGTTGTAATTAATTTTGAAGATTTAGAAGCTAGTAACAGTGATGTGTCATAAATTAAAATAAAGAGAGTTTAAGGTTGTTACACCACATCACTAAAATGTATTAAATTTTAAGTATTTTCTAATGAAGTTTGGCGTAACTTTGTGTTTTAGGCAAAAATTTAGGAATCTTATATTTGCAACCTTGTGTTTCTTTTAAATTTCTAGTTTTAAGTATAATTTTATGTCCTGTTTTATTCCAAAGTTTTTGTTTAAATTGCGTAAATCTGTCCATACCTCCATATTCTTTAGTTATTACTTGCAGCAATATTGGTGTTTATTCTTTGCTTCTTATTAGACTTTTAAGTCCAAATTATTAATTAATTTTGAAGATTTAGAAGCTAGTAACAGTGATGTGCCATAATTTAAAATAAAGAGAGTTGAAGGTTGTTACACTACATCACTAAAATGTAATGTGATGTTTCATTTTGTTGATGTTTTCATGTGATGTAATCATTTTAGTGATGTAGTGTAACAACCGTCAACTCTCTTTATTTTAAATTATGACACATCACTGTTACTAGCTTCTAAATCTTCAAAATTAATTAATAATTTGGACTTACAAGTCTAATAAGAAGCAAAGAATAAACACCAATATTGCTGCACGTAATAACTAAAGAATATGGAGGTAAGGACAGATTTACACAATTTCAACGAAAACTTTGGAATAAAACAGGACATAAAATTATACTTAAAACTAGAAATCAAAAAGAAACACAAAGCTGCAAATATAAGATTCCTAAATCTTTGCCTAAAATACAAGGTTATGCCATACTTCGTTAGAAAATACATAAAATTTAATACATTTTAGTGATGTAGTGTAACAACCTTCAAATCTCTTTATTTTAAAATATCAAGTTCTAGTAAGCCAACTGATTCTTCACCATCTTCAACCAAGAGCAAACGTCAAAGAACAGAAATATATGAGGTTAGAAATTGTAAAAGCATAGTTTCTGAGCTATGTGATTGTGTTACTTGCAGTTAGGCTGATAACAAAGGCGATGATAAAAGTAGTGAAAGAGAATTCAGAATAGAAGGTTATGAAAACACCAAGAATTTAGAAGTATAATGTGAACTAGGTATTGAAATCATAAGAAAATAATATTAAGAAACAAGCAATGATGAAGATCAGGATAAGTTGTATGAAAGCTTCTACGAACCTGATACAAGTGAAACAAAAAAGAAGAAGAGACTACTCACAATACATGGAAATGAAGCTACAGCAGAATATTTCATTGTTGCTTGGCAACTCTACTTTTATTTTTCAAGGTATGTGGTTTATGTAGAAATGAAGTCAAAACAATTTCTCATTAGATTAAAGGGGATATGTGTTAAAATAGTGTGTTACTGCGGTAATACTTTCACTTGGAACTCATGAAATTTATCAGGGAAGAAACCAGAAGGAAATGCTTTAATAGTAAGTTCTTTATTATTATATGGTATATTGTTTCAGTAAAGTCCTTCTACATAGTTTCATACCTAAACAAATTAAAAACTCCTACTATTCAATACCTTTTGGTCCATGAAGAACCACCTTCCTCTGTATTACTCCCTAAGGTAATCCCTCTCAAAAAGCAAAAACACAGAAAACAGCTCTTGGAAATTCCACATGTGCAATTGCTACAGCAGCAACCACAAACAAAAAGGAAGTGTGTATCAAACTTGCAGCAGTCAACATTTGTTCATTGCCAAATGACCAATGTCATGTGAGAATGGAAAAGAAATCCTAGATCTTTGCATGTTGCCATGTCCTGTAAAGTTATAAGTGTTCACAGGATAAGTCCTTTAAGTGCCATCTATGGATTCCAAGCATCTTAAGCATTCACTCTCCATGAGAAAGCTCTTGTAACTTATGGCTTCAGTTCATGCTTAAGATTTGACTATGAATCTGGCCCTAGGTACTTACTACAGGCAAAGAGGCTGTGCTGGACTAACAATGAGCAGCAAGAAACTTAGCATATTTCCTAAAAGCTGGAATACAGAGAAACCAAGGGCATAAGGCTGGTGATTTTTTATGTAGCCATATAGCACTATGCTATGACTGTATGCTATGCACTGAGAAGCTCATCAAAGTGCTACCTTTTCAGTCCCTATGATTCAACCTGCTTCTCCTATTTGTAATGTGAGGAGCTACTGAAATTTTAAATTTTGGTGAAATTTTTGTTGAAGACAGCTTCTGGAACATATTGTAAGATTGTATTTTTTCAAATTTTTAGCATGATTATTTTGGTTTTCATAAACCTAGATAAAAGTAATCTAACATTATGACCCTGGGCCTGAACGCCAATCCCACTTGTGTCTTGTATCTGGCTAAGCACAATAAATAAATGAAAAAAAATCTAAAATTATTTTCTAATAGCTAAGAGGGCCTAACATGGGATGCAGATGCTGAGAAAAAGATTAAAACATTTGAAAAATTCAAATTTTGTGCAAAAATGGTTAATGGCTAAACTATAAAGAAGTATATTATTGTTCTTCTAGCAAATACTAGAAATCTCAAACAGAACATGTATATTTTAATAAGGAATGTTTAACTTTGTGACAAACAGCATGGACACTTGTGCAGAAAGAGGTGTAAAAGATACTTTCGAGATAAATGTCTTCAAAGTTCTATATAGCACATTTTTTGTAAATTGTAATATTTACTGGCCCTTCTTTTGGTAATATGAATCAGGGAAACATTTATAATAAATATACAAAATTCAAAGCCATTAGGTCTAAGAACCCGTGAAAAGTCTGTCTGTTATCATTGTTACACGCAGAAAACTTTAATCCATGAATGAAATTTGGTTTAATAGCTGCACTTAAATCTTTAAACTTAAATTATTTGTAAACCATTCTAACCCACTAAACTTTTCTTGGTTCATTGACACAACCCTTCTGGCTCCTCAAAACAGCCTCTTCTCTCATTCTAGCAAATTTCATTCCCTCTTGATAAGTTTTATATTGCTCTGATGGCCACTACTGTTTCTGCAACAGTCTCTTCCTGTCAGCTACTGAAGATAATCTGATGCCCTATTCCCCAATAGGTATTCCTGCTGCCACTACTACTATTTTTTTTAGAATTTCATTCCACCCTATGTTTTGTTTACTGACAGGACCTGCAACAGCGCTATGTACACATCTCTTAGAAACAGAAGCATTTTGCTAATTTATTCCCTATCATTCTATGGAGGCCCTCAGGATTTTGTGTTCTTTTCAGACACCTCTCCAACAAGGAAGCTGAGGCTAGCTTCTGATAAACATGAATGGTATAGGTGAAAACTTTAGGGAAGACAAGTATAGGCATAATGGTTTTATGAGAGCCAAGATTGGTGCTAGTGGTTTTTGCTCTGTTGAAGAACCAGTATTCATGGCCAAGAGGAATGTTTTTCACCAGTTGAGCAACCATTGCAAGGTTAGCCAACATGCAGCCTTTATAGTTTGAGTATCCTGGTTATTGCTCCTAATGACATTTGCATAGCATGGAGTAAGCCTTTTTAGGTTACTTCACTCAATCTGCCTGACATTTGCCATCTAATGTAGTACCACGTATCCTAAACTCATTCACCACTTGATGAACATGATTTTTTTAAGCTTCGGACAATGCATCTTGGTTCAGGTTGGGCAATTCAACCACACCAAATCAGTTCGACTCTAAGCTGGTGCTCTAATTGCTGCATAGCTCTAATGGTGCCCCAAAGTGGCAGAACAGTTCTTCCATGAGGCAGTTTGCAATTGTCTTGGCTTCCTGGTTAGCAATGGATTACACCTCCGGCCACCTGGCAAAGTAATACATGACCACCGAAAGATCTTGTTACCCCTCTTGAACATACGAATCAGTCCAGTTATGCCAATGGCAATGCATTTGAAGGGTGCTACAGCTAGTGTAAAATGTTGTGACAGTCCCCCAATCCTGAAGCATAGATGCACAATAGCACTGACCAGCCCACTTGCATAATAAGAGAGGAGGGAGTCGGCGACTGCCTCCAAGTTCTGATATACTTCTGGTCCCTTGCTCTCCCACTACTTTCACCACTTCTCATTTTTCCTCTCTTGCGCATATGGAGTGTCATGATGTTTTACACGAGCTGTACCACGTTAAACTGCTGCAAGTAGCCCCAGTTGCTAGTCTGTGGGCCGCAACTCGCCACACACATATGATATTGGTGGCACCACCTCTTCTCAGCATCTGCCCATAGCCTTAACCAGTAGTACCTTTGTCTGAGCTTGTTGATCATTCAGCTGGGTCCAAGATGTCTCCCCAAAGTCCCTGCATGTACTTCCTCCAGGACTTCTATCACCTTGATTTGAAGAAGGATCAACTGCTCTCTATGGATCTGCCTGTTAGGATGACTCCCAAACTTTAAAAAACACCTTTCTTGGTTGAGCCCAGCAGAACTTACACACTACTCCTGCGTGCGATGTCTTCCCAGCTCAGCCTAGTTCATGCCTCCACTTCTCTTAGGAGTAGCCCCAAGACAACATCTGCCAGTTGCTCCCTCCTCAGGCCTGTGCTATCCCATCCATCTGCAGGCACTGTCAAAATCACGTGGACAGCTCCTCCTCCACCTTAGTGGTGGCAGCACTCCACAGAGGGCCTTCTTGACATGGCATCTGCATTGGAGTGGCTCCTTCCTCTCCAATGTGAAGTTGTACTCTTAGAGCCTTTGGACCCAATGAGCTGTCCGGCCATCTAGGTTCTTAAAGCTTAATAGCCAGGTGAGGGCAGAGTGATCGGTCCTCAGATGAAATGACTGACCATACAGGTACTTATGGAAATGTTCCAGTGCCTTCACTACTGCTAAGAGCTCCCACCGGATAACACAGTAATTCTTTTCTGCCTTGGAGATTGTCTTGCTGTAGTATGATATTACCCACTCCTGCCCATTCTGGAACCGGGATAGTACACCTACAATACCACTGTTGCCGATGTCAGTGTCGATAAAGTTGCTGCCCAGTTGTGGGAAATCTAAAAGAGGCGCAATGCACAGTGCTGACTTAAGCACCAGGAACGTGTTTTAGATCTCTTCTGTCCACATGTAAGGTCGGTGATCTTCTGACAGATGAATGAGAGGCTTCACAATGTTGGAGAAGCCTCTGACCAACCGCAGTAGTAGCTGCATAGGCCCTGAAAACTGCACAACTTGGTTTATCTTTCAGGCACAGCAAATTTCTCACAGCCCCAGCCTTCTCCGGGTTCATGGCCACCTCAGTTGGCGAGACTATATGGACCATGTAGTTAACCTCCTTGCAGAAGAGTAGTACTTCTTCACGTTCAACATCGGATTAGCCGCTTGCAGTCTCTGTAATCTTTAGTCAGGTTCTCGAGATGGTCTTCAAAGGTGTTTCCAATGACAATGTCATCTAGGTATAGGAGGCAGGCATCTTAAATCAATCCCCTCATCACTGATGCCATCAAATGCTGGAATGTGGCTGGTAAGTTCCGAGGACATGACCGTAAACAGTCAAAGCCCTTGGTCTGTTGAGAATGCACTCTTCTCTTTCTCTGGGATCTAGAGCCACATGCCAGTATCCCAATTTTAGGTCAAAGGCCGAGAACCACTAGGCACTAGCAAGGGTATCCAGGGTAAGGGAAAACAGTTCTTTTGGGTGACAGCACTTGGTTTCCTATAGTCCAAGCAGAAGCGTACCTCGCCATTCTTTTTCTACACTAGGACTACAGGGGAGCACCAAAGGCTGACGGACTCTTTAATAATTCCCCTGGATCTCATGTCGTCCAGCATGTCCCGCACCACTGCTTCCTTAGGCAGAGCATCTTGGAGTTTGCCGGATAGGTAGGGCATCTCCGGTGTCGGTGTGGCGGTGTACTCAGTCAGTACGGTTGTAATCACTGTTCCCTTGGCCGAAGACAAATTGGTATTGTCTAAATAAATGCTAGACCCTGTCCAGTTGTGCCGCAGTCAGATGGTAGGCCACCCTCTTCAGTAAGTTTTCCAGCCAGGACCCCAGATCTTGTGAAGCTGCTAGGTCCTCGGATCCATTGTACAGCAATAAACTTGCAGCTGGCTCGCACTTCCCCAACTTTGTTCTGGCCTGTATGTCCTGATCAGTGTCCAATGGATTCAGCAGTCTCATAGGCCTTCCTTCCGGCAAGTCAACAATGCCCTGGCTACACATAATCCATTGGATGGCGTCTTACGGTCCAAAACCAGATTTCTAGACCCCTGAACTTCATATGCACCTTTGCAACCACTTTGCTTCTTGCAAGTATAACCACATCCTCCATCAGGATCACCCAGCAGATTCCTGGATGTCCGTTGGGGCTTCGGAGGGTCACCTATTCTGGGCCGAGTCACAAGATCCTCCTGCCGACATTGACCGTCACCTCATGGATCCTGAGGACAACCACTCACAGTATCACACCATCAGCCACCCCCGCGACGAACACACACAGTCTTACAATGCTCCACCCCAAGGTCAACTCCAGTAGGACTTCCTTCTCCACAGGAAAGGTATCACCTGATGCCGTCACTAGCTGGTAGGACCGATTTGGTTTCCTTGACGGCAAGCCCTTCGCAACTTTGGGTCTGATTATGGTCACAGCTGCACCTGTGTCCACTAGTATTCGGCACAGCTTCCCTTGTATTCAGTCATCTGTGATGAAGCTGTCATTCATACTTCTGGCCAAGGCATGCAGTGTCACTCAAGGGGGTGGCAATGAGAGCCCTGACGTGCCCCTCACCATGCTGGTACTTTGTTTTTCGCCTGCTCTTTGGCTTGGTGTGGACAATCCTTCACTAGTTGTCCTGGCTGGCCACACTCCTAACACTCACCACAATGTTGACATCGCTGAGTTGATTCTGTGTCCCTGTCATATTGAATACTTCTGGTCTTCGAGGTGGAGGCAGCTGTTACCTTGGCTGCCTCCATCCCTCAATGCAGCCGTTAGCATCTTGTGGATGGTCTTGTAGTCGCCAAGCATCAGATGCTGTCATATCTCAGCGTCACACACCCTGTTGATAAAGGAGTAGGCAGCTTCCTGGGGCAAGTAACTGGGCAAGAGATTCACCAGCTGTTCGGTTGCCAAGGCTAACTCCTGCAGCATCTCCCCTGGCTGTTGTAACCTTTACTTGAGCTATGATAGGATGCAGCGAAACGATGGTTCCCAAATCGGTTTTCCAGGGCCTCCCAGATATCTCCAGACTCACCATCAGAATGCATTCAAAACTTCTGCCGCTTGTCCCTAGAGGATGGCTATCAGCTGCGCGGCTTCCTCATCTCGGACCGTAGATTGTAGGTGGTGAATTGTCAGTGCAAGACTTCAAAAGTTGACGTTTCATGGTATTTATTTGGCTTGATGCACGCAGATGTGCGGCATCATGGCATCTAAGACTTCAAGTCCTTAAGCCTCCTGCCAAGCATTTCTTTCACCATGGCTCCAGTTCTAGGGCATTAACGCTTTAACCAAGGTCCTTCTCCTTTCCACTGAACTCTTCCATGTCTTTCTTCACGCCGGCCAGTTATTCGTCAATTTTGGTCAATAGCTCCGCCTTCATCTTGGACATTTCTGTCTGCGTCTTCATTCTGGATTCCATTTTCGCCTACATCTTTTCTATTCCGGAATTAATGTTCGCCTAATTCTTCTCAATTGTGGAATTCACTGTCATTATTTCACTTCCCATCTTGTTCATTCTGGAATTCATGTTCATTTCATTCTCCATCTTCTCCATACCGGATTCTGTTTTTGTCTCCATCTTTTTTAACAATATTTTAAGCATTTCCTCCATCTTGACTTTTATATCCCAATTCTAATATTTACGTAACAAATGAGAACACCAATTGGTGCTAAACACATACTCAGAGTAGCACAAACTTTACACTTGAGGCACTTTTGACATACTCAGAATAGAACATAACTGATCCATCGAATCCTATCACAACTGAACTGCACTTGGCACTATCCAAGCTCTTTGACTTCTTGGCTGCACTTAACTTCTAAGCTCAACTAAACTCATGGGCAAGAGAAAGCCCTTATATAAGCCCTGCATACAAAGCGGAATGTTCTAGTATGAGAAGCTGCTAGAACTTCCAAAAGGAACCCTCTGGAGCGGGTAAGCGGCACATAACGGGCTAGTCTGCATGGGGACCAGCGACACCCAATGGCTGGGATGCATTAACTTGCAGCTCACCAGTAACTTCGCGTGTGCGGTCACAATATGAAACATGGTAAAACTTGCATGGTCACATAAGCAAAATGAAAATCACTCATATTTACACTGAACAGTTTATAATGGATACTAATTCCTGTTCTGAGATGGTTCATTGTGTTTAAGGGCGCTCAACTGCTAGGTCATTAGTGCCCTAACACCTCTTCTGCCATATCAACTGGGCATATGTGCTTAATGCATAAGCCGTCTTGAACTTCCAATCCTTGTTTCTTCGACACAAAAAGCAGAGAACTCTCTTTGCAATATTTCCAACTGCACTGCAAGTTACTTTTCCTCACAGCTCTACGAGGAAAGCTCTCTTACTCACTTCATCTTAGCCTTGATTGCAGTTGTAAATAACATATGTAAAGCAATTAATATACTTATGTAGACCCACAGAATTTTCGGCTTGTCTTTTCATATCTACAGCACACAGCCCTTGAGCTAGCTCCTTCAGAATAGCTTTTAGTTTGCTGCTTTGTTCACTCATAATTGATTTCACAGAATAAAATATAAGTATCAATCAGGATGAAGAGAATTGCCAATGGCCATTCCTTGTCGGTCTAGTTGGCTCAGTTGGGTAGGCGCCTGCCATCTGATCCCAAGAGTGTGGGTTCAAATCTGGCACAAACCGATAGTTTTTAACTGTGCTTAAAAGCAACAGCCCCATGTCAGTAGATTTACTAAAATGTAAAAGCACTCCTGCAGGATAAAAATCTGGCACACCGGTGGCACTGATATGTTGCTAGCAATTGACAGCATTATTAACAAATAAAATAATATTAATGGCCATTCCTCGATGACAAAGACTGTGTTATTGTGTACAGTCATGGAAAAAAATGATTGAGTGCATTCTGAGAGCAGAGTATTTCTAAGTCCCACTTCGTATTGCAGCGCGGTTTACACAAGTGAATATTCTCAGCATGCAGCTAGACTTTATTAACAGTCTCTGTGGCATATGTTATTGTCCGTAAAATACAGAAATAGGCTGTGTCTTGATTCACACCTTGCATTTGTATTTTTTTCTGATAAAGAAAAAGGGCAGTGTGGCAAACTGGTCCTATCCCCCTATTCTTTGTTAGCCAATGTATCGAAAGAATGCAAAAGTATTTCTGTCTGATGCTATGCCCATTTGTATTTATACAAATAGGAGGGGCAACCAAAAATCATTCCACAGAAACAACCAATGAACTGAATCATAAGCCATCGAGTACCCTGAATAGAAAATAAATCATGTTAAAAACCATGGCTGCTGTTATAGCGCCTCATATTAACTGGATGTGGAACAGAGCATTCTAAGCCCAACCATATATAGATCAGAGGTAACACACGTGCTTTGGGAACTGGCAAACCTAGGTCCAAATCTGGTGGTGACATATACCTTGTTCCCCTTTATTTTCTTTCTTCTATCTTTCATATCTACTTCATATATTTAAATTAAGCTAATATAGATTTTCCACAATATATGTTATAAACTGAGCATCAGATATATGCAGATATATCTACACCATAGCCAACACTTCCAACTTTGTGATAAGATTGATTCTTTTATCATTTTGTTTCTTTTCTTTCTGTGTTGGTCACACATTTGTGTTTAGTTCATTCATCACCGAAAGAAGTTGTCAATCGCTACTAGTACCCTATAACAGCGCATTCATTCATACTTTGGCAATGGCAGTGGCCATTGATAAATGTGCTGCTGTTCTCATCCTGGTTTCAAAGTGCTATATAGCTACCAGAGCAGGTAGCGTTTGTGGTGTTCTGCAGTCCACTGTCATGAGGTGGGTGAAATTGTATCGTGAAAATGGGCAGGTTACTGCAAGGAAGAGTACAGGTCGCTTGCTCATGTGTATCTACAGAGAATGAAGACAGGTCTCTCTTGGCAGAGGTCGAAAGACATGCATTTCTCAGGCTGCTGAACGCAAGGCTTTGTCTTTATTCCTGGGTAGTGCAAGGACAGTTATTAGCCTTGTAAAGATGCCAGAATTCGGCATAGATGTACAGCAATTAAGGAAGAGCTATCCGATTCCTACAAAATTGACAGGTTGGCATTTGCTATACAGTATGAGAACTTAGATTGGAGGGAAGTAATTTTCTTAGATGAACTTACGTTCTATACTGCAAGTGCCAGTTCTACTGTGTGTGTTTACAGGCCCAATGGGACTCCCTATGATACACTATCTGGCTACTCGTGCAAGCAATGGTTGAACAAGCATTACTGCTTGGGAGGGGGCATGTATACTGGAAGCTGTTCATGTAAAGCTGAATGGGAAAACCCATTCTGAACTTCTAGCACATGTTCTGCTTTCGTCTGCCTGAGAGAGTTATTCTAAAGATATTAGTACATTCCAAAAGGATAACCATTCGATCTACAGGTTGGCCAAGGCTCAAAAGTACTTTTCGAAGCACACGGATATCTTAGAACAGATAGTGTGGCCTCCGAAGTAATCAGATTTTAACCCAATAGAATATGTTTGAGCAAAAGTAAAGCAGAGGCTTTCTCAAGGTTCCAGACTGACTAATGCTGCATAACTCTGGTGTGCAATGACAGACACTCGGGAACCACTAGCAGAAGACAGCAATTATTTTAAAATGCTCGTGGATTCCATACCCTGAAGATTGAGGACAGTGACAGAAAATAATGGGAACCACACTAAATATTAGAGTTTGTATTCTTTTTCTCTTGTTTTATTAGCTTTTTGGGCTCAACTTTACAACATGTGATGCAAGATTTTTTTCTATGTCCAACGTCTGTGGCATATTTTTTCGAAGTACAGCTTCACATTCTTTTGTGTAATATGTATTTAGCATTATTTATTTGGATGACTTATTGTTGGAAAACATTTTATTAACATATAAGTCTTATAATTATTTATTTATTGCGCATGTAGCCATATAGAAGAATGCAGGGCAGCCAAATTCTCCATCTTGCATCACTCAAAGTAACGAAGCCAACATTCTTTTTTGTCGCTAAGTTACACTAACTATATAATTATATGCATTGTCCTTAAATTATGCTGACTAGCTATGTACACTAAACACTAACCTGTTAACTTAACTATGCCTAGCCTAAACTTTGACTAAACCTAATCACTATACTACAGGTTACACCTGCCTAATGTCTTCCGCAGTTCTGGAAAGGGTCTGCTGAATGGTTGTTGTCAGGATGCCACAAATACTGACAAATGTGAGCATCTAGGTGCTCTCTGTATTATTGAGGTAAACTGATAGATCCGTTTTATTATCAGATGCGCCATTTCTGTAAGTTTTATTATTTGCAAGACTATCTCCAAGAACATACAAACTTTGCTTCTCACACTACAATAAATTCTACTTCACTGCATGACCCTGATTGTAAAGCAATAAAACCCGAGAGAAAGCATGGTCAGGACTTTCCAAAAGTGACCGGTTCTAATTGCTTCCAGATTGCTGTGCACATGTATGGGGATTTTTTCGGAGGATGGCTTACAGTTGTTACAAATGAAGCACATGTTGGCTGCTATGCGAGAAGCAATGAAAATAATAGCCATTGGTTGTTTCAGTCTGCTTGCACATGCACAATGGAGAACCTTTGGAGATAGAAAATTTTCTCGCACATCTTGCATCACATGTTGGAAAGTATCTCCGCTTTTTGTTACATTTAAAAGTGACCAGAGATTAGGTCGCTATGTTTCTCTTTGTATTCTAGTTTGTGAGAACAGCAGATAGGGTGAACCATTTAAGTTGAGACTGTACAATATCTCCAAAACTAAGCGTTGCAGAAAGAAATGCCTTAAATAAAAGTTGCTTGATACTATGGGGGAAAGTAAATGCCATTAGTCGTGTTTTATTTGGAGGACGCTGTGATGGTCATTTTAGGGTCAATTTAATTTGATCCTAATTGTAGGATCCCATTTAAAAAAAATTAAACTGACTGTAAAATGACTATCATAACGTCCTCCAACCAAAACACAACTAATGGTATTTACTTTCCGAATTAATATCAAGCAACTTTTATTAAAGACATTTCTTTCTACAACGCTTAGTTTTGGAGATAATGTACAGTCTTAACTTAAATGGCCCACCCTGTATATTTCACATATCACTGAGTGAAGCTTGTATTACAGAATGTAAACTATATTTATATAAGAGGTGCTAATATGAAAAAAAAAAAAAAAAGCCTGTAAGGGTCGATGTATTCGACCCTACTTCCCCAGTAGCACACCAAGCTTTAAATGCAGAATATTGGCACTGAGCAATTTCTGCCCAGAGGAATCCTTACTCTGTTTATACAGACTAATGGACAGTTCAAGGTTTGGTTTAGTTTCCGAGTATTTACTGTGCAAGTTAGCGAAAAACAGTTCTTTTAATTGTTTCCTGGTTGTAATTTTATATTAGAACATAATACACATCTTACCTCGCTATGTACAAGGCTAATTTGTAGCATAGCACACATGCACGTGTGAACCAAGTTCTGTTAACTTCGTGCACTTCCGTGAGGCCAAAGCGACATGTAAGGTTACAGGGCTCAATCATTTTTTCCATGACTAAATATTAAATGCGTCCATTCCTGCTTTAGTGGAACTGTAAAGTAATATTAAGTCTGGCTTATCATCAGTCACTTTTAATATCACAATGCGGTATTGAAAGCACCATAACAATTTTTCCTCCCTTGGAGACATAGTAGATCAAAGGACTTTCTTTACTGAAGGCAAATCTGCCTGTTTTTGGTTGAACATTCCTAAAAAAAGGTTGAACAGTGTCAATTAGCAATGTGTCTACTATAGTTACTCCTTAACCATTCAGCTGGTAGAAGTGTAATTGTGAATCTTCTGTACAATGTGATATTTCATTCCGATAGTCCAAAACAAAAATGTGAATCAACATTTTTATAATTTCAGAACCACTGCTGTAGTCTATTTGCTTAGACAGAGCCTTTCCTGCATATGGATCTGCAGCAAAAGAGCGCTTTGCTCTGGACTCACACAACAGGTTCACTTACTTATATACTATTATTTCCCTACTTTGACTGGAATGTATACCCTTAGAGTGCAACTGCCATGGAATGTTATTAGTTCATCAACAGTGACAGACTCGCTAAGATTGTAAATCAAACGGCAACTTTCTCATCATGTTCCAAACATTTCTGATAGGAGCAAATTTGTCAGTCTCTCTTTTAAATTTACATGTAATTGCATTGTACATATTTCAGTAACAATCTCAATTGTCTTCTGAAAGTGTAGCTCTATATAGAGGGAAGTTTTCTTCAGTGAATAATTCATGAACAGTGTCTCCATTTTGGTGATACGCTCCACAGTTTAGAAGAATTCCGTTATCACCTTAAATTTCCTGCTTTACAAAATCTTTTGCATTTTGAATAAATTCATCGTGACTTGACTGTTTGCATTTTTCCAGTTTACGAATATTAAAACCACATTTAGGCCATCATCTAAGTACATACAAAATGCTTCCATTGGAGTTTCAGGCTTCTGCTAGGCTTTTATAAGTATCTTTTAAGATACCAGAAATCACAATTTTGCATTAAACTATCTAAGTTTACTTAAACCTTGTGATGCTGGCAGCAGAATGATTTCTTTGATCCACAGGTTCACCTTCCCATACCATACCTGATGGGACCATTAATATCCCCAATGGATTAATAAATTTTGGCCTCCAGGTGGAGATGTCTTAAGTATGGGCTGAATATCTAGCAAATGATGCATATATTTATTCCCATATATAATAGAAAGAGAGGGAGCAACACAGAGCAGTTTTTTTCATCATTGTAGCTCAAAAGGTGAAGAGGAAACACTGCTGTCATAAAAGATCATTACCTTGTTTCTCCTCTTCATACAGCTTATCAACTTTTACTCTATCTTGTCTTGTGGAATCCTGAATAACATCTTCAGTTTAACTGCTGCAACACTTCTAAATCACGCCTTCCATTACATCAAAGTTCCCACACTCCTTTATAAGCCCTTCTCACGTCAAACTCATGTAGTATGTTTTAGTCGCATTTTCTGCAAAGGAATAAAAGTTACCTTCTAACTGCAAAAGTTACTGACTGCTCTATGACAACGAATCCAATATATATGTTTACTTGTAACAATCACTGCAACTGAACAATGAATTGCTGCAAAAATCTGATTTTTTTCGACAATGTGTACAACACAACATTAAATTATAAAACATTAAACAAATTTTCCAATACTAAGCAAGATATAAATAAAGATGTTTGGGGTTCTTTGCAAACTCCTCCCCCACCCTTCATTGGTATGCAACTGTTAAAATGTTCATCACATGCCCTGTGGCACATCCCATAAATGTTTAGAGCAGATACCATTTTAATATCCACTGCAGTGTCACTTGCCAATGGATGTAAAAGCCTGCACTATTCCACTTTTCATATCCAATGCAGATCAATTCTACTAGAGGAATAATTTGTTCCAGTGACATGATCACATGCCTTACAGGTCAGTGTCAGCTTACAAGCAAAACCACTGCATTCACTAGCAGTAACCTCTCCTCTGTTCTGATTAGACATGAGGCAAGATATACTTCACATTATAAAATTGAATTTAAACCATCAATGCTCACTAGAACATGCTGAGGTGCAGGATTATAGCACCTTCTTGAATCACAGTGTTCTAGATCCTTCAATCCTTTTAGTTCATGCTATTTACCTGATAGACCTAGCAGTAGCTGCTTCTTGTGATGGTCCAGAAATCTCAGACAATGTTTGTGGACTAGTATTGTCCCATTTAACTTCAGCACGTAAACTAGTAAGTTCTCCCTTTCTAGGTTTACTAATATTTCTGTAGAGCAACAGTAATTCAGTTTCTAGCCATAATGTAAGCTAGCTGGATAACCTATGCATTAAACACTAATTACTACCTAAAAATATATCCAAAATATACGAGGGTCGGCTGATAAGTCCCGGGTCTCTCAATGAAAACAACATTTAAAAAAACTTTTTTTTTTATTTCTCAACATAATCTCCAGAAAGGTTAATACATTTGTCATATGGTGTTCTAATTTAATTAAAACATCTCTGTAGTGTGATTTATCAAGGTCTTCAAAATAGCTGTTTACCGCATCAACGGCCTCCTCGTTGCTGTGAAATTTTCATCCTCCAAGAAATGTTTTGAGATTAGGTAACAGGTGGTAGTCACTGGGTGCTAGATCTGGCGAATAGGATGGACGTTCAAACAATTCAAACTTTAATTCGCAAATTTTCCTCATTGCAATGACTGAACGATGGGCCGGAGCATAGTCTAATGAAACAAGATTTTTTTTTTTTTTTTTGGCCAAATGAGGTCTTTGTCTTTTCACCCCATCACTCAAATGTTACAGTAAGCTTGCGTAGTAGTCACCAGTGATACATTTCCCCTTTTCCAAGTAATCAATAAAAATAATTCCCTGTGCATCCCAGAAAACACTTGCCATAACCTTGTTAGCTGATAAAATTAACTTTGCCTTTTTTGGAGTTGGTTTACCTGGCGCAATCCACTGTTTTGACTGATTTGCTTTCTGGAGTGTAGTGATTCATCCATGGTAATAAGCCCTCTCAAAAATTCATTGGGATTTTTATGGTAGAGCTCCACATTCTTAACAGAAAGTTTTTCTATACAACTTTTGATCAGGTGTCAACAAACGCGGCACCCACCTTGCACAGACCTTGTGAAAGCCCAAAACATTACTTAAAATATTACCTGCACATTCTTTTGTACGTATACAGCCTCTGCTATCTCAAACAGCTTTAATCTGTGGTCTTCCAGTAACAAATGATTAATTTTTTCAATCGTCTCTGGAGTTGTGACTTCCACAGGGCGTCCAGAGCGAGGCTCATCACTAGTGCTCGTATGTCCCATTTTAAACTCTGCAACCCACCTTTTAATCAATTGAATATGAAGGGGCAGAGTTCCAATGTACTGTCCATTTCCTCCTTCATTTCTTTAAGCGTTAAGCCTTTCAAATGGAAGTATTTAATCACTGCTCGTTTTTCAAATCCTCCATTTTCGTGAAAACTCTAAAGTTGTCTTGTTTAAAATGCTGTCATTCAAAAACTAAACAAGCTATTGACCTGTAACTATGGATACAGGCTAGTCTACAGTAAAACTATACGATGCTACCATCTAACTGGCCTAGTGGCGCCATCTCTGTGTGAGGCCTGGGACTTATCAGCCGATCCTCGTATATTCAATGCACACTGTACTTAAGGTGAAGTAATTAAGACTAAGGAAAATATACTTAAGTAAATACACTCCCACTGAACTTCCACAAAAAGTGAATGAAAAACAAGCATTAAACAATGCATGTAAAACATATGTTCACAGTGATATGCAGTGCCATTTGTGGAGGAAGTATTCAAGTACAAGAAAATGATAGGCTTTATCAATCATAACACTCTTTATTTCAAATTTAGATAAAAATCAGGACAATATGTATGGAATGCCCATGCCACACCCCCACAGAATTTAATGCCTGAATAGATTGCAGCTTCTATTTGAAATGCCTTAAATATGTCTTAGAATTAAGATACTGATCTGAAACTTTCACATGACAATTCCTCATGAAACAGTAAATTTTTGGTTGGGGAAAAGGAAACAAACACAAAGAAAAGAAAAAAAAGAGGACCAAATTGACCTAATTTCTGTAGCGCTTCGCCTTGCCAATAACTCTCCAAAAAGAAATAAAAAATCATGATCTTTAAGAAAGGATATAAACTAAGAAAGACAGAAAATTGGTATTGGTAAGGAATGGAGTTGGAAGTCGTGAAAATTGACTATCTAGGAGGGGATTGTGCAGGGGATTGGGGAGGACAGATGAAAAATGTACTAGCAAAGGGGAAACAAGCAATACAGGTAATCAGAGCATGTGTGAACAAAATACCAGAAATGCAAATTACGTGGCTAGAAAGGATATATAGCACAATGGTGGAAGCAAGGATGTTATACATAGCAGAGTTATGTGGGCTGGAAAAAGGATGGGAAAATGTAGATGCTATACACAGAAATTTTTGCAAAATAACCCTGGGATTATCAAGAAGTTCACTGAATCAAGTAGCACAAGCAGAATTAGGGAGGGTGGGAGCAAAACGTAAAACGGTAGAAAGGGCAATCAAATACTGGTTCAGAATACAATTACTAGAGGAAAATGCTTGGTTGTAGAGGTGAAAATTGGGAAAAAGACACTTGGATGCACAAGAAAGACAACATTGGAAAAAATAGGAATGGGAGAAACATGGGCACAAAGAAACAACAAAAGTAAGAGTTTCTGGAAAGAAATTAGAACAAAAGTGGAGGATATTGAAAAACAAGAAATTATAAGTAGTTTCAAGGAAAGAAGGTCATTAATAGTTTATAGTTTTTTTAAAATCTAATGGGGAAAAGAAAGATACATGGAAGTATGCCACAAAGAGGCCAGAATGGGGTATGCATGGGTGAGAACAAGTAACAAATATAAGTGGTCTAACAGGGAGAAGGGGGAGGGAGGTGTACTAAATGTAATGGATTTCATGACAATTGGCATTATATTCTGGAATGCTATGATATGGATAAAAGAAGAGATAATTTAATACTCTAGAGAAATGAATAAATTTACCAATAAAGCTAAAAGTTATGAAGATTTTTTAATAGAAGATCAAATGAATATATGAGAAAACAGGAAAACATTCATGGAAAAATAAGATTAAAATGGTTAAAAGAAATGTGAAGCAAACTGGAGAAAATACGGATAAAGGGTAAAGACAAAAAAGTAAATTGTGGATACATTATACTTCCCCATTGCATATACAGCAGAATGTTAAATATAAGGGGGGAAGAGAAATAATAAGCAACTCCTTTGTATAAATTCTATATGAAGTTTAAAGCAGACAATAAATCATTCATTCAATAACTCTCCAATGGTTCAAAACTGGGATTTTGTTTGGGCTGCAGGATGCAGGCTGAAGTATTGTGTTTTTCAGAAATTGAAATGGTTTAGAGCCAAATTGATATTCAAGGTTGTTTCCCAGCATTGAATTTTTGAGTGGTTGGTTTTGAACTCAAAGAGTATGCTTTATATTTTGAAAACATGTCACATTTAATTTTTATAAAATAACATTTTTCTTTGGAACAGAAAATGTTTTAATACCTCTTGTTATACACACAAGCTGCAAGCTGTATGAGTGCTGCTTTCTTCTGGATTAGGAAAATAACATTAGAAGTCTTTCACTAATGATGAAGTCCATCAAACTTATTGATTACAGAAATCATGCATAATCTACCCACTAAGCCTCAGAGACTTTGTATTCTGCCAGGAGTTCAATATTTTGTTCAAGGAAGAAACACTTTAAGAACCTAAGTACCTATATGAGTGGCACAAACATTTTCAGTGGGACAGAAGTTGTGAAAAACAGGAACCACCACTAACCGCATTACTGCAAAAAACATCCATGCTGTTTGTGAGCTTATAAGTAGTTGGGCACATTACAATCTCTGCAGCTGCATCAGCAGTGGGAATCAGATACAGGAGTGATCAGGTTCACCCATAACGAATCTGACCTCCAGAATGCTTCTGCCAGGTGAGTTCATCTTTCACTTGGGAACAAAAACATATTTCCCTGGAAGGCTATCAATGGCTCATTACTTGCTGCCAGGAGAGAGGGAATTAATGCGCTGAAATTTGGGTTGTGCACACATGCACGCACATGAGTCTAAGCATGCAAGCAAGGAATGGCAAAAAATATGAAACTACCAGTAAAGGTCACCTGACAGATCGAATGGTGCTCGTAACTCCTTCTTGAGACTCAAAGGGCATTTTGGTGGTAGACTTTCTTCATTAAAGAAGAATAAATGCTGCCTACTACTGCAGGCTTGTGCTTGAGACAAAAGCTGCTTATTGTAGCAAACAACTATGAGAGACCACATATGGCTACATTGAAGTCTAAAAAGCTGGAAGGAATTCACTGGACAACTCTGGAACACCCTCCTTATGCTCCAGATTTCCAGATTTATTTCTCTGTGACTATCATTTGTCTGAACAGCTTAAAGAGACACTGTGGGGACAGTGATCTGATAACACGGGAGTAGAAATGTTTGTGCAACTGGTTGCAGACACTCCCCTCTTCTTCAAGGAAGGAATAAAAAAAGCTGCCAATCCACTGGGATGATGATGATGATGATGATGATGATGATGATATGCGGTTTAAGGGCGCTAAACTGCTATGGTCATCAGCGCCCTTACAGTGTATAAAAGATAAGGTCAAAATATAAAACAGGTAAAAGAACCGCATATTTAAAAACGGGACCCAAACCCGCGATGATCAAAAAGCTAAAACTAACAATATAACAATAACAAATAAAACAATAACAATAATAACAATAACAACAATAACAATAAAAACAATAATAACAATAACAATAATAAGAACAAGACAAAGATCTGAAAAACAACACACTAAAAGCATAGGCAGTAAAGGATTAAAACGTGTCAGGAACTGTAGAATGCGAGGGACATGAGCGCCATATGTCCACTGGGGATAAGAGTTCCCATAAAAAACCGACAGGATAAAAGTACGAAGCTAACAGACGCCCAACGCATTAAATGCGCAGATTAAAATCACTGTCATGAATAAAACGTAAAACACATTCCACAGCATGCGTGTCGTCTGCCAAAACGTTGGCTAGGCCAATAGGCAGACCCACACGAGCACGCAATGCAGCTAAAACCTGACACTCTGTTAAAATGTGACGCACCGTTAAGGGCACGTCACACTGCCCACAGAGTGGCGCGGGGTCACCACTCAGCAAATACTTATGACTAAAAATGCAATGTCCGATACGAAGGCGTGTTAAAATTACCTCTTCCCGACGAGAAGCACGAGAAGAGGTAGCCCAGACTAACGGGAGAGGCTTAACCTCCCGCAACTTGTTCCCCCGGAGGGCCGTCCACTCATCGCTCCAAAGCGAGAGGATGCGGCGACGTAAAACAATAAACAAATCTGACGAGGGAACAACAGAGGTAAAACGTCTGGGTGATAAAATCGCCGACTTGGCAGCGACATCGGCAGACTCATTACCTGACATGCCCACATGACCTGGAATCCACAAGAAGGAGACGCTGATGCCAGAGACATCAAGCGAGTGGAGCAGGTCATGAATGCGCTGTACGAGCGGGTGGTAACTGTACAGCGAGCTAATACTTTGAAGAGCACTCAGGGAGTCGGAACAAATAAAACAGTGCCGTAAGTCGTGCCGCTGAATATATAAAAGAGACTGATAAATGCTAAAAAGTTCGGCGGTAAAAATCGAACATTGCTCTGGTAAACGAAAGGTAAAACTATTTCCACCACAAAAAAAGGCACATCCTACTCCTGCATCAGTCTTAGATCCATCAGTAAAGATAAAAGGCAAGTCCCCGAATTGCGACTGAAGTTCTAAAAACTCTGATCTAAAGACTGAAGAAGGGGTCTCATTCTTCGGCATTGACGATAACCCAAGGTGACAGAGGGCCTCAGCGCGCGACCATGGAGGAAAACGCGTTTCCCCCCTTGGAAGGGCCGGCGCTGGCGTAACGTCCAAATGCCGAAGTAGCAGTCGAAATCGAACCCCTGGAGGGAGCAATGCAGAGGAGCTAACTAAATATTGCCGGTCAAGTGAATCCTCGAAAAATGCCGCGAAAGACGGGTGGTCAGGCAAGCTTGAGAGTCGACAGGCATAGCTGCACAAGAGCATCTCACGCCTGGAGGACAGCGGAGGCTCTGCAGCTTCAGCATAAAGACTGGGCACGGGGCTAGTTGGAAAGGCCCCTGTAGCGACTCTAAGACCACGATGATGAATGGGATTCAAACGACGTAACACAGATGGACGTGCCGACGAATAAACAAAACACCCGTAATCAAGTTTGGATCGGACCAAAGAGCGATAAAGGCGAAGAAGGACGGTCCGATCAGCTCCCCAGGATGTGCCACTTAAAACACGTAAAAGATTAAGAGAACGGTCACACTTTGCTTTTAAAAAGGAAACGTGCGAGGTCCAACACAACTTCCTATCAAAAATCAACCCCAAAAATTTCGCCTCGTCTGCAAACGGAAGTATCCCTGGCCCAAGATGGAGAGAGGGCGGAGGGAAATACTTCCGGCGCCAGAAGTTGATGCAGACGGATTTCTCGGCGGAGAAATTAAAGCCGTTGGCGTTACTCCAGGCGTAGAGACGGTCGATACAGCTCTGGAGACGGCGTTCGAGTAGACAGGTCCGCCGTGAACTGCAATAAATAGCGAAATCGTCAACAAAAAGGGACGATGAAATGCCAGGTGGAATACAATCAACAATGGGGTTGATAGCAATCGCAAAAAGTGTGACACTGAGTACAGAGCCCTGCGGTACTCCGTTCTCTTGAATAAAACGACGAGATAAAACCGAGCCCACACGTACACGAAAGACGCGGTCCGTCATAAACTCCCGAAGAAATATGGGAAGACGACCGCGGATATTCCAATCGTGAAGTGTACGTAAAATGCCGCCCCTCCAACAAGTGTCATAAGCTTTCTCCAGGTCAAAAAATACAGCCACGGTTTGACACTTTCTCAGAAATCCATTCATAATATGCGTCGACAAGGACACCAGATGGTCGACGGTAGAGCGATAGCGACGAAACCCGCACTGAGCGTTCGCTAGCAGTTTCTGAGACTCAAGCCACCATGTCAACCGCCCGTTGATCATGCGCTCCATCACCTTACAAATGCAACTGGTGAGGGAGATAGGGCGGTAGCTGGAAGGTAGTTGGCGATCCTTCCCAGGCTTAAGTATAGGGACAATGTGGCTTCGCGCCAAACGGAAGGAAAAATGCCGTCTTGCCAAATACGGTTATAGACCTGTAAGAGAAATAGTTTACTGTCGGCTGAAAGGTTCTTTAACATCAGGACATGAATGCCGTCCGGCCCGGGAGCGGAGTGCCGAGAGCAATGAAGAGCGTGCTCCAGCTCCCTCATTGTGAATAGTTCGTTATAGCATTCATCATTAACAGACCGAAAAGTATATGATGCGGAATCCTGCCGGTCTTTAATAGAGCGAAAGCCGGCGGAATAATGGTCTGAACTGGAAACCGCCTCAAAGGCAGAACCCAGAGTGTTAGCGATGGCAGCCGGATCCACTATGGTGGCATTAGAAACCTGAAGGCCAGAAACAGTACAATGTGACACTTTACCTGAGAAGCGACGAAGTTTATCCCAAACAACGGATGAAGGCGTAAAACGATTAAAAGACTCGACAAAACGAGCCCAAGATGCCTTCTTGCTATCCTGAATAATGCGACGAGCCCTGGCGCGCGATTGTTTAAAAGTCACCACATTATCAAGTGTAGGGTGGCGCCGAAACACCCTAAGTGCAGTCGTACGGGCACGAACGGCGTCCCGACAATCCTCGTTCCACCACGGAACAGGTGGCCGCCGAGGTTGGGAGGATGAACGGGGTATTGCACGTTCGGCGGCTGAGAAAATAATAGACGTAAGGTGCTGCACTAGTTGATTAATGTCGGAGAAGGGCTTGTCGTCAAAATGCACGAGGCTGGAATACAAGCTCCAGTCGGCTTTTGCGAATATCCAGGTAGGTACTCTGGAATGCTGTACGTGGTGCGACAGAAGAGAAACGATGCAGGGGAAATGGTCGCTGGAGTAGGTGTCAGCGACGACGTTCCACTGAAGGCGACGTGCAAGCTGGATTGAGCAAAG
The DNA here is from genome assembly GCA_030765065.1 of Deroplatys truncata. Lineage (NCBI taxonomy): Eukaryota > Metazoa > Arthropoda > Insecta > Mantodea > Mantidae > Deroplatys > Deroplatys truncata. Next base: position 517,084,096 of record CM060990.1, read on the forward strand.
GGCAAGGTCCAGGTGAGAGAAAGTACCAGAAGAATCAGAAATAAAAGTAGGTGCACCTGTATTGAGGATGGAAAGATTGAACTGATAAAAAATGTCGGAAAGAAGAGTTCCCCTCGCACAAGCCCTTGGCGAACCCCATAGTGGGTGATGGGCATTAAAATCTCCCAACAGAAGAAATGGTGTTGGGAGAGCGGACAGGAGAGCTCGAATGTCCGCGGGAGCGAGGGGAGACGATGGAGGTGAATATACAGAGCAAACAGAAAACAAAAAGCCGGGTAAGTGAAGGCGAACGGCAACAGCTTGCAAGTCGGATGTAAGTGTGACAGGTGTAAAATGAACGTCGTTACGCACTAAGAACATGACACCTCCATGAGCAGGAGTACCCTCCTCCGGTTCAAGGTCGTAGCGAACCGGAGTATATCCTCGGAGATCAAAAGGATCGTGAGGGCGAAGCTTAGTCTCCTGCAAACATACGACCATAGGCGAATGGGAACGCAATAAAAGTTGCAGTTCCGCCCTATGCGATCGTACACCACGTACATTCCAGGTCAGGATAGCCATTAAGAATAAGGGGATAAACTTTCTATTTAGAAGGGCGGCTTAAAATTACCTTTTGTTTAACCTTTGGGCTCGGGCTTTTGGTATGGAGTTGGCCAGACTCCATAGCTTCCTCGGAGGGAGGGCCCACGCGCTCAGTGCCAGAAACCGATTCAAGCGCCGTGAATCGGTTCTGGGTGGCGATGGGTGAAGGGTGCCGCTGAGCGCGGCTTGTCCCAGGACCATCCTGGGACAGCGACCTCCGAGGAGGAGAAGGTGAACTTTTGTTACCGCGCGCACGCGGAGGGTCTTTCAAAAAATCTTCCCTACGAAGTTTCTGCTTGGGCTTCTTTTCAACGGCTTGCGACTTCATTGACTTGGGACCAGGTTTATACGGCTTGGTAACTGTAGCCTGAATAGACGGCCGGATGGTAGTGGCGGTTAATCCAGTCAAGGTCCAGGTCTGAGTTTCGGCATCTACTCGTGGTACTGGCGAGGCAACAACAGAACTAAATGTGCCAGATCGCGGGAGTGAAGGTTGGCGCGCATGGAAACGCCTCCGGGCTTCAGCGAAGGAGAGTTTTTCCTTTACCCGGATCTCCTGGATCGCCTTCTCGTCCAAATACCGCGGACAGTCGGCAAACGAAGCAGAATGTGACCTTTTACAATTAACGCAGACGGGGGCTGTTGAACAGGTACCTTCGTGTGAGGGCTGGCTACATGTTGCACAGATGTTAACGGCACTCTTACAGGAGACTTGCGTATGCCCAAAACGTTGGCATTTAAAACAACGCAGAGGTCTAGGAATATAAGGCCTCACAGAAATCCGTTCGTACCCTGCGGAAATGCTCGTGGGCAGATCGACGCCATCAAATGTAATAAACAGGGTACGAGTGGGTACCAATACGCCGTCGCGTTTGGCCTGCACTCGATGTACTGCAGTGACCTTTTGATCAGATAGATATTCTACGAGATCCTCGTCCGATATACCATCGAGGCTATGGGTGGTAACGACGCCCCGACAGGAGTTCAATGTGCGGTGCTTCTCAACACGGATGGGGTAACCGTGGAGAAGCGTAGCGCGCAACAAGGTCTTACTTTGCTGATCGGACTTAGTTTGTGCCAATAAGGAACCATTCCGTAGACGAGTGCATGATTGAACCGCACCAGCAATAGCATCTATTCCCTTCTGAATTATAAAAGGGTTCACCTTCTCAAAGTTTTGTCCTTCTTCTGTTCTCGAAATGACCAAGTAACAACCAGATGACGGCGGTACTACTTCTGTTACAGTAACTTTTCGGCGCTTGTTTGTATTAATGGAGGAAGGGTGCTCCATAGCGAGATAAATCCTCCACCATTGCAACCGTCTCCGACCTCGGGCTCTGACTTCTCGGGCGTTACCCCGGCTTGGGTGAGTGGCCTATCTATACCTGACTCACCCCAGGGTCACACCTCCCAGAACATAGACAGAGGGACCCAATCGCCGTCAGAAGTCAGCAGTTCATGCAATGGCCCCCCCGCGGGACTGCAGTTGAACAGCGGATACGAACACAAACCCTACATGACGACCCCGGGTGGTGGGGATGACGCCATTACCCACTCACCCAGCTGCGCACGCGGTGCGCGGGTATCCGTCAGGCTGTGTCCACGGAGGATTTAAATAAAAAGATAAAAGAAACTAAAACTGTGTGGGCGTTTCGCACGCAAGGTAGGCCGGCGGGGAAGAAAAAGAGTTATGCGAATGTCGTGGTGCGAAATGGCCGGACAGTGATAAGGGAAGAAAGAAACGATGGTGAGGTGCGGTATGGATGGAATGGAAAGAACGCACGAGAGCCTACCTTGGGTCCACCGGTCACTTGAAGAACCCACCTCGACCGGATGGGGGTGAGGGGATGAAGGTGGCGATGATTGGCTCGGGAACCCCCGGGTGCGCCAAAAAACCCGTACTCACAGAAGGTGAGCCCCTGAGGGGCCCAATCCACTGGGAAAAGTGTATTTTGAAATTACGAGAACATGTAGAAAAAGGATATACTATTGATTCAATAAATTATTTTAAAACCTTTTTATATTTTATCCTTCTTATGTTTTAAATTATAGGATTACCAATCATCTTTATATCTATTGAATGTTCAGTTAACTCCTTAGTGCCTAGTGGACATATTTTACACAAAGGTGTTTTGCTAAGGGTTTAGATTTTTGTAATTGCCTTTTTCAAATTTCATGTCATACTAACCTTCAACAATAAATCACAAGTATTTATAGCTGTTATATATTGCAAAAGTATTAAACGTTTTCAGTACAATTTTAGTGCTTCTTTTTAAACAATAAGCAGCAAAATCCATGCAACTGCAATAAAACGTAATCACATCCCAGCGTGCCATCACACCATTATTTTACTGGGGTCATCCCCATCCTTTACCACAGGCACATTTGACTGCAGTTGATAGGATCTGAACTCGTTGAATTTGGATTTGAATGGATGGCCAGTCCATTTCGACTTGTCTTAACAATCATGGCCATTTGAATTGCCTTGATTGTGGTGCCTGTGAAAGACATATGAAAGCCAGCTTAGGAATTAGAGGAAGAGCGGCATGTGCAGCAAAATAAATCCAGCTATAAGGGGTTAAGTAGTGAAACACTTTTCTGTGAGCTGTCATTTTACCCCCTGCTGATAGCTACTCCTGACAGAGCCCAAATTTTGTGAAACAATACCTAAATATCTATTTTATAATATGAAAGAAATTTGTCATTACCAAGAGTATTAAATATATGCTTCTTAAAGAAAAAACGATATCTGAATTGATATATCCCAAATAATAATATAGAGGAAATGCGCACAATGTGCAAAGCATATAAGTGAGTCACTCATTACAAAATTCTTGTTAGTGAGATTGTTCTCCAGGAACACCAATATGCATGATATCTGTCGCACATCTTTTCACACAGTTCACAAACACAATATACATTTGGTTGGTGGAAGCATTTTGTTTTACAAATCTTGTGGTGAAATCTGGGATGGCGAAGCATGTCACACATGGTCAGAGTTTGTATAATGTTCCCCTCCATTCGTTTCTCATCATGGCTGGTGGTGCTGTAAAAACTCACTACATATCTGCTTCTTGTCTTTGAGTACTTGTATCACATTTGAAATGCAGATGTAGATGGCAGTATTAATCCTCCCAAATAAACTTAAATAAACCTGTTTCCTGTCTATATTAATGCTAATCTAATACAAAACAATAAAAAAGTACAACCAAATGCTATGTAGCACAGTAAGAAGAAAATTAGGCAATCAAGTCAAGTTGGCCATAGCTTGCCTGGTCTGGATAGGAGTGTAGCTGCCTGACCATATCAACATTTACGTCCAACTGGCTTCCCTGCCTGCATTTCAGGAAAGACTGACAAGTTGAAATCCAGTATTAGCGCACCTCTATTAATTACATGCCAAATATCCCTCAGTGCTGATCAATGCACAATCTGAAGGAAAAAAAAACAACAAATGAGCAAATGAGGATTATCCCAAATCTTAGAATGAAAGCAAGAAAACTGAGCAGTATGCTTCATATTGGTCTATTCCCATATGGCAATGTAGCTCCTCTATCGCACTGGAAAGATTTTGCAGTTATCTATGTGACAACAGTAGGCAGTCAGTATTGAGGTATTACTACAGGAGTTATGTAACAAATTTGGTGACCTATTGGATCAAAATGCACACCTGATTTTGGGACATATGTACCAAATAATGTAGCCATTGTGGTGGTCTATGGCTAACACATGCCTCCTGTGCTATTCAACAGGCTTAGCACCTTATGTTTCTTAGCTCATAAGCACACTCATTTTATCAATTTATACATTGATATGGCATGACTTATTAAAAGATATACAGGACCAAGCGAAATGGACGAGACAGAGCCCAACATATTCTCTTCACCAGCAGGAAGCATCATACAGGTGGAAAAGGGAACGTAAGGCCAAAAACTTGTGGACAGATTTCCATTGACAAGAAGCAAGGCCAAATTACAGCAATTCAGGTTTGAGAGGAAGAGTTCGGTATAACAAAAGGCATTGGGGGTTATATTCTGGAATGTACAAGGATTGTTTGAAAAGTTAAAGAATAGAGAAATAATGCAGATCTTAAGATTAGGTGATGTTATAGGGGTAGTAGAGACTTGGTTGGCAAACGACTTTCATGTGGAAATAAGCGACTTTGAATTCTATGGGAAAAGTGGAATAAAGAAGAGTGTAAGAGGACGAATGTCAGGTGGGTTAGGGATATTTGTTAGGAAAGATTTGAAATGCAAACTGAAAGTGTGTAAAGATTTGGGAGAAAATTCGGTGTTGTGGTGCATATTAAGTGTAACAGGGGAGAAGAAAGAGATATGTCTTGCAGTGGTATATAACCTGCCAAGTGCCTCGGATTTTTATAATCCAAACTTATTCAAATTAATTGGACAGGATATTGAGGAGTTATCAAACAGATATTTGGACAGTAGCTTTATGATAATGGGTGATTTCAATGCCAGAGTAGGAGTAAGTCAAATAAAGCTAATAGATCCTGAGTATGAACTAATGGGGGGAGAAAAAGAGATGGTAAGAAGAATGAGTAAAGATAAAGTAATGAATGGTGAAGGAAAAAAGCTGGTGGAATTTTGTGAGGAGTTCAATATGGAGATGTGTAATGGGGTAAAAGGGAAAGATGAAATGGGGGAATTTACCTGTGTCAATTATAATGGTCAGAGTGTGGTTGACTATATGTTATACTCAATAGTCTTAGATATAAATATTGCAGATTTTGAAGTCTTGAATACAGTATGTTCTGTAATAATTTTCCATTGAGGCTAAGTTTTATAAGTACATATAAAAATGAACTAAAATGAGAACATAAAGGAGCAGTTAAAATTGATAAATATAAATGGAGGGGTGATGAGGCAGAAGTTTTTATGAAGGAATTAGGGTCAGACATAGGGGTAATAAGGGAGAAAGAGGTAGAAGAATTACTGAAAGAAAATAAAATGGATGAAGCAGTTTTAAAGGTAGAAATGTTAGTAAAATATGCAGGTGTAAGGATGAAAGTGAAAGAGTGTACAGATAGGAAACAGAAGGGATGGTACGATGAAGAATGTAGGAGGGCAAAACAAAAAGTTTTAGGGAAACTAAGAAGGTGGAGGCAGGAAGAAGGGCAAAAGGAAAGAGAGGAGTTTTTGATTGCAAGATGGGGATACAGAAACTTGTTGGAAATAAAGAGGAGTGAATGGGCCGAGAAGATGAGTATAAAGTTACATGAGGCAGCAAAAGCAAATGACAGCAAAACAATATGGATGTTGGTGAAAAGAATGTATAAGGTTAGATCAAGAGAAAATAATATAAGTGCGGAACAATGGTTCAAGTATTTAAAAAATTTGCTAGGAGGGCAACATGATAACCAAACAATTTGGGTAATGGAAAATAACAATTATGTTGAGCAATTGGATAAGCCGATAGATGTAGGGGAGGGGAGGGAACAAATTAATAGATTGAAAAGGGACAAAGCATGCAGTATTGATGGCATACCAGGGAAGTTTTGGAAAGCTTGGAGTCTAGATGAAAATCGATTAGAATTGCTGGTTAGGATATTAAATGCAATCTTTGAAGCGGGGAAGGTTCCTAGGAGTTGGAAAACAGCAATAGTGGTGCCAATATTTAAGAATAAAGGGGAGGTGGATAACCCAGAAAATTATAGGGGCATTAGTTTGTTATCAGTGTTACGTAAAGTTTATACAGGGGTTTTGGCTGAAAGAGTGCAAAGTTGGGCGGAGCAAGAGGGAAAAGTATCTGATCTACAGGTGGGATTTCGGAAAAACAAGAGAGCAATAGACAACATTTTTATAATACCCTCAATGGTAAATAAATATTTATCAAACAAAAGGGGAAGATTGTATATCTTATTTGTTGATTTAGAAAAAGCTTTCGACACAATAGGGAAGCCTTATGGACCAAATTGGGTATGAAAAGAATGAGTAACAAGTGTATAAGAACAATACAAACAATATATGAAAATAATGATTTTTGTATAAGATTTGATAAAAATGTAAGGACGAAGGAGATTAAAAATTGTATAGGTTTAAGGCAAGGCTGCAAGTTAAGCCCTATATTATTTAATTTGTTCATTGACGATATTCTAGAGATAATTAAGTTTGAAAATAGCCACTCTCCAATAATTGGGAATGAGGAGATACCAGGGTTATTATTCGCTGATTTGGTTGCAGGATCAATAACTACTGTGGGATTAAATAAAGTAATTGGAGCAATAGAGAGTTTTTTTAACAAGTGGAGTCTTAGGGTTAATACAAGCAAAACAAAAATAATGGTATTTAAAAAGGGTAATAAGTTGAGAAAGGACAAAAAATGGAGTTGGAAAGGTAAGGAAATTGAGGTTGTCAGAAATTTTGATTATCTGTGATTAAGACTAAGTAGCAATGGTAGATGGGGAGAACAAAAGAAACAGGCTTTAACAAAAGGAAAAGCGGCAATGAAAGTTATTAGAGCATGTTTAGATAAAATACCTGGGATGCACGTAAAATGGATAGAAAGAGTATATGGAGCAGTAGTTGAGGTAAAAATGCTGTATGGTGCAGAGATTTGGGGTATTGAGGAGGGGTGGGAACAGGTAAGTAAAGTGCATAGGAGCTTTTGTAAAATAATTCTGGGTCTACCAAGAGCCTCACCTAATGGGGTTGCACAAATGGAGTTAGGGAGATTTGGTAGTAAGGCGAAAATTATTGAAAGAATAGTGAAATATTGGTTGAGAATTGAGGAATCAGAGAATAATAATATTTTAAAACAATGTCTGGAGCTTCAGCGCAAGTTAAATAAAGAGGATACTTGCTATAAGCGGCTAGAAGCAATTCTCAATGAAATAGGGTGTGGAGATACATATTTGGAAATATAGACAATCACGTGAGAAGGGATGTTGGAAAAGAGTTAGATTGAGGATTGAAGATATGGAAAGACAGGAAATAATTGGTAGTTTTAATTCAAAAAGATCATTACATGTATATACAGAGATTAAAAGGACATGGGAAAGAGAAAACTATGTTGATGTTTGTAATAAAATAGCAAGAGAGGATTTGCATGGGCTAGGTCAGGGGTGGTGAGGTTAAAAGGCATAGGAAAAGGAGAAAATGAAGGCAAATGCCCATTATGTAATAGAAAATTTAATAATTACTGAATTTAATGTTAGAATGTGAAGGAACAATGAAAATGAGGAAAAAATTACAAAGAAACAATTGGTCTAGAATATCAAATGAAATTATAGGTAAAAGGTTGTTAGTTAAATCCAAGGAAAGTTTATTTGAAATAGGAAAATATTTAGGTGTAGTGAGAAATAAATGGTTGAAAAAAATAAGAAATAGGGAATAGAAAGAAAATGTAGATTGTTGAATCATAAATTAAATAGGACCCAATGACTCAACAACCATGGTGTTGGATGTTTGCGGGCCCTTAGTAATGCAGCAACTTAGTGAAAATGATATGTAAAGGATAATGTATAGAAATAAAATTATGTATTATAGAACTTATATGAGAATTAAAAGATATAAAGGAAAATGTGAATAAATGCAGTGCTAAACAGAAAGTTGGTATCTTGTACAAGCTGTTAATTTCTTTCCAGGTTCCAGGGGCATGGGTTTCAATACAATGACCTTATAAGTACACAGTGCGCATTGCTAGATAGAGCAATAAGGGGAAAGAATGTGAAGAAGCTTTGGTAATACTACCATACTTACCTTCTGGTTAATTTGGTGAACTAGTAACTTAAGGAAAGAAAATTCAAATAACAGTGGCTTTAAAGGGAGATGTGAATACTTATGAAAGCGCTAATCCTCATGCTGGCAGATTTTAACACACTGTTTTAAATAGTAAAATCATCACTACGTCAACAAATTATTTAAAATTTTTTGAGTTGGAAAATGTAAATTCCCATCACATATATGCGCTAGATGTTATCGCAGGAGTGCTTTCGAGAGATGTTTCTCCCATCTTCAGCTGAGAATCCAACTGACGGATCTCCCTCTCCCCAAGAAGCTTTTCATTAAACGTGAGAGGGGAGAGGGAGATCCGTCAGTTGGATTCTCAGCTGAAGATGGGAGAAACATCTCTCGAAAGCGCTCCTGCGATAACATCTAGCGCATATATGTGATGGGAATTTACATTTTCCAACTCAAAAAATTTTAAATGTTACATAACATCACTATAAATAATACTTCTGGTTTATCATAAAAAGTCAACAAATTACTCCATTTTGTTGATATGCGCATGCATGGAGGAAACTGGGAACCCAAAAGTATTGGTGTAAGCTGCAAGAATAGCAATGTTAGAGGTGGCAAACATCCAGCTGATATTCATACCAGTTATTTGTATCCAGTTCATATATAAACACTAAACTTAATCTAATGTTGGGTTAATCTTGAAACCACAGGACCCTGTGACTTCACTGCAGCTCACTATGGCCTGATGGCCACAGTCACCTCATACTCATTCTGTATGTCATTTCTATCACATGGTACCTTGTCTTGTTTTATGCAATACAGATTTCCATAATTGCTCCAGATGCATTTCAGCCTTGGGCTTATTGTGCTACCTGTATCATTTTAAAGCCAATTCATTATGCCTGCGCCCTTTACCAAGGAATGCACTCTCATAACAGATATGGTTTCAAATTCTTTTGGTTCTAAAAACATTTTCCCAAAAGCAATATATAATGCACACTGTTTCAGTTTCTTTCTTGCACAATCTGCAATGTTAAGTTACCCTGAAACACTTCCGTTATGTTACAATGCTTTTTCACAGGAGCATGTATGTGAGAAATGCAATGATTGTTCTCAGCAAAATCTGTGACATTTAAGTAAGCTTTCAGCTCTTTTCTTACATAGTTTTCTAATAAATAATTTATCATCTTTGTTTCCTGGAGTTATAAGCCAGGTTTTATGATCTACTTTGAACCAGTTCTCAATAGCCTCTCTTAATAAACATTGAGATGTTCCTAGAGTTGGCTCTGGCCCAATAAATTGTGAAGCTGCTCCTTGTCTTGCAAGCTCATCAGCTCTTTCATTTCCCTGTGTGCCACTATGACTGGCAACCAGACAATTTGAACTTCCCTCTGTTCTGCCAAGCTTGTGAGCATGTTTAGGCAGTTTAAAACCAGTCCTGATGTTACCTTATGGCTATCTGAGAAGATATGGGTCTGTTTACCAATATAAGCTCTTCTTATGTTTTCATGTATGCATTGAATAACAGCATAAATTTCTGTTTCAAAAACAGTAGCATATTTACTCAAGGGAAAAAACTTTTTGCACCTTGGTCTTATGACATATATACTGGATTCTGTTCCTGAGCCATTCTTTAAGTCGTCTGTAGACCACATAAAAGTTTTCTCAGGAATTTCCAGAGTTTTATTTGCCCAACATTCAGGATTAATAATGACCCTGAAGTTCTTTATAAAGTGTTTAATTGGAATTTTATAGTCTGATGGCATTTCTAAAGATGCATCTTCTATGTATTTCCTAATTCTTAGCAAACCTAAGTCTATTTCAGGAATTCTCAGTTACATGGCATGTTCAGTCTATAAGAGTGCCTCAATTGCTGCAATAGGAGTTGTATTCATAACTCCTGTAACAGCCACACATACTGTTCTTTGAACTTTATTTAGCTGATTTTTAGAGCCTATTTGAAGGACCTTAGGCCACCAAATCAGTGCTCCATAGGTTATCGTTGGTATGATTATCCTGGTATATATCCAATGAATTATAGCAGGTCTTAGTCCCCATCTTTTACCATGCGTGCATCCAACTACTTCAACGGTTGTTTTCGCACATTTTATTGTTTTTTTAAATGCTGATTCTAGTCCATCTTGGAGTCAAAAGTGATTCCCAAGTATGTGACTTCCTCAGACATTTTAAGTTCTTTACCTTGAAGATATAGAGATCCCAATCCCTTTATGTCTCTTCTTCTGGTAAATGGTACTATGGCTGTTTTACGAGGACTAATAATTAAGCTCTCATTTACAGTATTCAGGGCTGACTGCACAAGTTCCTTGACTGTTCCCGTGTGTTTACCTCAAACTATGATGACGATATCAACATAGCCCATGATATCAAAGTTATTTGCTTGAACAATTAGTCCATCAACCACCAGGTTCCAAGTAGGGGTGATTTTCCTGAATTGTTTTACCAGTTTATAGGCAACCTGAAAAAGTGAGTTTCAGTTGATCTGCCTGTACAATAGGCATGCTGATGCTGGTGCAGAGGATATACCTCCAAAGCACCTCCTCTTATATGTGTATCTATTAATTTCTCAAGAGTTTTGAGAATTGACATTAAACTGATGGGTCTTAGGGACTAAGCTAGTCAAGGGTTTTCCTGGCTTTGGTATAAATACCATTCTAAGATGCCTCCAGTTCATTGTTATATATCCTAAAGCCAAACCTGCTCTTAGGATTTGAATCAAAGTTTTTGTTAATTCATCAAAACATAGCTGAAGCATAATGGACATTATTCCATCACTTCCAGGAGATTTATAGGGTTAAAACGAGAAGACTGCCCATTTCAATTTTTCGTATTTGATGACTTCCTTAGCGATTTCCCAGTCTGCCCTGGAGGCTCTCTTCATCCCATTCTTCCTTAAGGTTCATCAAGTATAGTTGATCCAGGGAAGTGAGCTAGAAGAAATTCTTCCATTGTCGCCTTCTCTGTTTTAGTATATTCTCCATTTTCCAATTGGAGATTACTAATAAAGCTTTGTGGATCTTTTCTAAGAGCCTTCTGAAGTCTAGCACATTCTGGGGCCGTTTCTATCTCCTCACAGTGCTTCCTCCAGGAGTTCTTCGTAGTCTTCCTCAAGGTTCCATTGTATTCTGTCAATGATCTGTTATAGGCAGTCCATTGTTTGGTTCATTTTGTTAAACAATCTGCAAATTTTCTTCTTTTACTTGCAAGGCTTTGATTCCACCAGGACACATTCCTATTGGCTTCCTCGTTATCAAAGGACAGTTATCATTTATTGCATCCTGCAAATGCTCTGCATTAATTTCAAAATCCTAACAATCATGAGTCTTATCGTCCATCTTACTCAGATTACTGACTAGGCCTTTCCTGTAGGAATCCCATTCAGTTCTTTTTGGATTGTGACAAGTTCTGATTTGTTTAGAAATACATATTACTTCAAACTGAAGTATCTGTGATCTGAATAACTTTCATCCTCAGACACATGCCAACTTTTAATAAAGTTTCCCACATAATTGGTTGCTAAAATTATGTTGATAATTTCCTGCCTTCTTGTAGTAACAAAGGTAGGTCTGTTACCCACATTCAGTATTCCCCCATGTAATGTGATGGGAGTTAGCATCACAGCCAATTACCAATTGTACCCTCTTGGGGCAGCAGGTGGCTACCAGCTATTCTAATTGCCTCATAGATGGTAAAATGACATCATCATATGGGAGGTAGGCCGATCCGAGTATAAACTCCCTCGGTCCACCTTCACCCATGATTTTACTCTGAGTACCATAAGGTCCCTGGAACAGAAATTCATTAACAGCAATATATTTAGGTCATTCTTAACCAAGATGCAGGCTCTTGGAGTCTTGTCAGTTCTATCAAATTAATTTCCCACCAGACTCCTTAAAAAGACCTTTAATTTCTGCTTTGTAACACCAAGGTTCCTGGAGGAGTGCCACATCACAAGTGTTCATCTTCACACAGAGGGCAGCACATGCTGCCCTATTGTGTTGAAGATTTACCTGCAGTATCTTCATCACTCCTTTGAGGCCCTGAATGTCTGTTAGCCTGTAGTCTTGTTTTTACAATGCCTGCAGTCAGATTCTCCACAGATGGTTCAGAGATGTTTTGTACTGTTAAGTCTTCTTCTAGAGATCCTTAAATAGTTTCAGGGTTTTGTTTTATCATGTCCATTTAAGTCCCATGAGTATGGAGGAAAGACAGTTAACCCCGGTATAGCCCCCTAAGTTGGGGCAAGGCGAGTACTCTAGGAGGTCGCCTGGTATTCCAGTCTCTGTTTGCAGCACATCTCCCATGTGCCATGAATCCCTTCAACACAGAAATGCATAAAGCCTTGGGGTTGGGGAGTTGGTTCATGGTCTCCTATTCATTATTCAGAGACAAACCTACATAGTGGTTTGGTGATCAACCAAAACCACCATGCAAGTCCCGGCAATTCACCATCCACTGACGCATCTGATACACACTCAAGGTCCAGCTTTGGAGCTTGCGGCCATCTCATGGTATTGTATGCTCAAACGTTGGTAGCCCTTCAGGATGAATTGCATGAATTACAATAGCCGGAAAGCACCCACTACTGGCCAAAATGTAAACTAATTAGGGAAAGTAAGTATGACAGTATGTTGGAAGATTTTATGGTTAGAACTACACAATGTTGTTTGCTCATATATTACAAGATATATGGACATTTCTTGTATGAACATGATACTCGAGATTTGACAATACTTCATTCTTGAGAAAGGGGTAGCCACTTCAGAGATATTGGAAAGCACCTTTATTTTCACATGCTTTAAAGAACAAGAAATGCCTCTCTTCAAATACCTCCCTGTTAACTCTCTTGTTTTCATTCATTAACACTTTATTAAGTTGTTCGCTACCTTTTAACATTGTAAAATTGAATGCTCCTGAAAATATGTAACAGCAAGCAGGGTAAATCCATGTGACTTGTGCTACACTTAGACTATCACCTAGTACTTTTGAAACCATATACAAGGTAAACAATCCATTGGAATAATCAGATAATGCAGAATACTACTAAATAGATAAAGAAATAAACTTTGTTATTTATTACCAATTTAGATTTAAGTAAACAAATCTGACTCATGTTAAATCAGTATGGGTCACCTCTTACACTTAATCATCAGTTTTCCTAAATTACTGTTACAATGCTGTACATACTCTGTTGTGAAATTATTTCTAGATTGTCACATTATTAATCTGTAATAGAAAATAGTTTAGCTCATATACAAAATATGACATATTTTAGAACATAGTACTCATTTTACACTTTCCCAAAAATCATGTTACTTATTATGTAAAAGTATCTCGTATGTACAGTAGATCCTCGTTTAACCGAATTCCAAGGGACCGAAAAATAGCCAATTTGGTTTAACGAAGTTTGCATTAACAAGGTTTTGTAAAAATAGTCCCATATTTTCTGAAATGGTAAAATACGACTGTTGAGTTCACTTTCTCTCTTGTTATGCGTACCAACGAATGAGGGTGTTCCACTTTCATGACCTCTAAGAAAAAGTAAAAATAACTGCTGTATATGGTATATCTGGCATTTGTTTAATTGAGAAAGTATACTGTCAAAATGTTGTAATTTTTTTTAAAACAGTACTATTTGGAACAATATTGTACTCATTGAATTAGTGAGACATATAATACAACAAACAATAACCTTAAGAAACACTTTAAATATCCCATTCTTTTAACACAAAGTTTTAATCGGAACACATGTTTTAGTTACAACTCTTACTCATTACACATTTTAGTTCTATAATTTGAAAAAATCATTAATTGTTGTTTGGCGGACCGCTGGTTGTAATATTATGGCGCTCTCAGGGCAGCCTGAAATGCCATGGAGACATCAGAAGTAGCAGCAAATCTCTCGAGAACAGAAATTGCAGCAGTAACTTCAGCGCGGGGTCACGGTGTGGAATTTGTTGTGAACGCACCTGTTGGAACCATTCTAACAGCGAATCCTCCAACTCTTCATGTTTCGCTGGTCTCATGCGCTTGCTATTGTCACTAAATGAAGAGCTTGTCAGACTTGCCTCCATTTTCTGTTTTAAACTTATAATCGATGAGAGAGTACACTTCGGAATCTGAAAGTGTTCTGCAACCTGTGTTTTGGTTTTCTCTCCACTATCGACCATATGTAAAGTTTGCTGTTTTTGTTTCAGTGTTAAGAGCATTATGAGCACGTTTCTCTTTCGGCGGCATAGTGAGTGATGGAGTGAAAGGGGGAAAAAAAGAAAAGAAAAAAAATCACTGTTCACAAGCAGAGATAAACAGCTCTCTGGATTGTTGCGAGTCGCGCGCCGTGTGCGGTCTGCTGACTAACCCCCTCTTTCCCCGCCCTTGCATCATATGATATGAAAATAATACATAAGCAGCAAGTAAGCAATCGGACCATTGTTGAGAAATTACACTACAGTATTGAGAAAAATTATGTGAAATGCGTAACAGAAAATACTGTAGTACACAGCACAGCATACATATTCGGTTTAAACGAAGAATAACATATGAAATATGTAATGAGGGGACCAAATTTTAGTTCGTAGTACAAATTATCCAAAATTTGGTTTAAGTGGTAGATTTTTCCATGTAATTTGGCAGGGACCGAGCAGCTACTACGGATTAACCGAGTTTTCAGTTTATCCGATTTTGAATTAGCAAGGGTCTACTGCATTATCTTTTAACATTGAGAATAATTACTGCTGCAATTAACTGCATTCCAAAATAGCCATAAATAGGATGTCCAGGTTTAGATGGAATAATACCATGGCTGTTAATAATGGTGGGTGGACAGATTTTCATGCAAACGTTCTCCCAAAATAATACAGTTCATCCTTTTTTTCTTTTTCTTCCTAGTCGCCTCCAAAACTTCCCAAGTTTAGCCATTACACTGACTATTCAGCATTTTCAACAGCCTGGGTACAACGTACCTATATAATCCACTACCATCCAATAACTACTTTTAGGTGCCTAGAATCACTTTTAGTATTCAGGATCTTTGGCTTATGATCTCAAATTATGGAACCCACAGTCAAGTTATTTACTTAAGTTATGCAAAGGTAATTGCTTATATCGTCTATGGCAGTGGCATGTTGAAATATTTTTCTAAGTTTATTAATTGAGTTTTTGCTTCTATCTCAGATGATATCAACAGTAGTTGGCCCACTGATGTATGCTGAGCAGCTTTTAGGAAGTTCTCTGCATTCTGGACAATGCTCTTTCTAGACTTCATGGACTGCTATCCCGTTTTTTAACACATCTACCAATGTCATCCACTGGCCCCTTACCATGGGAAGTGGCCAAGTATTTCTACATTATTTTCACACAGTGTCACTTTTCAAGTATAGGCAGAGTGGCACCAACAAATCTGATTTTAAATCAGGAAGCAGGTCCACCCAACCATATGGAAACTGTACTGATATAATTTGGAAGTTGTCCTTAATTTGTCAACATATGCGAATACCACTATTTTAGAATGATTCACACTAACAGATACTAAGACAAGTGGCACATGATTCTCATTATACAAAATACTGGGTGATCAGCATAGAGCAGAATAGGTTTCATGGCTCTTAGCCGGCTGGCAGTGAAGCGAGAGCCTTCAGTGTGAGTTGCACTCTTGCAAATGTGGCACGTGTCTGTTAGTTGACGCAATACAGCACATATTATGTGAAGTGGCTCTATTTGGGTACCAGTATTCTGTTCCCTGAAAAGCATTCATGTATGATTCATAGTCCTTACAGAATCTGCGAGTGCTGTAAAAAGATTATTTCAAGAGAGATTTCCTGATGTTCAACTTCCAACTCAAGCTATGGTTCATAGATCAGTAAATAAATTAAGTGAAACGGGAGATCTTCTTGATAAGAAACATAAGAAACCGTGTACAATACTTACAGAAGAAACTAGATAACATTGGACATGTCCTGGAAAGGTCGTCTAGGAAAATCACTGACATCTTTCTCAGTAAATGGAAATTTCCTATGGCTCTACTCAAATGGTTACAAAGTTACTCAAGTTAAAGCCCTATAAAAATTACTGTAGTGCAAGAACTTAAACCGGGTGACCCTGCATTAAGGATGCAATTTTGTAAATGGGTTTTGAATCAGGTACATGACGGTCAAATGGACCCTAATCTAATTTTCTTTTCAGACAAATCGTGGTTGCACCTAAGTGGGTATATTAATATGCAAAACAATCATTATTGGAATGCTGAAAAGCATAATTACCTTCACCAGGAATCCCAACATGATTAAAAATAGAACTGTGGTAGACTATTAGTGGCGAGAGAATTATATGCTCAATTTTTTTTTTTTTTTTTGCAGAAACAATAGTGCCCGCATTCTCCCAATTTAACCCCCTGTGATTTTTGTATCTGGACGATATTAAAAGAGAAAGTTTACAAAAAACATCTACACACTTTGGAGGTACATAAAAATAACATTCGTCAAGAAATTGCTGCCATTTCTTAGAGGGAACTGCAGCATGTAATTCAATTTCCCAAGCAGGTGCCAGAAATGCTTGAACAAAGGGAGGCAACTTCCAACATCTCTTGGCTTGATATATGCGAGCACTTTTATTTTTAAGTGTTTACTTTTTGTTTCTTTGCTAGAAATAACTTACATGACAAACCATAGTATATTTACTGAGCTTTTACACGCTCAGCATACATAGCAAACAGCACTGCTGGGAGGTTAAGAGCTGTGAAACCTGTTCTGCTCTATGTCAACCACCCAGTAGATGCTGTGAAGAAGCTGACTTGCTACTGTTGCAGTGGACACACACTATTTTATATTGCACAACGCATGTGAAGTTTTCAGAAAAATCAATCTCAATAAGTGCTTTAATTGTAGAAGGATTATTTTCAGCTTCAGCATGTTCCAATTTATATGATTGCTTGTTAGCTTTTTATGAAACTGTGGCAAAATCTCTGTTGTATATTGAACAATTAAAAAAAATTTCCCTCATTCAGCATTTTCTTGTTTTTCTCCATTTTTCCAAATATACCATTTTCTGCAGATTGGTTCCATTTTCTTTGAGTAATGTGCCAAACTTTTTATTAAACATCCCAGCAACGCTGCAAGTGCCACAGCAGCCCATTCAACAGTTTTCATTTAAAGTGTCACACAAAATTGAATCAGGAAAAATCATATGTACCTAGGGTGTTTTATCATTTACCTTGTATAAAGCTTCCATTACCAGAATAAGATTTTCATGGTATTTGCACATGCAAATATGAGCAAGTTGACTACTCAAAAAAACATGTGAGGTCTAATTTCTGCAAATCTGGATTTACCTAGAGGTGTATTTGGATATTCTTCGTTGAATACTTTGCAAGTCTCCTTAACCCTCCGTCAGGCACGCGCTTTGGTAGAACGCCGTTAGTTGCGCAGGGCCTAGTAGACCCGCGCTATATTTTTGTTGTTATTGTTTGTATTTTTGTTTTATTTCGTTTAAGCATACAAGGCTTTCATTAATAGGTATTGTCTTACAACATAAAAATACAAGCTAAAATATGAGTACATATACGTTATAAATTGTATTACAGTAAGTATAAAGAAATACATTGTCATTTCCAGGTATACATACAACTTGTAATTTCAAATGTTCAGTTACTCAGAATCATCTACTATTTCACCCGTGTTTTCCCCGACTAAGCAACTTTCGCAAATAATTTTAGCATGTTTACTCAAACACAGGGGGATGTTGCATTTCCCACATGCATATTTAGTTTTGCAGTTCATTTTGTCTTTGTTGCAAGGTTCAAATCGTTTCCTTTTCAATGTGCATAGTGGTGTATTTGACAATTCATCTACGCCGGATTCTTCAGGTTTATATTTTGTCAAAAGGCCTTTCAAATCACCGGGTAGATTTGATGCTGTTGCTCTCCTTTGTAGCTGTTGCAACAGTAAAGCTAAAGATAGTGCTTTCAAATACTCTTGCCTTGTGGAATATTTATTTTGGTTTCCAAGGAAGATAACCCTAGAATTGATACCTGCAATGTTCAAGATATGGTAAAAAATTACCATGGGCCACCTTCTCGTTGTTCTGGCTACATTGTATGTAGCACACAATTTATCTACTACAACAACTCCAGATTTAGTGTCGTAATGCAGGATTATTTCAGGCTTTTTCTCAGCACCTTCTGATAACTGTGTGGATGAAACATGTAGACTTGAGAGCAAAACTACTGTTTTACCCTTTTTTGGAACATATGAAACAAGCGTTTCATTTTTTGTGAAGCCAAATATGCTTTCGTACTGTCTGCGATCTTTTGGAGAAGTAAAATTAGTGGGTAACTCTTTTTTGTTCTTTCGCACTGTACTGACGAAAGAAAGTTGTCTTTTGCGCAATTCATTCACCAGTGATACACTGGTAAACCAATTATCTGCAGTAACGTTTCGTCCAGTGCCAGAGATTGGTTCAGTTAGTCTCAGCACTACAGCCTCTGCCGAGTTAGTTTGCAAATATGGTCCATCCGGCTGCTGTCCACAATAAATCTCCATGTTAGTTGTATAAAACAGTTTTGCATCACTCAAACAGAATATCTTTATGCCATACTTGTTTGGCTTGGATGGTATATATTGTCGAAAACCACATCGACCACGAAATGCCGGCAACTGTTCGTCGACAGTTACATTTTGTCCAAGAGAATAATGGTTCTGACAGTTGTTCAGAAACAATGTAAACATTTCTCTAACAGCAGCCAATTTATCCAATCTTCGTCGTTCCAGTCTTGAGCTTTTGTCATCAAAGCGAATACAGCGTATTAGAAAACTGAATCGTTTTTCAGATATAGCCATTCAGAATAGAGGAATTCCAAGGTCATCGGTTCTCCAAAAATCGTGAATATTCTGGCGTCCACCACGAAAAATTCCTGCCAGGTACAATAAGCCTAGGAAAGCTCTTATTTCTATTACATCGTAGGCCTGCTGTCTGTTTCACAATCAAATTTGTGCTGCACACTACTAATGTAAGTATTTGAGCTTTCAACAATCAAATCAACTATATCTTCGGTAACAAAAAGGTTCCAACAATCAATTTCCGTTTTCGCATTTTTGGCAGCTCCTACCACACCAGGAAGTTTGGTCAATATATTGTGAGCCCTTGTCTGTGTCATTTTCAAAGGTGTTTTTTTCCATTTTGTTCCATCTCTTCCTGTAAATAACAACAGAATGTATTGTCAGTAATAATAATAATAATAATAATAATAATAATAATAATAATAATAATAATAATAATAATAATAATAATAAGAAGAAGAAGAAGAAGAAGAAAAGAAGAAGAAGAAGAAAAGAAGAAGAATTACTATGATACGCATATGATGTTACCTATAAAATACATGCTATCACACAAGCTGCTTTCATCGTCTTCCTCTTCATCTTCATGGTCAGTTTCTGAATCTAAAGATCTCGTTTCGAGTTTATCTTCTGAATCAGAGTCATCTGATTCATATAAGTTGTCATCCACGGGCAAGGCATCATCATTGCAAAGTAGACAATGTACTTCTTCCAAATCCTTGGGATTTTGTAGATCGTACCTTTTACTCGTATTCATGACGAAGCAGTAACAGTTCCTTGCATAGCAAAGCAATATTGCACAAAAGCTAATAAGAAACAAATCTGTCAACAATATGTAACGAGAGCAGGCGCGCGGGGCCTGGTTGACCTGTGCGACACGTAACTGCTGATTATTCATTCCTCCAGCCAAACAAATAAACAGATAAGGTTATCGCTGCAGCAAATAATCGCCAAAGGTGTAATGTTAGATGTCCTAGTCAGGCAATTGCATAGGTGCGTTCGTTTGAAAATTATAACATTTATATAATGCCAGGGGTCTCTCTGGCCCCTAGCGACTGACGGAGGGTTAATAAAGTAAATCATGTGTTGGAATTGCTATTTCCTCTTTTCACCGTCCTTGGTCCTACATGAAATTATTATGCCTTTTCTTCTTGTAGCTTGCCTACTAATGTCATCACTGCAAGAAGGTTTTTACTCTTTCCACTGTGGCTGCACTTATTTCACTACTGCATGGTCTCCCCTTATTAATCACTGGAGAAACTAAAGAAGAAAATATATTGCTGGCTACTGCCCTCCTGCAGTTATTTATGGCCTCCTGGTGTTATTTATGGCCTCAGTAAAATACTTCTCCAGAGCCCTAAATTTTGCAACAAGATCTCTAGTATCTTTCTTTCTTTCTTTGTAGATGTTTTAAGCTCTGCTGCTTTCTTATTCCTAATACCTTTTTCATGAATTCTACGGGTTCTCTTGAATTCTTCATAGTGACCTGCCTTCAGTTTCTCCCTTCTCTTTTTTCTCTTTCTGCAGCATTAAGTGGCATTATTGTTTACAAATACCTATCAATCAGGATTATTCTATAACTCTGTTGTTAAAAAGGCAACTACAATTACTTGTTAAGCTTAAAGAACTGCTCTTAACAAATATGCCACTATTTCGCACTCTGTAACTTGTTTCTTATCGCAATATTTGTTTTCTCGTGATTTATTAGCCCACTGGAGTGACTAATCAAAAATTCATGCACTCTGCAATAGTGTTGTGTTTTCACACTGCTACCAGCACTGGAATACTGACTACGGAGTGCTTTTGTTACTTTTCCTTGCCAAGATGGAAACAAAGCATGCTGTGAAAACCTCACACAAAAAACACAATATATGTGTGGATTTTTAAAATTTGCACTCATTGCTTACAATAGCAAGACACACATCTTCTTGTGACCCAAAATAATCAGATTTTTTATGGGCAAAACCTGCCAAGCTGTTCAACAGCTGTTGCAATGGCCCTGTAAAATGAGTTTAAATTTTAGGTTAGGAAAGACAGACTAAAGAATTAGTAACAAAGTTTCATATTGTCTTGATGCAAGTTTCGCTAATTCATATCAACCTGCAATCATTGCTTGATTTTCTTTATGTTTTTTGGCTTTTAATTATACTTTTTAAAGATAAAGATGTCATGCAGATTTTTCTGAAATTTTAATGCATATCATCAAGCATAAATAGGTACTTATGCTTTTATTCAAGATTTGGCAACACTCAGCTTTAGTTCAGCTCTATGGACATGTTTTTTAATCTTAAACTTCAAATGAAAATCATTATTGGTATCTGATAATATATTATTATAGGTATTCGTTAAGTGGAAAGTTGTAGTGAAAAGAAGTTAGTTTCACTACTTGTATTATCTGGGGAAATGTCACAACCAGAAATACTTTATTTCGGATTATTTTTCATAAGCAAGTTTATTATATATATATTATTTTATAACCCAACCGACTGCCTTCTGTTATATTCCTCTTCAGCAATATCAGTATAAATTCAACTTTCTATGGTTATGAGAAACTGGTAAATAGCCTTCTGCTAGCCACTTCTTTTAGCAGATTGGAAAATATCTTAAAATAATTCTGGGAAGGAATACGTATTGCTTAACCATCCTACAGCTCTCAAAAGTGCTCAGTTCCTAATCTTAACCTAAAAATCTAGCAAATTCATGAACCATGCAAATATACACAAGATTTATCACTATTTAAACCTAAAATTCTTAGATCAATAACTGTTACTTTTTATTACACAATATTTATTTTTCTACCACAGTTTGTCTCTTAAAAGTTATGTTGGGAGCACCATTTACAAATGCTATCAAATGGAACATTGCTTACTCAAGCGTAATCTGTAACATTTATATTTTATGCTAAAATGAATAAACATTTGATAACTAAAATGTCAAACATCTATCATGCTTTTCCTGTTACAAGGGCATTAACATGTCTATGTGAATCTGTCGTGTAACAAATGCATTAGCATGAGGGTCTCAGGGTTTCTTGTGTTCAACAATCAAATCTTTATTAAAACATATGGAGAGTCACGTGTTAAAACTTACTTCGCTTAAAACCAGGTGGCTCAAAACAAGGAAACGTTTTTTGGAGACAATATTGAAGATTATATCACATCTCTAGAATTTGGAAGAAAGAAATTTAAATACCAACAAGTGATACAGAACCTTAATGATAAATCAGTAATTTTTCTCAAAGCAGACAAAGGCAATACTCTAGTCATCATGGATATTGAAGATTATATTAAGAGAGTGAACATTCTTCTTTCACAAAATGAATATATAGAAATATTGAAAAACCCTCTGCCAGCATGTATTAATTCAGTGAACAAAATGCTACAAGAAGTCAATATACTTCCTAAAGCAGTTAAAACTACTTAAAAATCACATAATCCCACACTACCTGGATTATACTGACTGCCCAAATTACAAAAAAGATGTGATAGTATGAGACCAATTATTAATGGTATTGACTCCCCAACTTAACACAGTACAAAATGGCTAGTAAAAAAATTCCATACACTTAATAAATTTGAAAGTAAGAGTATTAAGAATTCTTTAGAATTAATTAAAATTATTCAACATGTAAAAATACAAACCACAGATATCCTGGTCTCCTTTGATGTTAAAACTTTTTTCATAAGTATTCCCACAGATAAAATCTCAATGCTTTTAAGAAAATGGTTAATTTCTATAGATATAAACCCTTTGGAAATTGAAGATATTATAAAAATGATTGAAATATGCTTAAATCAAAACTTCTTCAGTTTTAATAAAAAATAATATAAGCAAGCACATGGCTTGCGTATGGGTAACCCTTTGTCGCCACTATTGACAGGTCTGTATATGAGCCTCAGAAACATTAATGATAAAAGCCTGCCCTTACATTTACAAAATATGGTTTAGATACATGGATGATATTTCCACTATAATTTCATATAAATTCAAAGATGATGCATTAAAATTACTTAATCTAAAGGATAAAGATGTCAAATTCACTTGTAAAATAGAAGATGAAGTTGCGTTACCGTTTTTAGATCTAAAAATCACAAAAGGCAAAAATGGTTTAAAATTTGGTATTTATAGAAAATCTACACAGACAATTATATTAAGAAGAATAAATACAATCCAATTTCCCATCAATTTGCAGTATTCAGAAGCTTAACACACAGACTCCACAGAATACCACTGGATTAAGAAGAATACTTGAAAGGATATCACCATATTTTAGAAATAGCAAGCTTCAATAATTTTGAAACAATTTTGATAAACAAATTAATCTAGCATCATTTAAAAAACAAAAAACTTGAAGCAATTGACCATGTTAAAGGAAACAGATAATAAATATTGGAAATATAAAGAATTTACATATGATCCATGGTTTTTCAACGAATTTGAGATTTTAGAAAAATGCAATATAAGATTGGCTCCCCAAAATAAATACAGTTTAAATAATTTACTCAACAAACCTCTCAAAAACACTATCCCATTCAAAATGAAATCAGGAATTTATCAAATTAATTGTGAAGATTGTGAAAAATTTTGCATACGGAAAACTATAAGAAATCTAAACACCAGATTGAAGGAGCAACAAAGAAATATAAAAAACAAACAGCTAAGTTGGCTGTAGCTCACCACTTTTGATTGGATGATCATGAGATAGGACAAGCTATCAAACTATTAAAACCTGGTACTTCAGCTTTAGAATTGGATATTTGGGAAAATATTTATAGTTACAGAAAAGAAGTTCACTTATTGAATTTTGAGATCCTGCCACCAAGAAAACTAATCAAGTTATGCAGAATTACCACTAGAGGGCATCAAGGTCACCATGCAGCAGAAGAGGGACACCAGCCATTCATCCGCCACCAAGTAGCTGAGGATGGAGACAATCTTCTCCAAAAAACATTTTCTTGTTTTTAACCATCTGACTTTACGGGCTGATTTCACCAACCGGTTAAAAATACTCCATCTTGTTTGTTAATAAGGTGTTCAAAGTTTAACATAATGTTAAAACTTTTGCATTTCATCAACTTTTACAGCAAATTGTTAGCTAACATTTTGTTAACATAAAAGACAACTGCGAACGCTAGCTTTCAAGAAGGCGTTGGCCAAACTCTACTGCTTCTGAACATGCTCCAATGTACTTCTGTCTACGCATCGTTGCCCTCTCTGTGTCAGCAGACAACTATTTACATTCATGGCGATTCCCATGTGATGTTCCTGATTGTTTGAGGTTAGAATCACGATGTCAACTAAAATAAATGTTTCACCGTTCGAAATGCGTTAACATCTGGTTAATAAGTATAGACATATTATCAAGTGCGAAAAAGCTGACGGTTTTAAATTAAAGGATAAGATTGCAGCCTGGGACAAAATCTGTGAGTAATTTAATTAGAATGAAAGTGTTTCTCCTAGACTGGGACAAAATCTGTAAGTAATTTAATTGGAATGAATGCTTTTCTCCTAAGTCCAGTAAGCAACTTTGGCAATTTTATGCTAACATAAAGTGCAGCACCAGAAACGTTAGGTGTGAAGGGCATTTAAGACGGTTTAAAATTGGCGATGGACACTGCATTGAAACTAAAGTGGACGAAAATGTGTTATCGCTGATTAATCAAGCACATCCGAAAAATACACTGTTTGCTTCTTGAAGCAATTGCTTTGAAAACCTTCTGGATAAACCCACAAATGGTAGCTTTGGAAATACCAACATTATTACCCAGCAAGTAAATTAAAAATATTAGTAGCATAAAATCTAAGTACCTAATTAACACTTGTAACATAGGAGAAAGAGGCATGCTTCTGTTGGCAGTATTGTAACCTCTTGTATTTCCCATAAAACCATGCTCATGACCCCTTGGACAGTTTTATATTGCTTAAAAAATTCCTCCTTTTGCAGGATTTCAAATTTATTATGACGTATGACTACTCTTGCATTAGGAATGGCATTAAAAAGTGCCAATTGTAGCAAACTTGCATCAACAGCTTGGTTTGCGGCAGCCATTTTCCAACGTCTAACATTTGTAAAAATTACATTTGTTAAACGCCTCAACACATAGGTACGGCAATGTTAACACCAGATTTAACACATTGTTCAAGTTAACATTGTTTAATGAAACAGAATTTGTGTTAACTTTGGTGTTAAATCAGTTTAACATTGTGTTAAAATTTACCAACTGTTGCTGAAACTGGCCCTAAGAGAATTAAGTTTTAACATATGACTCTCCATATGTTTTAATTTGTACATATCTTCACTTTTAATAGTGCTTTTAATTTTAACAAATTTATGAACCAGATCATTGTTGTTAACAAAATTTTGTTTTTGTTACAAAGTTACAGAATTCCAAACAATTGGTTAGCAGCTTTAACAATTTGTTGAGCCTTAACAAAACATTACAGATTAGCCTGAATAACACAATTCCAATGTGACCCACATTGCTTATGACTCTTACTGCCAATATTAATTTTGAAATAGTTTGGAATCAACCAAGTACTTAATATCCGTTGAATGCTAATTCTTTATTCTACAGATGCAAGGGCTGCATATATGGAAATATAAAAAATTATCATCTTATGTCAGTATTAAACTTCATTATTGCAATTGTGACCCATGTTGCATTAAAGAACATAATGTTTGACTGCCCTAACCTTAAACCATAAAGTTTGTCAGGAAGTTTAATCTTTGTTTATCTATTTGAAATGAAATGATTTTTATAACTCAAAGACATATAATATCATATTTACGTTTACTTGAATAAGTATACTATTTACCTGATTAAATACCAAGTACAGCATATGCAAAGTTTGGCTAAGTGTATCTGTAGGATTTTCCCACCAAAACCAACATACACTAATACCTCTTAAAATGTGCCACAATATACCTTTTGAAAGAAATTTTGAAATTAAAATTTCTCACAGTACAGTCACATGGATTCACCCAGCAACTAACTCACAAGATCTTCCCACTGTTCTCATGCCTAGCTCTTCAAGGTATTAAGCACACAACATAGTGGCAAATCCTGTATTTGTTTGTTCATTTGGTCCCACTGTGAGCAATGCTCAGGGACATTGAACATGTCATACAATTATGAAATATGCAGCATAACTAATAAACATACCCGGTACCAAGAACTTCTTAAATAATAACATACCCAGCACGCAGAACTTGTTTATCTAATACGCATACCCAACACCAAGACCATTTCTCCCTTTCCACACCGTGCATTATTTAAGAATTGAAAATTTGCAAACCATCAACATTCTTTTTTTTTCCCCAAGAGTAAACATCTCAACATGCATTACAGTAGGACAATAACAAATAAGTGTAAGTCACTATCATATGCCATCTGCCCTATGTATTGAATGTTTATATGTTGCACAAATATTAAAAAATTCCTCCATAGTATATGGGGAGTGAGTATATAAGACTTTAGCTCTTTCTTAAAGATGTTATGTTGATTAGGCTTGCCTAATAGTTTTAAGTAGCATGGAAGGTTATTGTAAATTGTTATTGCAGAATAGTAACATCCTTTTTGGAACAGTTTTAAGCTATTTGCTGGTCTATGCAAATCGCCTGCATGCCTTGTATTGTGGTCACGCAGAGCAAGGTTCATTGTGAAGTTATAATTATCTGTAAGGTAGCTCAAGAGAGAATATATGTATTCACCAGTGAGAGTAAGAATTTTTTGGGTTTTGAACAAGGGTCTACAGGAATGATGGGACCCAACACCACAGATAATATGCATGGGCTTTTTTTGTAATATAAATACTTGCTTGCTATGTGCTGAATTACCCCAGAACATTATTCCATATCGCAACAGGGAGTGAAAATAGGCAAAATATGCTGTTCTTAAGGCATTTTGGTGGAGAACATTTTGTAAGTTTCTTAAGGCAAAGCAAGCTGAGCCGAGTTTTGGCAGCATGATTTTTATTTGTTTCTCCAGTTGAGCTCTCCATCTATTTAAAGCCCAAGAAATTTTGTATCAGATACCTCATTTATGGTGTAATTGTTGTACCTGATTGTTAATTCACTCACTTGTTTATGCTTTGTTTGAAATTGAATAAAATTGGTTTTATCATAGTTTAATGAAAGCTTATTAGCTTCAAACCAAAAGTTGAGCTGTTCGAACACTTTATTGACAGAATTTCTTAATTGCTGATGTGACTTTTCAGATATAAGTACACTGGTATCATCTGCAAAAAGCACAGCTATTGAATCTACGCTAAGATAGTATGGCAGATCATTTATAAATATTAAAAAGAACAAAGACCAAGTATAGAACCTTGTGGGACACCTCCAGTAATAATACCTGGTTCTGAATCACAACCATTGATTCTAGCTTTCTGGATCCTATTTGTTAAGTAAGATCTGAACCATTTTATAGTGATATCACTGAAGCCATAAACTTTTAACTTTTGCAGCAAGAGGTTATGATCTATGCTTTCAAATGCCTTAGCTAAGTCACAAAATATGCCTAATGGTAGTTTCTTTTTATCCCAGGCTGTTAATACTTCAGAAGTGAGCATGTATGTTGCATTTTCAGTTGACATTTTTTTCCTAAATCCGAACTGGGATACTGAGAGAATGTTGTTGAACTCCAAGTATTTTATAACCCGATTATATACAGCTTTTTCCATTACTTTAGAAAAGGCTGTCAAAAGAGAGATGGGCCTATAATTGGAAGCCAAGTTTTTGTCTCCTTTCTTGTATAGAGGCTTAACAATTGTATGTTTCATTTTTTCTGGAAATATCCCTGACATAAGGGAATGACTGCATATATGACTAAGAGGCTTGATTAACTCTTCTGTGCAATAGCAGCTGGGTTCGGGCCAGATCTGTTTATTTTGCTATTTGCTACATTAAGGAAATATGTGTTAAAGGCATTAGCGATGGCAGAGCAAATACGGACTTCTCTATTTGCAGTAGTTATGTGAATAATATCACTATTTGATTTAATTCTACCTGTTTCAGTTTTTATTATATTCCACATTGCTTTAATTTTATTATTGGAATCATCAATGACTAGCGAGTAATACTTTCTTTTAGCTTCATTAATTACTCTTTTAAGTATTTTACAATATGTTTTGTAGTGTGCTTTAATGTTTGAATGATTACTTGTGCAATATAGTAAGAACAAATTTCTTTTATTTGCACGGGACTTCCTTATACCTGAAGTAATCCAGGGTTTGACCTTTTTTACCTGTGATGAACTTATTGTTTTCTTAGAAAAAAATAGCTTGAAATGCTAATAGCACTGTTTTAAGGAATTCATCAAATTTATCATTTATTTGAGTGCTGGAATAGACAGAAGCCCATTTTTCATTTTTTAATGCTAGTTTAAAATTATTGATATGTTCATCATTAATTATTCTTGTTGTAATTTTACTTTTTGTACTAACAATCTGTTTATTGGCTATGACAGGCACCAATAATACCTGAGCATCATGATCTGACATGCCATTTACAATAGGAATTATGGTATAATTTGGAATTTTTTCTAAGTCTAGAAATATGTTGTCTATAGCTGTTGCAGTGTTCATATAAGTTCTAGTAGGGAAATGAACCACATATTCCAAATTAAATGTATGTAATAGGGAGGTGAGACGAGTTTTCAGTTCACTGTCTTTAAGCGTGTTAACATTAAAATCTCCACAAACTATTATTTTAGCTTTGGAGTGTAAATGTATGAAATAGCTCTTTCTAATCTATTTATAAATCCTTGGAAGTTCCCTGTGGGAGCTCTATATACTGCTAAAATGATGTATGTCTCCCTACCAAATCCTATTTTTACTGAACAGCATTCAAATTCCTTTTCCTTACAAAAAGATGCAACATTTATGCGATGAACTTTGTCGTGCTTTTAACAAATATACTCACTCCTCCACAATTTAATCTACTTCTGCAAAAACTGGAACATAATGTGTACTTACTGAAGTTCACACTTTTAAGCTCTGTTTCTGTCACGTGGTGCTCTGTTGTGAAGATTACTGTGATATAATTTATATCTTGAATATGTAAGCTTAGCTCCTCTACTTTATCCTTTAACTCTATGTTTTGATGATATAAACCAAATGAATTTTTTGATATTGAAAGGGTGGCAGTGTTTACATATGCAACAGATTTTAGCTGTGTGGGCTAAAGTAGGCTAAATTAATAAGTTGAACATAGGATGTGAATATCAAACAGAAGTTCTGCACATAGTTCACAAGTTTAGCTATGGTGGTGCTATTATAAAACTCCTATAAAATAATTTCTAAGAGATTATATCATTATACTGAAATAAATGCTTGCAAAGTCCAAAAACGAATGTGTACCTGGTATATTCGCTTCCATTTATGCCATTCTCACAGCTTTGACAGGCATTCTACTGGCCTTTGCAGGTGAGGATGTATAGCAAGGAGAAGGTGTATATATCTGTTTACCTTTTCATGCATGCAGTGGCATTCTGTTTTACGTGCACAGTTCTAGATTATTAACAAATGAATATATAACTTTGAGCAATAGCTTTACTCATCATTTAAAATAGCCATGTTAAAATATATAACTAAATAAAACCATGTTTTGCACAAGATCTCCACGAACAAAACATGTTTAATGGTTAACATAGTGTAAAACTGAAATAGATTATATTTTTTACTCTCAAAGAGGACACATTTACTAGACATTATTGGAATGATCTGCCCAATCTAAACATACAACTAAATAAAACACTATTTTGCACAATTCTACATGAAAGTGTTTTTAATGACAATATAATGTAAAACTGAAGTAAATTATACTTTTTACTCTCAAAGAGGACACATTTATTGGAGACTGTTTTAATAATCTGCCTATCTCCATTTTTATCCAATACCTGATTTAGCCGCCTAGGTACCCAATCACTTATGTGTTGGAAGAACTGTGACTCCAAATGCATACGTCCCCACATTTTACGTGTTCCAATAGGATAACAAGTGATTCGAATAATCAGGTATTGGACAAGAATTAATATTGGATGTATTATTATTAAAATAATGTCTAGTAAATGTCCTATTTATGAGTAAAAAGTGTAATGTATTTCAGTTTTACATTATGTTGCCATAAAAATACTTTTTCATGGAGAAATTGTGCAAAACAGGGTTTTATTTAGTTATTAACTTCCTCGTGCGTCACAGTACTTAAAATGTATTAAAAAGTAATTCCTAGGCACTAGAAATACCTTAGGAGTAGACGTCTCCTGTAGACCTGGTGCCCACCTACCTGCCCCTTTTAGGTACCTTACTTTTATAGCAGAATTCTGCTGTAACAACAACAAACATTGTCATCTTGTCACTACTGCACATGCGCAATGTGAATTGCCAACCTAAATGAGAAGCAAAATCTGCAGGTTAGTGATATTTTCCTTAGTTCTTATTCTTCTTTATTGTCGCTTCCTGCTGATAATGAACAAGTTTATATTTAAAAAAAAAAAAACACGTAACCTAAGGCTAACCTTCTGTGAATTCAAAAATCTAAGCTTATATGATAAACATAGAACATCGTTAGCATGCTTTGGTGTAACCAGTGATTGGTAATTCACGTAAGTTTATATGATAAACATGGAACTTCATTAGCATGCTTTGGTCTAACCACTAATGGTAATTAACATAAGCTTATATAAAAAGAACCTAACCTGAGGCTAACCTTCTGTGAATTCAGAAACCTAAGCTTATATGATAAACATGGAAGATTCTCAGCATGCTTTGGTGTAACCACTGGTTGGTAATTAACATAAGCTTACATTAAAAAAAAAACCTAACCTAAGACTAACCTTCCATGAATTCAGAAACTTAAGCTTATTTAAATGGTGATTCATTCACTTCGTTAAGAGAAACACGCTCATCCTGTTCACATTAGCGGTTGGCACATTTTGTTTGTACATTTGGAAATGGCACGCAGCTGGAGGATGACTTCAGTGACATCTGTAGCAGAAGTAAGACACCATTTTTCAAAGACACCAATTAAGGTTTTCTGAATATTTAAACATGGCTATTATATGTAAGTGATGAGTAAAGCTATTGCTCAGTTATATATTCATATGTGAATAATCTAGAATTGGGCTCATAAACCAGGATGCCACCGAATGCACGAAAAGGTAAATAAACACACCTCCTCCTTGCTATACATAATCACCTGAGAAGGCCAGCAGAATACCTTCCAAAGCTGCGGGGATGGTATAAATGGAAGAAATTGTACAAATGAGAAATATGCCTATTCGTGTGAATCAGCCCTGTTTTAAATAGACTTGAAAATTTGTTTTAGATGGAACTTCATTTTAAAGATTACTATCCCTGTTATAACTGTACCATGTTTCTGCATTAAACATTATGGGTTCAATATGAACCCAGGATGCTGATATTTAAGTATGGTTAAATGCGACATCATGGTGGTAGCTGTGCTACAATGTGTCATTTACTGGTGAGGGTAATAACACCCTGGTAGTTTCTAGTAATTAAATATAAAACAAAATAATAATAAATAAATTATTATTATTATTATTATTATTATCATTAATAACAATGTTTTAATCACTCTCCAAAACAGGATGTGTCAGATTAACTTCTTTCATTACTGATGAGCATACAGATGCAAGTGACTTTAGATGCTGTCAAATACTTCTCACTAGAGAATCCATGGTGTGAACATTGCATACAGCTCTTTTTGGTAAACCCTAGTGTAAATCCAATATTTTTCTCCTATTTATTGATTTCCTCATTGTAAAACAATATTATGCATATAATAAGGGGCGAGTTCTTTTTTTGTAAATATTTCATTATTTGTGTACACAGAGCAGCAGTTCTAAAAAATTATGCTCAAGAGAAAGGGGTGTTGAGATAATTTTCTTATTGTTTTGTTTTCCTCGCAAGCTAAACTAGAACAACAATTTAGCCTTAATCGGTGTTTGTACCTGGTAAAATGTAGGAGCACTGGTAGGTTTTCACCGTACTTCTAATCGCTTAGCATTTTTATGTCATATCTGGATATTTCGTAGTCTTATTCTTGAAGAATACCTTGTCTTATTTGGTATTGTTTTTCAGTTAGTTCTTTAGATGTTCCGCTGTGCGTGCTCATCAATTTTACACAAATAAAGGAAACAACACTTGCAATTTTCTTTATTTTCACCACAACTTCAAACAGAATTCAACACTTCCACACCAATAGAATTTCGTCAACGTGAAACGATTTTAACACCACCCAATGTCTTGCCTGGACGTCAGCGATACAGAAATACCAACGCAATCACCTGAAATACTCCACACAGTACATCATAAGTTTTCGATTTCTTTTCGTCGCTTTGCTTTTGTTTAATAGTACCTACACGTTATCTAAAGGTACATGAAGAGATATAAAGAACCTTTTCTTCATATAAAACACAGTTTTGAGTTTTAATAAACAGTATTGATTTTTAAACCATTAAAAGTGTTAGATAGCGTATTCTTTTGAGGAAAAATTCTAATCTTATACAAAATTCGGTCTTTGATTGTGAGGAACCATATATGTACGAGAAATGATATGCAGAATTTAAAAGTATAAACATTTCAGATTTAATCACGGGGACATCTCATGTAGCACTCAATTATTCTTTAGGAAATCAGATAAATTTAACTACGAAAATTAATTTCTTAATATAATAATGTTGAAAATGTCTGTGAGAAAAATTTAAATTAAGTTTGCTGAAATTAATAGGATATGGGAATATGAGTAATGACTATCCTCAATGCATTACCATTGTCCGTAATGTAAGATATAAATCAAATAAATAGGTTATGGGTGGCAGTTCGCATGAATGATTGATATGTGAAAGACAGGTTCTTTACAGTGGGAGTGTGTGAAAAATATTATAGGATTTATTAAAGCAGTAGCCCGGTTATAGCCTGCAGAGGCAAATGAAACGCATTCAGGAATTAGCACAACAGGTACAAGAAATTAAGATAAATGCCCACCTGCCTGCGCATAGGAGAGAAACACGGGGAAACCCTAACATGAATTATGTGTTCAATACTCCAGAGGTAGAAGCCCTTATAACAGTGACGGCGCGTGATTAGCAAGTTTGGGACGGGACAGGTGATGTTTTCGTATTAAGAATCCTTACACGACAGGTTTTATTCTACAGTTTACCAAAAGGATATATGTAAGCAAAACAATCCTATAAACCAAAATGTTCTATATATAATTCTCTCTTTTGTACAGTTTACTGCATGTATTTTTCAGCACGTACGAGATCCTATGCATTAGTGTAATTCAGAAATAAAATGTGCAATAAAACGCGTGTTATCAAAGCGAGCGTAAATTAAACTATATTAATAATTATAGTATTATTCCCTTCAGTAGCAGGACACTTTTATCATTTATATTACACGGTGCACTCGTGCATTAATGAATATCGGTTAAAATTTCAGTGGAGAGCACATGGTTGTATAAAAACGGGATATTCTGTGCTTTTGTTCACAAAATAAATTATCTACAAATCTTAAACACGCACACTTGCACATGGAATAAGTCTGTTTTTGCGAACATATTTGTTCTAAGTTTCTACTTTATATAATAATATTTACTCAAACGTTAGAGTAAGAACACCTAAGTAAGAACGCGTAGAGTTTATTTTTGCTCCTTGCCCAACCTTATTTCTTGACTAAATGCGTATGTGATGCAAGCAATCAACAATACACATTGGAAAAATGCTCAAGAGTGTAAAATTAACTGCAAGATATTTATTGTGCATCTACTTGCACTCAAATGAAATTAAACAAACTTTGACTGTAACTAAACTAACCTGATTAATATTCTTGTATATGAGGTTCATTCCTCTCTTCTTTTGTTCAGCAAAATGGTTGAAGTCAGGACCTTCTCAATATAACAATGGCTAAAGCATTAAGGCTGTCTTTTTGCTATTTACACAGTTGATTACGATTACTTAACTAATTAAATTAACTTAACTTGCACTGAATTAACTGGTTAAGTTAAGCGTTTTACACAATACTTGCTTCTAACTGTAGGACGTGTGTGAAGTTATTACTATTAGGAATAGATTTCCTATAGATGTAAAGCTTAGACTAACTTAGGAAACGGATGTGTCCCACAATGTTCTATACTCACCCTTTGTTGTTTTTAATACATACGAATGACATGCCATAATGTCTTAGCGAAGATTCAAAGCTGTGCTTTTTGCAATTGATACCAGTGTACTTATATCTAAAGAGTCACATGAGTAATTAGATTCTGCGAGTAAAGTGTTAGAGCAACTCAACATTTGGTTTGAAGCTAATAAACTCTCATTAAACTACGATAAAACAAACTTTATTCATTTTCAAACGAAACATAAACAAGTGAATAAATTAACAATCAGTTACAACAATTACACCATAAATAAAGTATCTGATACAAAATTTCTTGGGCTTCAAGCAGATGGAGAGCGCAGCTGGATAAACCAGATAAAAATCATGCTACCAAAGCTTAGCTTAGCTTGCGTTGCCTTAAGAAAACCAAAAGGTCTGCTTAACCAAAATGCCTTAGGAACGGCGAATTTTGCCTACTTTCACCTTTTGTTGCGATATGGGATAATCTTCTCGGGCGATTCGGCACGCAGCAACCATTTATATTAAAAACAGAGGCTATCACATTACGTGTGGTGTTGGGCCCGTCATTCCTGTAAGCCGTTATTAAAAACCCCAAAAGCTCTTACTCTTATTGATGAATGCGTTTATTTTCTCTTGAGCTACCTTACAGATAATTATGATTTATATGACAGGGCTCCTAAACTGAATATTTACAATTGACACTAGGATGAAGATTAAGACAAGTGATCAGCCATCATGCCTTGCCTTAGGAGAAGTGTAGAAAGTGTGCCATCGGCGAGCCTACGGGCGGGTCCAGAGCACCGTAGAGTGTCTATCTTGAGACTCGGAGATCAATTACAACAAGAAGTCCGCGAGAGGACTCTCGGACTCACTTAAATAACAAATTAATATCCTGTGGAATGACGTCAAATTGTCACGGCGGCTTTACCATATCTGGTGCCGGTCCCCAGGATTTACGTGTGTTGGTAGGAAAATTCCTACCGGACGCACTGCATCGCAAGTTGGAGATGTAACATTGTTCCAGGGCTTTCCATCGGGAAATTGCGTTACTAGAACATCCCTGGGTTCTAACATAGGAAGTGGTAGCTACTTACATCCCGTCACGTACGCAGCTTAACAAAGCTTCTACACGTTAAGAAAATATAAAAATGAACTCTCGACTAAATTTTTAGTATCTTGAAATCATCAATGAAATATTATCAAAATAATATAAGTTAAATGCTCTTGCTGATGACATTCGTGGCAGTATTTTATTAGTTATGCTGCATATTATTTCATAATCGTACTGAGTGTTCAATGACTGGACGTTGCTCACAGTGGGGCAAAATGAACAAACAAACAAATAAACAAAATAATAACACTCACGTTACTGGATGGATACAAAGTTAGAAAAACAGGAATACCGATAAACGAATGTCCCTGGCCCAGGTAATGTTTCATCTTCTTTATACTTTAAATTTATATGATAAGGATTACCGGGTAAAGGATGAACACAAATCTGCGCAATGACAGTAAACTTAAATGCACACCATCTTAGCTTGTCCCTCATACATACACATATAACAGTATAACCCTTCATAGAGCTAGCCAAATTACAAATAACATAATTACCACATATCGCACACCTCCTCATCGATATTTTCATATCACACACCTTCCCATTCAAGACATGTCCTTAGGTTTGTACCTTCGTCCATATCGTGAATGAGTAGGTTTGTTTGTCACATTCATTTCTTCCCCGCCTGAATCCTGGTTTGAAACAGTTTGTTCAGCCATGCTGTAATTATTATGATTAACCTTACTGTACTGTGATTGATCAAGTTGAACATTATACCTCTGGTCAACATCTGGGTCAATCACAAGCTCTCTCTCTCTCGCTTCACCGTTTCTTGTCCACGATTTTTTCATTTGAAAGGTGTTCGGTTTCACAATTTTTTTTCTAATTGTAAGATCTTTCCTCTTTGGCTATTGAGATGGTGTTGCTTTCTCCCAGTATTTATCATTTTTGGTTCTCACTACACCACCCTTCATGAATTGATCTTCCTCCTTCCTAGATGTTTTATCATATTGTTTCATCACTTGCTTTCTCTAATGACATAGTTATTCATACATACCTTCTTGTATATAAGCTTCTGTTACCTTAATGCACATGGCAAAACACCTTCCATTATTGTGCTATTCAGAATTTGAGAATATGATGCACCTAATGATATAATTTTTGTGTTTCTGTATTGCACCATAACCTCGACATAGTCTGACTTACACTCCATACAGCTTTTTCATTATATTTTAAACAATTCCAAAGTTTTCTCTGCTCTGCCATTACTCTGCGGGCAGCGGGAATGGCAGTACTAGCAAGATGTCTTTACCTGAGAAATACTGGCTATATTCAACTGAATTGAATGACACATTGTCGCTAATTACGATTACTGGATATCCAATCCATTTGAACGTTTATGCCATAGCCTCTATAACAGAATTACTTAACTTATTTCTCACCATCACAACCTTAATCCATCGTGAAGAAATCTACAATTCCCAAGTAATGTTTTCCACCATATTCTAAAATATCTCAACCCACTCTTTCTGTTCTACAGTTTGGAATAGTGTGTGGTTTCAAGTTCTCCTTGTAGTTGCATGAGCTACACTTCTCACATACCTACATCTGGTAATAAATTTTGTCAGATATTCCTCTATGTTAGACAAGAAAAGCATTTGAGGGCTTTGGTAACCGGTTTGTTAATACCTAACTGACCTGTATGCACAGCTTTCATCATATATGGTTTTAAGACATCGGGTACCACAATTTTTTTTTCTCCAAAAATACTAACCCTGCCTAAGTATACAGATCATTTCTAACATTTTAAAACATTCTGACACCTTGTATCTGTTTCACTGTGTTCCGGCCAAACTTCATAGTAGTATTTTGACAGTAAACTAAGTTTGCCATCTTTTGTTGTTGCACACCTGAACTGCTGCTTTCTTCTCTCAGACATTAACAAATATCTACTGCCATAATGCACCATTTCTAATATCTCATGGTCATGTCCAGTTTGATTTAATGTGGATCTAGAAAGTACGTGTGCAAAATATAAATATTTATCGGGAATGTATGCTAAGTTTAATGAGTACTTCAGTAACTTCAACCTGAAACGTTCCAGTCTTACTGATGCTATTTTACATATGACTTTCATCAAAATGGATACCAAGGGACGATTGAAGCAATAAAAAGACGGAACATCGTGCGACAATTGGTGCATAAATGTAGTTAACACGTTTTCGCGTTGTCTACAGTATCTGCTGTTGATTCTGCTGCCTGCTGCTTCACTGGTAGAGCTATGAGTATTTTCCCTCAGGGTTATTCGTGGATGTATTGTGAAGGACAACACCAGTTTAAGTTGACTAAGAAATTTATTGTGAACTACTATTTGAGTTATTAAAGTGAGTTTCCGATTGTTTGAAATGAAGAAATGTATTGACTTTGAATTGCAGCACTTGAAACCATAACAATTAAGTTATTAAATCTGCTAACTTCTGCAGCATCAAAGCTACGGTTGGAAACGACTGTTTCTGCAACAAAAGAAACTAGACACGTGAGTCGCTAAAATGTTGACCGGCAAGATCCCTCACGGCAGCCGCGAAATCTTAAACACACAAGCACGTCACCAAGTGCTTAAAATATCACACCAGCAAGTACCGCTGGTGGTACCAGAGAAGAATAACTAATGTGTGCACAACTGTATGCGCGAGCGTCGATTCGTATCAATGATGGTACAAGAGCAAAGTGGTTCGCGGAGCTAGATGCACGAACATTTATTAATTTTAGCTTCGCCTACATATTATTCCCCACCAAAATTGTACCTTATACTTTGTCAATTATCAAAACTCTTAGTATACGAATGTGACACTACTACTGTGGCTTAACTAAAATTCTCAGAATTGCTGACGTCTCTCTAATTTCCAGAATTGGCCTACGTGCCTGTGTTACTACTGAACTTAACTCTAAACTGCGTTCCCAGAAATCCTTAAGCTAATGTTTTCACTCCTCGGCTCACTAATGACTCTGGCTAGCCTGACTCATAATTACCCTCATCTTTTCGGACAAACCTCTCAACTCCAACTTGTTACATTCTTCACTAACTTAATATACGGCAATTATTTATTGCAATTATTGCTATATCCTAAAGTTATTTCTTTATTTATATATTCCCGTCATTAATTACGGTATCACGATGATACGTCTGGACAATTATATTTGCACCATAAATGAATTCGTCGAACTTTTTTGCCCCGGATGCGGTACTTAGTAACTCTTTTTCAGTTTTGATATAGCTATTTAGCTTACGTGATACACACGCCACCAATTTTCAATTTAGAATCCCCGTGATCTTGGAAAAGACACCACCCTAGCTCATATTTTGATGAGTAATTAGTTTTTGAGGATCAAATGGTACTAATGATGGCGCATTTTACACTTTTTATTTTATTTTCCTTAATGTTTCATCATGCACCGGCAACCATTTCAATTCCTTATCCAGTTTTGTTAGTTCATTTAAAGGCTGCATTAACGGTACCATTTCTGGAACATGTCTTTTAACATAGTTGAATGGTCCAATAAGCTGTTGTAACTGTCTTCTGCCATTAGGTGCCTTCAGAGCATTTAAAGCTTTAACTTTCTCTGTGTCAATACACATGCCATCAACTCATATTATCTGACCCATGGATTCGGCATCAGATTGTTTGTGTTGCAATTTATCAGCATTGAATTTTGCATTACCTTCCTTTGCTATTTTTAACCACCGCATCTACAAAATTATCGTGCTCCTCTTCTCTCACTCTTACTACAAGAATACCGCCTATGCAAATAATCACATTTGGAATCTGGCCGAAGAATTTCTCCACATTTTCAAGCAACAAGCGTTCCGAGCAATTTAATCAAATGGTAATTCTAAATATCTATAAATTCCAAAGGGATTAACAAACGAACACAACCAAGAAGATTCATTATCAAGGGTTAAACGATGAAATCCTTCAGACAAACCAAATGTGGTGAACTGCTTTTTGCCAATGCATCTAGCAGCTATATCTTCCAATTTATTGTGTTAGTTTTGGTTTCCTAACTATTATTTCATTGAGATCAGCTGGATCAAGTCATAAGCTTATTTTCTTGTTTGGCTTTTCAATTACCATAATTCTGTTTATGATTGCTTTACTATCTATATCCGTGACATTCACAATTCCACCTCTGCCTACCAAACTGTCCAGTTCGTCTTTCAGCGGCTGATGTAATGCAGTGCAATTCTTTGAGATGACTGAGATGCAATTACAGACATTTCATCTCTTGTGGTGATTTGCACTTCGCCATCAAACTTACCATATTCTGAGAAAGTTTCGTTGTTGCATTTTATGAATTTCCTTTTTACAGATTTATCAGTCTGGTTTCCTATTTTAACAATCTCCATCACATAGCTTATACTTGGTTTTACTATTTTTTCTAAATTTAACATTTGAAAATCAGTATTACCAAACAACATTTTGCAATCACTTTCCATAATTAAAAAATCTAAGTACGCTTCATGATAGTTTGACAATGTAGATTTACAATTCACATAGGTTGACTCTGTGATTTATTCAACCCTTCCAAAATACAATTATACACCTTCCTGATCTTGAACTGTTCGTTTACTCTTTTAAATATACTTAGTGGCATAATATGTACCTCTGCTCATGGATCAAGTTTAACTCTTACCTTTTTGTCTTCAGTTTTAATGATTGTATACCATTCAATCTCAAGTTGATCCAGTTTTTTTACACATTTTCCTAACATAACCACATTTCCAACTTGCACTTGTCTTGTGTGACTGAAGACACTGTCACAAAACAACACTAATTCATTCATAGAATATTTTTTACCTTACATGCAATTGCAAAATGATTGGGTATACCACACTTTTTACGCTTCTTCCCCCATGCAGGACATGATCTTGCACAATGTGCAGTGTGGCATCTGCGGCAATTCTACTAATCAGTTCTGCACTGGTCTTCCTGGTTGTCTTGCTGTGGTATTCTTGAGTATCTCCTAGATTGTCCTCTTCTTGCTGCTACCCATCGAATTCTTTCGAAGGGTACGAGGGAAAACAATCAAAATCCACTTTTTAGCATTTTGCAGTAATTCAATTTGAAGTTCAAAATCGCAGCAGATTAAGCACATTAGGCACAAAGAAAACATTTTTTTCTAGAACAATTCTCATGGTGTTTTTCTAACAGACCCTTCTTCTGAAGTTAGTGTCATGTGTTACAGGGTCCTGTTTATTAACCATGAAAACTCAAGGTACACATGTTTGCAAACAAAAACAATCATACTCCATTTACTTTAGAATGTCTTATACCATACATAACTGTTTTCCTTTTAAAATGTAAACAACATTTGTGGGATATTATTTAATAATATCTATAAAAACCAAAGAAATTAATGTAAACTCTACATCAAATTACTCATTGTTGACTACAGGTAATCTTGAAAACAACAATCCACTTACTTTATAGAATGGATTACAATATACATAACTGTTTGCCTTAGAAAAATGTAACCTATAAAACACCAATAAAATTAATTATTTAATATCCATACCAAATTACTCATTGTTGACTACGGGTAATCTTGAACAAAGCAATCATAGTCCACTTTATAGAATTGCATTATACATAACTGTTTGCCTTAGCAAAAAGTCACATAAAACACCAATGAAATTAATTATTTAATCTCTACATAAAATTACTCATTGTTGACTACTGATATTCTTGAAAAATGGAGCTGAGCATCACCAAATTACTCATTGTTGACTACGGGTAATCTTGAAAAACAGAGCTGAACATTTTCTTCAGGGACTGTACGTCGTCATATTTTCCTTGGAGAGTGGAATTAAACTTGAATACGAAGCTTTTGGCTGCTTTTCAGTCTGTGTATGACACTTTTTGTCAACAATAACATAGGACTCCCAGAAGCCATTGTAAGTGCTGCGACTGTTGATAGTTCTAGAAGAAGTTCTGTCAATTGCAATTTCTCTTATCTTCATTGGACATTTCTTTCTGCATTCTTTAATGAGAAATAAAGACCACGATTTGCACTTGTCATGGGAATACTCAATGACATTGAAGGGACTTGGTTTCACGCGGCATCTTTTGATGTGCCCATTCCAATCGCTGGAAGTTTCAATGTGTTTTTTTTATTTATTAAACCAATATCTTTGTCACATTCCATGTAACTGTGCCCTCTAATGGGAAAGGTTACTTTGATTGATTCAAATCTGTTGTATTTATGAACTGTGATGCAGTAATTTGTATCACAAATTACTTAATGTAAATAATGATTGTAATATGAATATGCATTTTTATGTGACATTGATTTGAGATGTTTATTGATTGTAATTATTGTTGGGAAGTAAGTTTATACTGCCTTACTGAAACTGACAATAATAGCGCGCAATAATGCAGCGAGGGGGTGAGCTGTTTATCATTATTGGAAACGAGGAAGTTACGTAATGTTGGCGCGTTTTTTCCTTGAGAATCTTCTGGAACGTTTCCCTAGAGCATATGTATTCATAATTTTCATTGGATATAAAAATAGACGCTAATGTTGGCGCGTTTTATTAGCCAATTGCAGTTCAGTTATAATCTTTAGGCATATCGGGGAGTGGGAGTATAAATAGAGGCTAGGTTAGAGGTAAAGTCCTTCAGTCGGTCAGTTCGTCAAAATTCTTTGTATACTGCACGTCGCATTCCCGTCAGTTCGTCGAAAGTATTTGCAGGTTACGCGTAACAGAGTTATGAAAAATCTCAAGTATTATAAAGTTAATTATACAAAAAGGTTGAAGTACGTGGATTAAAAGTGATCAGTAAGAAGTTATTATAACAGTTTCAGTTTGGCGAGTGTTAAGATCAATGTATAAATGTGATAGTTAACGTGTTCGACAATAAAAGTATAAAACAAATTTCTTCATCAGTGTTATATTTGGATAAAAGATTCCTTTCCGTTTACACACCCTGGTCAAGAGATATGTTCGACCGGGAAATAATAGCTAGCCGGAGGACAGTAAACCAAAATTAATTAAGATAACAATAGCGTTCTTTCAAACGAACACTAACACTGCTGCAAATTGCTAACACCAGATGGAGCTACAAACCGAACAAATGAATGACGTCACAAGATGGCTTCATGTGAAGTAAACACAAATACACAAACAAACATTACAAGAAAACACTCGCAACTGTAACATGGATGAGGCAAATAATCACATAATTTTTACTCTGACCGGGGCAAGAATCACAAAAAATGTGCAAATGCCGAACTGAAGTGTCCAGATGATAAAAGCAGAAGTCAAACAACATTGATGCAACTTCATCAGCTCCCTTTTAGCTATGGTCTCTTCGTAGGTATAAAAGTATACTTCTCCGGAAAAGAGAACATGCACATTAAACATGTAATAAGATAGCTGTCGCTTGTAGTGCTAGTGCTAGCTTTGTGCTAATATTAGGCAATGGAAGATTTTTCATGAAATCCATGCATATTGCCTCATGTTCATGATTTTACCTAACTTTGATTTTGGCTCTACGTTTTCGTTGATAGAAGACTTCAGCCTTCTTCTTATGTAATAAATTAAGCAGCTTAATTTCTTTATCTACTTCTTCTGCACTACTGCTATCATTAAGTTTCCTTGCAAGAGGAGATT
This sequence comes from Deroplatys truncata, assembly GCA_030765065.1. Lineage (NCBI taxonomy): Eukaryota > Metazoa > Arthropoda > Insecta > Mantodea > Mantidae > Deroplatys > Deroplatys truncata. Next base: position 517,127,095 of record CM060990.1, read on the forward strand.
GCTTTTTTGCTTTGAATTCATCGCTGCAGAGCAAGTATGTGGCCTGGGGTACCCAAAAGCAATATTAAATTTTGTCTGAAATATGTTCCCATAAAATTCATAAGAAACGAGAAACGCTGGAAATGTATCTGTGTACATGTGATGCAATGTTTTAATGTTTAATTCTTCAGGTAAATAAATGTAGATGTATCATGAAGGCTATAGCGAGAAGGGCGGCCTTGAAGGGAACTGATATGTTTAATTACATTTTGAACAGCCTCAGCTATCCTTGTCATGGGTCTAGTAGAATGAGTAGAAGCATGACCAGTAGTAGAAAGAGATTTCTTGATTGTTAACATATTCTGGTTTGTTATGCCATGCACACTCATAAAGGCTTTGTAACAAACTGGAATTTCAATAACTTTTGCGTCCCTCCATACACGTACCTTATAGGAGTAAGAGTGGTCTCTGAGGTTGCTATCTTCTTCTGGTTTCCGGGTCTTCTTCGTTTCACAGGTAAAACTGAAATTAGTGAACACAAGTGTGCACTCTGTATGTTCTTATTTCCAGGAAAATTGAAATCACGGATTAATACATCACGTTCATTTTTTGAAACTTTCGTGAAACACTGTTTTCTGTATTTGCAATCTTCACCAGGAATATGACTCATCGCTCTTATGCGTTTACTCGCATCATGAAGTCTACCATGTTTAGGTATTTTCTTTGCTCTACTCTGATGAACAGCGGTAACATTTTCATCACTCGATTCCATATCGAAATGTAAACTGCCTCTCTACTCACCATTAAAATAGACTGCATTAAACAACAATGCAATTTGCTCCCAGTAAAAATATAAGCCACAACAATGCATAGGTATGTCACACATTTAAAACACCCAACCTGACCAACATTTAAAGAAATAAACTCTCCTGAAGTAGTACAAAATTACTCTCATTTAAAATGTATATGGACTCTGATTGTTTTTCCATTTCACAGAGGTTTGATTGATTTTCCCCTGCACACATTTCTTCCATGCTGATTTTGTATGGACTAGATGTGGTTTTTTTCCATGTATGGAGCGGTTGAAATGTAGTACTACATACATAGAATCCATTGGTACCAAAACCTCAAATTTTGCCAAAGTGCACTTTGATTGTTTTCCCCACGTATCCTTCATTTACTGTTGATTTCTTGGACATCTGCTTCGCTTGTATTCTACTCTGCTTATTAGTACATAATAGTGTTCCACCTTGGTTAGGGTTAAATTGTCCATGCGTAACAATGCTTCTGTCACTGTTTTGCCTGTAACACCCCAAACGATTTTATCCCTAAGCACTTTGTTCTCTACAGTTTCATTAGAGTCAGTCACATTAAAGATGCATAAGTTTACAAGTCTTCTACACTCGGTAAAGAGCTGGTCAATAGTCTCACCGTCTTATTGCTTCCGTTCGTTAAACACATACCTTTCAAAAGCTTCGCTTGATCGGGGTTTCACACATTTTTCCAATTCCTCCACCACCGATTTGTAATTATTCCTTTCTTCGTCTGCCATTGGTATAGTTTCCAATATTTTTCGCACCTTGTGGCCCATTATATTCCGCAGCAACGATAACTTAACCTTATCTTGTGCTTCATCTTTTCCGTGACAATTACATAGTAATCGAAACTTTGTATACAGAAATTGAATTTACTAGCAGCATTTTGTCCCTGTAGCATAGAATCGGATGGTAATTTCACATGCCCGACATCTTCCATGATTATGTCTCTAGACGCTCTTTCAATGTAACAAGATTACAGGTGGTACTATAATACATTTTGTGCACATTTCGTAAGTAATCCGCCGAACTTAAGGAGTTCTTTCCGACTACGGCATGCTCCATCTTTAAATTTATGCGATAAGGATTATCCGGGTAAACGAAGAACGCAGATTTTCTCTGACGGTAGGCTTTAATGCACACCATCTTAGCTTGTAACTCGTACATACACATATAACAGTATATCCTTCATAGATGTAGCCAACTTGCGAATAACATAATTACCACATGTCGCACACGTAAGTCGTGAACCACGGCCACACTACACCAAAGGCCATGACATTCAGAGGTTGAGCAACTGTACAGGGTTCTGTAGCTTAGTTTCGTTCGTTTCGTTCGTTTCGCAGTAGCGTCATGTGTATTTTTGTGGCTTTACTGAGGTGCCAAAGTTTGTAGTGGATATACGGACATATAAGAAATGTGTTTTAATCGTTATGTTTATTATTATTATTATTATTATTATTATTATTATTATTATTATTATTATTATTATTATTATTATTATTATTATTATTATTTTGATATTTCTATCTGCGGAACTTAAAATTCGTTATAACTGTGCACTTGGTTATGTCCAGGCCTTATGAATACTCTAAAGAGCTTAGTACAAATAAACAAACAACCGCGTATGCTGTGGTTAACGTAATTAACACATCTTTGTTTTAAATGTTGAGCTGTTGGAAATGTACTACTTGCTTTTAGTGTGTAGTTAATATTTAAAGTGCATAAATGCTACAGGACAAACCCTGATTTACGGCTATGTTCAGCCCCCATAACCTATGCATACATAACCTATACCTTGCCTTTCTTATTTTAGATGCCGAAGCACTGTTCCGTGTCGGGTTATTCTAGAAATTATGCATCCGACAAAAATTCTTACAAATTGGGGTTTAAATTTCCAAAATATGCCAGGCCCAAAATATATAAGGTACACCCGGAGTCAATGGACATCACCAACACCATTATAATCATCATCATAAGTGTGGTATGTGTAAAGATTTTATTTCTGAAGATGTTGGGACGGTAGAACACTACATTTACCACAAAAAAGAAAGGAAAACTAGACCAAAAGGTAGGCCACAATTGATGAACGATGCAGTACCAAGAATGTTTCCATACACTTCATCATATTTAAATATTCCAAAGCTGGCTGCCAGAAGCAGCAACGAGAGAGAGAGAGAGAGAGAGAGAGAGAGAGAATGAAGGTGAATGAAGAGTTAGAGAGAAATTTAATCCTTAATTTAAAGCCCTTCAAATATATCAAGAGTTTCTAAGTGAGCGGCCAAAAGACTGAAAAGTAAAACTGAATGACAGCGAATATGTCTCATTTGTTTTGTTAACATATGATATGCCTCAAGTTCAAGTCAGAGTGAAAAAAAGTATTAAGCAATATTTTATGCTGAATATTTGAATTTTTCCAAGTGTCAGAAGATGCTACCCACTGAGAAAAATACAGCCGTATCTCAAAGTATTAGAGCATTTATGTTGTAATTGGAAAGTTTTTATTATGCTGTATTTATTATAATCCTATCATATTGTTATTTTTATTTTCTGTCCGCTTGAAGAAACCTAACTCCTTGTGTTATTTAATGGCTTTTTATGCAAATAATTAAGCTTAATACTGCTTTATTGTACAATTTTGATATTTTATATGTGGCCTTACTATTCTTGATATGCTATGAGACAGAGAGAAGGTTTGAAGGCCTGCGATTGACTTCCCACAAGAGCTGAAAGATTAAAAAAAAAAAGCTTCAAGCAGTTGACTCGTTTCTATATACAACTTACACACCATCGAACGTGGAATAAATGTAAATAAGTTGTTTAGCCTAATTTATAATAATTACTAGACAAGCACTTTAACAGGATTAAAGGGATGAAAGAAACACTTTGTAAACATATGTATAGTATAACAAGTGTACTAGGGTATCTGTGAAATGACAAAGGATAAAGAAAGTCGTGTGAGTGTACACCAGCTTATTATACAGCTGAATTATTCTGGTGACTTTAGTCGTCCTCCGTGGTGTAATGGTTAACATGCTAGCATCTACTTCCCGAGGTCACGGGTTCAAACCGGTGGAGGGCGATTGATTTCTTCGGGTGTAAAGCTACGTAACATGGCTTTCTTCGGAAGGGAAGTAAAGTCGGTGGTCCCGTGTCGTAGATTTACGGCGCGTAAAAGAACCTCAAGCCTGATAAAGAGGCCTCTGAGAAAAATTTCCGGAATTTCTCGCCCAATATAGAATAGAACGCTAAGGACCATAACAGTTATAGAGCATTCATAAATAAAACTCAATTTAATTTTAATTTCTGGTGACCTTCAGCTTGTTGGGGAATACTCCATTTGCCAAAAAAGAGCTTTTCTTGTAAGCTGAATGAAAAAGAATTCCAGTACTAGAGTCTATCCGACCGTTCTCCAGCCCTGACATTTCTCGAGAGGAGGAAACACGGTGTTGTCAGTTATTTAGCGGGAATTTTAAGCAGAGGAACATACGTATTTTAAATATTTAACACATTTGCAGATCGCATCACTGCTTCGTAAATGTACATGGACAATAAGTATATACATGATTACAGAATAATAAAATATGGAGACAATTGTTATACCATTTACTGGAAGAAAACCAAGAGTTATGTTAATTGAAATTAGCTATTAAAAACTTACAGTTTAATCAAGTGAGAAGACGTCGCAATACTTGTATTAATTTCTTCGGCTTCATCACCGGAAGTGCTGCCGTCATCTTGGATGAATAAAATTATCAGCTTCCCCTGCCTATTTCAAAAATTTCCATGTGTGATCCATAACACTTTGCCACTTATCCACTGCCACTGGTTGAATTCCTTGTTGCACTAATAGTTCAACACCAGCGACACGGAAGGTTGTGTTATGTTCTGCAACATAATCCTATACTTCTTCCTAAATTAATTCAATTACATTGAAAGGACAATGGTAGGGAAGAAACCTGATGGCAGTGTGACCGTGAGAAGCAACAATGGTGTCTATATAGTGAGTGCAGAACCGTCACTTGTACAATTTTAAAATTTACATGAGTTCTGCTTTCGTCATTTCTGCAGGCACTAAAAGGTGTTTCTTTCTCCATCCATTGCAGAATGACGTTTTCCCTGTCACTCATTGTCGGTGCTTTGTTCAATTGCATCGAACGGTATGGTGCATTGTCCATAACATAAACGGAGTTTACACCGTTTGGCAGAAGAGATTCTTGGAACCAGCTCTGGAATGTGTTTCCATTCACTTCTTCGTGATAATCACGAGTGCTCTTTGATTTGAATAAGAGCATTACCACTGGAACAAAACTGTATACACTACCAGCATGAGGTAGAATCAATCTACTTCATTTCCAACTGGCGCTTAGCTTGTCCCTGCAAGGGTGCCTCTGTCCATACCTTTGCCTTAGTATGTCCTGCAGTTACCCACGTTTCATCAAGCCATACCACCTTATTCAGGATTGGTTTTTAGAATCTCCCCCAAAATTTACCACGCCATGCAACAATGTTACTTCTTTCCATCACAGCTTTCCTCCCAGAAAATTTCTTAAACCGAAATCCATGTTGTTTCAGCACCTTACTTAGGCTGGGTTTTCCGCAAAAGATTAATCCAGCTTCCTTCAAAGAACACAGCAGCTTCTCACGAGTAGATAATTCGTTCCTCATATAATAATGATGCACATGCTGTCTAACCCATCCCTTTGAAACATCAAGTGAACTTTAGGGCTCGCTCTTGGCCTTTGTTTTCCCGGATTACGCGGAACTGCAGACGTCGTATTAAAATCAACTTGGCATTTTTCCTTCGTCATACTCTTCATGGCGGTTTTTCCCACTTTCAATACGTCACAAACTGTATCCACCACTTTGGGAACAGGTTAAAGGGGTCCACCATTATCCCATTCCTTCTCAAAGTACTCACGAAATCTGAATATAATTCACGGCTTTGGCTCTTATAAGAGCCGAATTCTTTCTTGGATTCTAACAAACCAGTAGCCATATTACTATAATAACGACAATTATAAAACTCACAGGAAATAAAATTGCAATTCACGCACGCACAAAATAAGAAACAAGCTTCACCTGTGCAAACATTCAAAGCAATTGAGGCCACGTGGTCCTTACAAAACGGAGCTGAGAACACGGTGCTAGATTCACAAGTTACACTTAGCAGCGAGACTGGTGATTTGTACAGACGGCTCCAAATGTTTTCCGTTGCACCGGGAGCGGGGCAAGCGGGGTGCTTATCGAAAGGTTATTCCAGGTATGGGCGGCGCCGTGGCCGAGTGATTAGACCGCTCGCCTCCCACCGAGGCGGACCGGGTTCAATCCCAGGGACCTGCATGTGGGATTTGTGGTGGACGAAGCGGCGTCTGGGCGGGTTTTCTCCGGGTTCTCCGGTTTCCCCCGCCATTCATTCCACCAACTGCTCCATCATCACCTTTCCTTTCATCCATTTTCACCAACATTTCGCTTCATCTACTTCCTTCATCCCATACCAGGCATCGGACTGATCACCCATCCTGGATATTCTGTCTGATCCATGAGTGTCTGCTCCTCGACGGGCCTCTGACCCCAGGCACCCGCCTGTAAGTCCTGGGGGGTGTAAGTCCTACATAAGAGGAGGGTAAACAGATAATGAATGAATGAATATTCCAGGTATGTTAGCTCATACCCGCTCTACAAGGAAGGTTAAGGGATGTAACAGGCTAAACAAAACATCATTCCAACACATTTCCCTTAGACTTGGCTGTAAGAATGTAATAACTGTGAAAAGAAAACAGCAATAACATTACAACACAGCGACATAAGCAGTACACAAACAAATTTTTAGGAATTAGAGGCATCATATTATTGTATAACAAGCTAGTGTTAAAAGAAAATGGTTTGGTTTTTTATATATTTACTGCTTTCTCTACCCATTATTTACTAACATATGTTCTTTATTTTCATAACGTCTTTATGAAGTATGATTTTTCCGTGCATCGTGACAACAATTTAGGCCAGAAATTATTTAAAGTTACAGTCTAAGTTACACTTTTCCCTATTTGGTTGCATGCAAGATGCCGTAATGACAACCAGCCGCTTATCTATTCCACAACTCAGATTTTTACTGTCTCTACTATTTACCTATAATAAGTAGGGAAAGTGTTGTATTCCACCCAAAAATTAAAAAACGAGATTCACCGGAAATACACTTTGTGAGACCCACTGAATCCAAAGAAAGCATTTTTACTTTTCCAACTACGCAATTACAGTAAGCAGAGGAAGTATTGTATTCCACCCAAAAATTCAATAACAATATTCACCGGAAACACACGTTTTGAGCTCCATTGAATTTACTTTCCCTACTACGCACTTACAGTAAGTAGAAGAATTATTGTATTCCACCCAAAAATTTAACAACGGGATTAATACTCAGAACGGAAATACTCGTTTTCAGACTTCTTGAAACCAAACAAAGCGTTTTTACTTTCTCTACTACGTAGTTATAGTAAGTAGATCAAGTACTATATTCCACCCAAAAATTTAAAAACCAGATTAATACTCGGAACGGAAATACTCGTTTTCAGACTCCCTAAAACCAAACAAAGGTTTTTACTTTCTCTACTACATAAGTAGCTTATATAGGGGGCAGCTGGCACAGTTTTTGCGTTTATATGGGAAAGGATAGGGAAAACGAGGGTATATGCGGCGGTTCACGGAGGAAAATGCGTTTATATGGGGAAGATAGGGACTACGAGGATCGATGCTAGGCTAGATAGAGGTTGAAGGAATGAGGATGTGCTTTACATGAGAGATACGGGGAATACGAGGAGAAGTGTTAGACTAGATAGGGTTTAAGATGTGGAATATGCATTTATATGGGAAAGATAGGGAAAACGTGAACAGATGCTAGGATAGACAGATGCTGAAGCAGGGGGAATACGAACATATATACAGGAGAGATACTAGACTATTCAGGGTTTGAAGGGTAGAGTATGGCTTTTTATATGAAGAGACAAGGAAAACGAGGGTGTATGCTAGTTTGAGAGAACCTTCAAGGAGGAAAAACGTGTTTATATGGAGAAGATAGGGAAAACGAGGAGAGTTCCGAGGTAGAGCAGGGACTGAAGGAGGGAGAGATATGCTTTATACGACAGAGATAGGGCATACGAGGGGAGGTGCTAGTGTAGACAGAGGTTAAGGAGTAGGGTATACGTTTGTATGAAGAATATATGGAAAACGGGGACAGATGGTATCATAGACAGAAGCTGGGCCACGTTTGCGTTTATATGGGAAAGGATAGGGAAAACAAGGGTAGATGCGACGGTTCAAGGAGGAAAATGCGTTTATAGGGGGGAGATAGGGAATACCAGGGCTGATACTAGGGTAATCAGATGCTGAAGGAGGGAGGGATACGCTTTATACGGGAGAGATAGGGAATACAAGGAAAGATGCTATACTAAACAGGACTTGAAGGGTAGAATATGGCGTTTTATATGGGAGAGATAGTCAACCGAGGAGAGGTATTAGGCTAGGAGGTTTGAATGATAGAGTAGACGTTTATATGCGAGAGATAGGGAATACGAGGGTCGATGCTACGCTAGACAGGTCTGAGGTAGGGGAATGCGCCTTATATGAGCGAGGTAGGGGAATATGAGGAGAAGTGTTAGGCTAGACAGGGTTTGAGGTGTGGAATATGCGTTTATATGGGAAAGATAGGGGAAACGTGTACAGATAATGGGCTAGACAGATGCTAAAGGACGGGAATATAGGCTTATACGGGAGAGATAGGGAAATACGAGGAGAGGTGCTAGACTAGACTGATGCTGAAGGAGGAGGGGATACGCTTTATACGGAAGAGATAGGGAATACGAGGAGAGGTACTAGACCATACAGGACTTGAATGGTGGAATATAGCGTTTTTATATGGCAGAGCTAGCAAACCGAAGAGAGGTATTAGGCAGGAAGGTTTGAATGACAGAGTATGCGTTTATATGGAGAGACGAGGAAAACGAAGGTACGTGCTAGGTTGAGAGAGTCTTCAAGGAGGAAAATGCATCTATATGAGAGCGGTGGGGAATACGAGGAGAGGTGCTAGTCTAGAGAGGGGTTGAGGAGTAGAGTATACGTTTATATGGGAGAAATGTGGAAAACGGGAGTGGTACAAGGATAAACAGGGGGGAAGAAGGCGGCGGAATGTAGATTTATACGGTAATGTAGAGAGTAATTAGATTATAAAACATTTCTCATCCAACGTTACAACACTTTTATATACTTTTTTCTAAACCTTACAAACTTTTATATGTTAAACAGTAGTGCGCGAGACGGAGAGTGACAAACTGTATATCGGTTAACAGTGAAGTATACGTCCTAACCTATTCCCACCTTGTATGTTCTGGATATTCTCATTGTCTATTCATTCCTATCATCATCTAGCGTAACCCCGTAACAAGACGTAACACAACGTAACATAACAGCATGACAAGACGTCATACTAAGTAACATAAGCACGTAACCACGCAACATCACGTGACATCTCGTAACCAGAAACGTCACAGGACGTAACAACACGTAGCAACTATGTAACCACTTAACAAAACGTAAGAACAACACGTAACCAGCCCATTGCTAAGGTAATCTAAGCTAATCCATCCTTCATAACTTAGACAATAAGTACGAGAGCCTAGCCTAGATTAACCTGACCAATCCCAAACGTTCATCTCATCATCTATTCCACTCAGTCATCGTGTAACCTAATCTGGCTAACCAGAGATAACCTCAACTTTCTTTTAGTGAAATTGCAATGTTTTATTCGGGTTTATTATTCGAGAGTTTTAATTGAAAAGTTTACACCAACATACCTTTATTTTAGTTCGTTGTAGGTGTCTCTCCCCTTTTTATCTAGGCTTGGACTAGCACTAGGATTGCTCCTAATGGCAGGGTTACCACCTTCCCTTCCATCTTCTTCTTTCTTCTTCAGGCGTCAGATGGTTGCATACACAGCACACTGATAACCTTCATTTTTTAAGATTGTAGACTCGCGAGAAAATCTTCATCTTCGACTTACATTCTTTTAAACGCTGTTTGTAATGCTGTAATGTCCATACGCGTATGTCGTTATTCCATCCTCAGCAATAACTCTTTTATCATCAAACGGAGTCAATGTGATTTTATTCACTTGCACTGTGGCAAGAGCATGCCCCCGAGACAGGATCAGATTCATGGGTGTTCTGATGATTTCTCAGGTTTTAAGACAGTCAGCATAACTCTCAAATGTAATGTAATGATTAATAGCACTACGTTTAATGCCTTTAATCTTTTTTATCATTGAGCCATGGATATCTAGTGCATACATCTTAGGTCGTAGTCCGACAAAGCGCTGGATGATTTTACCATTAGCCTCATCTTTAAATTTTCCCAACACCTTCTTGTTTAGAGCTGAATAGCATATATGGTTGACAGGGTAATCAGCTGTATCTAGGTGTTCGAGAAAACGTAGCTTGTCCTGGTACACATCTTCAGTCATCACACGATGAATTTTTGTTAACCGTAGTCCATGATTAAGTGCTTGCTTCAAAGCTATGTAATGTACTACATACTTCTTTCGAGGTCCTAGATGAGGTATCAGTTTCTTTGTTCTCGATCCTTAGGCTTCATACATTCAGGCAGGAATGGTAAATCATTATGCAGATCGTGAAGTTCTGCAGGATACTCGATATCGACTTCTAATGTATATCCATGAGGAGCATCTTCTTGTAGTCTTTCTAAGTCGATTTTTTCAGGTGATATCCACTCAAATCCACCATAAGGGAGGACGTGACACATGGCCTCACCCATATTAGTTATTAGCGTCCTCATATGTTATGAATTGGGTTGCTCTCGACGGATCATACTTCTCCATGTAGACGTTGTTTGCTTCTGCATAACGGGGGGAGACTTGACATAAACCTCCTCTCATACCAGATTCCACCATGAGCAATTGGGCATAATCTTATAACAATTCCAGCTGAATTCCTGTATACAGCAACATGACGTCGCATGTAAGTCCTGGAGAGGTAAAATAATGAGCAGGGTCGACTTTATGTGTTTTGAGGGATTGAACTCTAAATGTCTCAAAGACATCAGCTAGAAGAAGTACATCAGAGATTAAGTAGCGGTTGCTGTACTCACCCAGGTTTCTTGCATTAAACAGCTCCCATACATTTCTTGCGTGATGATAGTCAGCAGCACTAATTTCTTCTTCATTCAATTTATTGTTGAAGTAGCTCTTAGGAGGCAGTCAGGTTTCGTTCAAGACATCCCATGAAGTGACGTAATCATAGGGAAATACACTCTTACGTGTCATCAATTCCATCTTGTCTTCTTCGAAGTGTTTTCAGTGTTTCAGGATACGATGTTAGATTCTTCACCAGCTTATCCAAGCTTGCAATAAGAAACCGAAAACTGTCTAATAAACCGAAGCTTTATATCTCCTACATACTTGGAGAATGATATATAGTTTTCTTCAGAGCTAGGAATTACTTCTACATGCTCACTTGTACATCCTAGCTCCTTAACAATGAAATGTGAGTCATACCCACTGAGGTTGTGCATGAAGACTGGAATATATTTAGGTGTTTTACAGGCTAAATTACATTCATTATGTAGACTTCCCCGATATTCACCATTGATGTGATCATGGTCACGTACTTTTTGGTTCTCTTCAGTAAAGGTTTTTCCACACAATTAGCATACTGTAGGGGAGTTGAAATCCATCTGCTGTTGATCTGTAAGTTTCAGAGGTATGACGGATTTATATATATTATTAATTTCCTTTGCAAAGAACGACAGGTATTCCATAAACGTCTGAGCAGCATCAACACAACGATATACATAGGGATGCTTAGGAAGACCAGTTTCCAGATGTTCAACGTTGGTTGATGGTTTAACGTAAACGCTGAAACTCATGGGAACATGCTGCTGATAAGGGGATGTATATGAAGTTTCAGGATTGGGTATGCATGTATGACATGGAGCGAGAATGCTTTCAAAGTCTGCGTAGATGACGTAAGGTAGTTTCAAGATCCTTTCAAAATTTTTAAATTGTACAATTGATTTTTCCTTTGCAGGCATAACTACCCTTGCAACACCATGCTGATTACAGATGGTGACATGTTCTTGTAGTTTTTCCAGTCCACATTGTCCATATCGATCATCAAAATGTGTAAAACAACGCTTACAGGTATAAACACGTTCTTTATGCATAGTTTTCTGACATCGAATAAGTTTTTCAAAATTCTTTATATAAACGTAGTGATGTCTCCCACTACTGTCACTCAATAGTAGGAGGTTACGGTGGTCAGGTAGTTCAGTCTCGGCAACCTTTATCGGATACACTTCATGCTTCTCATCCAGGCCGAAGACGTTGATAGACATCCTGTTAAGCTTCTCGAATTTAGGTATTTGAGAAAATGGCGTAGGGTAGGAAACAAAGCTGAAGTCGTATTTATTTTGAAGTTGTTTGTATTTGTTCACACGCTGTGCATTCTTCTCAACGAATTTAGCTAATATAGAGTACATGAAACGTTTCTCGTCGGCAAAGTTCTGGATGTTAATGCATGCTTTTCTTGCTTCAAAAGACGGCGGTAGAGGTATGTAGCTACTTCCTCGTAACGGGTTGTACTTGTTGATACGAAGTCGAACTCCTTCCACAACAAGCAGAGCCCAGTTGCTACCCTTAAGCTGAGACTCCTCCATTTCAGTAACCATCTTCTTCATTTTCGTTTCCAACATAGAGTCCAGATCCGTTTCTAGGAAAACAGCTTGATTCCGTGTTTTAAATGTTTTGTCACAGGTTTCTCCAATACTGTTAACAAATCTACACTCAGCTAGCAGATTAATTTTCACACTTTCGTGAATACCAAGCTCTTTATGTACAGCCTGAATTGTCCGCTATTTCGCCTCATGCAGGTACATATTCAGGTCTTAGTTGATTCACAACGTACAAAATATGATTTCAAGCGTCCATTGAATGAAGTTTCATATTCTATCATGTCACAGTCGTCCAATGTAGAAAATAACTCATGCTTAGTCGGATCTAATCTACGTTTCTTCTCAGGTCGGTTTATTTCACACGCATCTTCGTGTCGGCGAGCCTTATAACTGTCTTTGAAGGCTACATCACAATATTTACACTTGAAGAGCTTTTTACAACGTAGCTCATGTCGTCTTTTATCATATCCACGGAGGAACTTCTTACAGCATTTACCACAAGAATATCCTGAGGCACTAGGAATGATATCCTTATATGAGGAGTTATTCATTTTTCTTCTTGATATAATAAGGTATTAACCTTTCTTCAAGGAAATTTACGCCTCCTTACCTTGATAACGGTTTAGAAGGTTGATTATTTTCTGAGAGAACAGCGATGTTAACACCTCAGAGATGATCAACAGAATGAATTTCAATGCTAGAGGTCGCTCTATTTATAGAGGAAGCACGAACCCTTTTGGATCAATTATATAACGTATTAACCCTTCTTCAAGGAAATCTGCACCTTCACACCTTGATAACACTTTAGAAGGTCGCTTATTTTCTAGGAGAACAGCGATGTTATCAGCTCGGAGATGATTAACAGAATGAATTTCTATGCTCGAATTCGCTCTATTTATAGAGGAAGCACGAACCTTTTGTGATCAATTATACTGAATTTTAATACTAAAAACGGTGATGAAGCGTGTAAGCTCTTATATATCAATTAGTGTTACACTGATGTTCGAGCGTCTCCGTACAGGTTCGGGTGCTTGACTCGTGAAGGTGATGAACGATCCGTTGACCGAGCAAGAGGCAAGCATTCCCTCTGCGCAACGAAACCTAGAAGCACAAAGATGCAAATGAAAGGAAATCGTGATAGCATACACCTCTCAGGCATTCGCCTGCAGACCAGGGAAAACCACGAAAAATCTCAGGATAGAGTGATCGTCCAACGGGACTCGAAACAGGGACTCTAGAAGTACACGTGAAAGATATAAATGAAAAAGATTTAAAGGGAAAGGAAAACGGAATCGATGAAAAACTACCCCCACATTCGTCTGCAGAACAAGACAAACCATAAAAATATGACGTCGGAGCGAGTAACCAATGGGTATCAACAACCTGAACCCTAAAAGCACACGTAAAAGATGCAAAATATATAAAATGAAAGGAAATGGCGTTAGATGGGAAACCGCCCAGACATTCACCCGCAGACCAGCGAAAATCGTGAAAAATCTGATGTCAGAGTGAACAACCAACGGGAATCGAACTCCTGAACCCTAAAAGCACACGTAAAAGATGCAAATTATATGGAATGAAAGGAAATCGGAATCGATGAGAAACTACTCAAGCATTCGCCTACAGAACAGGGAAAACCATAAAAAATATGTCAGAGTGAACAACCAACAGGAATCAAATAAAGGGCCCTAGAAGCACACGTGAAAGACGTAAATCAAATAAAATGAAAGAAAATCGTGATAGATGGGAAACCACTCAGGCATTCACCTGCAGACTAGGGAAAATCACGAAAAATCTGATGTCAGACTGAACAACCAAAGGGAATCGAACTCCTGAACCCTAAAAGCACACGTAAAAGATGAAAATTATATTGAATGAAAGGAAATCGGGTTCGATGAGAAACCACTCAAGCATTCGCCTGCAGGCAAGGGAAAACCATTAAAATATGGCAGAGTGAACCAACAGGAATCAAACAAAGGGCCCTAAAAGCAAACCTGAAAGATGTAAATCAAATAAAGTGAAAGAAAATCGTAATAGATGAGAAACGACCCAGACATTCGCCTACAGACCAGGGAAAATCACGAAAAATCCCAGGATAGAGTGAGCGACCGACAGGGAAATCAAACAAAGGACTCTAGAAGCACATGTGAAATATGTAAAATCAAATAAAATGAAAGAAAATCGTGATAGATGAGAAACCACTCAAGCATTCGCCTGCAGACCAGGGAAAACCATGAAAAATCCAGGATAGAGTGAGCGACCGACAGGGAAATCAAACAAAGGACTCTAGAAGCACATGTGAAATATGTAAAATCAAATAAAATGAAAGAAAATCGTGATAGATGAGAAACCACCCAGACATTTGCATACAGTCCAGGGAAATCGAGAAAAATCTGATGCCAGAGTGATCAACTTATGGCAATCGAACGAGGAAACCTTCAGATTGTACACGTGAAAGATGTAAATCAAATAAAATGAAAGAAAATCTGATAGATGGGAAACCACTCAGGCATTCGCCTGCAGACCAGGGAAAACTATGAAAATCCCAGGATAGAGTGAGCGACTGACAGGGAAATCAAACAAAGGACTAGAAGCACACGCAAAGATGTATATCAAATAAAATGAAAGAAAATAGTATTCGATGAGAAACCACTCAGGCATTCGCCTGCAGACCAGGGAAATCGAGAAAAAAATCTGATGTCAGAGTAAACAACTAACGGTAATCGAACCAGGGAGACCATCGGATTATACACGTGAAAGATGTAAATGAAAGGCAAAGTGAATCGCGATAGATGAAAACCGCCCAGGCATTCGCAGGCAGACCAGCGAAAACTGCGAGAAACTAAGGTCAGAGTGACTGTCCCTACGGAAATCGAACCCACGACATCGAATGCAAGTTACAGACGTTATTCCACTGAACCAAACCGTAAAAACAGGTTTATACCATACAACTCATAATAGGATGCCATGCCAGATGACGTCATACCTGTAGACAGACTGTCGGGGTCAGTCGACATGTTGAAACGCGCTTGAGCGTTCTTCAGTTAATGTTTCATTCAATGCCTACCATACCAACACCGCAATCCATTTCACAGCAAAGTTAAAATAATTGTTATTACAATAATTTCTCTCCTTATTTAATTAAATCCATGTATATAACCTATTATTTCATGATTTCAGTACTTTCTTTCCCTCGTCCCTCTCATTCACCCTAAAGAATCAGTATACAATATGACATTTTTATACGCTTAATGTCCATTTATCACAGAATACCACGCTTAATTCGCAGTTATCACAGAAAACCGCTACATTTGACTATAATTACGAGCAAACTAATTTTTTCCAGAGTTACACGGATTTTAAACTCGTAGGATCGTATTAGAAAATTTGTCATATGTTTTCAGTTCAAAGTGGGTAAACATTTTTAACGTCATCGATTACATTTAGCGTAAAGATTATCATATTTCATTTTTAAAGCTGTCGTGTTAAATATAATGTACCGCAATCGATTTTTAAAATCAAATCATACATGCATTTAATGCATATAATGGATGTCTTCATATACCCAATATGACCGCCATGCACGTTAAACCCTTCAATATGGCTGCTTCCGGCATCTTCGTCGTTGAACGTGCTTCCGACTCTCTCCGCTAGGTGGAGCACATGATGCAAGCTACGAGAGTGGAGAGGGAGAAACCAGCTCTAATTACGGCTGCGGTAGAGAAAGTCAGTTGGCCTGAGAGCCTCGTTCAGGGAGGTCGTATAGTTCTCGGATTCATTTTAATACGCGTCGTCGTATCGCGTGTTCGTTACGTTTTTTTTACCTTTCTTAGTCATGTATTCATCCAAGGGATGTTATTTCGTCAGGACGACAGTAGTCAAATATGCATTACAAAATAAACGTTTATTCGACGTCTTTATCTTAATTACTGTTTTATGTTATTCGAAGATGAATTTATACTCATGTCACGCGATTCAGCCCAAGACCACCAGGTCAACTTGGAACAGCAGACAACGACACATCACATTCTAAAGATATAATCACCCTTTACCGCATATCGCTATCTCTTTCCATTCAGGAGATATAAGCATTTAACGGTAATAATACATTTTTTTGCGACGCACCGCTAATTAAAGTGGTCTGTAATCGAATTAATTACCTCACAGTAGATATTACTTGCGCAAAACTTCTGGAATCGTGACCTTGATTGCCAACCCAGCTGCCGAGCCTAGGAATGGTTTATGTTTAGCTTTATCAACGAAAGCGATATAATACCTTTGCTTACTCACAGTGCGTAACACATACAGTCTGCATAGAAAGTGTCTGCATCTGGTTGTAATTTTAAAGAGAGCTGCAGTATCTAAATAGTACTTATTTTATATTTGTTATATTTATAACCATGGCTCCTATGTTTTCAAAGTTAAGTGGTAAGGTGTTACGTGGTCAAAGTAGGGAAATAATTGCAAATATCCTCGACTTTGTGAAGTAAGAAGCAGTGATGAAGGAAGAAAATATATGTTCATCCGAGTTCCACAAAAGCCTTAAGAGAATGAAAGAAAGAGTAGTCAAAGCAACGGGTGTTTCACCGAGTTCCGATTCCAGATCTTGTGGCAGTATTTATTGTAATGTTATTTGTGTATGTGTTTACTCAGCATGGTGAAGCCATCTTGTGACGTGATTCATTTGTTAGGTTTGTTAGCTCCATCTGGTGTTAGCAATTTGCGGCAGTATTAGTTTTTTGTTTGAAAAAAATGCTACTGTTATTTTATTTAATTTTGGTTCTTTGTCCTCCGGCTAGCTATTATCCTTTTGGTCAAGCACTTCTCTTTATACAGGTTGTGTAAACGGAAAGGAATCTTTTATCCAAAGATACACTGATGAAGAAATTTGTTTTACTCTTTTATTGTCGAACACGTTAACTATCACATTTACACATTGATCTTGACACTCACCAAACAAACTGTTGTAATAACGTCATTACTGATAATTCTTAATTGGCGTACTTCAACTTTTTGTATAACTAACTTTACAACACTTTAGATTTTTCATAATTCTGCTACGCGTAACTTGTGAATCGATAGCCGACGTGTAATATTTCTGCTGGACTGAAGGACTGAAGGCGACGTGTATCATACAAATATTTTTGACGAACTGACGGGGTCTTTACCTCTAACCTACCTTTTTATACTCCTTCACCCAGATATGCCTAAAGATTATAACTGAGCTGCAATTGGCTAATAAAACGCGCCAACATTAGCGTCTATTTTAATATCCAATGAAAATTATGAATACATATGCTCTAGGGAAATGTTCCAGAAGATTCTAAAAGAAAAACGCGCCAATATTACGTAACTTCCTCGTTTCCAATAATGATAAACAGCTCACCCCCTCGCTGCATTATTGCACACTATTATTGTCAGTTTCAGTAAGGCAGTATAAACTTACTTCCCAACAATAATTACAATCAACAAACATCTCAAATCAATGACACATAAAAATGCATATTCATACTATAATCACTCTTTACATTTAAATAATTTGTGATACAAATGGCTGCATCAAGTTCTCAAAGATAAGAAAAAAACATATGGATGAAAGAGTACCATTTGACACACCTGGGAAGAAACATAAGGTCGCTAAACGTATTACAGAAATAGACGATTTCGAATGCGTCATTCGGCGCACGATTCACAATTCCTATGTGGAAGAAAAAACTGTGCTAACAATAAGCAGATTGCTCATCAAGCTGAAAGACAGCAGAAACTTACAAGGTGGTGCTACAAATCTCAGAAAAATTATTAAAGATTTAGAGTTCAAGTGGAAGAAACCGAAATCAAATAGAAGAACTCTAACAGAAAAGCAAAATAAATAAATAAACAAATAAAATAAAAAAATAATAAAATAAAAAAAATAAAAAGTAAATGTTGCCATGATAGCTTAGTCGGTTAGACCAACGGCACGGAAAGCCTAAGATCCGTTGTTCAAATCCCGGCTATGGCATTGAATTTTTCAGTCTGATTCTACCTTTCCAAATGAGTATAATTTTATATGTACTTATATCAGCATCAATTTTTAAGGTGGTGCTACAAATTTCAGAAAAATACTATAGTGTATGAAGATGAGTCATACATACACAGCAGTCGTACAGCATCTAAAAGCTGGAGTGACGATAGCGAATTAGGTTGTAGGTTCCTGTTGCTAAAGGGCAAATACTTATTATCGTTCATGCTGTTGGAGAGAGCGGCTTCGTTCCAAATGCCCTTCTTTTACAAGTTGCAAAAACAACAGGAGATTTTCATCAAGAAATGAATACAGAAAAGTACATGAAGTGCATCAACGCCATGTTGAGACCTAATATGCCTGCTGGGTCTGTTCTGGTCATCGACAATGCTTCACAATGCGTCAACACTCAATTGACAAACCACCTACCTCAAATTCATTGAAAGAAGAAATGAGAGCTTGGTTACTTAGACATAATATAGCTTTGGATGAAAGCATGAGTAAAACAAAGCTATATAACTTAATTAAAACCAACAAACAGCTTCAGACGTCATACATACTTGACCAGATAGTTATACATCACCATAACGTACTTAGACTCCCATCGCATCACCCAGATCTAAACCCAATCGAATTAATCTGGACTGATATCAAAAAATGGGTGGCATGCAGCAATATGACTTTTAAATTAAAATATGTGGAGCAGTTATAACGCCAGCAATTTGCTGAAATTGGAAGGCCAGAATGGGAAAATGTATGTCGACATGTTGAATAAATTAAGAATCATTATTTCGAAAAATACGGAATTGCAGAAAATCAAATAGAAAGAATTCTCATCCAAGATAATAGTGCAGAAAGTAGTGACAGCAGCGATGACGGCAATAATGTGAGTGATTCCGCAGAAGAGGAAAGGTTGTTAGGTGTGGAAGAATTGGAGGCAATGATTGACAGCGTTTTTTATATCAAACGTTTTTTAAAGCGTGGATTTTAATATACTGTATATAACTAAGTTTATCAGCGCAAAGCAGTGCATAACCGGTGTGGATATTTGACGATGACTGTCCCACGCACTCCTGCAGTATGCAGTCGACCGGTCTCCACCTGATCTGGTAAGCAACTCGCATCATAGCTCTCATTAAGATTTTCACGTGTCTAGAACTGTTGCGCCGATTATAATATATGCCAATACGGAGCTTCAAAGCCGATGCCGACAACTGATAAGTTCCTTTGTTCTATGCCGTCGACTCCCACCCCCCCCTTTGTGCTGTTCCGACACCGCCATTTACGATGAGAACAATAATGCATTGTCCTGTGTCTCTGATTTGCGGTGAAAGAATAGCACACAAAAGGAAAGGCGTGAAAACACTGAACCTTTGTGGTTTCCACCTTAAAAGCTACTGGACCCCGATCCCCCTCCGCTCTGCTCTACTTCAACGCTGGCTTAAGCGATTAGAACAATAGCCCATTGTTCTCCAATACCGAGGCCAGCATTAGGTCAGGCCACAAAGAGGGGGAGTGGTCACACCCCCTCCGCAGAGAGCCTGACAGTAGAGCACAAAGAGAGGGCGTGCCCAGTGTACGGGGTAGGATCAAAAAGGAGAGGGGAGGGGTGTGCTCACCAGTGCAAGGGAGAGGTTACAAGGGATGGGGAGGGGGCGGGGTGCCACCGGCACGCGACCAGGAGACATGTAAACCCTCAAAGGGAGGGAGCAGGGCCTGGCGGCACAGAGCCGGGCGGCATTAGGTGAGGCCACAAAGGAGGGTGCGGGGCCTAGCGCCGCGCGACCATGCGGCATGTGAGGCCTCAAAGGGAGGGGGCGGGACCAGGCGGCATACAACAAAGGATCTTATCAGTTGTCGGCATCTGTTTGAGGCTCCGTATTGGCATATATTACCTACTGTGAGGTAATTAATTCGATTACAGACCACTTTAATTTGCGGTGCGTCGCAAAAAAATGTATTATTACCGTTAAATGCTTATATCTCCTGAATGGAAAGAGATAGCGATATGCGATAGCGTATACTGATTCTTTAGGGTGAATGAGAGAGACGAGGGAAAGAAAGTACTGAAATCATGAAATAATAGGTTATATACATGGATTTAATTAATTAAGGAGAGAAAGTATTGTAATAAAAATTATTTTAACTTTGCTGTGAAATGGATTGCGGTGTTGGTATGGTAGGCATTGAATGAAACATTAACTGAAGAACGCTCAAGCGCGTTTCAACATGTCGACTGACCCCGACAGTCTGTCTACTAGTATGACGTCATCTGGCATGGCATCCTATTATGAGTTGTAAGGTATAAACCTGTTTTTACGGTCTGGTTCAGTCGATAACGTCTATAACTTGCATTCGATGTCGTGGTTCAGGAGTTCGATTCCCTTTGGTTGTTCACTCTGACATCAGATTTTTCGTGATTTTCCCTAGTCTGCAGGCGAATGCATGAGTGGTTTCCCATCTATCACGATTTTCTTTCATTTTATTTGATTTACGTCTTTCACGTGTGCTTCTAGGACCCTTTGTTTGTACCTGTTGGTTGTTCAATCTGACATCAGATTTTCTATGGTTTTCCCTGGTCTGTAGGCGAATGCTTGAGTAGTTTCTCATCGATTCCGATTTCCTTTCATTCCAGATAATTTGCATCTTTTACGTGTGCTTCTAGGGTTCAGGAGTTCGATTCCCGTTGGTTGTTTACTCTGACATCAGATTTTTCACGATTTTCGCTGGTCTGCGGGTGAATGTCTGGGCGGTTTCCCATCTATCGCGATTTCCTTTTATTCTCTATAATTTGCATCTTTTACGTGTGCTTTTAGGGTTCAGGTTGTTGATACCCATTGGTTACTCGCTCCGACGTCATATTTTTATGGTTTGTCTTGGTCTGCAGGCGAATGTGGGGGTAGTTTCTAATCGATTCCGTTTTCCTTTCCCTTTAAATCTTTTTCATTTATATCTTTCACGTGTACTTCTAGAGTCCCTGGTTCGTGTCCCGTTGGACGCTCACTCTAGCCTGGGATTTTTCGTGGTTTTCCCTGGTCTGCAGGCGAATGCCTGAGAGGTGTATGCTATCACGATTTTCTTTCATTTGCATCTTTGTGCTTCTAGGTTTCGTTGCGCAGAGGGAATGCTTGCCTCTTGCTCGGTCAACGGATCGTTCATCAAGCACCCGAACCTGTACGGAGACGCTCGAACATCAGTGTAACACGAATTGATATATAAGAGCTTACACGCTTCATCACCGTTTTTAGTATTAATATTCAGTATAATTTATCAAAAAAGGTTCGTGCTTCCTCTATAAATAGAGCGAAACGTAGATTAGAGCCGACAAAGCATGAGTTATTTTCTACATTGGACGACTGTGACATGATAGAATATGAAACTTCATTCAATGGACGCTTGAAATCATATTTTATACGTTGTGAATCAACTAAGGACCTGAATATGTACCTGCATGAGGCGAAACAGCGGATAATTCAGGCTGTACATAAAGAGCTTGGTATTCACGAAAGTGTGAAAATTAATCTGCTAGCTGGGTGTAGATTTGTTAACAGTATTGGAGAAACCAGTGACAAAACATTTAAAACACGGAATCAAGCTGTTTTCCTAGAAACGGATCTGGACTCTATGTTGGAAACGAAAATGAAGAAGATGGTTACTGAAATTGAGGAGTCTCAGCTTAAGGGTAGCAACTGGGCTCTGCTTGTTGTGGAAGGAGTTCCACTTCGTATCAACAAGTACAACCCGTTACGAGGAAGTAGCTACATACCTCTACCGCCCTCTTTTGAAGCAAGAAAAGCATGCATTAACATCCAGAACTTTGCCGACGAGAAATGTTTCATGTACTCTATATTAGCTAAATTCGTTGAGAAGAATGCACAGCGTGTGAACAAATACAAACAACTTCAAAATAAATAGGACTTCAGCTTTGTTTCCTACCCTACGCCACTTTCTCAAATACCTAAATTCGAGAAGCTTAAAAGGATGTCTATCAACGTCTTCGGCCTGGATGAGAAGCATGAAGTGTATCCGATAAAGGTTGCCGAGACTGAACTACCTGACCACCGTGACCTCCTACTATTGAGTGACAGTAGTGGGAGACATCACTACGTTTATATAAAGAATTTTGAAAAACTTATTCGATGTCAGAAAACTATGCATAAAGAACGTGTTTATGCCCGTAAGCGTTGTTTTACACATTTTGATGATCGATATGGACAAAGTGGACTGGAAAAACTACAAGAACATGTCACCATCTGTAATCAGCATGGTGTTGCAAGGGTAGTTATGCCTGCAAAGGAAAAATCAATTGTACAATTTAAAAATTTTGAAAGGATCTTGAAACTACCTTACGTCATCTACGCAGACTTTGAAAGCATTCTCGCTCCATGTCATACATGCATACCCAATCCTGAAACTTCATATACATCCCCTTATGAGCAGCATGTTCCCATGAGTTTCAGCGTTTACGTTAAACCATCAACCAACGTTGAACATCTGGAAACTGGTCTTCCTAAGCATCCCTATGTATATCGTTGTGTTGATGCTGCTCAGACGTTTATGGAATACCTGTCGTTCCTTGCAAAGGAAATTAATAATATATATAAATCCGTCATACATCTGAAACTTACAGATCAACAGCAGATGGATTTCAACGCCTCTACAGTATGCTAACTGTGTGGAAAAACCTTTACTGAAGAGAACCAAAAAGTACGTGACCATGATCACATCTGTGGTGAATATCGGGGAAGTCTACATAATGAATGTAATTTAGCCTGTAAAACACCTAAATATATTCCAGTCTTCATGCACAACCTCAGTGGGTATGACTCACATTTCATTGTTAAGGAGCTAGGATGTACAAGTGAGCGTGTAGAAGTAATACCTAGCTCTGAAGAAAGCTATATATCATTCTCCAAGTATGTAGGAGATATAAAGCTTCGGTTTATTAGACAGTTTTCGGTTTCTTATTGCAAGCTTGGATAAGCTGGTGAAGAATCTAACATCGTATCCTGAAACACTGAAAACACTTCGAAGAAGACAAGATGGAGTTGATGACACGTAAGAGTGTATTTCCCTATGATTACGTCACTTCATGGGATGTCTTGAACGAAACCTGACTGCCTCCTAAGAGCTACTTCAACAATAAATTGAATGAAGAAGAAATTAGTGCTGCTGACTACCATCACGCAAGAAATGTATGGGAGCTGTTTAATGCAAGAAACCTGGGCGAGTACAGCAACCGCTACTTTATCTCTGATGTACTTCTTCTAGCTGATGTCTTTGAGACATTTAGAGTTCAATCCCTCAAAACACATAAAGTCGACCCTGCTCATTATTTAACCTCTCCAGGACTTACATGGGACGTCATGTTGCTGTATACAGGAATTCAGCTGGAATTGTTATAAGATTATTCCCAATTGCCCATGGTGGAATCTGGTATAAGAGGAGGTTTATGTCAAGTCTCCCCCCGTTATGCAGAAGCAAACAACGTCTACATGGAGAAGTATGATCCGTCGAGAGCAACCCAATTCATAACATATGAGGACGCTAATAACTAATATGGGTGAGGCCATGTGTCACGTCCTCCCTTATGGTGGATTTGAGTGGATATCACCTGAAAAAATCGACTTAGAAAGACTACAAGAAGATGCTCCTCATGGATATACATTAGAAGGCGATATCGAGTATCCTGCAGAACTTCACGATCTGCATAATGATTTACCATTCCTGCCTGAATGTATGAAGCCTAAGGACTCGAGTACAAAGAAACTGATACCTCATCAAGGACCTCGAAAGAAGTATATAGTACATTACATAGCTTTGAAGCAAGCACTTAATCATGGACTACGGTTAACAAAAATTCATCGTGTGATGACTGAAGATGTGTACCAGGACAAGCTACGTTTTCTCGAACACCTAGATACAGCTGATTACCCTGTCAACCATATATGCTATTCAGCTCTAAACAAGGTGTTGGGAAAATTTAAAGATGAGCCTAATGGTAAAATCATCCAGCGTTTTGTCGGACTACGACCTAAGATGTATGCACTAGATATCCATCGCTCAATTATAAAAAAGATTAAAGGCATTAACGTAGTGCTATTAATCATTACATTACATTTGAGAGTTATGCTGACTGTCTTAAAACCTGAGAAATCATCAGAACACCCATGAATCTGATCCTGTCTCGGGGGCATGCTCTTGCCACAGTGCAAGTGAATAAAATCACATTGACTCCGTTTGATGATAAAAGAGTTATTGCTGAGGATGGAATAACGACATACGCGTATGGACATTACAGCATTACAAACAGCGTTTAAAAGAATGTAAGTCGAAGATGAAGATTTTCTCGCGAGTCTACAATCTTAAAAAATGAAGGTTATCAGTGTGCTGTGTATGCAACCATCTGACGCCTGATGAAGAAAGAAGAAGATGGAAGGGAAGGTGGTAACCCTGCCATTAGGAGCAATCCTAGTGCTAGTCTCAAGCCTAGATAAAAAGGCGAGAGACACCTACAACGAACTAAAATAAAGGTATGTTGGTGTAAACTTTTCAATTAAAACTCTCGAATAATAAACCCGAATAAAACATTGCAATTTCACTAAAAGAAAGTTGAGGTTATCTCTGGTTAGCCAGATTAGTTAGACGATGACTGAGTGGAATAGATGATGAGATGAACGTTTGGGATTGGTCAGGTTAATCTAGGCTAGGCTCTCGTACTTATTGTCTAAGTTATGAAGGATGGATTAGCTTAGATTACCTTAGCAATGGGCTGGTTACGTGTTGTTCTTACGTTTTGTTAAGTGGTTACATAGTTGCTACGTGTTGTTACGTCCTGTGACGTTTCTGGTTACGAGATGTCACGTGATGTTGCGTGGTTACGTGCTTATGTTACTTAGTATGACGTCTTGTCATGCTGTTATGTTACGTTGTGTTACGTCTTGTTACGTGGTTACGCTAGATGATGTTAGGAATGAATAGACAATGAGAATATGCAGAACATACAAGGTGGGAATAGGTTAGGACGCATACTTCACTGTAATCCGATATACAGTTTGTCCCTCTCCGTCTCGCGCACTACTGTTTAACATATAAAAAGTTTGTAAGGTTTAGAAAAAAGTATATAAAAGTGTTGTAACGTTGGATGAGAAATGTTTTATAATCTAATTACTCTCTATATTACCGTATAAATCTACATTCCGCTGCCTTCTTCCCCCCTGTTTATCTTTGTATCTGTCCCGTTTTCCACATTTCTCCCATATAAACGTATACTCTACTCTTCAACCCCTCTCTAGACTAGCACCTCTCCTCGTATTCCCCACCGCTCTCATATAAATGCATTTTCCTCCTTGAAGACTCTCTCAACCTAGCACCTACTTTCGTTTTCCTCGTCTCTCCATATAAACGCATACTCTGTCATTCAAAACTTCTTGCCTAATACCTCTCTTCGGTTTGCTAGCTCTCCCATATAAAAACGCTATATTCTACCCTTCAAGTCCTGTATGGTCTAGTACCTCTCCTCGTATTCCCTATCTCTTCCGTATAAAGCGTATCCCCTTCTCCTTCAGCATCAGTCTAGTCTAGCACCTCTCCTCGTATTTCCCTTTCTCTCCCGTATAAGCCTATATTCCCGTCCTTCAGCATCTGTCTAGCCTATTATCTGTACACGTTTCCCCTATCTTTCCCATATAAACGCATATTCCACACCTCAAACCCTGTCTAGCCTAACACTTCTCCTCATATTCCCCTACCTCTCTCATATAAGGCGCATTCCCCTACTTCAGCCCTGTTTAGCCTAGCATCGACCCTCGTATTCCCTATCTCTCGCATATAAACGTCTACTCTATCATTCAAACCTCCTAGCCTAATACCTCTCCTCGGTTCTCTATCTCTCCCATATAAAACGCCATATTCTACCCTTCAAGTCCTGTTTAGTATAGCATCTTTCCTTGTATTCCCTATCTCTCTCGTATAAAGCGTATCACTCCCTCCTTCAGCATCTGACTACCCTAGCATCAGCCCTGGTATTCCCTATCTCCCCCCTATAAACGCAATTTCTTCCTTGAACCGTCGCATCTACCCTCGTTTTCCCTATCCTTTCCCATATAAATGCAAAAGTGGCCCAGCTTCTGTCTATCATACCATCTGCCCCCGTTTTCCATATATTCCTCATATAAACGTATACCCTACTCCTTAACCTCTGTCTACACTAGCACCTCCCCTCGTATGCCCTATCTCTGTCGTATAAAGCATATCTCTCCCTCCTTCAGTCCCTGCTCTACCTCGGAACTTTCCTCGTTTTCCCTATCTTCTCCATATAAACGCATTTTTCCTCCTTGAAGATTCTCTCAAACTAGCATATACCATCGTTTTCCTTGTCTCTTCATATAAAATGTCATACGCTACCCTTCAAACCATGAATAGTCTAGTCCCTCTCCACGTATCCCCTATCTCTCCTTATATATGTTCGTATTACCCTGCTTCAGCATCTGTCTATCCTAGCATCTGTTCACGTTTTCCCTATCTTTCCCATATAAATGCATATTCCACATCTCAAACCCTATCTAGTCTAACACTTCTCCTCGTATTCCCCGTATCTCTCATATAGAGCACATCCTCATTCCTTCAACCCCTATCTAGCCTAACATCTATCCTCGTAGTCCCTATCTTCCCCATTTTCCTCCGTGAACCGCCGCATATACCCTCGTTTTCCCTATCCTTTCCCATATAAACGCAAAAACTGTGCCAGCTGCCCCCTATATAAGCTACTTACATAGTTACAGCAAGTAGAGCAAGTATTGTGTTCCAGCCAAAAATTGAACGAGATTCACCGGATATGCACGTTTTGAGACCCCCTGAATCCAAACAAAGCGTTTTTACTTTCTCTACTACGTAGCTACAGGAAGTAGAAAAAGTATTGTATTCCACCCAAAAACTGAATAACGAGATTCAACGGAATTCACGTTTTGAAACCCCTGAATCCAAAGTAAGCATTTTTACTTTCTCTACTACGTAGGTACAGTAAGTAGAGAAAGTATTGTGTTCCATCTGAAAATTCAATGTCGTAATTTCACCAGAAATCGCGTTTGTGACCCCTAAATCCAATGAATTTAGTTTTAGACAATGGTCCAAGTGTGTGTGTGTGTGTCCACGAATAGCATAACTCAAAATCAAAAGGTTGGTTAAAACCCGAACTTGGTGTTTAGGTTTAACTTCTTCCATGAATGCGACACTGAAATTTTAAAGAAAATTCTCCACTCCAAACTACCCTTTACATTGGACATTTTACGAAATTTTTTATTCTTTCAAAATGACTAAGGACTTTTATTAAAATGCAAATGTTTAAGCCATTTTCCTGATAAATAGAATGTATATTTTTATTTTCTAGGAATAGTCTGTAAATTAGTCCTTATTGTCAATGACTTTTGATAATTAGTAAATCGTAAGAGAGAGAGAGAGAGAGAGAGAGAGAGACAAAATCTTACAGCACAACAACTGTAGATCTTGCTAAAGCACAAACTTTATATCAAATAACATTTTTATTTTAAGTCAAATAACTTTTATATTTTACCTATTCTGAAAGCTCTTTGTTATTAGTTTAAATTTTCAAATACTTCATACTTCCCTCAACTGCAAATAGCTATTTCTCTCTCTCTCTCTCTCTCTCTCTCTCGTGTTCATACAAAGAGAACAGAATTTCAAAGCTATCACGTCTGTGGTTCACATTCGGGAGGTCGTGGGTTGGATTCCTCTGGCCGACCTTCCTGACCCATAGGTTTTTTCGGGGGGGGGGTTTCCCGGTCGCCAGTCGAGTGCTGGGAAGGATTCTCACATCCCCGAATTTCCGGACCTCCATTTCATCTCCATTCTAATTTCCCTTCATCTTTCATCCGTTGGTCTGTTTCAGGGTTGGAAGTGTTGGCGATGGTGTTTCGGTGCAGTGTAGCAGGGGAAAAATGTTTTCGTGGCTTTCTCTGTCCCTCAGCTTTCGGCTGCCTGTCGGGAGTATCCTTACTTCTTTGAGGAGCGTTGGAACCCTCTGTGCTGGGTGGAGTCCCCGGTCTGCCTGTCCGTCTGACGGGGAGTCTCTATCTGAAAACTTAGGGCCCCTGCCATTCCTGTGCCATTTTTCCTGGTTCCGGACGCCCGGTGTCTTGTCTCGCCTCATCCCTGCCCCTTGTGGGGCGTAGGCACAATATCCACTATGTGCATTAGTGCCGAGTCCCCTCCGTAGCCAACCAATCCAAAGCTATCACGTAGCGATCAGCTTTGAGGGATTTGGCTATTGCTTTAGCTTAATATGTTCTGGTTATACCTATAACGAATTGTGAACATAAGTGATGAAGATTTATGGGTATTAACATGACATAGGTGCAAAATAAGCTTTGTAAGAAGAGTGAGTAGAGAAAGACATGCGAATGCAACACATTATATTTTAGGGCAAAACCTCCATATGCCTGCGTCTCTGTGAACAATGTAAATCCAAAGCGAAAAGTGGGTTAAATACCAAACTTGATATTTAAGTTCAGCATCTTTCAAAGATGTGACAAGGATTGTCAAGAAAATTTCCCCACCCTGAACAACCCTTTACAAGGAAAAATTTTCGAAATTTATTTTCTTAAAAATGGCTCTAATGATTTTGATTAAAGTACTCACTGTTTAACATGTTTTCATGACAAATGAAATACATATTTTGAACTGACTGAGAAGAGCCTCTAAAGCCTTCTTCATTCTGAATGACTTTTGTATAATTGGTAAACTCTAAAAGATTGGATAAAGTTTTGCTACACAAGAAATGCAGACCCCGTTAAAGCACGCAGTTTGCTATACATATATATATACATATATATATACACACATATATACATATATTTTTTGTTATTGGTTTGAATATTTTTGTAACTGAGAAGTCGCTATTCGTGTTGTTTTTGCCGCGGTCATATAAACAGCATGGAATTTCAAAGCATCACGTAGTGACATGCTCTTTTAAAATTCGACTATCGCTTTATCTACATATACTACAACGAAATGTGTAAATGTCAACTTTTTCTTTTGGTATTTAATTAAAGTCCTTTAACCGGGTAGGCCATTACGGAGGGTGAATGAACGAAATGGTTTAAATGATGCTCAAATGATCACTAGAAATTAGAATCAAACATTCATCTTCTCAGGATAAGAGGAAACCCTGGAAAAAACTTCACCCAGGTATATCACTTTAACCCAGATTCTAACTCGGGACCTCTTGAATGTGAGGCAGACCCCCACACCACACAGATCAGCTAAATGTGATTTGCAAGTCTATCTGGATTATAAGAAGTAGACAATAAAATGAGATTTAGAAAAAAGAATTTGTAGAATGGTGAGAAGAGAAGGTTATGTGAATGCAACACGTTAGTTTGTTTAATTTAAAATAATTTAATCTATATTTAAATATAATTCTTCCTAATCATAATTCTCGTAGTAATGCAAAGAGCGTGGAGTTTCAAAACACCACATAAAAATCTGACTATCGTTTGAGCTACTGCATTCTTCTTATACTTACAACGAAGTTTGTAATTGCAGTTTCATCTCAATTAACAAGAAAACAATTTCACTCAAGCCGTGTGTAGGACAAGGTTGGAAAGAAAGAACCAGATTGAAAAATTCAATGTCATAGCCGAGATTTGAACTACGGATCTTCCAGTTTACGTCCAGGTGAGTAGCTTATATAGGACAGACCTGGCACAGTTTTTTGGGCATATATGGGAAAGGATAGGGAAAACGAGCCTGGATGGGGCGGTCCAAGGAGGAAAATGGGTTTATATGGGAGAGATAGGGAATACGACAGTATTAATAGAAATGTATGTTCAGAAACAAAGGAGATGTTGACAACTGATAAGGTGTAGTAATAGAAATGTATGTATTTCCCCTCACTTCCCCTCTTCCACCACCCCACAGTAGAAATAATATGGCGACTTTAGAGCAAAGGAAGATGCCGACAACTGATTAGATATAATCGACACATGTAAACACATGTAAACACGTGTAACCCGCTAATGACCGCCGCTAATGTCACGTCTAATGGATATGTGTGGTAATACATATGTAAACATATGTAACCCTCTAATGACCGCCGGAGATGTCGACAGGTGATAAGATATAATCTACATCGTTTGTTCTGTGTTGTCGCCTCCCGCCGGCTCCCTTTGAGGTGTGCGGTAGGGAATTGTTTTCTCGATGCCTGCCGTTCCTCGGCAAATCAATTAGGTAATGAAAAAAAAAAGAATTGACATTTTTATGACTACTAATGGCTTTGATTAATTAACTGTATATGAATTGACTCGAGAGCGAGTGGTAGCGTGTGTATAAGTAGCACGCTCACGGAACAGTCCGCAATGTTATGAAATAAACCCCGCAACCTACTTCTGTCTGAGAATGACAGAAATGTCCATTAACTGACAACGTTAGACGCTTTCACCACATTAATAGACTTTAAGATTGCATCCCGGATCTGTATACAGTCATTAGCGAACAATGTCAGTAATTGGTTTCCTAAGTGCTCTGAAAAACCCCCAGACGCTCAATGTAAATACCTTTTAGCTCGTAGAATTTCCATCACAAACTGTGGAAAAAACCCAAGTCTAGACAAATTTTTCCCTGATAATTAATGATTAAGTTTCATAGATCTTATTTCTTTCAATAAAATATTGCGAATAAAGTATTCAGAATTGAGATTGGCGGAAAGAAATATTACATACGGTATTAAGAATAAATAAGCGTGGTGAATACTACATATGTTATTAAAAATAAAAATAAATACGGATAACATTATAGTTAAATATTATAAATGTTATTAAAAAAATAAATGATTCGGTTAACATTATAGTTGAATACTATATATGTTATTAAAAATAAATACGGTTAACATTATAGGTGAATATTACATACGTTATTAAAAATAAAAAATGGCCTCGCTGATCAATGAATACAATTAAATATTTTTTATTAATTAATTGTATATGAATTGACTTGCGCATTTTGGTTATTGCGCTGTGTCTCCCTAACGTTTCCAGATCTAGGATCGTTCCAGCTAGTTGCGCCCTTCAGCCATCTACCTTCTAAAGTAAAGTTGCGCGCTTCTACCATCTTCATTCTAAAGTAAAGTTATAGAACAATGAGATAAAAACTAATCAATTCTTTGGAATGCGCTGCGTCATTAGGGTATTGTTCCAAGTTATCCGGGATGCCTGGGGTCGAATCCTAGGAGTGATTACAAATTCAGATTCTAATAACTCAGAGACTAATTACGATAAAGACGTCAAATAAAGTTTATTACATTAAAGTCATTAGGTAGTTTCTTGTGAATGTATATTTGGGTACCTGGTGTCCAGGGTTCGAATACCGATAAAATGTAATTTAATTATAAATTTAATAACTCCTAAACTAATTAAGATAAAGACGCCAACTAACTTTATTGCGTTAATGTTATTACGTAGTATCTTGTGGATGTATAATTAGATACCTGACGTTCTGGGTTCGATCCTAATTTTTAAATCACCATTATGTCAGAAACTAAGAGAGGTAGAGGAGTGGACCAAAGCATGATTGATAGCTCCTGTAATGTGTAATTAATACTGTATATAATTTGCAATCAGTTGTCCTTATTTCGAATCCTGATCTTTCAATCACTTACTTATTTTTTTCTCTATACTCTAGAATATATCACTTAGATTGATGCTGTAACTGCATACAGCACCTTTAAACATATAAAACTAATATTGTAAATAATTTTGTTTCTGGTGTCCTGGGTTCGAATACCGATAAAATATAATTTAATTATAAATTTAATAACTCCTAAACTAATTAAGATAAAGACGCCAAATAAACTTTATTGCGTTTATGTTATTAGGTAGTATCTTGTGAATGTGTAGTTGGGTACCTGACGTCCTGGGTTCGATCCTTAATTTTTAAATCTTTATTATCTCGGGAACTAAGTAAGGTAGAGGAGTGGACTTAAGCATGATTGATAAGCTCTATACTGGGTGATTAATGCTGTATATAATTGCCAATCAATTATGCTTGGTTCGATTCCCCATCTTTTAATGACTTCCTTAATTTTCCTCTGTACACTAGAATATATCACTTACATCTATGTTGTACCTGCATACAGCTTTGTTTAACATGTTGAGCTAATATCATAAATTATTTTGTTCCCGGTGTTCTGGGTTCGAATACCGATTCAATGAAATTTACTTACAAATTTAATAACTCGTAATCTAATTTAGATAGACATGTCAAGGTAAGCGCAAACAGAGTATCTAGTCCTTAAATATCGTTATCATGACAAATATTACTTTAAAGTACTCAGATCGAATCCCGAAGGGATGATTTCGTATATCTTCAAGCCTATGGATCATATCAGCTTCTAATAAAGATTAAATGCTTGATGCTGATGTGGGGGAGCTAAAATACATTTATTAAAAGTATTAACGGGTTCGACTTAGAAGCTTAGAATCTGTGTAACTCTGGAAAAATTGGTTTTCTCGTGATTGTAGTGAAATATAATGGTCTTTCTGTGAGAAGATGGAAAGGAAGAATTGAAAAGGGAATGAAAACATGAGATAATGTAGTATATACATACATTTAACTAAATAAGGAGGAAAATCTTCTACGTTACCTTTTAAGCTTTTACTTTAAGTATTGTGATAATACAGCTGGAATTAACCTTGGTACAATAGGTGGTGGTGGTAGGCTTTGAATTTGAAATATATGTCTGAATGAGCGTGTGAGAATGCTTCTCTTGCAGGTGTGACAGCATAAGCAGGTAGTTATGAGACGAGTTTAAACGTGTTTGATGCTGTCAGACATCCTGTCTCTAAGTGTGACGTCATAAACATCCTGCTTCTGGGCGTGAGGTTATATGGCTGAGATTAATACACGTTGAGCGATCATATACAGCTGGTTATGGAGCGAGTTTATGAATGATCTAAAAGGTTCGTGCTCCCTCTATAAATATGTTATATGGGAAAGGATGCTCTCCTGAAACATTAGGCATCTAGACAGAAATTGTTCACAGAGCCGGAGACGTCAGGACGGATGGGACAGAATCCAAGTTCAAATCTTTAAACGGTAGGGCCGTCCCCCCCTTTTTACCTATCATGTCTCCTGAACCACCCTTACAGCTTAACATTACGTTACAATGCCACGTAACCAGATTAACGACGGTCAGTCGCTCAGATCTTTGATTTTTTGTGGTTTTCACTGGTCTGCAGGTGAATGCCTGAGCACCGTATGCTACCACGTTTTTCATGTTATATCATTCTATCTTAACCTACGTGCTTCTAAGGCACTCTGACTGGATTACCGTCGGCCACTCGCTCAGACCTTTGATTTTTTCGTAGTTTTCCCTGGTCTGCATGCGAATGACTGCTCAAAAAGATACTTGTCCCTTCCTCGGTTGGCGGTTAAGGAGTACGGTATACGATTATATGAGGAATATATGTAAAACGGAGACAGACTGTATTATAGACAGAAGCTGGTCCACTTTTGCGTTTATATGGGAAAGGATAGGGAAAACGATGGTAGATGCGACGGTTCAAGGAGGAAAATGCATTTATAGGGGAGAGATAGGGAATACCAGGGCTGATGCTAGGCTAGTCAGATGCTAAAGGAGGGAGGGATATGCTTTATACGTGAGAGATAGGGAATACTTGGAAAGATGCTATACTAAACAGGACTTGAAGGGTAGAATATGGCGATATAGCGAACTGAGGAGAGGTATTAGGATAGGAGTTTTGAATGATAGAGTAGCCGTTTATATGCGAGAGATAGGGAATACGAGGGTCGATGCTAGGCTAGACGGGTTGAAGGGGGGAATGCATCTTATATGAGAGAGGTAGGGGAATATGAGGAGAAGTGCTATGCTAGTCAGGAAGGTCTGAATGACATGTCATGCGTTTATATGGAGAGACAAGGAAAACGAATGTAGGTGGTAGATTGAGAGAGTCTTCAAGGAGGAAAATGCATTTATATGAGAGTGGTAGGGCATACGAGGAGAGGTGTTAGTCTAGACATGGTTTGAGGAGTAGAGTATACGTTTATATGGGAGAAATATGGAAAACGGGAGAGATACAAGGATAGACAGAGGTTGAACGAGGAGGAATGTGGGTTTTATACGGTAATATAGAGAGTAATTCGATTATAAAACTTTTCTCATCCAACGTTACAACACTTCTATATACTTATTTTCTAAACCTTACAAATTTTATATATGTTAAACAGTAGTGCGCGAGACGGAGAGGGACAAACTGTATTTTTTTATGGTTTTCGCTGGTCTGCAGGCAAATGCCTGAGCACCGTATGCTACCACGTTTTTCATGTTATATCATTCTATCTTAACCTTCGTGCTTCTAAGGCATTCTGCCGGGATTACCGTTGGCCACTCGCTCAGACCTTTGATTTTTTCGTAGTTTTCCCTGGTTTGCATGCGAATGTCTGCTCAAAAAGATACTCGTCCCTTCCTCGGTTGGCGGTTAAGGAGTACGGTATACGATTATATGAGGAATATATGGAAAACTGAGACAGACGGTATTATTGACAGAAGCTGGTCCACTTTTGCGTTTATATGGGAAAGGATAGGGAAAACGATGGTAGATGCGACGGTTCAAGGAGGAAAATGCATTTATAGGGGAGAGATAGGGAATACCAGGGCTGATGCTAGGCTAGTCAGATGCTAAAGGAGGGAGGGATATGCTTTATACGTGAGAGATAGGGAATACAAGGAAAGATGCTATACTAAACAGGACTTGAAGGGTAGAATATGGCGATATAGCGAACCGAGGAGAGGTATTAGGATAGGAGTTTTGAATGATAGAGTAGGCGTTTATATGTGAGAGATAGGGAATACGCTGTCGATGCTAGGCTAGACGGGTTGAAGGGGGGAATGCATCTTATATGAGAGAGGTAGGGGACTATGAGGAGAAGTGCTAGGCTAGTCAGGAAGGTCTGAATGACATGTCATGCGTTTATATGGAGAGAGAAGGAAAACGAAGGTAGGTGCTAGGTTGAGTGAGTATTCAAGGAGGAAAAATGCATTTATATGAGAGCGGTAGGGCATACGGGGAGAGGTGTTAGTCTAGACATGGTTTGAGGAGTAGAGTATACGTTTATATGGGAGAAATATGGAAAACGGGAGAGATACAAGGATAGACAGAGGTTGAAGGAGGAGGAATGTAGGTTTTATACGGTAATATAGAGAGTAATGTGATTATAAAACTTTCCTCATCCAGCGTTACAACACTTTTATATACTTATTTTCTAAACCCTACAAACTTTATATATGTTAAACAGTAGTGCGCGAGACGGAGAGGGACAAACTGTATATCGGTTTACAGTGAAGTATACGTCCAAACCTATTCCCAACTTGTATGTTCTGGATCTTCTCATTCCAATCATCATCTAACGTAACCACGTAACAAGACGTAACACAACGTAACATAACAGCATGACAAGACGTCATACTAAGTAACATAACCACGCAACATCACGTGACATCTCGTAACCAGAAACGTCACACGACGTAGCAACTATGTAACCAAGTAACAAAACGTAAGAACAACACGTAACCAGCCCATTGCTAAGGTAATCTAAGCTAATCCATCCTTCATACCTTAGACAATAAGTACGAGAACCTAGCCTAGATTAACCCGACCAATCCCAAACGTTCCTCTCATCATCTATTCTACTCAGTCATTGACTAACCTAATCTGGATAACCAAAGATAACCTCAACTTTCTTTTAGTGAAATTGCAATGTTTTATTCAGGTTTTATTATTCGAGAGTTTTAATTGAAAAGTTTACGTCAACATACCTTTATTTTAGTTCGTTGTAGGTGTCTCTCCCCTTTTTATCTAGGCTTGAGACTAGCACTAGGATTGCTCCTAATGGCAGGGTTACCACCTTCCCTTCCATCTTCTTCTTTCT
Organism: Deroplatys truncata; assembly: GCA_030765065.1. Lineage (NCBI taxonomy): Eukaryota > Metazoa > Arthropoda > Insecta > Mantodea > Mantidae > Deroplatys > Deroplatys truncata. The sequence goes on from CM060990.1 coordinate 517,163,587, forward strand.
TCATCGGTCGTCAGCTATCTGCATATACAGCACACAGATAACCTTCTTTTTTAAGATTGTAGACTCACGAGAAAATCTTTATCTTTAACTTACATTCTTTTAAGCACTGATGATGATGATGATATGCGGCTTAAGGGCGCTAAACTGCTGAGGTCATCAGCGCCCTTACAAGGTATAAAATATAAAGTCAAAAAATAAAAGATAGGTAAAAAACCGCATAATTAAAAAACGGGACACAAACCCGCGATGTCAAAAAGCTAAAACTAACAATATAACAATAACAAATATAACAATAACAACAATAACAATAACAACAATAACAATAAAAACAATAATAACAATAACAGCAATAATAACAAGACAAAGATCTGAAAAACAACACACTAAAAGCATAGGCAGTAAAGGATTAAAACGTGTCAGGAACTGTAGAATGCGAGGGACATGAGCGCCATATGTCCACTGGGGATAAGAGTTCCCATAAAAACCGACAGGATAAAAGTACGAAGCTAACAGACGCTCAACGCATTAAATGCGCAGATTAAAATCACTGTCATGAATAAAACGTAAAACACATTCCACAGCATGCGTGTCGTCTGCCAAAACGTTGGCTAGGCCAACAGGCAGACCCACACGAGCACGCAATGCAGCTAAAACCTGACACTCTGTTAAAATGTGACGCACCGTTAAGGGCACGTCACACTGCCCACAGAGTGGCGCGGGGTCACCACTCAGCAAATACTTATGACTAAAAATGCAATGTCCGATACGAAGGCGTGTTAAAATTACCTCTTCCCGACGAGAAGCACGGGAAGATGTAGCCCAGACTAACGGGAGAGGCTTAACCTCCCGCAACTTGTTCCCCCGGAGGGCCGTCCACTCATCGCTCCAAAGCGAGAGGATGCGGCGACGTAAAACAATAAACAAATCTGACGAGGGAACAACAGAGGTAAAACGTCTGGGTGATAAAATCGCCGACTTGGCAGCGACATCGGCAGACTCATTACCTGAGATGCCCACATGACCTGGAATCCACAAGAAGGAGACGCTGATGCCAGAGACATCAAGCGAGTGGAGCAGGTCATGAATGCGCTGTACGAGCGGGTGGTAACTGTACAGCGAGCTAATACTTTGAAGAGCACTCAGGGAGTCGGAACAAATAAAACAGTGCCGTAAGTCGTGCCGCTGAATATATAAAAGAGACTGATAAATGCTAAAAAGTTCGGCGGTAAAAATCGAACATTGCTCTGGTAAACGAAAGGTAAAACTATTTCCACCACAAAAAAAGGCACATCCTACTCCAGCATCAGTCTTAGATCCATCAGTAAAGATAACAGGCAAGTCCCCGAATTGCGACTGAAGTTCTAAAAACGCTGATCTAAAGACTGAAGAAGGGGTCTCATTCTTCGGCATTGACGATAACCCAAGGTGACAGAGGGCCTCAGCGCGCGACCATGGAGGAAAACGCGTTTCCCCCCTTGGAAGGGCCGGCGCTGGCGTAACGTCCAAATGCCGAAGGAGCAGTCGAAATCGAACCCCTGGAGGGAACAATGCAGAGGAGCTAACTAAATATTGCCGGTCAAGTGAATCCTCGAAAAATGCCGCGAAAGACGGGTGGTCAGGTAAGCTTGAGAGTCGACAGGCATAGCTGCACAAGAGCATCTCACGCCTGGAGGACAGCGGAGGCTCTGCAGCTTCAGCATAAAGACTGGGCACGGGGCTAGTTGGAAAGGCCCCTGTAGCGACTCTAAGACCACGATGATGAATGGGATTCAAACGACGTAACACAGATGGACGTGCCGACGAATAAACAAAACACCCGTAATCAAGTTTGGATCGGACCAAAGAGCGATAAAGGCGAAGAAGGACGGTCCGATCAGCTCCCCAGGATGTGCCACTTAAAACACGTAAAAGATTAAGAGAACGGTCACACTTTGCTTTTAAAAAGGAAACGTGCGAGGTCCAACACAACTTCCTATCAAAAATCAACCCCAAAAATTTCGCCTCGTCTGCAAACGGAAGTATCCCTGGCCCAAGACGGAGAGAGGGGGGAGGGAAATACTTCCGGCGCCAAAAGTTGATGCAGACGGATTTCTCGGCGGAGAATTTAAAGCCGTTGGCGTTACTCCAGGCGTAGAGACGGTCGATACAGCTCTGGAGACGGCGTTCGAGTAGACAGGTCCGCCGTGAACTGCAATAAATAGCGAAATCGTCAACAAAAAGGGACGATGAAATGCCAGGTGGAATACAATCAACAATGGGGTTGATAGCAATCGCAAAAAGTGTGACACTGAGTACAGAGCCCTGCGGTACTCCGTTCTCTTGAATAAAACGACGAGATAAAACCGAGCCCACACGTACACGAAAGACGCGGTCCGTCATAAACTCCCGAAGAAATATGGGAAGACGACCGCGGATATTCCAATCGTGAAGTGTACGTAAAATGCCGCCCCTCCAACAAGTGTCATAAGCTTTCTCCAGGTCAAAAAATACAGCCACGGTTTGAAACTTTCTCAGAAACCCATTCATAATATGCGTCGACAAGGACACCAGATGGTCGACGGTAGAGCGATAGCGACGAAACCCGCACTGAGCGTTCGCTAGAAGTTTCTGAGACTCAAGCCACCATGTCAACCGCCCGTTGATCATGCGCTCCATCACCTTGCAAATGCAACTGGTGTGGGAGATAGGGCGGTAGCTGGAAGGTAGTTGGCGATCCTTCCCAGGCTTAAGTATAGGGACAATGGTGGCTTCGCGCCAAACGGAAGGGAAAATGCCGTCTTGCCAAATACGGTTATAGACCTGTAAGAGAAATAGTTTACTGTCGGCTGAAAGGTTCTTTAACATCAGGACATGAATGCCGTCCGGCCCGGGAGCGGAGTGCCGAGAGCAATGAAGAGCGTGCTCCAGCTCCCTCATTGTGAATAGTTCGTTATAGCATTCAGCATTAGCAGACCGAAAAGTATATGATGCGGAATCCTGCCGGTCTTTAATAGAGCGAAAGCCGGCGGAATAATGGTCTGAACTGGAAACCGCCTCAAAGGCAGAACCCAGAGTGTTAGCAATGGCAGCCGGATCCACTATGGTGGCATTAGAAACCTGAAGGCCAGAAACAGTACAATGTGACACTTTACCTGAGAAGCGACGAAGTTTATCCCAAACAACGGATGAAGGCGTAAAACGATTAAAAGACTCGACAAAACGAGCCCAAGATGCCTTCTTGCTATCCTGAATAATGCGACGAGCCCTGGCGCGCGATTGTTTAAAAGTCACCAAATTATCAAGTGTAGGGTGGCGCCGAAACACCCTAAGTGCAGTCCTACGGGCACGAACGGCGTCCCGACAATCCTCGTTCCACCACGGAACAGGTGGCCGCCGAGGTTGGGAGGATGAACGGGGTATTGCACGTTCGGCGGCTGAGAAAATAATAGACGTAAGGTGCTGCACTAGTTGATTAATGTCGGAGAAGGGCTGGTCGTCAAAATGCACGAGGCTGGAATACAAGCTCCAGTCGGCTTTTGCGAATATCCAGGTAGGTACTCTGGAATGCTGTACGTGGTGCGACAGAAGAGAAACGATGCAGGGGAAATGGTCGCTGGAGTAGGTATCAGCGACGACGTTCCACTGAAGACGACGTGCAAGCTGGATTGAGCATATGGCAAGGTCCAGGTGAGAGAATGTACCGGAAGAATCAGAAATAAAAGTAGGTGCACCTGTATTGAGGATGGAAAGATTGAACTGATAAAAAATGTCGGAAAGAAGAGTTCCCCTCGCACAAGCCCTTGGCGAACCCCATAGTGGGTGATGGGCATTAAAATCTCCCAACAGAAGAAATGGTGTTGGGAGAGCGGACAGGAGAGATCGAATGTCCGCGGGAGCGAGGGGAGACGATGGAGGTGTATACACAGAGCAAACAGAAAAGAAAAAACCGGGTAACTGCAGTCTAATGGCAACAGCTTGCAAGTCGGACGTAAGTGTGATAGTTTGAAAATGAACGTCAGTACGCACCAAAATCATGACACCACCATGAGCAGGAGTACCCTCCTCCGGTTCAAGGTCGTAGCGAACCGGAGTATATCCTCGGAGATCAAAAGGATCGTGAGGGCGAAGCTTAGTCTCCTGCAGACATACGACCATAGGCGAATGGGAACGCAATAAAAGTTGCAGTTCCGCCCTATGCGATCGTACACCACGTACATTCCAGGTCAGGATAGCCATTAAGAATAAGGGGATAAACTCTCTATTTAGAAGGGCGGCTTAAAATTACCTTTTGTTTAACCTTTGGGCTCGGGCTTTTTGTATGGAGTTGGTCAGACTCCATAGCTTCCTCGGAGGGAGGGCCCACGCGCTCAGTGCCAGAAACCGATTCAAGCGCCGTGAATCGGTTCTGGGTGGCGATGGGTGAAGTGTGCCGCTGAGCGCGGCTTGTCCCAGGACCATCCTGGGACAGCGACCTCCGAGGAGGAGAAGGTGAACTTTTGTTACCGCGCGCACGCGGAGGGTCTTTCAAAAAATCTTCCCGACGAAGTTTCTGCTTGGGCTTCTTTTCAACGGCTTGCGACTTCATAGACTTGGGACCAGGTTTATACGGCTTGGTAACTGTAGCCTTAATAGACGGCCGGATGGTAGTGGCGGTTAATCCAGTCAAGGTCCAGGTCTGAGTTTCGGCATCTACTCGTGGTACCGGCGAGGCAACAACAGAACTAAATGTGCCAGATCGCAGGAGTGAAGGTTGGCGCGCATGGTAACGCCTCCGGGCTTCAGCGAAGGAGAGTTTTTCCTTTACCCGGATCTCCTGGATCGCCTTCTCGTCCAAGTACCGCGGACAGTCGGCAAACGAAGCAGAATGAGACCCTTTACAATTAACGCAGACGGGGGCTGTTGAACAGGTACCTTCGTGTGAGGGCTGGCTACAGGTTGCACAGATGTTAACGGCACTCTTACATGAGACTTGCGTATGCCCAAAACGTTGGCATTTAAAACAACGCAGAGGTCTAGGAATATAAGGCCTCACAGAAATCCGTTCGTACCCTGCGGAAATGCTCGTGGGCAGATCGACGCCATCAAATGTAATAAACAGGGTACGAGTGGGTACCAATACGCCGTCGCGTTTGGCCTGCACTCGATGCACTGCAGTCACCTTTTGATCGGATAGATATTCTACGAGATCCTCGTCCGATATACCATCGAGGCTATGGGTGGTAACGACGCCCCGACAGGAGTTCAATGTGCGGTGCTTCTCAACACGGATGGGGTAACCGTGGAGAAGCGTAGCGCGCAACAAGGTCGTACTTTGCTGATCGGACTTAGTTTGTGCCAATAAGGAACCATTCCGTAGACGAGTGCATGATTGAACCGCACCAGCAATAGCATCTATGCCCTTCTGAATTATAAAAGGGTTCACCTTCTCAAAGTTTTGTCCTTCTTCTGTTCTCGAAATGACCAAGTAACAACCAGATAACGGCGGTGCTACTTCTGTTACAATGACTTTTCGGCGCTTGTTGTTAATAATGGAGAAAGGGTGCTCCATAGCGAAAAAAATCCTCCACCATTGCAACCGTCTCCGACCTCGGGCTCTGACTTCTCGGGCGTTACCCCGGCTTGGGTGAGTGGCCTATCTATACCAGACTCACCCCAGGGTCACACCTCCCAGAACATAGACAGAGGGACCCAATCGCCGTCAGAAGTCAGCAGCTCATGCAATGGCCCCCCCGCGGGACTGCAGTTGAACAGCGGATACGAACACAAACCCTACATGACGACCCCGGGTGGTGGGGATGACGCCATTACCCACTCACCCAGCTGCGCACGCGGTGCGCGGGTATCCGTCAGGCTGTGTCCACGGAGGATTTAAATAAAAAGATAAAAGAAACTAAAACAGTGTGGGCGTTTCGCACGCAAGGTAGGCCGGCGGGGAAGAAAGAGATATGCGAATGTCGTGGTGCGAAATGGCCGGAAAGTGATAAGGGAAGAAAGAAACGATGGTGAGGTGCGGTATGGATGGAATGAAAAGAACGCACGAGAGCCTACCTTGGGTCCACCGGTCACTTGAAGAACCCACCGCGACCGGATGGGGGTGAGGGGATGAAAGTGGCGATGATTGGCTCGGGAACCCCCGGGTGCGCCAAAAACCCGTACTCACATAAGGTGAGCCCCTGAGGGTTTTAAGCACTGTTTGTAATGGCGTAATGTCCATACGCATATGCCGTTATCCCGTCCTCAGCAATAATTCTTTTATCATCAAACGGAGTCAATGCAATTTTGTTCACTTGCACTGTAGCAAGAGCATGCTTCCGAGACAGGATCAGATTAATAGGTGTTCTGATGATTTCACTGGTTTTAAGACAGTCTGTATAGTTGTCAAACGAAATGTACTGCTTAATATCGCTACGTTTTATACCTTTAATCTTTTTTATCATTGACCCTTGAATATCTAAGGCATACATCTTAGGACGTAGTCCAACAAAACGTAGGATGATTTTGCTATTAGCCTCATCTTTAAATTTTCCCAATACCTTCTTGTTCTGAGTAGAGTAACATATATGGTTGGCAGGGTAATCAGATGTATCGAGATGCTCAAGAAAACGTAGCTTGTCCTGGTACACATCTTTAGTTGTAACACGATGAATGAACGAATCAGTGTCCATATACATAAGCTTCAGGTTTTCAACTCCGTGATTGTAGTGAAATGTAATGGTCTTTCTGTGAGAAGATGGAAAGGAAGAATTGAAAAGGGAATGAAAACATGAGATAATATAGTATATACATACATTTAACTAAATAAGGAGGAAAATCTTCTACGCAACCTTTAAGCTTTTACTTTAAGTATTGTGATAATACAGCTGGAATTAACCTTGGTACAATATGCTGTGGTGGTGGTGGTGGTGGTGGTGGTGGTGGTGGTGGTGGTGGTGGGCTTTGAATTTGAAACATATGTCTGAATGAGCTTGTGAGAATACTTCTCTTGCTGGTGTGACAGTATAAGCTGGTAGTTATGAGACGAGTTTAAACGTGTTTGATGCTGTTAGACATTCTGTCTCTGGGTGTGACGTCATAAAGATCCTGCTTCTGGGTGTGGGGTTATATGGCGGAGGTTAATACACGTTCAGCGATCATATACAGCTGGTTATGGTGCGAGTTTATGATTGATCTAAAAGGTTCATGCTCCATCTATAAATATGGTGATCTAGGGCATTGGACTTCATTGTGCTAATTAGTCTTGAGGTGTTAACATCGCTGTTCTCTCAGAAAATAATCAGCTTTCTAAAGTGTTATCAAGATGGAGAGGTCTACATTTCCCTTGAAGAAGGATTAATACGTTATTACATCAAGAATAAAGATGAATAACTCAGTGTATAAGGATAGCATTCCTAGTGTCTCAGGATATGCCTGCAGAAAATGCGGGAAGAAGTTCCTCCGAGGTTACCACAAGAGAAGACACGAAATGAACTGCAAGAAGCTCTTCAAATGTAAACATTGTAGCTTGACCTTCAATGATGGTTATAAGGGGCAGCGACACGAGGATGTATGTGAAATAAGCAGTCCTCAGAAGAAAAGAAGATTAGAGCCAACTAAACATCAGCTATTATTAACAATGGAGGACCGTGATATGAAAGAATATGAAACTTCATTCAATGGACGCTTGAAATTGTATTTTATACGATGTGAATCACCTAAGGAGCTGAATATATACCTGCATGAGGCAAAACAACGGATAATCCGGGCTGTACATAAAGAGCTTGGTATTCACAAAAGTGTGAAAATTAATCTGCTGGCTGAGTGTCGATTTGTTAACAGTGTCGGAGAAACCTGTGACAAAACATTTAAAACACGGAATCAGTCTGTGTTTCTAGAAACGGATCTGGACTCTATGTTGGAAACGAAAATGAAGAAGATGGTTACTGAAATGGAGGAGTCTCAGCTTAAGGGTAGCAACTGGGCTTTGCTTGCTGTGGAAGGAGTTCGACTTCGTATCAACAAGTACAATCCGTTGCGAGGAAGTAGCTACATACCACTACCGTCAGTTGTTGAAGCAAGGAAGGTCTGTATAAACATCCAGAACTTTAGCGACGAGAAATGTTTCATGTACTCCGTATTAGCTAAATTCATAGGGAAGAATGCACAGCGTGTGAACAAATACAAGCAGCTTCAAGATAAGTACGACTTCAGCTGTGTTTCCTATCCTACTCCACTTTCTCAAATACCTAAATTTGAGAAGCTTAATAGGATGTCTATCAACGTTTTCGGTCTGGATGAGAAGCATGAAGTGTATCCTATAAAGGTTGCTGACACTGAACTACCTGACCACCGTGACCTCCTACTATTGAGTGACAGTACTGGAAAACATCACTATGTATATATCAAGAATTTTGAGAAGCTCGTTCGATGTCAGAAAACTAAGCATGATGGAGTGATATATCCTGTAAGCGGTGCTTTACACATTTTGACAATCGATATGGACGAAGTGGACTGGAAAAAACTGCAAGAACATGCAACCATCTGTAATCAGCATGGTGTTGCAAGGGTAGTTATGCCTACAAAGGAGAAATCAATTGTACAGTTTAAAAATGTGGAGAGGATGCTGAAACTACCTTACGTCATCTACGCAGACTTTGAAAGCATTCTCGCTCCATGTCATACGTGTATTCCCAGTCCTGAAACTTCCTATACAACCCCTTATCAAGAGCACACAGCAATGAGCTTCTGTGTTTACGTTAAACCATCAACCAACGTTGAACATCTGGAAACTAGCCTTCCTAAGCATCCCTATGTATATCGTGGTGTTGATGCTGCTCAGAAGTTTATGGAATATCTGTCATTCCTTGCAAAGGAGATTAATAATATATACAAATCTGTCATGCCCCTGAAACTTACAGATCAACAGCAGATGGATTTCAACGCCTCTACAGTATGCTACTTGTGTGGAAAAACCTTTACTGATGAGAGCTATAAAGTGGGCGACCATGATCACATCAGTGGTGAATATCGAGGAAGTCTGCATAATGAATGTAATTTAGCCTGCAAAACACCTAAATATATCCCTGTCTTCATGCACAACCTCAGTGGATATGACTCCCACTTCATTGTTAAGGAGCTGGGATGTACAAGTGAGCGGGTGGAAGTAATTCCTAGCTCTGAAGAAAGCTATATATCATTCTCCAAGTATGTCGGAGATATAAAGCTCCGGTTTGTAGATAGTTTTCGGTTCCTGAGTAGAAGCTTGGATAAGCTGGTAAAAAATCTAACAGCGTATCCTGAAACATTGAAGTACTTCGGAGAAGACAAGATGAAGTTGATGACACGTAAGGGTGTATTTCCCTATGATTACGTCACTTCATGGGACGTCTTGAACGAGACCTGCCTGCCTCCTAAGAACTACTTCTACAATAAATTGAATGAAGAAGAAACTAGTGATGCTGACTACGAACATGCTAGAAATGTATGGAGACTGTTTAATGTGAGAAACCTGGGAGAATACAGTGACCTCTACTTAATATCTGATGTGCTTCTTCTAGCTGATGTCTTTGAGACATTTAGAGATCAAACTCTCAAAACGCAAAAAGTTGATCCGGCCCATTATTTTACCTCTCCAGGTCTTACATGGGACGCCATGTTACTGTATACCAGAATTAAGCTGGAGCTGTTACAAGATTATGATCAACTACTCATGGTGGAATCAGGTATAAGAGGAGGTTTATGCCAAGTTTCCCATCGGTATGCTGAGGCTAATAACACTTATATGGATAAGTTTGATCCGTCGAGACCAACCCAATTTATCACATACGAGGACGCTAATAACCAATATGGGTGGGCAATGTGTCACGCCCTTCCTTTTGGTGGATTTCAGTGGGTGTCACCTGAAGAAATCAACTTAGAAACACTACAAGTAGATGATCCTCATGGGTGCATATTAGAAGTCGACATCGAGTATCCTGCTGAACTTCACGATCTACACAACGATCTACCTTTCCTGCCAGAGTGTATGAAACCATTGGAATCATCTACAAAGAAACTGATACCTCATCTTGGACCTCGAAAGAAGTATGTAGTGCATTACATAGCTTTGAAGCAAGCTCTTAGTCATGGACTACGACTAACAAAAATTCATCGTGTGCTACAATTCCGACAGTCTCGGTGGTTGAAACCTTATGTGGAATTTAACAACAGGCTACGACAACAAGCAGCAAATGATTTCGAGAAGGATCTCTACAAGCTCTTTAACACCGCTATGTTTGGAAAAACTATGGAGAACCTGCGTAACCATATGGATATACGACTGGTGACCAATGAAAAAACTCTAGAGAAGCTGATCGCCAAGTCTACGTTTATCGACAGGATGATATATGCTGATAATCTAGCTGCTGTACATATGGCCTCTCGTCAGATTGTACTCAACAAGCCTATATACATTGGTATGAGTGTGTTGGACATCTCCAAGTCATTAATGTATAACTATCATTACGACGTGTTGTTACCTTATTATGGAGCTGAAAACCTGAAGCTTATGTATATGGACACTGATTCGTTCATTCATCGTGTTACAACTGAAGATGTGTACCAGGACAAGCTACGTTTTCTTGAGCATCTCGATACATCTGATTACCCTGCCAACCATATATGTTACTCTACTCAGAACAAGAAGGTATTGGGAAAATTTAAAGATGAGGCTAATAGCAAAATCATCCTACGTTTTGTTGGACTACATCCTAAGATGTATGCCTTAGATATTCAAGGGTCATTGATAAAAAAGATTAAAGGTATAAAACGTAGCGCTATTAAGCAGTACATTTCGTTTGACAGCTATACAGACTGTCTTAAAACCAGTGAAATCATCAGAACACCTATGAATCTGATTCTGTCTCGGAAGCATGCTCTTGCTACAGTGCAAGTGAATAAAATTGCATTGACTCCGTTTGATGATAAAAGAATTATTGCTGAGGACGGGATAACGACATATGCGTATGGACATTACGCCATTACAAACAGTGCTTAAAAGAATGTAAGTTAAAGATAAAGATTTTCTCGTGAGTCTACAATCTTAAAAAAGAAGGTTATCTGTGTGCTATATATGCAGATAGCTGACGACCGATGAAGAAAGAAGAAGTTGGAAGGGAAGGTGGTAACCCTGCCATTAGGAGCAATCCTAGTGCTAGTCTCAAGGCTAGATAAAAAGGGGAGAGACACCTACAACGAACTAAAATAAAGGTATGTTGACGTAAACTGTTCAATTAAAACTCTCGAATAATAAAACCTGAATAAAACATTGCAATTTCACTAAAAGAAAGTTGAGGTTATCTTTGGTTATCCAGATTAGGTTAGTCAATGACTGAGTAGAATAGATGATGAGAGGAACGTTTGGGATTGGTCGGGTTAATCTAGGCTAGGTTCTCGTACTTATTGTCTAAGGTATGAAGGATGGATTAGCTTAGATTACCTTAGCAATGGGCTGGTTACGTGTTGTTCTTACGTTTTGTTACTTGGTTACATAGTTGCTACGTCGTGTGACGTTTCTGGTTACGACATGTCACGTGATGTTGCGTGGTTATGTTACTTAGTATGACGTCTTGTCATGCTGTTATGTTACGTTGTGTTACGTCTTGTTACGTGGTTACGTTAGATGATGATTGGAATGAGAAGATCCAGAACATACAAGTTGGTAATAGGTTTGGACGTATACTTCACTGTAAACCGATATACAGTTTGTCCCTCTCCGTCTCACTCACTACTGCTTAACATATATAAAGTTTGCAAGGTTTAGAAAATAAGTATATAAAAGTGTTGTAACGCTGGATGAGGAAAGTTTTATAATCAAATTACTCTTATATTACCGTATAAAACCTACATTCCTCCTCCTTCAACCTCTGTCTATCCTTGTATCTCTCCCGTTTTCCATATTTCTCCCACATAAACGTATACTCTACTCCTCAAACCATGTCTAGACTAGCACCTCTCCCCGTATGCCCTACCACTCTCATATAAATGCATTTTTCCTCCTTGAAGACCCACTCAACCTAGCACCTACGTTCGTTTTCCTTGTCTCTCCATATAAACGCATGACATGTCATTCAGACCTTCCTGACTAGCATAACACTTCTCCTCATATTCCCCTACCTCTCTCATATAAGATGCATACCCCCCTTCAACCCGTCTAGCCTAGCATCGACCCTCGTATTCCCAATCTCTCGCATATAAACGCCTACTCTATCATTCAAAACTCCTATCCTAATACCTCTCCTCGGTTCGCTATATCGCCGTATTCTACCCTTCAAGTCCTGTTTAGTATAGCATCTTTCCTTGTATTCCCTATCTCTCACGTATAAAGCATATCCCTCCCTCCTTTAGCATCTGACTAGCCTAGCATCAGCCCTGGTATTCCCTATCTCTCCCCTATAAATGCATTTTCCTCCTTGAACCGTCGCATCTACCATCGTTTTCCCTATCCTTTCCCATATAAACGCAAAAGTGGACCAGCTTCTGTCTATAATACAGTCTGTCTCCGTTTTACATATATTCCTCATATAATCGTATAACGTACTTCTTAACCGCCAACCGAGGAAGGGACAAGTATCTTTTTGAGCAGTCATTCGCATGCAGACCAGGGAAAACTACGAAAAAATCAAAGGTCTGAGCGAGTGGCAGACGGTAATCCAGTCAGAGTGCCTTAGAAGCACGTAGGTTAAGATAGAATGATATAACATGAAAAACGTGGTAGCATACGGTGCTCAGGCATTAGCCTGCAGATCAGGGAAAACCACAAAAAATCAAAGATCTGAGCGACTGACCGTCGTTAATCTAGTTACGTGGCATTGTAACGTAATGTTAAGCTGTAAGGGTGGTTCAGGAGACATGATAGGTAAAAAGGGGGGGACGGCCCTACCGTTTAAGATTTGAACTTGGATTCTGTCCCATCCGTCCTGACGTCTCCGGCTCTGTGAACAATTTCTATCTAGATGCCTCTTGTTTCAGGAGAGCATCCTTTCCCATATAACATATTTATAGAGGGAGCACGAACCTATTAGATCATTCATAAGCTCGCTTCATAACCAGCTGTATATGATCGCTCAACGTGTATTAATCTCAGCCATATAACCTCACGGCCAGAAGCAGGATGTTTATGACGTCACACCTAGAGACAGGATGTCTGACAGCATCAAACGCGTTTAAACTCGTCTCATAACTACCTGCTTATGCTGTCACACTTGCAAGAGAAGCATTCTCACACGCTCATTCAGACATATATTTCAAATTCAAAGTCTACCACCACCACCACCTATTGTACCAAGGTTAATTCCAGCTGTATTATCACAATACTTAAAGTAAAAGCTTAAAAGGTAACGTAGAAGATTTTCCTCCTTATTTAGTTAAATGTATGTATATACTACATTATCTCATGTTTTCATTCCCTTTTCAATTCTTCCTTTCCATCTTCTCACAGAAAGACCATTATATTTCACTACAATCACGAGAAAAGCAACTTTTCCAGAGTTACACAGATTCTAAGCTTCTAAATCGAACCCGTTAATACTTTTAATAAATGTATTTTAGCTCCCCCACATCAGCATCAAGCATTTAATCTTTATTAGAACCTGATATGATCCATAGGCTTGAAGATATATGAAATCATCCCTTCGGGATTCGATCTGAGTACTTTAAAGTAATATTTGTCATGATAACGATATTTAAGGACTAGATACTCTGTTTGCGCTTACCTTGACATGTCTATCTAAATTAGATTACGAGTTATTAAATTTGTAAGTAAATTTCATTGAATCGGTATTCGAACCCAGAACACCGGGAACAAAATAATTTATGATATTAGCTCAACATGTTAAACAAAGCTGTATGCAGGTACATCATAGATGTAAGTGATATATTCTAGTGTACAGAGGAAAATTAAGGAAGTCATTAAAAGATGGGGAATCGAACCAAGCATAATTGATTGGCAATTATATACAGCATTAATCACCCAGTATAGAGCTTATCAATCATGCTTAAGTCCACTCCTCTACCTTACTTAGTTCCCGAGATAATAAAGATTTAAAAATTAAGGATCGAACCCAGGACGTCAGGTATCTAATTACACATTCGGAAGATACTACCTAATAACATAAACGCAATAAAGTTTATTTGCGGTCTTTATCTTAATTAGTTTCGGAGTTCTTAAATTTATATATAAATTACATTTTATCGGTATTCGAACCCAGGACACCAGAAACAAAATTATTTACAATATTAGTTTGATATGTTAAAAAGAGCTGTATGCTGTTAAAGCATCAATCTAAGTGATATATTCTAGAGTATAGAGAAAAATTAAGTAAGTGATTGAAAGATCGGGATTCGAAAATAAGGACAACTGATTGAAAATTATATACAGTATTAATTACCGATCACAGGAGCTATCAATCATGCTTTGGTTCACCCCTCTACCTCTCCTAGGTTCTGAGATAATGGTGATTTAAAAATTAAGGATCGAACCCAGGACGTCAGGTATCTAATTACACCTCCACAAGCTACCACTTTATAACATAAACGCAATAAAGTTTATTTGGCGTCTTTATCTTAATTAGTTTAGGAGTTATTAAATTTATAATTTAGTTACATTTTATCGGTATTCGAACCCAGGACACCAGAAACAAAATTATTTACAGTATTAGTTTAATATGTTTAAAGGTGCTGTATGCAGTTACAGCATCAATCTACGTGATATATTCTAGAGTATAGAGAAAAAAATAAGTAAGTGATTGAAAGATCAGGATTCGAAATAAGGACAACTGATTGCAAATTATATACAGTATTAATTACACATCACAGGAGCTATCAATCATGCTTTGGTGCACTCCTCTACCTCTCTTAGTTTCTGAGATAATGGTGATTTAAAAATTAGGATCGAACCCAGAACGTCAGGTACCTAATTACGCATCCACAAGATACTACCTAATAACATTAACGCAATAAAGTTTATTTGGCGTCTTTATCTTAATTAGTTTAGGAGTTATTAAATTTATAATTAAATTACATTTTATCGGTATTCGAACCCTGGACACCAGGTACCCAAATATACATTCGCAAGAAACTACCTAATGACATTAATGTAATAAACTATATCTGACGTCTTTATCGTAATTAGTCTCTGAGTTATTAGAATCTGAATTTGTAATCACTCCTACGATTCGACCCCAGGCATCTCGGATAACTTGGAACAATACCCTAATGACGCAGCGCATTCCAAAGAATTGATTAGTTTTTATCTCATTGTTCTATAACTTTACTTTAGAATGAAGATGGTAGAAGCGCGCAACTTTACTTTAGAAGGTAGATGGCTGAAGCGCGCAACTAGCTGGAACGATCCTAGATCTGGAAACGTTAGGGAGACACAGCGCACTAACCAAAATGCGCAAGTCAATTCATATACAATTAATTAATAAAAAATATTTAATTGTATTCATTGATCAGCGAGGCCATTTTTATTTTTAATAACGTATGTAATATTCACCTATAATGTTAACCGTATTTATTTTTAATAACATATATAGTATTCAACTATAATGTTAACCGAATCATTTATTTTTTTAATAACATTTACAATATTTAACTATAATGTTATCCGTATTTATTTTTATTTTTTAATAACATATGTAGTATTCACCACGCTTATTTATTCTTAATACCGCATGTAATATTTCTTTCCGCCAATCTCAATTCTGAATACTTTATTCGCAATATTTTATTGAAAGAAATGAGAGCTACGAAACTTAATCATTAATTATCAGGGAAAAATTTGTCTAGACTTGGGTTTTTTCCACAGTTTGTGATGGAAATTCTACGAGCTAAAAGGTATTTACATTGAGCGTCTGGGGGTTTTTCAGAGCACTTAGGAAAACAATTACTGACATTGTTCGCTAATGACTGTATACAGATCCGGGATGCAATCTTAAAGTCTATTAATGTGGTGAAAGCGTCTAACGTTGTCAGTTAATGGACATTTCTGTCATCCTCAGACAGAAGTAGGTTGCGGGGTTTATTTCATAACATTGCGGACTGTTCCGTGAGCGTGCTACTTATACACACGCTACCACTCGCTCTCGAGTCAATTCATATACAATTAATTAATCAAAGCCATTAGTAGTCATAAAAATGTCAATTTTTTTTTTCATTACCTAATTGATTTGCCGAGGGGCGGCAGGCATCGAGAAAACAATTCCCTACCGCACACCTCAAAGGGAGCCGGCGGGAGGCGACAACACAGAACAAACGATGTCGATTATATCTTATCACCTGTCGACATCTCCGGCGGTCATTAGAGGGTTACATATGTTTACATATGTATTACCACACATATCCATTAGACGTGACATTAGCGGCGGTCATTAGCGGGTTACACGTGTTTACATGTGTTTACATGTGTCGATTATATCTAATCAGTTGTCGGCATCTTCCTTTTCCTCTTAAGTCGCCATATTATTTCTACTGTGCGGTGGGGGGAAGAGGGGAAGTGAGGGGAAATACATACATTTCTATTACTACACCTTATCAGTTGTCAACATCTCCTTTGTTTCTGAACATACATTTCTATTAATACTGTCGTATTCCCTATCTCTCCCATATAAACCCATTTTCCTCCTTGGACCGCCCCATCCAGTCTCGTTTTCCCTATCCTTTCCCATATATGCCCAAAAAACTGTGCCAGGTCTGTCCTATATAAGCTACTCAGGTGGCGCCGCGGTAACGCGTACGACTCGCATTCGAGAGATCCCTAGTTCGCTTCCCGGCTACCGCCCAATCTGACCCACGGTTTTTTTCGAGGGTTTTCCCGGGTCGTCAGGCGAACGCTGATATGATTTCTCTCAGCCCCCGAATATCGTTCCATTCCTCATTTCATTCATCCTTAACCCCGTTAGGTCTGTTTCAGGATTGGAAGTGTCGGCGATGGTATTCCGTTGCGGCGTGGCACAGAAAAAGGGTTCTCTCTGTGGAACCTTATCCGTCTCTCGGTCTTCGTCTGGTTGCCGGGGTATAAGGACCGCTTCTTGGGGGGCGTTGGACCCTCTGTTTGGCGTGGGGTCCTCGGTTTGCCTGCCCAACTATCAGGGCATCTCAATCTGGAAATTTTAGGAACTTTGTCATTGCTGTGCCGTCAATCCTGGTTCTTGCCGCTCGGTGTCTCTTACCTCGTCCCTCCCTCCCTCCCGGGAGCGCACCCTCGAGGGTCACAAGCACAACATCCGCATTCACTGGATTGTGGTCGAGTTCCCTCCGTTACACATTCCATTCCATTCTAGACCAGAGAAGAGAAGTATTTTAAGAATTCAGAACGTGAATCGCAATACAAAGCCTTATTTTGGGGGGCATCTTCAGATTTGTAACTTGAAAGCAATTTAGTTTTCAGAATAGAGTGCTTTCAAATGAACCAATTGCAACAAAAGCACATCAACCTATCTGCATTAACACTTCGGGTCACTATTTTGAACATTTAGCTTATATGTTATCCTAAACGAATAAAACAGCTATATAGAAACTGCATATTTTGCGCTAAAGGTTCTTTCCTCGTATCTATTAACATTTTTCATACAATACCTAAATAGGTGTTTTTACTCTTCGTCCACTATACGACTGACACGGTTTTTCTTCTTTTCACTTGTGAGTGTGCATATAAGGGGAATTATGTTTCAAATAAAACAATCTTTATTCGTTTTTCAGTAACAAACGCAAAATATATCTCATTTTGAAGAAACTTTAATGTTATACTTAATTGTTTCCAAACTGCTTCAACAATTTGACATTAATATTACTTTTGCTGCCATATTTTTAAAACATTACTTGAATACTATCAGAACTGAATGTGCTAACTGTATGGATCTACACACTTAGCGCTAAACGTTGTGATCGATATCTATTACATTTAAAAAGCAAAACGAATTTATATTCAAGGTAATAAATACCCTCGGAGCTCGCGTAGAACGTTCTATTGGTGATAATTATTAAACTATTATTATTAATGATATTATTAATTATTAGTGGCAAAACGTTAAAAACAAGATATACATTATGCGAACCTTGCTTCTCAAGAAAAGTACTGAATCTTAAACTTGTGTAGCACCCGCATAAAGAGTACAATATTTGATTTTTAAACAACATATTATGCAAAGAAAATGTTAATTTATTTAGCTTGAATAGTTCTAGTAAAGAGAAAAGTATTTGGTTTCGTCTTCTTTCTTCTTAAGTGTCAGGTCGCTGAATGCATACACAGAAGTAAATGTGACCTTTGAGACGATACCGGCACGCTGGCTATAGCCAGGCATGACTAGTCGAGAAGAAATTCCTTCTGCCTCTTCCTCTACACCGTTTGGCCCATCGGAAAACTTTTGGAGCCCACTGTACTAGCAGGCAGTTTAACATCCCGGGCTAGAAGAGTAGTAATACTTAGGGATATAGATTTTGGATTAGCGATAATCTTGCCACCAGGGGGATTAAGCACTGGTGTCGCATCATTCTGCTGGATTAAGAAAAGGCAGGAAATTGGAAATTTTGATTGTGGTGACCTCGCGATAGCGCTAGTGTCGTTAGGCGGATTATTAAAAAGGCGGGAGATTTAAAATGTTTTATTCCGCGTTAGATTTACAATAGTGATATCGTCGACTTAAACTTTGAATGAATTTTGAATGGAACTAGGAGGTAGATATAAATTTATAGAGCCTAAAAGGTAGGTGTTGGCGGGAATATCGTAAACCAGGCTCCTAATTCCTAAGAAAAAACGTAATATACCTACATTTAAAAACTTTGTACATATACAATGTGAATAATACAGTATATTTATTAGAAAAAGTACATATACATTGAAACCAGAGCACTACATTTTTTGAATTAGAAAATTATTTTAAATGCATATAAAATGTACACAGACTGTTGGTTAAAACGTTTCTTAACTCTCTTGGTGCCAAGCGTTAGAGCGGCAGCCTTCCGTTAGACTGCGAGATATGAGCAGATCGGCTTTTACAATCCACCCGCTTTAGTGCCAGCTCCGAGGAGATCGCCTTATGAAAACTTAACACGGTTAACACACTTTTCTGACATCCTATAGCAACGGAATGTAAAGTCGTCCTCCGTGGTGTAGTGGTTACCATGCTAGACTCTAGTTTCCGAGGTCGCGGGTTCAAACACGGCGATGGACTTTGGATTTTTTCGGGCGTAAAAACGGCTTAGTATGACTTCCTTCGGAAGGGAAGTAAAGCCGATGGTCCCGTGTCATAGACTTACGTCACGTAAAAGAACCTCGAGCCTGATAAAGAGGCCTCTGACCAAATTACCGGTATTTCACGCCGAATATAGAAGGCACGCTAAGTGCCACAGAGGTTAAAGAGCGTCCATAAATAAAACTAAATTTATTTTAACGGAATGTAAAGCCTCGGAAGGTACATCTTTTGTCCTTGGAAAGGAAGGTTTATAATGGTATATTTGGCTATCACGACAACAAATAACCTCTCAATTTACGATATTCTGTTGTGTAGTAGTAAAAAGCCAAATGCTTCTCGTGATTTTTTCAAGCTAGGCATAGACGAAGAAATGTTGTTAGAGTATTTCGATAATTGCGAAGTTGATGCAGATGAAGTATTATCGGATACTGATAGCGATATCAATTCTTCAAATGGTATCATCCCGGGCACGAACCCCTGGTTCTCTACCGCAAAAGAAGATGAAATGGAACGTTTTCTTTGGAGAAGACAGCGTACTTAACAGTGGAGTTGATTCGGAATCAGAAGAGTGTTCTACTGATGACGGCAATAATAAGGAAAATTATACTCTGCAGGAAACCTTCAGTAAAGTTTATCCTAATGATAGTGACCACGCCCCCTTACTACCATTCTCTTTTATGGAATTCCCTGGACCAAAGCATGTCCCTAACCCTGAATCTTCACCTATATTTTACTTCAATCTGTTTTTCACCACTCCATTCCTGAACCTCATTGTTGCGGAAACAAATTTTTACTCAAATAAGCTGCTCGCGGCAAGAGATCTCTCACCGAGTTCAAGAACAAGACCCTTTCTAAGAACGACCGAGCAGGAGATAGGGTCTTCATTGCAGTTATTTTGAACATGAGGCTTGTGAAAAACTAACCGTGTTTTCCTACTGGAGCACCAAACTCATTTTCCATACTCCTTGGTTTGAAAAAACGTTTTCCAGGAACGGATTTCAGCTTCTTTTGAATTGTTTTCATTTGACGGATAACATCAAACTTTCTCCTTCTGGTTCTCCAAATTATGATCCGTGTGCTAGATTCCAGCCTATTTTGGAACATTCAAACAGAATACTTCGGCATCATTACATTCATCATTGTCAATTAATGAAGGTTTAGTGGGAACCAAATGTTATACTTAGCTCATGCAGTACATTCCAAACAAGCACCATCATAAACGGGGGATAAAAATCTGGATGATATTTGATGCGCAAATACTGTTCAGGTTTCTACACCTACAGGCGTGCAAAATCTTCCGAGGACAAAACAGCTATAAACACCGATGGCTTAGCATACGCAGTGGTCAACAAATTACTTTCAATTGGCAATTACCTCATGAAAGGGCATCATATCTACATAGATAGTTTTCTTACATCCATTCCTCTGGCGAAATATCTATATTCGGTAGGAACGTTTTTAACTGGCACAATTAGGCGTAACAGAAAGGGAATTCCGACACCTGCGAAGAATAATTTAAAGCAATATCAAACAAATACTTCAGGCAAGGGCCTTTGTTACTTGTAGCATTTAAGCAAAAAAATATCAAAATCATCAGGCAATACTTCTGTCAACCTACGGAACTGCAAAAGAATTTAACGTGACTGCTACAGTTAGAAACACAAATGAACCTAAAATGAAGCCCGACGTAATCCTAGACTACAATTGCTATAGGGGGGCAATAGATGTCATTGACATGTTGCTGTATTTTTATTTAGATGAACGCAGAACTTAGAAGTACTGAAAAAATATTGTGTTCAAGATTATTTAAAGAATGCTGTTAAATGCATATCTGCTATATTTTGAAAACTGCAATGGAACGAAAATAACTGGGCTAAAGTTTTACGCTTCCATTATAAGCTCAATAAGTGAAGAGTGGTTATCTGTCCGATGTAATATTTATTCAGCATTACTGACTCTTGTAAACGACAACAGACGAGTGTGGGGTGTGAAATTACTACCTGAAAAAAGGAAGGGCAGTGCATTGTGTGTTATACTACAGTACAAAGACGACGATCGAGACCTGTGTGCTTCAAATGTGACAATGGATTGCATAAAAAATGTGCAGCCTTAATAAGTATTCAAATAAATTGTTTTTTTTGTGAACATTTATGTGCATCGACTCGTGTGTAATTTAAATTTTCTGAAGACACGTTTTCTATTTTATATACCACATACTATATTAATTCAACCCAAGTTCATTAATTTGTATAATTATTATTTGTGTTTATTAGTGTCTTCAATATCAAAACATACGTTAATATAGCTGAGTGGGGACAGTTCTTAACGCTTAATTTCAACAGAAGGCTTTACACAACATACCTTGACTCTAAAAGGATACTGTTCTTCATTTCAAGATTTTGGTTAGTACCAGAAAAGTTTGCCTTGTTTGCACATTTACACTTCATTGTTTTATGATCTAAAATGTTAATACGATTTAAAAACAGGCTCTCTTTATGTATGTCACCTGTTTAAGGAATGTCAGTATTTAAATTTATATATTTTTATTAATGTTATGTGCATTTTCAACACCGATTTTTTAAACTTAAGGTAGGAAGATAATTTTATTATTATAAGAATATTGCATTTGTTGCTACATTTTGGAGCTGTTATGAAGATATCGTGTCTATAAATATTATAAACATTTATTTCACAGCATGAGCATTATTTTTAAATAAGTTTTCGGGCGTTTTCAAATTAAATTAAATTGAGTTTCTTTTACGCCCGAATAAAATCCATCGCCCTCTACCGGGTTTGAACACGCGACCTCAGGAACTATCGGGTGTTGTCACTAAGATCTCGCGAGTTATATGCAGTTTATCGCAACAGTGATTTTTCCGCCTAAAACCCTTGGGACTTTACACCGATAAAGAGAGGCAGGCGTTTGGCTCTCTACAGCCGGTTTCAGAAAGCCGATCAGATCGGCTCTATCACTAAGACGATTAATGTCATTGAATACACATGTGCAAATCAGATGTCACAAATATGATGTTAAACGAAGTTGTAGCACTGAAATCATCATCACAAACAATGCGGGGTGGACGCTCCTCATTGACAACACAGAGAAGGAGCAGGTGAGGAACATTAGGATCGACATCGATCATGGAGACGTACACAGTTGCTGTGGTGCTATTGCAACTAATATTGCCAGCAGGAGTAGATCTTGAAGAAGGATGATATTGCCTACGGAGAGTATTTTGTTGAGCCCCATATAGACGGCGTGTCGTGTAACGGCATCGGAAGGCGAGTTTCTGGCTGTGAGAAATCTGACGTTGGCGATTTGGGCATCGGTGAAGGATACTTTGATGGTAATTTTTTGATCTCCCAAGGTGGATTTTTGCTGGGATAGGATTCGGCACTTGCTGGTGTAGTTGCCGGCAGTATTTATGCTGCCATCCACTTCGAAGAGAATTCTGGATGTGAGGATGGGATGAATATCAACAGGGTCTGTCTTACAAGGCATGGTAACGGGTGGTGGTATCAGTAGGAATACTGTTAGTATTGATTACTCGAAGTCCGAGTACTGATTAGAGCGGGCAGGTTCACGAGGAGATGAGATTTATACCACGCGCTTCTCGTATCCGTTCTTGAGGAGCTCTTCCTGTATGTAAGACATCCACACAGGAACGGAGTTCATCTCGTCAGTGTTCTCCTGAGACATGGCATCGAAATTGGTTGGTAGAAGTATCTCCTGGTTGTTGTTGTTGACTAGGATCTTGCGTCCATACTTTGTGGCGATAGCTCGAGGAAATTGAATTCTGCACGGTCGTATCCTATGCAACTCCCTGTTGTACATGAAACGCGGAGTCTCTACCAGCTGCTGGAGAACACATACGATGTTTCTGGATGTCATGCTGGATAGTTTTGGGGCGCAGACTGTGTGTTTGAAGGGGTCGGAGTGGAACAATAACAGCCAACGGAGCGGAAGTTTAGCATCCGCTGGAAGGGAAAGGTATCCGGTGATAAGTATATGAGAACGGGAGCTTGGAGCGTTTACGGGCTGTTGAAAAGAGGATGACTTTGACAGCAAAACTGGCAGTTTCTGATGAGGGGGTCTGGGCCGTCTATGTGAAATCTCTGCCACGGTTGGTTCCAATGTTCATTGCAACACCGATAAATAGCCAAACGTTGCTGTAGGTTTGGAGATAAGTCTTCCCAAACCAAATCGATATTGCGAAGGGGATACCTTTGGAAGATGATATCCCGTGTAACGGGTCCGTGAGAAGCTCCTCACTATTAAGTTGCGTGAGAGATCGGTGACGTTCGAGGTATTTGATCATTGTCGGAATATCTGGCATTGCGCCGGGCATACCTCTGTAGGAAAGCGTCAATTCGTTGCTGGCAACGGCCTGATCGTTCTCGTCCTCTGAATCACTGTTTTCATCCACGCTGAACATCCAATCACTGTGGTTATGATCAGGCATAATATATGGCGAGAAGTTGCGCAATTGCACAGCAAGGCATCTTCCGAAGCACATTATTGGTTGAATTAATGCTGCGGATATGTATTGTTGCTCGCAGAAAACAGCGAAAAGTCTCTTTTTAGAAACAAATTGAAATACTTGATCAGGTCCATCATTATCATCCTGGGCAATGTCTACACCCTCGTCAGCGTTTTTAGGTTGTCAAGTGTTTGCCTTAAATTGCATATCTTTCAGATTCAGGTTGGATAAGACATAGTGGATCTTGCTCTCGCAACTGTGACAGTTTACGGATTAGTTTTTCCTTCCAAGAAGGTATCGAGGAACCGCAGAGTATAGGGTGCATTCTTCATAAACACTTATTTTTAAATTATTCTTAATTACTTTGGAGCCATCGCTGTACACGAATACATAATTTCTGTAACCCATGGTTGATGGGACGACGGAAGTTGGGAGGCGGCTGAGAGGGAAAGGAGAGGAAAGGGGAAAGAAATACTTGTTCAAGGCTGATGACGTAGGATGCTTTAAACGAAACATTTTTAAGATAATGCTCTACCTCTGGGGAGATTCTAAATTTAGCGGAACGGATTTACTTTTTGAATAGGGTGAAGCTCAAGGAGTGGAAAGGGTATTTGAAGCAAAATGATTAAGCATGTACTTTTAGAAATTCATGGTTTGATTTTGAACGTACGCTTCCCGTTTCTTCTTGTGAAACAAGATTCGGTAATGAGTTTATGTAAGTTGTCCAAGACGTTCCATTCCTCACGACTGAGCGAAAAGAAACGCCCCTGCACGTATCTGAAGACAATCACCAGCTTGTCGAACACGGTCTTGAACAGAACGGAGATGCGGCCTGTGAACTGAAGTTCCTGCAGCTGACCCTCGACGTTATGTAGAAGTTTGTGAATCACGGGTGTTGTATCTATGAGACTCTGCCACTCTTTCGTATCTAGGACCACTGCGCCGCGATTTACACATTTCGCAATGGAAACCAGCATCTGGTAAAGTGCTAAGGCGAAATGCCGACGATGACGAATTTGGTTTGAGCGTCGTTGAGAAAGTATACGCCAGAACTTTGAGACAAACGGGTGCCGCAGACCTTATTTAGCCAGTTTAAAATGTGGGGTGTAAACGGACTGAGGCAGCTGTCAAAGCACTGCCTCCCTAACGCTTCCATCGACAAAGACGCAGACCCAGTGTTCACCCGGTTTTGTTCTGGGGTCAGAATTGATGGCTACGGTTAGTGGAAAGGATAGACGAGAGGTGACATTTGGCAACTGATCGCATGGGTTATCGCCCCGAAAGGAAGGGCGCGTAGGGGGTTCATGACACCTGGGTAGATCTGTTGATGTCTATTTCAATCGTGCGTTGCATTACCGCCAGGACGAGAAGCAACGTAGGTTCTGCCAGCGGTTTAGAAAAGCTCATGTTTATAGCTACCGTACTGTGGCACTGCCCTGAGGTGTAAAAGGCGTTGGCGCTCATATCGGCAGTAAGATCGAACACCGTAATGGTGTAGCCGTGCGGTATTCTCTCTGGAAATGGAGTGCCCCTCGTCCTTAAAGTGAATCTCAAGACCGTCCTGAAGATTTTGAAAACATTGGATGTAATGTCCGCTGACTTTCTAAATCGGACTGAGGCGGTTGCGATGGAATGGGCTGCCACTGACTTACATCTGAAAGGAATTTATTATAAAGAGCTGAGGATTGCAGTGCTTGGCGGCGTAATTTCCGCTGTAGGCCCTGTCGGTAACCACTGCTGCGACCATCCGCTGAGGCAGTGAAAGCTGACATCCTTAAGGATGGTACTTTGCGTTACTGTTTCCAGCACCGCCTGATGGGTAGGATTGATGTTTGGCGACATTCTGACCGCTATAATTACAGCGAGGCGGACTGAATGTCGACGAAACCTCTGAAATCCTTAATCGTCGAGGAGAGGTAAAACTGCGGAGAGGACGGCATGAGCTCTACGGTGGCGCTGAAGTTATTTGGGAGCAGATTATCCTGTCTGAAAAGTGCATTAGAAAGGAACCCCATGACTTGCACCATCTTGCCACCTTTGGTTAGGCTGTGGTGATACAGAAAACCTGTATTGGCCTCCTACGTATCCGTGATACCGGCCATATCCATCCGGCAGAGACACGACTGGAGCCTAGCATTCATGGCATTGTCAGAGTCATTAAAAGCGTTTCGAGCTATGTTCTGTTGGGGTAACCTGTTTGCGGAACGGAAACGATTACACTGTTGAGGGAGACCTCCACCTACCTAAACGGAGAATGCTGACCACGGTGGAATTTACCTCGGGAATCGGAGCATTCCCTTCGCCAGTTAGGATGTGAAGTTTGAGTTCGAGCAAGACGTGAGTTAGGTCGAAGTAATCGTTTGAATTGAAGGAATGATGAAATGTGTGGGGAGCATTTTTAGCGTATTTTTCAGATTTAGAGAAATGAAGCGGGACTGTTCCACTTTCATTTGGAAGGGAAGGTCCTTAGAGAGGTCTAGTTCGGAACTCATGTGCGCCGTTGCCTCGGCCATTATGAAAGTTAGTCTTGAACCTTGCGCCTCTTGCGAACGGGTATAGACTGTTTCTCTTTGCGGCCGTTACGCGTTTTATTCGTTTGAGATATCGCAAACCTGAACCGAGCATGGAATCGATCTTCTCGTCACCCCTTCTCTTAAGATTAGACCCCGACTCCTTGAACCTCGTCTTTAACGATTCTTTGGGGATGTGCCCGAGGTGGCCACGTCTGCTAGCATGTTAGCGCCAACTTTGAGAGCCTCCTTTCCGATTGCCTTAGCACCGCTCTTTAGAAAAGGCAGAACCGTTTTAAAAGAGCCTTCAAGGGCGGAGAATAGACCGCTGCTCTTCTGATGTCGTTTCCGTTTGAAGAGTATGAAATCGCGATCGTCTAGCGCTCCGCCCGCCTGATTGAGGTAGTACCAGGTCGCGGATTGAAGTTCCATTACTGATGCTTTGGTGTAAACGTGAGCACTATAGTGGAGGAAAATCCGTCGGAAAATGGCAGGAGTTCGCCAAATCTGTTTCTTATATCTATAGTGACGGTCTTGTAATCGTGTTGAACCAAGGGCACCCAATTGAGCGGAGAGAATTGTTTTTCATCAATCATGTAAGTGTGTTGCTCTTTTCGTACCCCACGGTCACGCTTTCGATGATCTGTGCAACGGTGTCGCCTACCAACTAAGGCACCACTAGATTGCAGTAGATTAACATTTGTAAGGAAACCCCATATACGGATCTACGGGATGTTTACCCTGCTTTTGGAAACCCAACATGTTTGCCAGAGATGGGGAAAGGAGTAAACTATGAATGAGTTGCGCTGGATCCTTGGGTAGGACGATAGCGGGAAGCCTGGGGGAGCTTCGCGGCAGGCTGCGAAGCAGCGGCCGACGCCGTAATTGTCGATGTGGCGGAGTCCGTTGGTGGACGCCCGTTTGGTTTGGTAGTGCTCGTTGGCTTCGAGTTAGACTTTAGTCTTGGTTTCGTGGATAGTGGTCTATCTCTCGGCCCATCTGACATGACCTAATCGTCCACCTCCTCTGCGAGTCTTACAATCGAGACTGGCAGAGCATTCTCTACGAAACCGGCGAACGCAATGCTGGGTAACTTGGCCGGGTGTAGGACACTATTGTTCACCCTTACCGGTTTCGAATTGTCTTGTAGGAATATATCCTTCACCTGTAGATGCTGGTAGATAGCGTCATTAATGCTATTCACTAGCTCTTCGGGGTCCTACACAATAGCCTGCGACAATTGAAAACTAAATTTAGATTGCGTGGGATTTAGTGTCAAGCAGCACTTGGTGTCTACGAAACATCCGTCGAGCTTCGAAACGTTGTAAAATTTAACCGGGTACCTTATCCTTCGCAAGACCACTTCCCATATCCCCTGCAGCGCTATTCTCTTTGGAATATGTTTGAAAGTTTAGACGTGTTGTCGGTGAAGTGTTCTATAGAGGCATTGCCGACGAGCGTTGGTGAGAATGGCCTAGTCCTGATAATGTTGAAGTTAACGGCAGAAGCCTTAATCCACGAGTTGTACTTTGACGAATAACCCTTCCACTTCACCAGGTACTGCTTGTTTCGGCCTCGTCCTTTAGTCTGCAATATTCCATCGATCATAATGTTCTGGGAAAGCGCCACCCTTTGCAGCTCCTCGGCATAGAAGGAGGCATCTATGAGATCTCCGGCGAGATCCTTTAACTTATATACAGTAGGATTGCCCTGCACAACGATAAAGATCTCTATATCTCCTCGGCCCAGGTCTGTTCGTATTCCGTGTGAACGTAATCTTCTATTTTGACATGTGTACGTAATCACCCTCCATTAGGGAGTACGACTTTTGTTTCCTGGACGCACCCTGTTACAATACAGATTGTTGTACACGTTCATAATGCTGGCCTCGTTGACGTCGTTTGGGACCATCTTTATAGATCTGTGGCAGAAGCTATTGTGGGACCTCAGAGATCCGGGAGAACATCTACGTATCTATATCTGTTTTTGTGCGAGAAATACTTACACATTTTGGAATTTAGCGTGCGATTGAAGCGCTCAACGCGTTGGCTTTGACATTGCTATTCTTGGTGTAATGGTTCACACCGCTTTTCTTTAGAAATTATCGAAAAGTTTTGTTAGTGAACCCGGTTCCATTGTCCGTTTGCAGAATCCTGGGAACCCGGTTGTAGAACATGGTCGTAAACTCGGAAACAAGTTCCGATCCTAGCTTTGACTTTATTAGAGGTATGGCCCAGGTAAACTTGGAAAAGGTATCGATGACGGTCAAGATGCACACTTTGGGCTTGTTATGCTCCTTTATGCTGGATAGCACATTTAGGTCAGCCTCCTAAACTCTTCATTGTTGGTCACGTGGTAAAATCTTGTGGGATAGCGTATTCTCGGCGGTTTATGTTATGTATAGCTGTCCTATGTTTCCAGGAAGGATTGGATCTTTGCGTTAGGAATGCTCTTGGCCTTTTTAAGTTTCGCCGGAGTGGCAAATCGTGCATAATTACGGCAGTCACATAAAGAATATTTAAAAAGACAACGCTAGTTTTGTTACGTGAAGTGGCATTAGGTGAAGCTAACACTTTGTTATGATCAGCAAACATGCAAAACAAGTAGATATTGGAGATGGAAAATGAAATTTTACCCCGCAACTTAGTGAAACACGGTAAAAGCAGATGTAAGAATTATTGAATAAGTATAGGTACATCTTCACCATTATCTTACAGCAGATAGGAACTACCAACATAGCAGAATTCAAGTTAGAAGCATAGCCCATAGGAGAAGTGTGCACTCTTCCGAACTTGCCGTGATCCACCGCCTAAAAGGCGCCGCTGCTGCTTGTGACGGAATGAGACCATACATGCGCTACTAATTACGTATTATAAAACATCAGTAAGTTGTGTTTTTGAAGACTTCAGCTCCTGGAGATCTGAGTATTTCCGAGAATATTATGCTGCCTTAGACAAAGTGATCTCCTTTCTTATTTCTTTAGTGGGGAAGAAAAATGTGCATTTCAAATAATGAAATAGAAGTTTAGGTGGAAGGTACATCTAAAGTTCTTCACAGCAACCTAAATCGGCCACTTCACTTGAATCACGGTTAAGCATCCAGGAAGTCAAAGAATAACTTACTCTACAAACTGTTTGCACAGGATAACTTTCCAGAGATAACCTTTTACACGTGTAATAGAATATCCTAAACACTTCTTAATGCACACACGAGATATGGCTGGCTCTTGTCAGAATTGAAGTATTAATTAACTTTAGAGAAGCAGGGACATTTTCTGCTGATTTGTGATGGAGGAGATTGGAACTCGGCTTGCATGTTGTTATTTTTTATGCATGTCGCTCAATGTATTCAGCTAAATAGTAAATCAAATATACTTTTCCAGCACTACTTTCAGTTACGTTCGAACATCGTTTTCCAGTCTGTAATATGAATTTCGCTGCCAAAAATTTAAATGTTGTCTTAAATTTGTATCTTTATTACAAATTGTCTACTTTCAGTTAATTTTTTAAGGGATTGCATTTTGTTTACAAAAGAAGTGAGAGAAAGCTCAGATTTGTATTTACAATTTCCACATCTAGATAAAGTAAGCTTTGCAGTATTTAGATATATATTGAAACATGTGTACGCGCAGAAAGTCAACAGTGGACGGATGATCATCGCAAGTGCATTTGTGCTAAACTGCATTTCTTCCATAGTTTAACTTCATCGAAAATTAGCCTCCAGTACGTTTGTTCTGTTCCTTCTCGATTAAAGATGAAATCTCCCACTGCATTTGTAGCATGATAGTTCATACCACAAGAACATTTAGGAAGCTTTACTTTTTAAACGAGCTTCCGACAGTACAATGGGAGTAAATCATGCCTTAAAGACTGTGTGTAACTCTTAGAATTTATTTTCAAAAGCAGATAATCCAGAGTAAATTCTTCATGCCTTATCCCTTTTTTGATTTTTAACATTGACCAGCTTAGCATTGTATGTACTATAATCGTCTGCTTTTTTGCTAAGAGATGCAAACCATAAACCGTCTTGAATGTGTTAAAGCGGTATTTTTAAGTTTGCATTTGCAGTGTTATCTCTAGAAGATTTATTTTAGCTGTGGCGATTTTAAATTTATACTGTGTGCTAATCAAATTTATTTTCCGGCTCTTTAATTTATTCAATACAGCGATCATTTCCATGGCATCATTTAAGCTCTGAAGTTCAGTGAACTCCTACAGCAGGTTAATTTGGATTGTAGACTCATTTGTAGAGGGAGTACTGTTAAAAAGCAATTTTGTACACCACCAACGTGTGTCTTTTCACGGGTGATGCGTTTCTTAATTTTGCCTTTTAAAAGTACTTGGATAAATTAGGAAACATGTGCGTAACTGTATGTGACTTTAGTTTCCATATTTGTCTTGGTATGTCTACTGTTTTTCCGTATACTACACAGGCGTCGACTTTTATTAAGTTTTCTGACTTTCCCGTTTCCCATTTTAGGACAACTGTCTTTTGAAGTGTCTCGTTCTTGTGGAAGATTGATTGTATAGCAAGGCCTGCAATTCTTGCAGTTATTCAGACAAATAATAGTTATGCGGATGCTTAGTATATAAAACAACCTGCACTGAGTAACAGAGATGCAATCTGAAGACAGCAAGCTGACTGACATTTGTCACAAACGTAGGAATTTACTCAATTGTGGATTATAAAGCAATCAACACGCTTACTAATAATGGCTAAACCAGCATCGCAATTGAATGTGCTGCCACTGCTTCGCGTGACCACCGCTTTCTTCGCTTTGCTTACGGCGGCAAAAGTGGAGAGATCACACTTCTCCTTCTATGTGCTGTGATAAAAGTAAGGAGCCCGACACCGGTAAAAAACACAGCATAGGGTATTACATAATCAGAGAGAAGTAATTAAGGCTCAAATTAAAGCAATGAAACAGGCTGTCATAATAATAACCTATTCACACATCAGTTGAACCTAGCCAGTAGCTTTGTCGAAGAAAAAAAGGGAGAATATTGTTTTTGAGTAAAGTGCTGCATGCTGAACGCACAAACGGTTAATTTATATTTTGCATCTTATCATGTACAGTTTTAAACTGTATATTTGAAACTCAACTTTCATTTACACATTAATCATGAAAGGCCTGACTAAGAGTACATACCAATCGGAACTGCCCAGTCTCTACATTGTCGCAAAGATATAAAATTCCAAAGTTACCTCGTTAATTAACAAAATATTTGCCAAAATGCGTTGATTTCAGCAATTGGCTGGTTTAGGTTCATAGTCACCTATATTTGTTGCAGTCAAACTGAAGGAAGTGTTTATTTACCACTGATACGTTGATCACAGACTCGGTAATCCTGTAACACCAAATGTTTATCTGTTAAAAACGAACGGTGGCAGAAGCTTAAAGCTGTTATTATATCGCATTTTCGCGAATACAATGCGCGCCTTTTTTGTACAAATACAGCAAGTATTCAAAGTTGTGGTGCGCAATAGATTCGAATGCACAATCGTTCCGTAGTTCGACGGCGACTGTATTCAAATTTATCACATCTATCTTATGTCATAGTGCATTGTTGTCACTCTAGACTTAGTTACATTTATCATTGGTCTATTATTGCAATAATGAACCGAATGCAAATATTGAAGTAGTAGGTATTCAGGAAATGGAGACTTGATGTGACAAACAGGGGCCGTCCTATGGTTTTGGGTCTGCGAAGAAATCCGAAAGGTTACGATTTGTTACGATACACAGTGTTCCGTCGGGCCAGTAGCGTTGTGGAAAATTTTTTCTGTTATTGTTAGCATGTTGATATTTTTAATGTGTATGCATAGAATGTGTTATTGGGTGAAAGTTTTCTTAATGTGTATGAATTAATTTTAAGTGAACAATTATCTCCATTATGAGTGAAACAAAACAGTTTGGATACTCTCAGTGTGGGAAAACATAACTACAATAAGAATTTGCGGCAACACGTTTCTAAAGCGCATCCCGAAAAGTTAAGTGCAATACCACCTCTCCCAAAAAGTAAACATTCATACGCCTTTGATTATGAAATTTTCAAGAAGAATTTCAGTTATGAGTATAATTATTTATCATCACGGTGAGGGACTAGTTGCAAAAAAATCACTGAAGTGCAGCTTGTGTGATCATTAAGGGCCGAATTTAGATGACTTTGCACCTTTTTCTGGTGATGGTAGGACGATGCTCTATGGAAAATGAAAACGTGGCTCATAACATTTATTCTGAGTGAAATTAAGGCATTTGAATGCGTCATTTTTCTGCATTTTCAGACATTTTTCACGGATGGGTCATTTTTAGCGGTTATGAGTCATTTAAAGTCATTTTTAGGAACAAGTCAATGGTTTTTGCTATCTTTAGCAAGTTTGATTGAATTATCTTAATATTAGCAGAATTATATATCAGAACCCCGAAATCTAAAAATTCTTGGAAATATGTTGCAATATGGCCTCCCGTTTTCAAAGTGGGCTCGTCCAAGTAACTGGTTGGACCATTTATTGTTTAAACAGACCTGTCCTCTATAAAGGAATGTAAAGGTGAAACTAGCTGATACTTTTGAGGATCGTACCACCGGTTATTGTGTCTGCTGGTTACAATTATTCAGTTATTCACAGAGAGAAAGCCAGTAGTTCAGGTTCTGAAGTGATATTTTTATTTCGACATACCGAAAGTAAAACCAAGTGCTTCCGCGAAATTGAAATAGTTTGTTTTAGAGTACGGCGAGACTGTATTTTCTAGTGATAGTACCATATTTTACTCTAAAATTTGCAAAGTGAAAGTTTCGGCAGAGAATAGATTCACCGTAGAGCAACATGTGAACAGGGAGAAGCATAAATGTGGTCTTCCAGCAGGAGGAGAAAAAAAATGCAACAGGTGTTTCTCGGACAGTGCAATAGTGCGACTTATGCGAATTCATTGGTTAATGAAGAGCTTTGCGAAGCTTTTGTCTCAGCAAACATTCCATTCCACAAATTCAATAATAACGTGCTCCGAGGTTTCTTACAAAAATACACGGGAAAATCCATTCCAGATGATTCGACAATTAGGAAAAATTACACTGAACAGCGTTACAGCAAAACTATCGATTACATAGGGAAAAATTGGACAAGAAAACACCTGGGTCTCAATAGATGAGACCACAGATTCCCTGAGTCGCTATGCTGCAAATGTAATTGTTGGGGAAATTAATCAAGAAAACGATGGTGACATTTTCCTTCTAAATTGCGAAATTTTGCAGACAGTAAACTTCTCCACAATAAGCAAATTATTTGACAGAACAATGAACTATCAAACGAACTATCAATGAACTAATCTAAACGGTGTCCAGCACGATTCTGTGCTAGTCTTTCTCACGAACGCAGCTCCATATATGGCAAAAACCGCGAATGCCCTTAACGCATTGTACCCAAAGACGGTGCATGTAACCTGCTGGGCACGTGCTTGCCATGGAGTTGCAGATTAACTGGAAATGTGAAAAAAGTATTTATAAAATCACCATCTCGTGTGAAAACATTCCAAAGTCAAGCACATGGGATACCTCTTCCACCATCTCCAGTACTCACTAGATGGGGAACCTGGCTAGATGCCTGCAATTATTACTGTGAACATTTTGAAGTTGTGAAAAAGTCATGGATTTTTATGCTTGTGACAGCGCAGTACTCAGAAATATTCCAGGATCTTCTCTCTAACACTGAAATTACAGGGAAATTGGCCTACATCAGATCTAATTTTGGATTTCTGCCGCGCATTATCACTTCTCTGGAACAACGCGCATGTCCTACGTGAAATCAAATAGTATTGGTGAAATCTGTTGCAAGTAATCTTAGGTCTGTGAAAGATGAAGTGGGTAAACTTGTCTTAGCTAAAATGGAAAAGCATTGAACAAGAACAGTGGATATGCTACCCTGTGCATGATTGTGGATGTTCCGACAGGCAAGAAGTATTTCCTCGATGAAGAAGTTCTGGATAACGGCGATATTTGCTGTTTTAAATATGCTCATGTAACTTCAGTCGATGTTGAAAGAAGCTTTTCAATGTATAAGTCCCTATTAGTTGACAATCGACAGTGCTTCACTTTTGAAAACTTGCTTAAGGTTTTTTTTAACTTATTGTA
The DNA here is from genome assembly GCA_030765065.1 of Deroplatys truncata. Classification (NCBI taxonomy): domain Eukaryota; kingdom Metazoa; phylum Arthropoda; class Insecta; order Mantodea; family Mantidae; genus Deroplatys; species Deroplatys truncata. The sequence continues at coordinate 517,197,891 of CM060990.1, forward strand.
ATGCAGTATGGAGTGATACATTGCAAGAGCTAATGTGCAAAGGGATCGGCAAATAAAGGTAATTTTCAGCCATTTTTTTCCTCTTAGGCATTTTTTATTCAATTTTGTAGTCGTAAAGTTATAATTTTAAGGTAATTTTTAGTATTCTTTAGGTTACCAGACCCCGGGCCCTAGTGATTATGAAGAAGAGCGGAAAATATTTTGAATGAGCGCTTGGAACTGATTCATGAAAAAAGTGTCAAATCGGAACAACTGGATTTCTCGTCATTTGATGACTTCAAAAGGTGGAAACAAGAAACTAGGCGACAACACGGTCATGTTTTGTGAAAAATTATGGTTCTCACAATACTGCTGATAATACTATTAGACATCATTATCCGTGTCATCGCTCAGGAAAATTTGTCTCTAAAAGCAAAGGTGTTAGACATTTAAAACTGCAAGAGAGTAATAAAATCCATGTAGCATGCGCTGCAAAGATAAGAATCATTCCGATCAACAAGGAGTATGCAAAGTCAAATTTGTTTCGTTCATGTCGGTTACCAACATGAATCGTACATGTCGGTCACCAACATGAATTACCTCAGTTGGGAACTGACAGAAAAAGAAAGAAACAATATAGCTGCGGATATTGCTAACAAAATTCCTTTTCATGCTCTATTTGATAAAATACGAGACTCAATATCTGCTTGTAATTTAGATAGGGTAAAGGTATAGGTACGTATCAAGGAGGGGCTCCCGGAACCGGGGCAGAGCACCGCACGCAGGCCAGTCGGCCTTCTATGCTTCCAACGTGACCCCTGGGAGAGAAGGATGAGGGGAGAGACCCGTAGGGCGACCAGATCCGGATGCTGACGGGCGCAAGCATAGACGGGGTCTATAACGTTCACAGATAGAACGCAACCGACTCCGCCCGGTCCCTGCCCACAAGCCACCAAACTCCAGGGTCTCTCAGAGCCGAGCCCCACACTGAAGAGAGACCTAACTCAGCGGTACCACAGCGACGCCAAGGAAGAAACCTTTACAGAGGACAAGTCACCGCCCAGCCGCAACCCGCCGAACACGGTCGCCTGGTCCTACGACCGTGAAACAGATGAGAAGGAAGAAGATGGGTGTAGAAAATGAGAGGAAGGAGAGTCGTGGTAGGAAATGAACCACTCCAGTATTCACCTGGCGACCCGGAGAAATCATGAAAAATCTATGGGCCAGAGTAGGTGGTCGCCGGGGATCGATTCCGGGACCTCCCGAATGTGGACCACAGACGTAACCGCCTGAGCTATCCCGCTCTGTTATTTAGAAACGGTACATCTGCTAACCAAACAGGGTTTGTACAACATTAAGCGGTGCTAAAATTTGTGCTCCTCATCATTCAGGCATCCAAATAATGGAACCAGTGTTGAGGCATGTGTACATGAAATGAAATAAAAGGATAACCCCTGTGTGTTGTTTCATAAGCCACAGGACGCGGTGAGGGAATCTCATCCAGAACTAAAAGGCACAGATTTGTATTAATTATAATAAATAATGCACAACGTAAAATATTGAAGAAGTATGATGATGACTGTATTTGCATTGCGGGATGCATGGGATAAATAGTTACGGTTTGAAACTTATGACACTTCTGGTACTGGACGACGCTAGGCAAGGGTTTCCATGTGCCTTTTCCATCACAAATACGAATGACTGGCAAGTACTCTCCATACTTTTCCACGGCATTAAGTCAGAAGTTGGAAAGCTTTCCCCTAAGATTTTTATGCCTGACTTAGCAGAATGCTTCTTTAGTGCTTGGACTTCAACAATTCAATCCTCTTGAAATGAGGCTCAGTTGTACTTGGAATGTGGGCAAGGTCTGGAGAAAAAATATTAAGAGCATAAATTAAGGTCGAGGAAAATAAGCAGACGTTTACAAGTTTCTTAGAACACTCCTGGAGGAAAGAGATGCGGCAGCGTTTGAAATTATGCCTCATGTCGTACCAGAAATCATGAAAAGTGGTTCTGACACGTCTGAGTTTGCCTCATACTTTCAGGACTATTACAGGAGTAATGTAACTTGCTAAGCTTACTCTTATAAGCTGCATGCAGGACTCAGCACAAACATGCATATAGAGCGAATGCGACACCCACACCCACACCCACACCCACACCCACACACACACAACACACACACACACTCTACACGGAATGCAGGTGAAGCGTTTGGGCAAGGCTATATTCGTACTGATGTCCTTTATTAAAGGCAAGATATTCGACAAGCTTATTGTGCTTACGAAATGCAAACTAACCAGCAAAATGAAACATATTCGTCATAGGCATAAATCTAGCTTATAAATAGACAAGGAACTCATAGTTAACGAAGATAGGGGATGGAAAATACCATCCTCTTCGAAAGTTGAGATGTACCCTGTACAAGATAATCAGGTACAATGCACGTGAAGATTAATATGCAGCGAATGTAACATCTGCATTCGCAGATATTCCTGCACGTGTGATGATTCCAGTATTAAATGGAATATGTGTAAACACACACACTTTGTATGTCAAATTTGACTCAGACATGATCTTTAAAATATCCTTAGGATATCAAAGAACACAATATAAATGTGAAACAGCAAATATCGGAGTAAGTCAGTAAAGAAGATTATCAGAATTTTGCGCCTTTATCTCAACGAAAAGACACAATTACTGCGGAACCGTTGGACTTAAGGGAATTTCCAAGAAAAGAGCACTTGAAGCGCTTAAGAAACACACAGCATCACTATAGACGACTTTAACAGCAGTTCGCAAACAAAATGAACAAGTACTCATGCCTAGAACCGAAGACATATAAAAAAACAAAAATTGTGCCACACAGAAGACCTTTCTACTGAAAAGAAGAGAAATTCCCATCGCATTCCTCTTGGAAATTCAGATATAGCGAAAGCTCAGAACATCGCAGTTTCTTTGCTAAGAGAGAGAGAGGGGGGGGGGAAGCAGCAACTACTTGTGAACAATTCTCAAATCAAGAACAAAATTATGAGTTTAGAGAGGAATATGTGTGTTTATATTTTTATTTCTGTGAATAATATTAGTTTCAGTGAACCATTGTTCTCAAACTTATAAAGACTGAAACTGAATGCATATTACTATATATATATATATATATATATATATATATATATATATATATCCATAATTTTAAACTCACACGAACATATGCTAACGATTATTTACTTGCGTCACAACTTTCCTTTCTTTAATTACCGGGTTGGCGTGTTGGAAGTCTGGCAACAGTGTACTGTTTGCCAGCATCATTCTACCGGTTTTTCGGCTTGGCTTGCGTATAGAAATAAATGTAAGTTCTTGCATGTGTATAATAACACGTTTTATCAATATTTATTTAAAAAAGCAGTAATTCAAAATCATAAACACCAAGGAGTACATAACATTATATTTCTTTTAATGCATAAACAAAACAAAGATGTACATAAAGTTTAACTGGAGTTTAAAATTAACTCCAATTTGGCTCTTCAAAAAATAAATATGTATTTTATTATGTATATGTGATGTAAGCAACAGTTTCAGTTGTAACTTGATAGTTATTGTAAAACTTGAGGTAGTATTGTTTTTCGACGTTTTCGTGAAGTTATGTAACTTTCAGCAAAGAAGTAACCTAACCTAAATTATCATTACTTTATCAGTTCCTTAAAGTGCTTCCTGATCATTGGTGCAGCGATGTGCTGTGAAACACATAGGAAATTAAGCCACATTAGATTCATAAATTGTATGACATGGATGTTTGAAAACTAGATGGATATAATGTACTACAAAAGTAAATCTGTTTTGCAGATGACTCCAAAATGTTGTGCTCCAGGATGAAGTAGTAATTATCAAAGTGCCATTGAGGAAAGAGGATATATAACAGTGTTTTAATTTCTTACAGATGCAGCTAGGGTAGCATTGTGGTTGAAATCCCTACGCAGGAAAGACTGGAAACCATCGAAGAATTCTGTGGCCTGTGTAAATTATTTTGAGGAGGGCTTAAGTTATATAGATATTTCAAAAGATAAGGAGGGGACTGTGCAGGAATTCCCCAGAACTAGGTGCATGCTAAAACCAAAAGCTATCCCAAGCATATTTCCACGATTACTAAAACGTTTCAACAAACAGGCGAAGCGTCGGAGGAGATAGAGAAGACAACGTCTACCCAAGATATCCTGTGAATGAAAGTCTATTTAATTCTGTTGCTTTATTACCCAATTTTATTACTTTTCGCATTACACAGCAACATTACATCTCCCACTTAGCAAGTCTTCGACTGTCTTTGGGAATTTACACATCTCTGATACGAACATAGAAGTGCGAAACTACTGCGGTAGTCGTTCGCTCAACTGCGTATTTTGTTAGGGTTTGTGAATGAGGGAAACAGACAAGTCATCTGACCGCGGTAGTTGTAAAACCGGGTTTTGCTTTAGACAGATTTCTCCGCCCACTAGACCGATTGGCCTGTCTCCTTTTACTATGATTGACTGTTGAACTTGAATTGTGCTTGAGTCAGGCGCGTATAGTTACCAAACGTCCGAAAAATCTCGGACTTACCATTTAATTTTACTTTCTGCCCGGCGTCCGAGGGGAATTTATAAAAAATATGGAATGTCCTACATTGACGAATGTAAACATTCTTTAGTTTCAAATTTATTACGAACTCGAGAATGATTTAAAAAATGTTGGTTGAAAATAGTGGAATGGCTTTACTATTCCTTCATGCAGCACCAATATTGAGAGGGTATTTTTTATACTTTCGTGTATCTACTCAGTTATTCACCGGAGCATAATTGTTAAAGTTCTTTGACAAATTCTTTTACGCCTTTTATTATATGAACACTTAGAAAATATAAAAGCCATGTGTATACATTTGAATATTAATTTCGGTTTGGAGTTGAATTTTTCTACATCTAACATCTTAATTCAGTGTTCTACATTTTTGTGTAATGTCCTACATATTAGACTACTAGTGTCCTACGTTTTATTATAAGAATCCGGTAACCTTAAGTAATTGGCTACCTCTAAAGCATATTTTAGCAATTAATATGAAGCGATTAACTAAGCTTTAAAACACGTTATAAACAAAATTTTATACCACTACTTAAATACGAAACACTACAAGCTTATAAATAATTAACAAAGTGTAACTTAAGCTACAGGGCAGTCGTGTACGCTGGGGCGAGCAGTCAGCGAGGAGGAGCAGAAGAAGATGACAGTTTGTACCCTGTTAATGAGTGCTTCGCCACTGTCACAAACCGAGTTCCTCTACACGAGTGGGTCCTACTGAAAGGAAAGAGAAGCATTTAGAGAGAATAGCAAGAACAGTAAGACGAATGCTTAGAAAATATATCAAAGTATTTTTCTCAAATTCTTTTAGGAGCAGAAAAGTTAAAGAAAGACATCAGCAATAACTGGAAACCTTTGTTGATAATGGTTTTATGTGTTTGTGTGTTCTAAATTTTTAAATCATCCCCAAAGTTAATGTAAGTGTTAAAATAGCTGAGAATATGCAAATCTAGATCTGTGTGAATGGTAACATACTTATCACTTCTCAGCTGTCATGGATAATTTTATGGGGAAAGCTGCAAAGGTGGCCGCAGCTACAAAACTTATTGGCAAGGTATGTTGAAAGAAACAGTAAATGTACTGAGCGTGATGTAGTTCAGTTACAGAATATGGCACATTCATACAAATCCTCACTATCAAGTAGTGAATGTTTACATGAAACTGTAAAGAAATAGCTGCTTTTTCTACTGGACCAGATGTCACTAATGCTGTGTAAGAAGAAATCAAGTTGTGTCACAATCCTTACTGCTTTCCTGCTATATGAACAGCCTTCCTGTTGCTATGATGTAAAAAGAAGGAACTAAATTTTATCCCCGTCTCATTATAAATATCTTCTTAGCGTGTCAATGAAACTTTGTCAATCCCTTTCTGCTGAAAGTTAGAATAAAAATTATTTAAGGCACGCAATAAATTATGTGCCGGAGAGAGGTATGTAAATGGTGCAGTTAGATGAAATTTATGTCCAGGAAAAGCTGTCTAATCAGAATGTCTGTATCATGGGAGTTGCAGAAAATCATATTGCTTTGCCTGCTAAAACTGCTCAGACATTTATGGTATCGTCAGCTTTTGACCATGTGAGCAAGTAGTTGAGCTATTTCCTGCGAAAAATCTCACTACTGCAAAATTATTAGATCTCACAAATGAGGTATTGGCATTTCTTCAACATTGTGGTTTTCAAATTCTATTGCTAATAGGTGACAATAGTCGCTTAAATTGAAACATACTTTCTCATTTGAAGAAAATGGATTCCATTGAGTTCAACTTTCCTTACAGCAAATATATTTTTGACTTTGTAGACATCTTCAAATGCATAAGAAATAATTGGCTAAATTTGAAAGAATCTGCTAAAACATTCATTATGGGTAGGAGCTAAATGGTGGAGCCATGACACTTAACTATGCAAATGATATGCAAGAATGTGCTCCACCCCTCCTTCCTGTCAAATAAATACCCGCCCCAATCTTATACGTTTCCCCGATTGTCACCGACAAAAGTTTGGCCCTCATTAATCTTCTTTGTTCGCCGAACAATGGGTGATAGTTTCCATTCATGCTTTGCTGCATGTTTTATAGCTTCAAATGATTTGCGGGCACTTTGTCGCATTGTAAGGAAAGCAGGAGTTATTCGCGTATTCTATTATTTTCAGGAGGGAAAAAATATTTGAATCATTCTATTGTTGCTATAAGAAGATATGCAGTAAATACCTAGGATAATTTTCGTGGAAGCGCTGGCATCCCACCCCATTCTCAAAGAAATCGCCCTATTCAACCAAAAATTTCTTCAGGTATCATGGGACACGTGTGCGTTTTTGACATTCCATTGTTATTATGCAATTGTCTTCACTTAGGCAAGTTAGAGCAAGTCAGACCGCGAGCACCTGTGATCACTTCGTGGGAACGTTCGCATGCCGCTCCATTTCCGAAGAAATCACATGCCACCAAAACTTCCTGCAGGTGTCATGGAACACGTGTGCATTCTTGACATTCAATTGTTGTTAAGGAATTGTCTCCACTCGGGCGAGCTAGCAAATTAGACCGGAGTATCTGTGATCATTTCCTAGGAACGCTTGCTATTCTCAAAGAAATCGCCCCATCCCGCCAAAAATTGCTGTATGTATCATAAAACATACACCTGCATCCCTTTTGGGTGCATTGCAGGAATTCCACATTTTTGCGGGAACGCTGGCATTCAATACTATTCACAAAGAAATTACCCCATTCCATCAAAATCCTGTACGTGAGTGTCATGGAACACGTGCATAATTCTTCTACCCCTGCCCTCGACATTCATAATACTTGCCACCATGAAATTTAAAGAAAAATATTATACGTAACATACCCTTTAGCGGCATCGCAAGTCTCTGTAATTACGAAAAGCAATAAGACATTTTTTGAAGATATTGAAAGAGAGGCTCTTCGATAAAAGGTTAGGAAATCAGGCTATAAAGACCGCATATATTCATTGTTTTCCAAGTATAAAATTCTATTAAACAGCGAGAAGAAAGAGACAATGAAATTGAGGGAGAGAGAGTAATACAGAATGCGTATGTACGCATTTCGGGTATTTGTCAATGTGGTTAAAGATTGAAATAAGCTATTAGCACGCAACAGTCCTTATAATCGTGAGGGCTGACCATCGGACACGCAAGGAAATAATTTTGACAACAGAAACCGCTCACCTATTCACTTTACCATAATGGAACACCGATGCTTATTTGATGGCCGCAGTGAAAGGTAATTCATTGAAAATTTCCCACATTCACGCAAAAAACAGTATTTTAACATTGAATATAACATTACATATATCACCCCGGCATAGGTGCACATAGGGATTTTATAATGAATTAGATTGAAAATCTGATATTCTCCCCTTTCACAGCAAAACCCCATGCATTAAGGAAAAGGCACAAAAGTAGCCCAGACACAAAGATCCTGTAGACATTTCTAAAAAGGGCCTTTCTTTCACTATGCGGGTGCGTGAACATTCCAGAAGCCTCATGTGCATGGGTGCACAAAATTCATTGCATTCAGGATTTTAAAATGAAGTAGAATGAAAAAAGATTATATTCTTTCGAAGCTAAAGGTCCCCACACATTGAGGAAACATCAGGAAATTTATAAAAGCGATTTATTCAACTTAGAAAAATAATTCTTTTAATTTCTCCTGAAATAAGGGGCGCCGGTATTTCAAAATAATAAAATATCATGTTCACTAAAGGAACATCTATACAGAGCCTTTCTTGAAAAAATAAATAAATCTTCTATTGTTCGACTTTAGAATTTAAGTTTGCACTAAAGTCACGACAGCTTGCTAAGCTCAAAAAAGAATTTCCAGCAAGTTCTAAAAGCGCTTTATTCAGCTACGAAGAATGAATCTTTCATTTCTACCGCGCTAAGGAACGCTGATATGTCAAATAATAAAATATCATGCTCCCAAGAAATATCTATACAGTGCATTTCATAAGTATTCCGTCATTCGCTTGAATTTTAAATCGATGCAAAGAAAAATCTGTGGCATTTAAGAAATTACAAGGAGCATGCAAACATAAAGAGTGTTCTAAAAGGTCTTTTCTTTGAAGATAAACAAAGCTTTGATTTATTCAGCACTAAATTTTAAATCAAGTTAAAAGAGATCAAGGCAAAGCAAAAGTTACTGTGACATTTTAAAGAAATTACAAACAGCACGCAACATAATGAATTTCCTTTAAGGTCTTTCTATGAAGATAAATAAAGCTCTCATATATTCAGCATAGAAAATATAAACCATGTTAAAAGTCGACTTCAATGCAAAGAAAAATTTACTGACATTTTAAGAAATTATAAAGACAACACAAACATTAATTTCCAAAAGAGCCTTTTCCAGAAATTTCCAACCATTTACTTTATTCCAAACATGACTGAATGTTCACAAAAACTGGGTGCATAAATGTGTCTTTTTTCTAAAAGACCTGAAAAACATCTAATCTCACTGGCTTAAACTATCACCAGACATAAAAACTCGTGGGACGTTGGTGTGATAGTTTCATGAATAGCGAATTTGCGCATATGCATATAATCAAATTTTGTGAGTATAAAAGCCAGCGTTTCATCCCTATGAGGTAATTGTACCGCAAATCTCGTGGGTGCAATCACGTGAAATATTACTTGAGACAGCAGAAGGTGATACTTCAACAAGAGCCCATTCTTCAGTCTTCGCAATGCAAGGTGAGTGACGTTTTTATTTGCATGTTCTAAACAAAATATATCCATTCTCAGTTAATTTCAATTTGATCAAGTGCCTTAAAATCACATTACTTCAAGCAACATTTCACCTAAAAAGACAATAGTGAACTACTGTAATTGTTATGAGTACATGCCACCAGAGTGTATTCCTATAGCTTAAACAATGAAGAATCGAGTGTTACTTGATCGACAATGCGTGTCTTGACATCTTTTATTTCGGGAATTATTCAAAAAAATATTACAGCATTCTGTGGGTTCATTTAAACTACATTTAAATCATTATCAGCAAATATTTAGATTTAAAACAAAGTTACTAAATAGAATTCATTCTTGCACATAGCTAGGATACAATGCATACGTTATTTATCAGTACGCTCATTTAAAGCTCTTGTTCAACCTATAAACTCAACTCAGTGTCTTTTCTTTCAATAATGGGAAATGGTCTATAGCCGCAAAATATCCTAAATATTACTCTGTATAGAATATATATGCGTTAACGCTGCATTACATTCTATTTTGCATTCGTGTCATGTTTTACTTACATTGTACTTATGTGAAATATTAAAAGGCGTTGCATTTACAGTGAAAGTTAATGTTAAAAAAACGTGAGTTGCATCTGCATTTAAAGTTTATATCTGAGTTTTATATGGAGAAACATCACACTAAATTTAATTTCTAATTCTGGTAGCATGCATATATAAAGCAAACACACATATTTTCTCTAAAACAGCATTATTTGTTGCATGCTTAACTTCGTCAATATCTGTGTACATAAAGTTAATAGCATCGCGGTTAGATAACAGATTACCAAAACCATTGTTAAAAATAGCCTGAAGAAATGCTAATGCAGTGTATTATCTGAAATGATTTAAAGTTCTCTAAGAATAGCAGACAAATAAATATTTCTTTACACGCTAATATGGTGTGTTACATTCCATGACTCTCTTCTATATGAAATTCACACAAAAATGTTTACAAGAGGAGAATCGAGCAGCTGGATATGTAACGCAATCACATAGGATTCTCCACTCACTCCTCTACATGAAATTCATACAAAAATGTTACATGTGGTGGAAATCAGCTATCTAGAAGCATATTGCATTCACATGAGTTTCTCTACTCACTCTTCTAAAGCCTACACGCAAGGTGATATATGCAATAAAAATGAACTAACATCGCGCATGATGACTTTGAAATTCATTCCTCTTTACAGCAACTAGGAAGATCTGCCGAAACGCAAAACATATTAACACAACACGATCACATGCCTTACTATACTCCGTCTTTTATACACTTGTGCTTTTTTATACTACAAGAAACGATATTCTAGAAACGTGACACATTCACATGACTTTCTCTACTCAAAGCAGTTTTGCACTAGGAGAAACGACAGACTTTTCGTCACATAACTTTCTCTACTTACTCTTCTACTTGAAATTCATACAAAAATATTCCTTATGATGGGAATAGACAGCTAAAAAGGCATTACATTCACATGAATTTCCCTATTTACTCTTCTACAGGCTACACGTAAGCTGGTATATGCAATAAGAAATGAGTTAGCATCGAGCACAATGACTTTGAAATTCATTCCTCTTTACAGCAACTAGGAAAACAAGCGAGTTTACATTATTCAAATTATTCCAGATAACATGTTAAACAAGCTTGGATCCTGCAGCGGGAGAGCCACATTCACCGAAGGTGTAGGCTCTCGTCTCGGCCTGGCCAAACGTCAAAGCAAAGAACCCACGACTGTGTAGACGCAGCAGGCTACGTGCACCAATGTCCCTCATGGCAGGTCCATCAATGATTGCACCCAACACGAGCAACCCAGGCGCACCAGATACGGTTTGCAGTGTATCCAGCCTCCATTGCCCATGTTATCGGGGATTTATTATATTATACCTCCGCCACCTGGATTTGAGAATACCACACCGGCTCCTATTGGGGATGATAGTATGGACATCACCGCTGAAGGGCTTTGCAGTTGCGATAACTGGGCCTACAGGATTGCGCTATTGCAGCTGCTTAGTGACTTGAATGGTGAGTCTAAGTTATTATTATCCTTAACCCTTTTCGAAGCATGCAACTTTTTTAGAATTGTATAAATCGAAATCAACAAAACGTTTCTGTGTATACGGTTTTTTCAGTACAACATTCTTTCAACTTCAACAGTACAGCTTTCAACTCCATTTATAAATTTTTTTACATTTAAACTTTTCCTGATATATTTAACTCGTATGTACCATACGTTTTACAAATAACTTGCATTGTAACCAATTCTGTTTTGCTTCTATTGTTACAGTTCCTGAACCGGACTCATCTGAAGCAGGATCAGTGGGCGACGAGAGCGATCATAGTTTGCCGTCGCCCGTCTTTTCTCAAGATTGGCTGAGTGACCCGCTGACCATGTTAGAGAACATGATCTCGATACCTGTTGTGGGTACCTGGATGGATATCCCCACTTTAAGTGTATGCGAATGTCATAACTGTTGTACAAGACAGTACTCTTTCATGTGTTTCGCGGATTGGATGGTGATTCTGATTATTCATTATTCTTAACTTTTTTCGGGCTATATATCTTTTGGCACTATAAGTCAAATCAGCATAACCTTTTTTGCTTATATATACAACTTTTCACTACACTTCTTTCAAATGCGACTTTGATTGTTAAACAAACATGTATTTATAGCATTTTACATTAAACCCTTTTACTATATTTTAACTTCCATTCATCGCAACTTTCAGGTATATAACTTGCATTCTAGTTAATTCCGTTTTGTTTCTATTGTTATAGCACCTGACCCAATTGCAAGAACCCGGAGCGAGAGTCTAAAAACAGCTAAACTTTGCTCCGGGGGTCCAAGAGGCACCATGAAGCAGAAGAAGAGGAGTACTGTCAAGTATTGGACACCCTCTCCCGTCCAGGATCCACAACCTCAATGATACAAGCAGAGCCATCATTGGCCATTGCAGTACCATCAGGTGTCGGGCAACACTGCCAGGTATCAGTCGACAACAACGACAATAACATAGAGCTAAAGGTTAGCCATATAGTGCTAGAGTGTACAGTTGTTGAATCGGCATTCAAAGTATGCCTTTTCGATAGCAGAATGGATATAATTCTAGAAATAGTTGATCCCAATAAATTTATGCAGGAATATAGAAGTCTTGTATTCAAGGAGATGGTTACTTTGCTAAGGAGTAACCGATCAGGAAACAAATAAACTGCGGTACAGAGATCACATAATAATTCAATCTCCTGAAGAAGAACATGCAGAAACTGCATTTTTCAATAGTAAGCCTAAGTTGGCCTTTAATTAAGTAATCTAGATTCCTTATTCAGCTCTGTGGTCGATGAAGGGTTATAAAATATGTCCAATTTCGAGGGGAAAGCAAACTCAAAATCTCTGCTCGCAGTTCGGGCTCTTGCCATTGGTACTAACTATTATGACGCATTGAATGCATCACGCTACATAGAGATAGCTGCTGCAATTAAGCATAAAGGAGCTGTAATATATATATATATATATATATATATATATATATATATATATAAAGAACAATGACGAATACCGTTTTGCATGCGATTTGCTCGCTGCAAAGTATCCTGTGAAAGGACGAGCAAATACCCTGCGGAACAGCTATTTAGCTCATTTAATTACGATGGGATAGAATTAGCCGTTATCCTGCACTAAACTGAGAAGTTTGAACAAAACCTGGAATATCAATATCAGTATTTGGCATAGACAGTGACAATTCAGTTGTACCACTATATCAATGCAAGGAAATCAAGGAGCTAAATGTGTATTTATTAATGATAGAACAGAGGAGTATGCCATTATTGCTTGATTAAGGATATATCTCGATTTACAGCAGCGCAAGTCCGCAAATATGAGGAGAAGCACTGGATTTGTGAGCCCTGCATGAAACATTTCCATAATGAAACTTCATTAAAGAAACGATAATTGAAGTGAATGCAGTATTAGGTGTTAAGTGCCTAAGTAGGGGGAAGTTGTCGTGTTTTCATCCTACCCAAAGGGTGCTCCTGTAAATTTTGTCATGTATGCAGATATTTCAATTGTGCTAGCCAGAGTTTAGTCCTGTGAGCCATCGACTAACCAGAGCCTGGGCTCGGGCTATCCAACAATATGAGGCTGTTTTGGTATCTCTCATTCTGATGTGTCTCCATGACGACTAATTGTCGAGAATCTTTAGAGTCAAGAGTTCCTAGTTGAGCTTCGGGAAATAGCCGATATGATTGCTAACGAATATAACCTAGAGGAAGAAAAGACGTTGGCTGCTCAGAATGTGGCCAATTTCGGCAGTCCTCTTCATTTTCGTATATGCAAGAAGGAGTTTAAGGTGAAGACCTCAAGGTCTGCGACCATTGCCATTTAACAGACGTATTCGTGAGGGCAAGTCAATTCTTGCAATTTGAATTCACACATACCGAATTTTATGTTTTTTCACTGTCTCAGCAATTATGACAGCTATTTCTTGATGCAGTACCTGACACATGACCATTAGTATCTCAAACTTCTCTGAGAGGTATATTGCATTTAGCAAGAAGTACAGGAGCATCTGCTTCAGGTTTCTAGATAGCTTCAATTTCTTGGGCGTCAAGCTACCTAGTCTAGCCAGCACGTTGAGCAATGATGAATTAAAGATCACTAACTCAGGGTACTACCCTAATCCAGAATCAGCAGCTAGTGAGATCGAAGGGGATATTCCCATAGTTACATCGACTGCGTCACCAACCTTGAAGAAACAAAACTACCGTCAAATGACAAATTTGATAAGATATCAAGCTGGCTACAATTACTCCGTCAAGACCTGACAAACATTTCAGATCAAAGCTCTTAGAGAATACGGCGACCTTTACTTGAAGACAGATACGCTCTTGCTAGCTGATGAATTCGAGAAGTTTAGGGACCTCTCACTTGAGATGTATAATTTGGATCCCTGTTTGGTATTACACACTACCAGGGCTGCTTTTGATGCCGTGCTCAAGGTGATCAAGGTCAAGTTGGAGCTAATTCATAATGAGGAGGTGTTAAAATTTTTTGAATCTGGAATCAGGGAAGGCTCTGTTGCAAAGAGGTATGATAAGTGAAACAACATATACACTGGTGTGCAAAACTTAAAGAGGAAATGAGTAAAGTAACATAACAAATGAACTACTTGGTGGAAGTAGATGAAGGTGCGGGAGCATGTTGCCTGAGGTCTCCCACACGTACACAGAAAGGTGGACGTCACATGTCGTGAGTGTAGCGAGCCTATAGTGCCAAATGGGTCTGGTACCACAACACGGGGAAGTTGACGAAACCCGACAAGACGGTGTGTGGCAATTAGCGAGCTGTTACAGTGCACCGCAGTGGTGTTCTTCATTGCAGCATGCCCCGTAGACACAATTTGGATGACTTCACACGGGAAAGAATCATCGGGAAACTGGAAGAAGAGCGAAGTGTGACGAGTGTTGCTCAGGAGTATGGAATTGTTCACAGCATTGTTTCACGTGCATGGAGAACCTTCCAAACCACAGGCACTGCTGTCCCAAGGAGAGATGGTGGTCGACCATGCTCAACTACAGCAGCAGATGAGCGCTACATTATGCAAAAGGCAAGAAGAGATCCACGCCAAGCAGCGGGTGCAATTGCAACCACATTTAACAGGACAGCTAGGCACGCAATCTAACGATACACAGTAGCACGGCGACTACACAGAGGTGGTCTCTTTGCCCGATGGCCAGTACGTTGTGTTCCATTGACTCCGCACTTCGGCGGAACCGTTTGCGACAGTACCAAGAGCATTAAAATTGGGCCAACGAGGAATGGGGTCGCGTGCTCTTCTCGGATGCGAGCAGATGCGGTCTAAGCAGTGATTCTGGACGTACCCTCACTGACTAGTCAACGCTATTGTAATGCTGTACTCCTTCTCCATGTGCGTCTTTTCAGGGGTCCAGTCGGCCCTGACTTCATTTTTATGGATGACAATGCGCGACCGCATCGAACAGCGCAGGTGGAGGATCCCTTGGAACGAGAGGATAATCAGCGAATGGACTGGCCTGCCCGTTCCCCCGATTTAAATCACATCGAACACGTGTGGGATGCTTTGGGAGACACATTGCAGCACATCCACATGCACCAACGACCATCCAACAGTTTTCAACAGCACTGGTGGAGGAATGGAACGCCCTACCGCAATAACTGCTTACCAACCTTGTAGCCAGCATGGGAGCACAATACAGAGCATGCGTTGCTGTCCGTGGTGATCATACACCCTTTTAAGCACCATGTATCTCTTTCTGTAAATCTAGAGAGCCATCATATGTTGTATTGACTTTGGTGTAGCGTATGGTCTATGAATAAAAGTGTCATTTCTGTTCGTCTCATTGCATATTTCGTTCAGTTTCCTCTATGTATGATTCAAGTTTCATCGAGCTATGTTACTTGGCAGTGTCACAGCATGCGAAGATTACTTTCGTCCTTAGGTTTTGCACACCAGTATATTTTCAACTACAACAGATCACAGAATGCCTGTGCTATCTGGACATAACTTATACGAGAATTAATTTCATGGCCCTTGACGAGCATATATATATAAGATGCCCGACACCTGAGAAAACAGAAGCAATAAACCTTGCAATAGCCGCCTCTGGTTCCAGAATAGGCTACGTTATGGAAATTGACCTTGAGTACCCTCAGCATCTCCACGACGAACATAATGACCCCCGTCTCTGTCCAAAAAGCGAGATACCACCACAAAGCCAAAACAAGAAACTGCTGGCAGCCCTAGAGCACTAAGAGAAATGCATCTTGCACTACACAAGCTTGCACATTGTATTGATTTAGGCATGAAGCAAAAGACGATTCATAGAGTGGTATGAACAGTCAGAATGGCTGAAATCCTGCATAAAACTAAATATCGAGAGATCTGCAAGCGAAGTTTCCAAATTGGGTCACAAATTATGGAAAAAATCATGAACTCCGTATATGGCAAGTTCATCCCAATCTAGGAAAATATAATGATCTCCAAATCATAACAAGTTGGAAGCAAAGTAGAAAATTGCCTGCGAAAAACTTACGTTCAGAGCATTATATTCGTGGAAAATCTTGTAGGGATAGAACTTAGCAGAAAGGAAATGAACATAAACAAAGCCCATCTACATAGGACAAGCCATCATTGATATTTCAGAGTTAATCATGTAAAAATTGCTTTACAACATCGTGAGGCCTAATTTGAAAAATTGGAAATTGAATTACACGGACATTGACTCCTTCATCTTTTAAACATCAAGCGATATCTACGAACTTATCAGAAGAAATCCTCAATACTTTGACACCTCGAACTACAACGAAAACAACATATATGGTTTTAAACCGCAGAATGAGAAAAGTATTGGGCTGTCCAAGGATGAGCCTGCAGGAATCCCTATCATAGAATATGTGGGATTAAGGTCCAAATTATACACCTACAGGTTTGAGGACCAAACTATCATGAAAGCAAAGGGAATAAACAAAACGGGTATGCAGAGCATAAATTTCAATCTCTATTTTTCCGGCCTTAACAACATTAGAGAAGAATTTCCGCAAAACAATAACTTTTCGGACCTACAGGCTTGGAGTCTCGAACATGGAGATGAATAATGTCGGTGTCTGCGGGAGAGATGATAAAAAAGGCTGGTTGAGCGCTCAGATCGGACAATTGCTTTGGGTCACTATTCTCTGTGTATGGCTGACACAGGTGTATCTTTTTGTAAAAACACACACACACACATATATATATACCGCTTGAGTCTTCTCATCCTGCGGATTGGTAACTAGGCAACCCTTAATTTTACAGACGATGCGAAATGCTGGTGCTGACACAGCATTCATCAGCCCGCTGATTAAGACTACGGTGGTGCTCGTTGTTAACGTGTTCTAGTAGCGCAACGGTTAACATGCTGGAAAGTCATTGTGAATGTCGGAAATTGAAATCACGGCTGCGATTAAATGAATTTCTAAAATTCATTTCTGCTCATGTTTCAAGAACGTTCTAGCAAATGATTTCCTTCCGAATGCAGTAGAAGGTGGATTTGCCTATAAATACGAAGTTCCAGACGTTCATGCTCACTGTTGAACAATGTTTTCGAATAGAGAGTATCTGGACATGATGTTAGTATACGGGGAAGCGCAGTAGAATGCAAAGAAGGAGCATCGTCTATACCAACAGAGGTTTCCGCAGAGAACTTTTCCTACAGATCACACGTTTTTGCGAGTTGCGAACCGGCTTCTGGAATCAGGAACAGTGCACAAGACATCACATCCACGAAGAGATCACCCTGTCCGTGACCAAGCAACGACGGATCGTGTGATTGACTACGTCATTCAGCATCCGCATTGTAGTGCGAGAGACATTCACTGGCATTTCAATATTAGCCAATTTTCCATGTGGAGAATACTACATTATGCAAAGTTTGATCCTTATTATCTTCGACTACACCAGGAGCTACTGCAGTCGGACCATGGACGGAGAGTGGCGTTCGCTAAGTGGATCATACGACAAACTGAACAAGATTCACATCTTTTGGCAACTGCGTTATATACAGACGAAGCAGGGTTCCAAAACACAGGCAATGTAAATCGCCACAACATGCATTACTGGAGCACTGTAAACCCACATTGGATGAGAGAGGCCGCCTTACAATTCCGATGGGCTCTCAACGTTTGGTCTGGCATATTTGGTGATCGTCTAATAGGCCCGTAGTTTTATGTTGGACAACTCACTGGGAATCGCTATATCCACTTCCTACAACACCAGCTGCTTACTCTACTGGATGAAGTGCCGTTGTATAACGACTAACTATGTGGTACCAACATGAAGGGACGCCAGCTCATTCGGCCTGTCGTGTAAGGGCGTATCTCGATGCCACCCACCCTGAGGGGTCGGACGGCGTGGACCAATAGGATGGCCAGCACGCTCACCAGATCTAACCCCATTAGATTTCTTATTATGGGGTTATCTTGAAGACATCGTGTACTAGGAGCGGCCAATGACACCTCAACAACTCAGGGAATGCATTCATCTTAGCTTTCCGTAACATCACACCGGCCATGTTGCGCCGGGTTAGGCTGGCGATGATGGTTGGACTGAGATCTTCCATCCGCCGGCATGGTGGCCATTTGAACACCTATTACAACCAATGGAGGAAACGGGTAATTTGTAAAGTTTATCTGTGTGATGGTCTGATATGATGTCATAGTCACTGTTAAATGCGCTACCTTGGGAACCAGAGAGGTTCACAATGATCATAATATGGGCTTGCAAACGTTATCTAATTTGCATGTACGTACTGCATGCTGTAAACCCTCAGAACAATTTAATGGCTTTCTTTTGTATGAAAGAATAGCTGTAAACAGTAAAATATTACATAATGCTGGCTTATGTTTGTAAGTTATAATTACAAAGCTATATGAATTAATTTATTATGTTCATTAAAGGATATTCTAACAATTAACAATTTATGTTTTATTGAAATCCACATAATTAAACTAAGTGAAACGACTCGTCCATGCCAAACTATGAGTTCTCGTTAAATTTACTAAGCATGAAAAGTACCCTCAAGTGGCAGTACTTCAACTTGGGACTTTTAGCACTGAAAGCCCACGCGCGCACTATTGCGCTACGAGTGCAAGTATTGTATGCCTAGGGGTGCAAAGCAGTCATTTCAGCCGAAACTGATGCGATGAGATGCAGTGGACGGTGATCACGGCATAGCCTGTATAACGCAGAGACTACATAAGTTTTCAATCCACAGGCTGAGAAAGCTCACCCGGTATATATAGTTTGTTTTAATTAGGGTGTATTACATTTTCTTGTTTATTGTATACTGTAATTGGCTTTTTCATGTATATTATTTTTTCATATCTATTATTGCTTTTGCTTTTATTGCATTTAAGAAATTGAGATGTACACAGATTCAAAATATCGTCATCATCGAAAGTTATGTGGAAGAATAAAGAAACTCACGATCTTGTGGAAATCAAAAGACTTTATTTCCGCATTGTTTTCCTATAATAAACCCTTTTTATCAGTCCACTGAGTATTAGGAGACCATACCATTACACAGGAATCCTATTTCCTTGACGACGTAACACCTTCTTCACCAAAAAGTATTAGGATACAGTATGGAATGAAGATCATGTCCTTATAAGGTTCTCTTTAATTTTTCGCCGCCATTGTCTTTAAGTATGTATATAATAGGGCTGGCGCGCTTCACGCGAACAACTTGAAAGTTTTCGACGCTCCAATTCGCATCAAATCCCTTTTCAAAATGACCCTTATTCTTAGAAATCCTCTCATAACCACCATCAGTAAACTTTCTTTTACCCCTCTGCTTTCTTCGAGGTTGATTGTAGATGTATACAGTCAGGAGAAGATCATTGTTCTTTACTTCGTTAAGCTGAATGCGAATGTTGGAGTGTTATGTTTAATTGTGTTTTGCAACGATACGAAGTAAAAGAACTAGACAGTTTTATGGCCCTTGGGCTATAAACTCTAGATACATCATATTCTTTCAAAGTTCTTATTAAACGTTCAGGAGCACCTGCTTTCACATTGCTATAGCTACTGAAGTGGTTGATGTTATACTTTGAAATTACATTTTTAAACTGCTTGATATAAAATTCTCTTCTGTTTTCGCTTTGCATGTTCTTGGGCAGGATTCCCATGTGTTGTAGTATACCTTTCTTGGCGTTTGCAACCTGAAGTCCTATCTTGTCGTTTAACGGTCTTGCATATGCCATTTTAGAGCACAAGTTGGCCGCATCGAGGATGTACTTGAAATTCATATTGATTCTTCATGGGGTATTATCTCAACCAGGTCGATCTGTACTAGATCATGGTGTCCTTTGCTGACAACTTTTCGGCGCAGGATGTTTCTTCGGGCAGGGGCGTAAAGCTCACTTACTATTTTTTGCTTCACTGTCGTCATGATAAAATCCTTGCGGATTTGGGTTCTTGAATAATCTCTCCAATTTGAGTACGATTGTTGTTACGGATGTCTAGTTCTAGTTTGAAAAGGGGTGGGTTCTATGCCCAAGCACTGCGACCTTAAGGTCTATTGCGCATCCCCCTGTCATCAGTTAAGTAGTCTGTTGCTCGATATGAACTTAACCAGACTGCTAACTGAGGTTTTCGATAGTTCATCTATCTTTGGAAAGTGATTGCCAAAAACTTTAGGGCACAGTGTCCTGTAATGAATCCTGTTGCCCATGCAAGTCTTCTTCTACTAAGACCGCGCAACTACTTTGCCCGGCTGTTATCCAGGTCTATAATAAACAACTTGGAATGTCTGCAACCCTCAATGGAGTTCCAGTAGTTCTTGTGTTCTGCTTGAGGCCAGCACTTAATAGCCTGTTTTACTGGTCTGTAGGACAGCCCCAGTACAGGATTTGGACCAAAATTGGGATTGCGCTGCCAATCTTGGCTGCTTCATCTGCTTTCTTATTGCCTGGTATACCTGTGTGTCCTGGCACCCAAATAAGTTGAACCTTATTGTGTTCAGCCAGTGTCATTAAGGATTCCCGGCATTCTGAGACGAGCTTTGATTTTATTGATGGTGATTCAAGGGCTTTAAGAGCAGCTTGACTGTTTGAGAGTATAGGAACACTTCTATTCTTATATCTCCTTTTAATGCTTTCCATGACACTTGCTAGGATTGCATAAACCTCAGCCTGGAAAACTGTAGCTAAGGTACCCAGACTATAAGAAATCTTGGTGCCATTACCGTAAAGCCCAGCCCCCGTTCCTGATTTGGTTCTAGAGCCATCAGTATACCAGATTGGGGCTTTGTGTTACGGGTGTCTCTAGGTGCAATGAGTTGTCTTAGGGGACTCACCAAAAATCATTGCGATCATTCCAGTAGATGTAGCCTTGCTTCGTGTTAGGTCGATGCTCTTTGCACTGGAAGCCTAATGCGTTGTGTTTCTTCACTAAGGGACGTTTAACGCTTTTATACTTGTAGGAATTTCCTGATCAGTTGCCCGTGTCTGCTCAAGTTTCGTCGATGATGTGTTGCTTTCAGTATTTTGCTGTATGTATCCAGATCCTCGTCTGTATAGACATGCATTTCAGGTATTCTCTTGAAGATGAATTCACTCAATCCAAGTGTAGCCTCATACGTTTCGTTACCTTGAGCTTTATTGTTGATGAAGTCAATGATTTTGCTACCTAGCATCTAGTTTCCATCCTCGTATGTTACTGCGTATGATGTATCTATTTCGTTCCTGCCCTTCTTTCGAACTTTATGAAAGTAGTTTTATAGTTTCTCCTCTTTAGGCAAAGTAACTATATTCATTTTCTGTAAATTCTCTTTGATTGGCGTATTCTTATTCTGTATTTCCAGTACATCTTGAAGTGGTTCTATTACTGGCTGAAGAGCTTTACTCATCACTCTCTGGGTTTCAAACTTTTGTCCTTTTAGAGCATGTAATTTTTCCTTATAGCCTTTGTATACCTGGCTAAAGGTTATTTAAGTTTTATGCTCTCGCTGTTCATCTTGAAATGACATTGAATTATGCTTTCATGCCAACACATGACTCATTTATCCTGATGGTTTCCGTTTATATCAGGTTTTCAATCAATATGTAGGAAGTGGCCGTCTTTGGCTCGAATGGCAGGAGCAGTGAAGGTTAATGTATCTCTATTTGTTGTTGGGTAATGGAAGGTTCCAACTGTCTTCTTGTTTATAGCAAATAATGTATCTAGTCTTACAAAAGGCGGATTGATGGTGTCATATAGCGGGCAATTACCTCTTCGTTTACAGTTGATTTGTAGGATTCGAGTCGTGATGTTAGCATGTATCTCAGTGAATTCTCTCTAAAAGGCCTCGTCTGCAGTGTAATAATGTGCTCTATTTTGATTTGCTCTTCTATATCATTTATGGCATTCGCCTGTGGTTTAGGAGTATTTACATTATCCATAGTTGTTGTCAGATATTTATCCATGGATTTTTGCCCTTTCGCCATAGTTTCCATACGCTTTCCCGCTGTTTCAGTAACAGCAGTACTGATGGAACCTTGCCTCTAGTTTAAATCTTGCTGTATTTCATTTTGCTTCTTTCCAACAACGTCTTTAACAAACTTTTTAGTTACTGCATCACTGTCATCAATCGGATCTGCTATCTCCCTGACCATTATTTTTTGAAAGGAAACGTTCTCATATGAATCGAGCGCCGATGTTCTTGCGTTTCTATAGTCTAATACATATTTCTTATTCAGCGTATCGTTATCTTCCCGAGGCATTAATATCTTAATTCTCATTGTATCCAGAATAATGTTGTTCTCTGTATCTCGTTTAAGTGTATTTCCAGGCATTTCATTAGAGCATCATGTTGTCCAGCTAATGATTTCTGGATGAGGTTGCTAATCATTGAAGTTCAACCATTCGCTGATATGTCGTTTTTGGCGAATTATTGCATTCGAGTTTCAGTAGAAGACGTCAGCGTATCCACATAGTGTTTAGTAGTTGCATCGTTTTCTTCAGGGTTCTGAACAATGCACAGTCTCTTGTTCCTGAATTGGTACTTTCCTTTTCCATCACTGTTTATGACGAAGTGAACTTTTAACCGACCCTGTCCTCTGTAATCCGACGTTGTCAATACTTATGGTGAGCTATGAATGACTAATTTCTTTATCTACTTTAATACATGCATAAAATCTGTTCTTATATTGACACACATTCTTGGGGAATTCGGGAACTAATACCATAAAGGGTCCTCCTTTTGAAGAGCTCTCACAAACGCTTTTGTGCAAATGTTTAAATCGGTATTCAACATACCAGTTTTTGCGTAATTTTCTTCTGTATGTTTCAAGTCTTGTTATGAAGAGTATAATTATGTTCGTAATATCACGAATTAAACGTTTTGGTACTTTAGCGTAGGACTGCGCTAAGTCCACATTCCGATGTCTACCCAGCTGTAAAGGGGGCAATCTTGCCTTGCTTTTTGGTGATGACATCATCAAACATAAGGATTTACTTTTCTTTAACTTCGGAAGAGTGCAGGACGTTTTCTCCATCTTCATAAGTATTCAATCCTACCCCGTCAATGTTTTCAATTGTTTTAATGATATATTGACACTTTGGCTGACAGAGACTTTGAATAGATGTACAAGTTTTCAAAACATGGATCATACTTGTGAAGTATCAGCGCTGGAGCTGTCTAGATGGAGGGCTCTAACATTAGCAGGAAACAGCCTTCCGTGGCGATCACGTTTAAAGTCGCTTTCAAAGTCTAGAAACTGAATAAGCAGAGAGAAATTCTACTTCACAAGTTCCATCTTAGCAACTAAATTAAAAAAAGACTGTATTTTTGAAAAAATATCGTAATTGTTTAGATTTCAGTTAGAACTTGGATGAGGGATGTAATTAACTATTTGTTGAGTTCGTTAGGTTAGGCTAGACAAAGTATAAGAGGGTAAAACAATGATAAAATCATTTAGTATATTATGAGAGCTAAGAGGGTTAAGGTCACAGAGTTTGGTGGTTGTTTAACTCTATCATTAATCGGCTACCATTTGAAGTACATTTGCGCTGTTACAGGTATTGTGGACCGGAAGCAACACTAGAATAAATATACAAGAGAGGGGACCCTCGAATTAACCTATCTCCTATCTCCTATTGTTTAACTCTATCATTAATCGGCTACCATTTGAAGTACATTTGCCCTGTTACAGGTATTGTGGACCGGAAGCAACACTAGAATAAATATACAAGAGAGGGGACCCTCGAATTAACCTATTAGACGAAGCGTATTAAGAGCACGACATCGCCTAAGCCGAATATAAGAACTCTTCTTCAAGAAACGCTGCCGATATGATCTTGACAGAGAAGCCTTGGAAAAGAGTGCATTGTCGGGTGTTACATTAGGCGAAAAGTTGGCAGTGATACTGGTAACATCAATTATGAAGGGCAAGGTGGCTCTTGGTACTGGCTGTAGGAAAAAGGAACCTGGCGGATTTCTGCCTCTTATAGCCATTATTGCAGCTATAGGCGCTGCCACTGTAGGCGTAGCTCAAATTGCTGCAGCAGTGAATATGAAAGCATCTCGGATAAATAGCTTGCAGAAATGATAAGACATAACAGGGAGATTGAAGCAAAAGGCAAAGAAAGGTCTTTGATTGAGGACGAAGAGGAACAATAAGAAAAGAGGAGTAGATTTTTTGCTATTGCTTCCCTAGATAGCGTCTTTAGATGCTGCTTATAAAATTGCTCGAAACCTAAAGGGTAATAAGGATGCTAAAGGAAATGGCCTGAAAGTGAGGAACAAGAAGATCAAGAAGCGTAAGAGCAAGAAAGGTACTTTAAAAAACTCGGGCAGAGGAAAAAACTTGTCCCGGAAAAGGCATTGAGTAACACTGATCTCACAGTGTATACTCGAAGTTTAAAGATTCCTCATCTTAGAGGTGTATACATGTTCGACAGACTACCTTGAAAGTCTCATTACAAAGAGGGTATTATTGTCAATCTCGACACTTCAGAGAATAAAGGCACTCATTGGGTTCCTGTAAAGAAGGACGGCAACATTGTATTTTATTTCGACAGTTTTGAAAACCTGTATCCTCTGAAAGAGATGGAAAGATATCTCCATGGTGTTTAGCTCATGTATAATACCAAAAGAGTTCAGAGCTTTAGCCCATCTTCTGCGGTAATTTGTACTTGTAATTTATATCGCAATGAATTACACTTTTGTTGTTAGGGGCAATGAATCTGTTCTTACTACATACCCGAATCCCCCTCTGCAGATAGACTCTAATTATGAAATTGCTCTATTGAATTTTGGAAGCTTCTATTCTCTTCCCAATGTTGATCAGAGTAATAACCAATTTCAATACATTTACAATGACGAACTTAGGTTCATTGATACATCATATGGAACATACGAGATTGGGGATATTAATGCATACATCAGAGATAAGCTTGGATTCGATGAGAATGTGTTCTTTAATCGGCTTAATAATAATACTATAAAGGCTGAAATTAAATGTTCTTTCCCCGTCGATTTTTCTCAGTAGTATTCTATCGGATCACTTTTGGGCTTCAATGACAAAGTTACCCCAAGCTAATCAGCTGACTGAATCAGATTTCCTGGATAACATATTTAAGGTGAGCATCACATGAACGAATCGAGTGCAGCATTGCAACAGGTTCGTTCATTGATGGTACAAGCTGGCACTCGATCTATGAGGTTTTCCCTCTGTTCCACTTGAATGTCATATTTCTTAAGATCCTTCAAATCCCATTTAGTTACCCATAATAGACACCAACCTTATCGTGCAAATCAGCAGTCGACCAGAACGGAAATACCATCGCCATGGATAGAAAAATAGTTATGATTCGTCGCACGCGTCATACTGTACTTTTGACACTCAAAGTGTTAACATCAAGCAGCCGCAAGTCCATCGAGAATTTGGGCTTCAGAATTCTATAATAGTGGATATCTTCAATTTAACCGAGACACCTAATTCGACAACAAGATTACTAAGGAAGAAGAACATGTGTTTGTACCTTCTAATACATCGGTTCTGGACGCTGCTAAGCTGAAGATTTATACACCTTATCTATCCGGAGATATTTCTACATCGCGGGCTCTATTACTAAACCTAATGAATCAGTTACTACTGCAAAGCTTACCAATAACGATATTGCATTCATGTTTGAGGGGATTCGACTGGACGCGAATGGATAAAATATTAATACAACAAGAAACCTGGGATAACGTGAAGCATGCGCAACTACCCAGCACTCAAACTTATGGAATCAATTCGCTTGCTAAATGCTGGACGGTGCTATCCCGGAGAAGACGTGGACATTGTACATGCTGCAAATGGAGCATTCAATGCTGTAGTGTCGCTGTCAATGCTCCTGTAATTTTCCGATGACGATAGAAAAAAGCTCATACTCAATAGCAAGTTTAAATTGGTGCTTGTTCCACCCAACTCTAAAAAATGTTATTTTTGATGTAAGAGGAATGATAGTTATTGGTAAGATAAAGGCGATTTCTAGCATTGTGGCAGCTCACGGGAAAGAAAATGTTACTGTTAAACTAACATGCATCGAGTGGGGAATGCCCGTAATGTGCCTTTCTAACGCTGAAATGGGTGAAGTCCTCTAGATTTCAGTCAGACCAAGCACTATATCTCGCCTTTAGGAGCATGGATATACATACCCAACCGGCCGTGTCGCTAACCAGATCCTTCACTTCGAAGGTTGTAACAACATCGAAACTAGAGATGCCAAGCTTTGTTATTGTGGGTGCGCCGACTTTAAGAGCGAATAACGCAACTAAAGGCCGCTCCGAGTTTGAACATTGTACATAACTAACTTAAGACTTTATCTCAATAGTGAATACTATCCATACCACGACATGAACTTTGACTTTGGCAACTCAAGATTTGCGCCATTGTATAAAATGTATTCAAGGTCCCAGAACTCCGTTATGAAAAAGACAACTACGCATTATTGAAGAGAAAGGATTATCTTAAATATGCAACGATATTTATTATAGACTGCTCATATACGCCTGAGGAAGTTGTGTCGTCCACCGTAGTGTAGTGCTTACCCAGCTAGTCTCTGGTTTCCGAGGTCAGAGGTTTAAACCCGGCGCAGGGCGAGTGATTTTTTTCGGGCGTAAAAATACTTAGTATGGCTTCCTTCAGAAGGGGAGTAATGCCGGTGATCCCGTGTCGTAGACTTTTACATTTCGTAAAAGAACCTCAAGTCTGATAAATAATCCTATGAGCAGACGTTTCGCTTTTTCACGCCCAATATACATAAAATGGGGCGTTAAGGACCACAGAAGTTAAAGAGTGCCCATAAATAAAACTCAATTTATTTTGTATTTTTGAGGAGGTTGTAAACAGAGCTGTTAACATTAGACTCGAAATTAAAGCTAGTGCAGATATTCATGCACAAACCTCATTCTATTGCTTGATAGTTTATGATAACGTGTTTACATACAAGCCCCTGACTCATGTAACGCAGTCAAATGAATCATTGTAATGTGAAGTGGTTAACCTGTCTCTTCCTCAGCTCCAAATTTGGTGGGTCGATCTCTGGAGCGAAGTTCTCGATGATCTGTAGTCTCGGATGCTGTAACTTGGAGCTGCCCGATTTGGATTTGCCGCGCTGATTAGAGCAGTTGTTAGTACACGTATCTGCCTGGCTTGGCAGAAGTTTCCTTTATTTAGTTATTGTTGGAATATAGTCAGCGTTTGTTATCCGTGATAATTCTTTATTACTTTATTTTGTTTGTCCGATGTATTTTAAATTACTTAAAATACGAGGGTGGGTCGAAAAGTAACGCACAATAATCTTTTGACAAATGAACTTACAACTTTTACCTACTTTTCGACATAGTCACCAAGTTTCTCAACACATTTCTCCCATCGTGATATCAGTTTTAATATGCCCTGTTTGTAGAAGTTCGATTCCTTGGAGTATAGTCATCTGTGGACAGCTGATTTAACTTCCGCAGCTGTCGCAAAGCATTGGCCGGCCAGGAATTTCCTCATGGGACCAAATAGATGAAGCTGCGACGGTGCAAGATCCGGACTGTATGGTGGATGCCGGAGCACCTCCCAAACAAATTTTGTGATTTTCTGACGAACAGCAGCAACATGGGGGCGAGCATTGTCGTGAAGAACTTTAACATCGTCAACATTCATGTTGTGGCCTTTGTCACTAAGGGCACGACGCAACTTCACCAAAGTTTTTATGCAGGCTGCAGCATTCACAGTGGTCCCGTGTTCAGTAAATTCACCAATAAAACACCATGCATATCTCAGAACACCGTCACAAGCACGTTCCTAGCAGATTGAGTCAATTTGAATTTTTTCACTGGATAACCAGCATGTTTCTACTCCATACTTGCCTGCTTGGTTTCGGGCGAGTAGTGGTATGCGCTTGACTCATCACCAGTGACGATTCCTATCAGAAAGTCATGCACTTCTGCGATGTACCGCGTTAGGTGATCCAAGCTCACCATTCCCTAGCACTTGTGGTTGTCTGCCAAGTTCTTAGGCACCCAGGGAGCACTAACTTTACGAAAATTCAACGTGTCATGAACAATATCGTGCACTGCACCATAGGAAATGTTAAAATGTTGCAATAAGGTTGTTGCACACGCCGGTCGTTCAAAATTACCGCCTCAATGCCTCTGACATTCTGTGGGGTTGCAGCTGTTACTGGCCTCCCGGAGCGTGGCAAATCACTAAGGTTCACACGGCCCTCTAGGAAGAATGCACACGACATGGAGACATTGCTACGGTCCATACAATCATTCCCATACACGCCTTGCATGTCCCTGTAATATCACTCGGTTTATGCCCTTTTGCCCACAACTATCGAACCACACCTCTCTACTCTTCACACGCGGACGACAATAACATGCGCGCCATCTTTGCTGCGTAGTTCACGCTTCTCTCACTAGAGCTGCACATGAAACAAACATTCTCTCTGTAGTGAAAGCCTCAAGCTATATCTGTGTGAAATTGCAACATTCCAGATGCAATACCAAGGCTGAAAAGAATTATTGTGCGTTACTTTTCGATCCGCCCTAGTATGTATAGCTTAGTATATAGCGATTGACTCTTATCTAGGGTGTATTCTCGTGCCTCTAAGGTAAGACCGTTAAGTAATAATTGCAATAATTTACTTTCACTAAAAGTGAATTTTATTTAACGGGCAATGTGAATGCTTAAACGATGAACAATATTTATCTTTCAGTATAGGTACAATTATTAACTTATAATTTTATAGTAATGCTTTCTGACTTTCTTTTGTAGTTCAACAGTTAATTATTTAGCTTTTCTAGTGTAAAATACAATGTAACTTTCCTTTCGAATCAATATGGGATTTTAGCTTTTTAGAAAAACGTCTTCTTCCTCAGAAAGTTTTATGCAGTACGTCCATGCTCGGCTGCTAACCATAACGATATAAATACATTAGTTTATTTACAATTTCTAGCAGTTAATAAATCATACAGTAATACAAGTAAAATACTTACAATTCTAATTCCTTTCAAAAGATACTTTGTTTCAGATTTTCTATTTTGTTAAGAGAATTCAGAGAAAAAGAAAACAACATTGTTTTGATAAATTTTGCTAATGCAATATTCTTCGTTCGCTGTTTATAACGTACTTCTGTTTTGACGTTATTCTTTTCTTTTCTGTCATTTTTTGTGTCACAACTAATACATTCTTAATTGGCTTTTCACAACATACAGATGCTTTATGCAAGTATTATTATACAAATAAGGTTTTCAAACAATAACCATTATTCATGACACAATGTCTTCATAATAAATGTGAATTTCCATCAACTCCCTCGGATTTGTGAGTTTAGTATGGCTTAGGAAATTTATATAATACATCCATTCCTTTAATGAATAACTGCGTCAAATGCTCTTTTCTTTTCAATTGATTTATTGGATTTTAATTTGGTATTCTTCAGTTAATTTCATAATATAAATATTTCTGGTACAATTCATAATTCAAGTTTTTATTTATAAAGTGAAGGATTTTCCCCCACGAAATATAAATTTTACATATAGCAAAATTCTTTTTACATACATTAAGGCCTACAATTCTGGTGTATTCTGTATAAGTTATGGCTGGTGTTGTTATAATTTTACTTTCGTTTTGATTTCTTCTCCTTCCTCTCCTGGAAGTGTTTTGAAAAGTCTTAGATTTTGCTTATGAGGTTTTCTAATAAATTTTCTATTTCTTTCTTGTAATCCACATGTGGTGGTATTGTGCATGACCCTATGTATAGCAATACCATCTTGTATGTTCATTTTTTTGTTGCAATAGATGAATATCTCTTTCTTAGAAATACCTTATCATTGATAGGGGATTCCATTTCTGTTTTCATTTGTTTCATCACCTGATGCCTAATTCTTTCCTTTCTTTTACCCATTGCCACGCTACAATAAACACCGCAAACAGGCAAGTAGTTTACTGTGCTTCTGTTTAGCTCCTAGAATAGATTTTTGCTGCAGACTGTTGTTATATGTAGCTCCAGTGTGCACCATTGCTTCGTATTATTATTTTTTTTAATTATCAGTATATTTATGTGCGGTGGGTTCATTAATTCCATCTTCGTGTTAGCACGATATTTGTTTAGCATTGTTTTCTTCTGTAGTTTAGTGTTTACGGGACACCTTTTTGTATATTCCAGTTCCTCACGGAATATTGGCGTCACTGCCCATTGTTTCTGGGTTGATATTGGCTCCAGATACGAGTTATTGTGTCATATGACTATTAAGTAGTGCCATATAACGGTCCTCTGTTCACTTTCCGACGCCATTATTTGCGTTAGGGTTTTGTTATCCGCCATCTGCGGTTGAGAATTGTGTAAGTTTATAACTTGTTGTCTCTGTTCCATTCTCGGTATGTGTAGTTTAGAGCTGTAGGTTCTGTATATTGGTTCCCATTCGATCTTCATATGATTGTCTCTGGTTCTTATTATGTTAGTGGTAGGGTTGGTAGTCACGCCTAGGAACACAATTTCTTCTGTTTGTGTGTATTTATTTTAATCTAGTGTTTCTTAATCTGATTTTCCTGCATTCCTCCCGTCTCTGCTAGGATAAGGTTCTGTTGTGCTTCTGTAGTTGTTTCTGTCGTTTTGGGTGTTGGCACTACTGTTGTCGTGGGCATGATATGTTTGGCTGTTCTGTGCCCTTCCCCCACGAAGACTTTGATTTTCGTGTCTATTCTGATTGTTTTCATTTTGTTTATTTCTCATTTGTGCGTTATTAGATGGGCTGTTTAGATTTTGGGTATGATAGTTCGAAGTACCATTATTGCAGGTTCCTGGTTCTGTCCGTTGTGTGTTTATTTGTGGTGCCGACATCTCTCAATAGCTGTGAGTAATTCTATCACGTCTGTGAAATTCACAGGTTTTGCAACTATCAGGTTGTGTTTTATAGTGTCAGGGAAATGACTAACAGCATCTGTAATGATTTACTGTTCAGATAATGGGGTTCCGTCAGTTAGCATTTATTGACTATTTTAAGAAAATAGTCTATCATAATAATGGTCTCAGATGAATTGGATTTCCCTGTCGCTAGCTCAACCCTGATTGATTTTGCCGAGCCTGACCCAGTACCTCGCTAAGAATACATTTTTAAGGGAAGTGGAACTTTCATTCCCTGTAAATGCTGATTTCAGCCAATGTTGGCTCTTTATGTTTAAACATTTCTTTACTACCATCATTCTTATTTGGGTGGAAATTTTGTTGATTTTGAAATAAGTATCCGTTTCCTTGAGAAAATATTGAGGTTAATCTCCTAACTCTTCATCAATGTAGGTACATTAATTTCACTTAGAATCTGGTTAGTGTATGTACAATTTGTATGTCTATTTGTTAAGTAGTGTGCATTACAATCATGTAATGTATGTACCTCTGCAGGCTGTTTAGCTGTCCTGTGTGTACACCTCTTGAATAAACTTTCACTGCAATTTGTGATATCAATATTTACATTTTCATTTTCAACACCTTCAAAATTATTGATTTCAGTATTTTCTACCAAAACCTTCATTTACCTTGTCTGTGGTAATCACAATCCGGTTCAAATTATTAGCATTTTATTTTCGTGGTTTACACTTTCTTGTAACAACTTTATCTCATTCTTCAATTCTTCACCCATAGTTGCAATTGAACCTTCTTGTGTTAGCATTTTGGAGGTTAGGTTCTCTACAGTTTTACTTTTCAAACTTCTCACAGAATTAGTTTCTTTGTCTATTATGGTGTTTAATTGGGTTAATGCTTTATTCGTGCTACTAATTTCCTTTTCTACCCAGTGTTTTAGTTCAGTGCCTCTAGCTGTATTAATTACATTTGCATATGCATACTCTAACCAAAACTTATTTATTTATGCTGATTGCAATTATGACTTGCCATTTGCCTCAGCTGCTAACTTTTGATGTTCAGCTTTTAAATTCTCAATCATTTCAGTATTTACCTTAACGAACTTACTTCTTTTCTTCTTTAAGCTCTATTACTATTTCTTTAAAGCCTATTGTTTCCAAATCTATTTTACTATGAAGTATAGATACCTGATTTTCCATTTGAGTTACAAGTTTTAGCTTGGTATTAGTTACCTCTGTGCTAACAACACTGCATTTTTCATTTACACTATTGACTTTTTCGCTTAGTTCTCTGCTAACTGCACCGACATATTAATTTAGTTCTAGACTAACTGCACTGACTTTATCATTTACACAATTGACTTTATTGCCTAGCTCTGTGCTAACTGCACTGACTTCTTCATTTAGTGAACTGGCGTAATGATTTACAGAATTGACCTCATTGCCTAGCTCTGGGATAACTTTTTTATTTACAGAATTAACCTGCACTTTTAGCTCAGATAACGTGTTAACTATAGCTTCCAGAAATTGTTGATTCGAGTTTATTCCGTGTTCTGCATCTGATGCAGTTTATCTATCCCCTGATCCACGTTCATCATATTTTCTTTTTACCCCATGTGTTCAGCACTATTTATAGTTTTTCCACAAACTTAAACACGCACATTTGTAAGTATGATGTACCACTTACTTTACGATGTCCTTTCGTCTTGGCTGTGGGATAAGGATGCTGTGGTCCTCTTGTTTCTTTCGACTCCTTATCTCGGTCTCCAACTGCAGTCTTTTACTGCTGTCTCACTTCCTAGATCAAGTCATCTTGTTGGTGGGCAATGATGGAGCGGTTTATTGACCTCTTTCTCAGCTCCGAAGTTGGTGGGTTGGTCTCTGGACCGAACCTCTCGATGATCTGTAGTCTCGGATGCTGTAACTTGAAATTGTAAAATTTGAATTTAACGTGTTGATTAAAGTAGTTGGTAGTATACTATCTGTCTGGCCTTGCAGGAGTGATTCTTGGCGGAAATTTACTTTACTGAGTTAATGTCGGAATATACTCGGAGTTTGTTATGCGTGATAACTTTTTGCTACTTTTTTTTCATTTTATATGTATGGTGTATCGTAAATGACTTAAAATACATTCAATTCAGTTTATAGCAATTAACCCTTCTCTAGGGCGTATTCTCGCATTTCTAAGGTAAGATGTTAAATAATAATTGCAATAATTTAATTTCACTAAAAAGTGAATTTTATTTCACGCACAACGTGAATACTGAAATGGTGAGTAATATTTATCCTTCAGAATAGAATTATTTACTTTGATTTTTATAACAATGATTATTAACTTCCTTTTTTAGTTCAACAGTTAATTATTATTTACCCTTTCTTGTATATATACAAAATAATTTGTTCTGCGAATAGATGCGAGACTTTAGTTTTTTAGAAAATGACTTCTTCCTCAGAACAATTTCTACAGTATTTGAAAAAGTTGAATGTTGGTTACTTCTCTGTGCTTGGTTCCTAACCATAACGTTATAAATACATTTCATTTACAATTTATTTCAGTTAAATAGATCATACAATACTGCAAAGACATGTTTACAATTCTAAATGCTTTAAAAACACATTGGAGTTCAGATTTTCTGTTTTGTTAGGTTTTACAATATTTGTTTTCCTGCTAATATAACATTCTTCTTTCGTTCTTTATAACGCACTTCGCTTTTGACATTCATTTTTATTTTTCTTTCTCTCATTTACAATCAATACATATTAATTGGCCTTCCACAGTATACAAATGCTTTATGCGCATATTATATAAATGATATTTTCAAAGAATAACTATTATTCATGAAACAATGCATTCATAATAGTGTATGTGAATTTCTGTCTACTCCCTTGGATTTGTGATTTTAGTATGGCTTGGCAAATGTATTTACTACATCCTTTCATTTCATTAATAACTGCGTCATATGTAAGGATTTAATCAGGAATATAGGGAAATGCAGGGACTTTAACGAATAAAAACAAGGTATAAAACAGATGTTCATTACATTTAATACCTTTATCATACAGTTCCAGTACTTTCTTCCTCCAGCTTCTTGTTTCTACATACGACATTTCATTTACAATTGCTAGGCTGCCTTGATGGCAGTCTATATATGATTCAATCCTTTTTTTTGAGAAACTTCTTTGGTGTTTAAAAGTATTTCACATTAATTTAGGTCTGTATTCAGAAACCTGATTTTTTCATGTTGCATATACGCAATGATATTATATGAGAAAACAATATTTTAACTATAGACACTGCACGGGCACTTTTTCACTTTCAGGAACGTTTCGAATATAGGGAGACATTTTGGAATTATCTTCCAGTCTGGTAATGGCAGGTACACAAATTATTCTATCCTTGAGAAGTTTTAGCCTCCTGTGTAGATCAGCAAAGTTGTTGTTCTTCCTCTTCAATGGCTTCTTAATTCTGCGTCTGATACTTTCACATCGAAACTGTTAGAAAAACACGTCTTTAAAATCAGGTATCCTGGATCCCTGAAAAAGAATTACATTTGCTAGATGACAGAGAAATCAAACCATCAAGATTTTTTTAGATATATAAATAATAGTAATACTCACATTAATGTTTTCCGAAGTCCTATTTGTTTTCTAGGCGAGCACTCTGGAGTCGGCTGTATTAGATTCCCATCTATCCGGAATTGGGCTCCTGTCTATCATCTAAATGTTGCAAGAGGATAGTCTACTATATCCTTTCCTCCTCTATTCTCGGAATCTATCCTTTTTGGTAGAGACGTCATCATTTGAATTCTGTAAAGACAATGATTTTCAATGTTAATTATATCTCGATATCGTGAACGACTGTATTGCATATACAATTAATTTCCATTGCTACTTACTTTAATTTTCTCTGCCTGAACTGGTACATACTGCAGGTGTCATTCCATGGGAAGTATGATGTCATTTGATCATGTACCTCTGGCTTATCGCATAGGACTGCAACAGTATATCCATTGCAGTACTCCGAATGACACTGTGCTGCGTGTCCTGAAACGATGACGTCCACCTCTTCGATATCACCATTTCAAGCTCTTCGGAATCATATTCTGAAAATAAGAATTGCGATTTCAATTAGGCATTTTGTTTCCTAAGTAAAGCTTTAGAACGGCATACTCATGAAAGCAAATCTGTACTTACATATTACTTTTTCTGTAGCCAGCACAGTTCTCTGTGCATATGTCGCCGAAGACATCTGGTCGTGAAATGAGGGCATGTTACACACAATGGAATGAATGTCACCATTGCAAGACCCTTTGTAGTAATAGGTGTAATGATGCACTTCCTCTCCACACTTGCTCCAAATTCGTCCTCCGCGGTGTAGTGGTTACCATGCTAGCCTCTAGTTCCCGAGGTCGGGGGTTCAAATCTGGGGAGGGCGATGGATTTTTTTCGGGCGTAAAATCCTTAGCATGTCTTCCTTCGGAAGGGAAGTAAGGCCGGTGCTCCCGTGTCGTAGATTTATGGCAAGTGAAAGAGCCTCAAACCTGATAGAGAGGCCTCTGAGCAAAATTACCGGTCTTTCACGCCCAATATAGGATGGGACGCTAAGGACCACAGCGGTTAAGGAGCGTCCATAAATAAAATAACATAAAATTAAATTTTATTCCCTCCAAATATCACCCATTCCATTATCGTTACTCCGCGTAAACTGTATGATGTGATTACACAACAACTAATATTGGAATTAGGGGGAATGGCTCCTTATGTATATGGGAGCTAAAATCGTTCATAGCATCACTCTGTAATGGTGGGGGGGAGGGAGTTTGCAGAGGGGTCTGAGGATTGCTATGTAAACTTGTGTTTTTGAGGCTATTGTTCCTGATACAAAAATGTTGCATAGAAGTGTAAGGTAGACCAGGTGTAATGCAAACAATAGAATGTCGAGAGCAGGATAGGATGATGCAGATGTGTGTTTCATGGTACGCAGTAATTTGGTGCAATGGGGTTTCGTTATGTCTTATTATGTCTACAGGGACCAGATGCAATGCAAACAATGGAATGCCAAGGGCAGGCTAGAAGGATGCACAGTGTTTCATGCCGCACACGTAGGAATTTAGTGGAAAGGGGAGATTTCATTCAGAATTCACGTTTCCCACAAGAATTCTCGCAAGTGTTCCAGGATCACCTGGGGGTTTAACACACCTGGAAAACCGTGAATAGAACCAGTTGACCTTTGTTTGGGGCAACAAAGAAGAATAATGAGGGCCGCCTTTATCTTTGACAGGTAGGGGAGTGGATATAAACACTTGGCAAAGCATGAATGAAACCTGTCAACCAATGTTCGATGAACAAAGAAGATTGATATGGACATTTGTCAGCGACAGGCGAGGGAAGGGGAGGGGGAATCCCTGCATATCATTTGCATACATAAAGTTCTTGGCGCCGCCATTTACTCCTGCTATTATACCTCCATTTGAAAGCTCAGAGAATAATGAAAACTTATATGCTAAGTTTTCTAAAATTAGATATATTTATAAAAGGGAGATAAACATGTTGTTAAGAGGAGCACCCAAGCCTAACCAGAAAACTGTCTATCCTAACAATCTGGCAGACAGAAAGTTATCTTGGCGGATAACATATTTCATGAAACTGCTGTAGCAGCTCTGAAGTTGATTAATGGGGTTGAGATTTTTAATTTATGGACGCTCTTTAACTCTTGTGGTCCTTAGTGTTCCATTCTGTATTGGGCGTGAATAACCGTTAGTTTTGCTCAGATGCCTCTTTAGCAGGCTTGAAGTTCTTTTACGTGCCGTAAATCTACGACACGGGACCACCGGCTTTACTTCGCTTCCAAAGGAAGTCATGCTAAGGACTTCTACGTCCGAAAAATATGCATTCCCCTTCGCCGGGTTTGAACCCGCGATCTCGGGAACTAAAGGCTAGTTGACTAATGATGCGTCAGGTACCCTTATGTTTCTAAAGGTTATACATAAGTGGTGGAAAATTGTTAGCAGTCGCAGACCCCTTAAAGGGATGCTAAAGAAAATGAATTAGAAGTGCCATTCACCTTTAATGAAGACCTTTTAGAATTTCTAAAGAAGTTTTTGCACCGGTTGAAACCCTAGGAAAGCACGAGTGTTGTTAATAAGGGGAATGGTTTCCTAACCAAGGATAACATTTCTTAAATTTACCATTCTACCGGCACTATAATACAAGTCATAAAACACTCTTTAGAATTGCTGAAAGTTCCTATGTTCTCCCAGGGAAGTTTCAAACTGATAGGTTAGAAGGCGATTTAGTATGTATAGGAGTTATCAGGAGGCAACTACAATGTTTCTGTTCGACAGGTGTTTGAATATGAAAAGAAAATAGGAGTGATAAAGCATTTAGGACTTAGCTTGGCAAAATATGGAAATTTCAGGTTTAATGTTGTTTTTGTAGATTTTAATAATTCAGAAGCAATGGTGAGTGATGTCATGACTATAGAACCAAGCTTACTGCAAGCTATCACTATGATTATTGATTGGAAGCTATCATTATGATTATTAATTGTTAATCTTTATAATTAATGATTATTTTGCAATGGATTTTGATATTAATATGTCAGCTCTAATTTATGTAAGTGGGTATGTAGCCCACAAGGTACTGAAACATATACATTTTGAATGTTGCTCCTTATATATTGCTGCTAAATTAACAGAGAACAGTTATTATAAGGAATTAAATCGAAGTGGATTGAGTGTTCCTTCCGAAATGACTACAAATATGTTGTTGCATGTTTAAAATGCTTCATTAGTGAAACATGTGAATATATGATTTTGCAATGTGAGAACCGTTCAAAGCTCTTTCTGCCATAGCAAATGAAGTTCTTAAAGCAGAA
Organism: Deroplatys truncata; assembly: GCA_030765065.1. NCBI lineage: Eukaryota > Metazoa > Arthropoda > Insecta > Mantodea > Mantidae > Deroplatys > Deroplatys truncata. The sequence goes on from CM060990.1 coordinate 517,235,986, forward strand.
TGAAATCTTATACGAGACACTAAACACAGTATTAGTTTTATTTCATAATATAAAATTACTACCCGTTAGACTAGTCTACAACAGAAATTGTGTTTGGATAAATAATAATGTCAACGCACAACTTTTATGATTTAAAGTGTAGCACTCAATATTGACAAATGGAATATAGCTTGCTCTAAATAATAATTATAATTTAATAAGAATAATCCAAAAATTAAATACGGATACGAAAACAAACTTTGTGTTGCGGTACTTAGATGTGTTGTATATAATCATGAACAAATTAAAAGAATTTTTAAGCAAGTAATACTGCCACGTTATTCCCACCTGGCAGTGACAGAATAACTGATTTGTATGTAATTTTTTTTTTTTTGCTCAATGTCAAACTAGTTGTTTCCATACTGTTGCAGATCGTAGAGAAATATTCTGTTCTTTTTTTCCAACAATAGTTTGTATCTGTATGTGATATATATACTCTGCTCTAATTGTTAGCTCAATGCTATATATTAAAGAATAATTCACTTTTTGATTCTTATATGTAGTTAACTTTCTTCCAACAGCGCACATCTGCACCATTATCCCATTTGATCTGATTTGAGATAGAGCTTAATGACGACAGGATCATGTGGACAACAGAAACTCGTACAAATATATTAAAAAACAAGACGGTAATGAACTGCATCAGTTTTAATTTAATTATTAGAATAATCAGACACATTTCTAATCAGCGTGGAATATTTTCCTTTCTTGCCTGAACGTAGTGCGTTATTTTTTAACTTTGTGTAATTTGGGACCAGCATGTTCTGATTCACTTCAGTAGGATATATAGGACAGACCTGGGCCACTTTTTGCGTTTATATGGGAAAGGATAGGGAAAACGAGGTTATATGCGGCGGTTCACGGAGGAAAATGCGTTTATATGGGGAAGATAGGGACTATGAGGATCGATGCTAGGCTAGATAGACGTTGAAGGAATGAGGATGTGCTTTATATGAGAGACACGTGGAATACGAGGAGAAGTGTTAGACTAGATAGGGGTTGAGATAGGGAATATGCATTTATATGGGAAAGATAGGGAAAACGTGAACAGAGGCTAGGATAGACAGATGCTGAAGCAGGGGGAATATGAACATATTTTACAGGAGAGATAGGGGATACGTGGAGATGTACTAGACTATTCAGGGTTTGAAGTGTAGAGTATGACTTTTTTATATGAAGAGACGAGGAAAACGAGGGTATATGCTAGGTTGAGAGAACCTTCAATGAGGAAAAAATGCGTTTATATGGGTGAGATAGGGAAAACGAGGAGAGTTCTGAGGTAGAGCAGGGACTGAAGGAGGGAGACATATGCTAAATACGACAGAGATAGGGCATACGAGGGGAGGTGCTAGTGTAGACAGAGGTTAAGGAGTACGGTATACGATTATATGAGGAATATATGGAAAATGGGAACAGATTGTATGATAGACAGAAGCAGGGGCTACTTTTGCGTTTATATGGGGAGGGATAGGGAAAACGAGGGTAGATGCGACAGTTCAAGGAGGAAAATGCGTTTATAGGGGAGAGATAGGGAATACCAGGGCTGATGCTAGGCTAGACAGATGCTAAAGGAGGGAGGAATATGCTTTATACGAGAGAGATAGGGAAATACAAGGAAAGATGCTATACTAAACAGGACTTGAAGGCTAGAATATGGCGTTTTATATGAGCGATATAGCGAACCGAGGAGAGGTATTAGGCTAGGAGTTTTGAATGATAGAGTAGACGTTTATATGCGAGAGATAGGGTATACGAGGGTCGATGCTAGGCTAGACAGGGTTGAAGTAGGGAATGCGTCTTATATGAGAGAGGTAGGGGAATATGAGGAGAAGTGCTAGACTAGACAGGAAGGTCTGAATGACAGAGTATGCGTTTATAGGGAAAAGATAGGGAAAACGAAGGTAGGTGCTAGGTTGAGAGAGTCTTCAAGGGGGAAAATGCATTTATATGAGATCGGTAGGACATATGAGGAGAGATGCTAGTCTAGACATGGGTTGAGGAGCAGAGTATACGTTTATATGGGAGAAATATGGAAAACGGGAGAGATACAAGGATAAACAGGGGTTGAAGGAGGAGGAATGTAGGGTTATACGGTAATATATAGAGTAATTCGATTATAAAACTTTTATCATCCAGCGCCGCAACACTTTTATATACTTATTTTCTAAACCTTACAAACTTTATATATGTTAAACTAGTGCGCGAAACGGAGAGGGACAAACTGTATATCGGTTTACAGCGAAGTATACGTCCTAACCTATTCCCACCTTCTATGTTCTGAATCTTCTCATTGTCTATTCATTCCTAACATAATCACGTAACAAGACGTAACCAACAAACATAACCACGTAACAAGACGTAACACAACGTAACATAACAGCATGACAAGACGTCATACTAAGCAACATAAGCACGTAACCACGCAACATCACGTGACATCTCGTAACCAGAAACGTTACACGACGTAACAACACGTAGCAACTATGTAACCAAGTAACAAAACGTAAGAACAACACGTAACCAATCCATTGCTAAATCAATCTAAACTAATTCATCCTTCATAACTTAGACAATAAGTACGAGAGCCTAGCCTAGATTAACCCGACCAATCCTAAACGTTCCTCTCATCATCCATTCTAGTCAGGCATCGACTAACCTAATCTGGCTAACCAAAGATAACCTCAACTTTCTTTTAGTGAAATTGCAATGTTTTATACAGGTTTTATTATTCGACAGTTTTAATTGAAAAGTTTACGTCAACATACCTTTATTTTAGTTTGTTGTAGGCGTCTCTCCCCTTTTTATCTAGGCTTGAGACTAGCACTAGGATTGCTCCTAATGGCAGGTTTACCACCTTCCCTTCCATCTTCTTCTTTCTTCATCGGTCGTCAGCTAGCTGCATATACAGCACACGGTTAACCTTCATTTTTTTAAGATTGTAGACTCACGAGAAAATCTTCATATTCAACTTAAATTCTCTTATACACTACTTGTAATGCTGTAATGTCCATAGGCGTATGTCGTTATTCCGTCCTCAGCAATAATTCTTTTATCGTCGTATGGTGTCAATGTAATTTTATTCACTTGTACTGTGGCAAGAGCATGCTGTCGCGACAGGATCAGATTCATCGGCGTTCTGATAATTTCTCTGGTTTTAAGGCAGTCAGTATAGCTGTCGAACGTGACGTACTGCTTAATAGCACTACGTTTTATACCTTTAATCTTTTTTTATCATTGAACCGTCGATATCTAGGGCATACATTTTAGGTCGTAGCCCTACAAAGCGTTGAATGATTTTACCATTAGCCTCATCTTTAAATTTCCCAAGTACCTTCTTGTTTAGAGGTGAATAGCATATATGGCTTGTAGGATAATCGGCAGTATCTAGGTGCTCAAGAAAACGTAGCTTATCCTGGTACACATCTTCGGTTGTAACACGATGAATGAACGAATTAGTGTCCATATACATAAGCTTCAGGTTTTCAGCTCCATAATACGGTAGCAACACATCATAGTGATACCGGTACATTAATGTCTTGGAGATATCCAACACACTCATACCGATGTATATAGGCTTGTTGAACACGATCTGTCGGGAGGCCATATGTACAGCAGCTAGATTAGAAGCATATATAGTCCTGTCAATAAACGTTGGCTTTGCAATTAACTTTTCCAGAGTCTTCTCATTTGTCACCAGCCGTATATTCATACGATTACGCAGGTTCTCCATAGTTTTTCCGAACATAGCATTGTTGAACAATTTGTAGAGATCCTTCTCAAAATCATTTCCAGCTTGTTGTCGTAGTCTGTTGTTAAATTCCACATACGGTTTTAACCATCGAGACTGTTGGAATTGTAGCACACGATGGATTTTTGTTAACCGTAGTCCATGATCAAGAGCTTGCTTCAACGCCATGTAATGTAGTACATACTTATTTCGAGGTCCTAGATGAGGTATCAGTTTCTTTGTAGGAGAGTCCTTAGGCGTCATACACTCAGGCAGGAAAGGTAGATCGTTGTGTAGATCGTGATGTTCTGCAGGATACTCGATGTCGACTTCTAATATGTAGCCGTAAGGATCATCTTCTTGTAGTCTTTCTAAGTCAATTTTTTCAGACAATACCCACTCAAATCCACCATAAGGGAGAGCGTGACTCATTGCCCACCCATATTGGTTGTTGGCGTCTTCATAGGTAATAAATTGGGTTGGTCTCGACGGATCATACTTCTCCATGTAAGTGTTATTAGCCTCTGCATAGCGGTGGGAAACTTGACATAAACCTCCTCTTATGCCAGATTCCACCATGAGTAATTGATCATAATCCTGTAACAATTCCAGCTGAATTCCAGTGTACAGTAACATGGCATCCCATGTAAGTCCTGGAGAGGTAAAATAATGTGCAGGGTCGACTTTGTGTGTTTTAAGTGTTTGCTCCCTAAATGTCTCAAAGACATCAGCTAGGAGAAGCACATCAGAGATTAAGTAGAGGTCGCTGTACTCGCCCAGGTTTCTGACATTAAACAGCTCCCATACATTTTTAGCATGATCGTAGTCAGCATCACTAATTTCCTCTTCATTTAATTTATTGTAGAAGGAGTCCTTAGGAGGTAAGCAGGTTTCGTTCAAGACGTCCCATGAAGTGATGTAATCATAGGGAAATACACCCTTACGGGTCATCAACTTCAACTTGTCTTCTCCGAAGTACTTCAATGTTTCAGGGTACGATGTTAGATTTTTTACCAGCTTATCCAAGCTTGTACTCAGGAACCGAAAACTATCTACAAACCGGAGCTTTATATCTCCAACATACTTGGAGAATGATATATAGCTTTCTTCAGAGCTAGGAATTACTTCCACACGCTCATTTGTACATCCCAGCTCCTTAACAATGAAGTGTGAGTCATATCCACTGAGGTTGTGCATGAAGACAGTGATATATTTAGGTGTTTTGCAGGCTAAATTACATTCATTATGCAGACTCCGCCGATATTCACCACAGATGTGATCATGGTCGCGTACTTTATAGTTCTCTTCAGTAAAGGATTTTCCACACAAGTAGCATACTGTAGAGGCGCTGAAATCCAACTGCTGTTGATCTGTAAAATTCAGGGGCATGACAGATTTGTATATATTATTAATCTTCTTTGCAAGGAATGACAGGTATTCCATAAACTTCTGAGCAGCATCAACACCACGATATACATAGGGATGCTTAGGAAGACCAGTTTCCAGATGTTCAACGTTGGTTGATGGTTTAACGTAAACACAGAAGCTCATTGCTGTGTGCTCTTGATAAGGGGTTGTATAGGAAGTTTCAGGACTGGGAATACACGTATGACATGTAGTGAGAATACTTTCAAAGTCTGCGTAGATGACGTAAGGTAGTTTCAACATCCTTTCAAAATTTTTAAACTGTACGATTGATTTGTCCTTTGTAGGCATAACTACCCTTGCAACACCATGCTGATTACAGATGGATGCATGTTCTTTCAGTTTTTCCAGTCCACTTTGTCCATATCGATTGTCAAAATGTGTAAAGCACCGCTTACAGGTATATATCACTCCATCATGCTTAGTTTTCTGACGTCGAACGAGCTTCTCAAAATTCTTGATATATACATAGTGATGTTTTCCACTACTGTCACTCAATAGTAGGAGGTCACGGTGGTCAGGTAGTTCAGTGTCAACAACCTTTATCGGATGCACTTCATGCTTCTCATCCAGACCGAAAACGTTGATAGACATCCTATTAAGCTTCTCAAATTTAGGTATTTGAGAAAGTGGAGTAGGATAGGAAACACAACTGAAGTCGTACTTATCTTGAAGTTTCTTATATTTGCTTACCCGTTGAGGCTTGACGCTGACAAATTTGGCTAATATAGGGTACATGAAACATAGCTCATCAGTTAAATTCTGGATGTTAATGCAGGCTTTTCTTGCTTCAACAGAGGGAGGTAGGGGTATGTAGCTACTTCCTCGCAACGGGTTGTACTTGTTAATACGAAGGCGTACCCCTTCCACAGCAAGCAGAGCCCAATTGCTTCCCTTAAGCTGAGACTCCTCCATTTCAGTAACCAATTTCTTCATTTTGGTTTCCAGCATAGAGTCCAGGTCCGTTTCTAGGAAAACAGCTTGATTTCTGGTTTTAAAAGTCTTGTCACAGGTTTCTCCGATACTGTTAACAAATCTACACTCAGCTAACAGATTAATTTTCAAACTCTTGTGAATACCAAGCTCTTTATGCACAGCTTGGATTATCCGCTGTTTTGCTTCATGCAGGTATATATTCAGGTCCTTAGTCGATTCACATCGTATAAAATACGATTTCAAACGTCCATGGAATGAAGTTTCATATTCTTTCATGTCACACTCCTCCATCGTAGATAACAACTCATGCTTTGTCGGCTCTAATCTACGTTTCTTCTCAGGTCTGTTTATTTCACACGCATCTTCGTGTCGACGACCCTTATAACTGTCTTTGAAGGCTACATTACAATATTTACACTTGAAGAGTTTTTTACAACGTAGCTCATGTCGTCTTTTATCATATCCACGGAGGAACTTCTTACAGCATTTACCACAAGAATATCCTGAGACACTAGGAATGATATCCTTATACGAGGACTTATTCATTTTTCTTCTTGATATAATAAGGTATTTACCTTTCTTCAAGGAAATGTACGCCTTGATATCACTTAGAAAGCTGATTATTTTCTGAGAGAACAGCGATGTTAACACCTCAGAGATGATCAACAGAATGAATTTCAATGCTAGAGGATGCTCTATTTATAGAGGAAGCACGAACCTTTATGCATCAATTATATAACGTATTAACCCTTCTTCAAGGAAATGTACTCTTCTTCACATTGATAACACTTTAGATTATTTTCTGAGAGAACAGCGATGTTAACACCTCAGAGATGATCAACACAATGCATTTCAATACTCAAGTTCGCTCTATTTATAGAGAAAGCACGAACCTTTTTTTAATCAATTATATCCTGATTATTAATACTAAAAACGGTGATGAAGCGTGTAAGCTCTTATATATTTCAATTCGTGTTACACTGATGTTCGAGCGTCTCCGTATAGCTTCGTATGTTTAGAGAGAAAGTGTAAAGTATTGTGAAGATGTTATGTATTGTTCGGCTATAATCGTACAGATTCGGAAAGCTTGACTGGTGAAGGTGATGAACGATCCGTCGACCGAGCAGGAGGCAAGCATTCCCTTCGCGCAACGAAACCTAGATGCAAAAGAAAGAAAATCGTGTTAGATGAGAAACCACCCAGACATTCGCCTGCAGACCATGGAAAACCATGAAAAAATATGTCAGAGTGAACGTCCAACGGAACTCGAACCAGAGACTCTAAAAGCACACGTGAAAGATACAAATTATATAGAATGAAAGGAAATCGGTGACGATGAGAAACCACTCCAGCATTCGCCTGCAGACCAGGGAAAACCCTAAAAAATATGTCAGAGTGATCAACCAACAAGAATCAAACAAAAGACCTTAGAAACATATAGGTTAAGTTGTAAATCAAATAAAAATGCAATAAAATCGGGCTAGATGAGAAACCACCCAGACATTCGCCTACAGACCAGGCAAAACCATGAAAAATATGTCAGAGTAAACAACCATCGACAATCGAACGAGGGAAACCATCAGATTACTCTAGAAGCATAAAGTTGCAAATGAAAGAAAATCGTGATAGATGAGAACCCACTCAGGCATTCGCCTGCAGACCAGGGGAAACCATGAAAAAAAATCAAAGGGCTGAGCGACTGGCGGATAGAGTGTGCGACCGACAGGGAAATCAAACAAAAGGTCTCTAGAAGCATAAAGTTGCAAATGAAAGAAAATCGTGATAGATGAGAACCCACTCAGGCATTCGCCTGCAGGCCAGGGGAAACCATGAAAAAAATCAAAGGGCTGAGCGACTGACGGATAGAGTGTGCGACCGACAGGGAAATCAAGCAAAAGGTCTCTAGAGACAAAAAAGATGCAATTGAAATGGAATCATGATAGCAAATGCCACTACAGCATTAGGCAGCAGACCAGCGAAAATCGTGATAAACGTAAGGTCAGAGTAAACAATCGATGGAAATCTAACCACTGAACCCTAGAAATTCACGTGAAAAAATACAAATAAATGGTTTGAAAGGGAATCGTGATAGCAAATACCTCTACTGCATTAGGCGGCAGACCAGCGAAAATCGCGAGAAACGTAAGGTCAGAGTGCTCGTCCCTACAGGCATCGAATCCGAGACATCTCGAATGCAAAGTGATGCCGTTATTGACTGAACAAAACAGTAAAAACAGACCTCATTAGCAGTCGACATGCTTAAGCACGTTAACTTTCACCATATGACATCACAGTCGGGGACAGTTTGACTGTCGCAGCCATGTCGAGACATGCTTCTCATATTCTAGCATCATACCAACGTACTCACTACGCTCGCAAAGATAATCTAAAATTTCATCGTTGAAATACTTTGGAAATAGCGTAGAAGTTTTTCAGCCCTTATTTAATTAAAATTCATTTATATACCCTATTATTTAGTGATTTTTTCAATAATTTCTTCCTCTCATCTCAATCATTCATCAAAAAATCAGTGTACAATATGCATTTTTATACGTTTTAATGTTCGTTTATTTTTAAAACCGCTGCATTTGCCCGTAATTAAGAGCAATAATTTTTTTTTCAGATTTACTCAGATGTGTAGCTTGTAGAATCGAATTAGGAAATGTTTTAATAAATGTATTGTATTTTTAGGTTAAAGTATCTACATTTTAAAGCTGCCATGACCGTATTTGTATTTAGTATAAAGATTGTTATATTTTCATTTTTAAGACTTCCTTCGTTAAAGATAATGTCTTGCAATCTATTTTTAAATTTCTTTTGCAAAGATAATCTAAAATTTCATCGTTGAAATACTTTGGAAATAGTGTAGAAGTTTTTCCACCCTTATTTAATTAAATTCATGTATATACCCTATTATTTAGTGATTTTTTCAATAATTTCTTCCTCTTATTCTTCAAAAAAGCAGTGTACAATACGCATTTTTATACGTTTTAATGTTCCTTTATTTTTTAAAACCGATGCATTTGCCCGTAATTACGAGCAATAATTTTTTTTCAGATTTACTCCGATTTTTAGCTTATAGAATCGAATTAGGAAATGTTTTAATAAATGTATTGTATTTTTTTTAGCTTTAAGTATCTACATTTTTAAAGCTGCCATGACCGTTATTTGTATTTAGTATAAAGATTGTTATATTTTCATTTTTAAGACTTCCTTTGTTAAAGATAATGTCTTGCAATCTATTTTTAAATTTCTTTTAAAACCAAAGCGAACGTTAACAACTATAATGGCTGCCTTCATGTATTGAAAAGCTAACATGGCCGCTTCAGTCGTCTTTTAGAAGCGTACCTTACATGTCGGCAAGGAAGGGAGCATCAGCTGGCGGAGAGGAGAAGGCTTGCGAAAGGCGGCTGAGGGGTGGCACCTGGAGTGAGTAAGGTAGGGATGAAAGGCCGGCTTCGTGAGGCGCTGAGAGCTACACGAGACCCTCAGTACGGCACAGCACGCCGTAAGGGTCGGATCTAATGCAGTGTAGGGCTTATACAGCTGCAGCGCGCGTCAACGTCTTACGTAATCTAGTTATTTACGTTCACTATACCATTTAAATATACATTCATCTAAGAGATATAATATTCGTGAGGATGACAGATGTCCAAATATACATAACAAAGAAATTAGTTACTGATATAAATGTAATATCGTACGTTCACCATTTTAGTTTTAATTACTTTTTTATTTTATTCGAGGATGTATTTGTATTCACGTCACTGGATTCAATCCTAGTCCTCCAGCCCGACTTGGAACAACAATCAATAATGAGCTACAATCCAAGGATATAATCGATAATAATAAAAAATTTTTTTTTGATAAAGACCGTCAAATAAAAAGCTCTGTAAACGTATGTATTTCCCCTCACTTCCCCTCTTCCCCCACCCCACAGTAGAAATAAAAGGCCGCTACGCAGCTTCAAAGCCGATGTCGACCACTGATAAGTTCCTTTCTTCTATGCCGTCGACTCCCACCCCCGCTTTTTGCTATTCCGACACCGCCATTTACGATGAGAACAATAATGCATTGTCCTGTGTCTCTGATACGCGGTGAAAGAATAGCACACGTGAAAACACTTAACCTTTTTGGTTTCACAGTTAAAATCTACTGGACCACGATGCCCCCTCCTCTCTGCTCTACTCCAACGCTGGCTTAGGCGATTTGAACAATAGCCCATTGTTCTCGAATACCGAGGCCAGCGTTGGAGTAGAGCACAAAGAGAGGGCGTGCCCAGTGTACGGGATAGGATTAGAAAGGATGGGGTAGGGGGATCGGGTGTCCAGTAGCTTTTAAGGGCGAGGACACAAGGGCAGGGGAGGGGGAGGTGTGGCCGCCAGCACGTGACCAGACCACATGAGGGGAGTGGGCGTGGCTAGCGGCACGAGACCAGGGCGGCATGTGAGGCCTCAAAGGGAGGGGGCGGGGCTTGTCGGCATAGAACAAAGAACCTTATCAGATGGCGGCATATCCTTTGTGCGCTGGAGTCGGCCTTTTATTTCTACTGTGGGGTGGGGGAAGAGGGGAAGTGAGGGGAAATACATACGTTTACAGAGCTTTTTATTTGACGGTCTTTATCAAAAAAAATTTTTTTATTATTATCGATTATATCCTTGGATTGTAGCTCATTATTGATTGTTGTTCCAAGTCGGGCTGGAGGACTAGGATTGAATCCAGTGACGTGAATACAAATTCATCCTCGAATAAAATAAAAAAAGTAATTAAAAATAAAATGGTGAACGTACGATATTACATTTATATCAGTAACTAATTTCTTTGTTATGTATATTCGGACATTTGTCATCCTCACGAATATTATATCTCTTAGATGAATGTATATTTAAATGGTACAGTGAGCGTAAATAACTAGATTACGTAAGACGTTGACGCGCGCTGCAGCTGTATAAGCCCTACACTGCATTAGATCCGACCCTTACGGCGTGCTGTGCCGTACTGAGGGTCTCGTGTAGCTCTCAGCGCCTCACGAAGCCGGCCTTTCATCCCTACCTTACTCACTCCAGGTGCCACTCCTCAGCCGCCTTTCGCAAGCCTTCTCCTCTCCGCCAGCTGATGCTCCCTTCCTTGCCGACATGTAAGGTACGCTTCTAAAAGACGACTGAAGCGGCCATGTTAGCTTTTCAATACATGAAGGCAGCCATTATAGTTGTTAACGTTCGCTTTGGTTTTAAAAGAAATTTAAAAATAGATTGCAAGACATTATCTTTAACAAAGGAAGTCTTAAAAATGAAAATACTTATACTTTATACTAAAAGTAGTATACTTTATACTAAATACAAATAACGGTCGCTAAAAAAAATACAATACATTTATTAAAACATTTCCTAATTCGATTCTATAAGCTAAAAATCGGAGTAAATCTGAAAAAATTATTGCTCGTAATTACGGGCAAATGCATCGGTTTTACAAAATAAACGAACATTAAAACGTATAAAAATGCGTATTGTACACTGATTTTTTGAAGAATAAGAGGAAGAAATTATTGAAAAAATCACTAAATAATAGGGTATATACATGAATTTAATTAAATAAGGGTGGAAAAACTTCTACACTATTTCCAAAGTATTTCAACGATGAAATTTTAGATTATCTTTGCAAAAGAAATTTAAAAATAGATTGCAAGACATTATCTTTAACGAAGGAAGTCTTAAAAATGAAAATATAACAATCTTTATACTAAATACAAATACGGTCATGGCAGCTTTAAAATGTAGATACTTTAACCTAAAAATACAATACATTTATTAAAACATTTCCTAATTCGATTCTACAAGCTACACATCTGAGTAAATCTGAAAAAAAATTATTGCTCTTAATTACGGGCAAATGCAGCGGTTTTAAAAATAAACGAACATTAAAACGTATAAAAATGCATATTGTACACTGATTTTTTGATGAATGATTGAGATGAGAGGAAGAAATTATTGAAAAAATCACTAAATAATAGGGTATATAAATGAATTTTAATTAAATAAGGGCTGAAAAACGTCTACGCTATTTCCAAAGTATTTCAACGATGAAATTTTAGATTATCTTTGCGAGCGTAGTGAGTACGTTGGTATGATGCTAGAATATGAGAAGCATGTCTCGACATGGCTGCGACAGTCAAACTGTCCCCGACTGTGACGTCATATGGTGAAAGTTAACGTGCTTAAGCATGTCGACTGCTAATGAGGTCTGTTTTTACTGTTTTGTTCAGTCAATAACGGCATCACTTTGCATTCGAGATGTCTCGGATTCGATTCCTGTAGGGACGAGCACTCTGACCTTACGTTTCTCGCGATTTTCGCTGGTCTGCCGCCTAATGCAGTAGAGGTATTTGCTATCACGATTCCCTTTCAAACCATTTATTTGTATTTTTTCACGTGAATTTCTAGGGTTCAGGGGTTAGATTTCCATCGATTGTTTACTCTGACCTTACGTTTATCACGATTTTCGCTGGTCTGCTGCCTAATGCTGTAGTGGCATTTGCTATCATGATTCCATTTCAATTGCATCTTTTTTGTCTCTAGAGACCTTTTGCTTGATTTCCCTGTCGGTCGCACACTCTATCCGTCAGTCGCCCAGCCCTTTGATTTTTTTCATGGTTTCCCCTGGCCTGCAGGCGAATGCCTGAGTCGGTTCTCATCTATCACGATTTTCTTTCATTTGCAACTTTATGCTTCTAGAGACCTTTTGTTTGATTTCCCTATCGGTCGCACACTCTATCCGCCAGTCGCTCAGCCCTTTGATTTTTTTCATGGTTTCCCCTGGTCTGCAGGCGAATGCCTGAGTGGGTTCTCATCTATCACGATTTTCTTTCATTTGCAACTTTATGCTTCTAGAGTAATCTGATGGTTTCCCTCGTTCGATTGTCGATGGTTGTTTACTCTGACATATTTTTCATGGTTTTGCCTGGTCTGTAGGCGAATGTCTGGGTGGTTTCTCATCTAGCCCGATTTTATTGCATTTTTATTTGATTTACAACTTAACCTATATGTTTCTAAGGTCTTTTGTTTGATTCTTGTTGGTTGATCACTCTGACATCATATTTTTTAGGGTTTTCCCTGGTCTGCAGGCGAATGCTGGAGTGGTTTCTCATCGTCACCGATTTCCTTTCATTCTATATAATTTGTATCTTTCACGTGTGCTTTTAGAGTCTCTGGTTCGAGTTCCGTTGGACGTTCACTCTGACATATTTTTTCATGGTTTTCCATGGTCTGCAGGCGAATGTCTGGGTGGTTTGTCATCTAACACGATTTTCTTTCTTTTGCATCTAGGTTTCGTTGCGCGAAGGGAATGCTTGCCTCCTGCTCGGTCGACGGATCGTTCATCACCTTCACCAGTCAAGCTTTCCGAATCTGTACGATTATAGCCGAACAATACATAACATCTTCACAATACTTTACACTTTCTCTCTAAACATACGAAGCTATACGGAGACGCTCGAACATCAGTGTAACACGAATTGAAATATATAAGAGCTTACACGCTTCATCACCGTTTTTAGTATTAATAATCAGGATATAATTGATTAAAAAAAGGTTCGTGCTTTCTCTATAAATAGAGCGAACTTGAGTATTGAAATGCATTGTGTTGATCATCTCTGAGGTGTTAACATCGCTGTTCTCTCAGAAAATAATCTAAAGTGTTATCAATGTGAAGAAGAGTACATTTCCTTGAAGAAGGGTTAATACGTTATATAATTGATGCATAAAGGTTCGTGCTTCCTCTATAAATAGAGCATCCTCTAGCATTGAAATTCATTCTGTTGATCATCTCTGAGGTGTTAACATCGCTGTTCTCTCAGAAAATAATCAGCTTTCTAAGTGATATCAAGGCGTACATTTCCTTGAAGAAAGGTAAATACCTTATTATATCAAGAAGAAAAATGAATAAGTCCTCGTATAAGGATATCATTCCTAGTGTCTCAGGATATTCTTGTGGTAAATGCTGTAAGAAGTTCCTCCGTGGATATGATAAAAGACGACATGAGCTACGTTGTAAAAAACTCTTCAAGTGTAAATATTGTAATGTAGCCTTCAAAGACAGTTATAAGGGTCGTCGACACGAAGATGCGTGTGAAATAAACAGACCTGAGAAGAAACGTAGATTAGAGCCGACAAAGCATGAGTTGTTATCTACGATGGAGGAGTGTGACATGAAAGAATATGAAACTTCATTCCATGGACGTTTGAAATCGTATTTTATACGATGTGAATCGACTAAGGACCTGAATATATACCTGCATGAAGCAAAACAGCGGATAATCCAAGCTGTGCATAAAGAGCTTGGTATTCACAAGAGTTTGAAAATTAATCTGTTAGCTGAGTGTAGATTTGTTAACAGTATCGGAGAAACCTGTGACAAGACATTTAAAACCAGAAATCAAGCTGTTTTCCTAGAAACGGACCTGGACTCTATGCTGGAAACCAAAATGAAGAAATTGGTTACTGAAATGGAGGAGTCTCAGCTTAAGGGAAGCAATTGGGCTCTGCTTGCTGTGGAAGGGGTACGCCTTCGTATTAACAAGTACAACCCGTTGCGAGGAAGTAGCTACATACCCCTACCTCCCTCTGTTGAAGCAAGAAAAGCCTGCATTAACATCCAGAATTTAACTGATGAGCTATGTTTCATGTACCCTATATTAGCCAAATTTGTCAGCGTCAAGCCTCAACGGGTAAGCAAATATAAGAAACTTCAAGATAAGTACGACTTCAGTTGTGTTTCCTATCCTACTCCACTTTCTCAAATACCTAAATTTGAGAAGCTTAATAGGATGTCTATCAACGTTTTCGGTCTGGATGAGAAGCATGAAGTGTTGTGATGATGATATGCGGTTTAAGGGCGCTAAACTGCTACGGTCATCAGCACCCTTACAATGTATAAAAGATAAGGTCAAAATATAAAACAGGTAAGAGAACAGCATATTTAAAAACGGGACACAAACCCGCGATGTTCAAAAAGCTAAAACTAACAATAATATAACAATAACAAATATAACAATAACAACAATAACAACAATAACAACTAAAATAACAATAACAACAATGAGAACAATACAAATTCTGAAAAAACCAACACACTAAAAGCATAGGCAGTAAAGAATTAAAACGTGTCAGAAACTGTAGAATGCGAGGGACATGAGCGCCATATGTCTACTGGGGATAAGAGTTCCCATAAAAACAGACAGGATAAAAGCACGAAGCTAACAGATGCCCAACGCATTAAATGCGCAGATTAAAATCACTGTCGTGAATAAAACGTAAAACACATTCCACAGCATGCGTGTCGTCTGCCAAAACGTTGGCTAGGCCAACAGGCAGACCCACACGAGCACGCAATGCAGCTAAAACCTGACACTCTGTTAAAATGTGACGCACCGTTAAGGGCACGTCACACTGCCGACAGAGTGGTGCGGGGTCACCACTGAGCAAATACCTATGACTAAAAACACAATGTCCAATCCGTAGACGAGCTAAAATTACCTCTTCCCGACGACAAGAACGAGAAGAGGTACCCCAGATCAACGGGAAAGGCTTAACCTCCCGCAACTTGTTCCCCCGGAGGGCCGTCCACTCATCGCGCCAGCGCGAGAGGATGCGGCGACGTAAAATAACACACGAATCTGACGAGGGAACAACAGAAGTAAAAAATCTGGGTAATAAAATCGCCGATTTCGCAGCGGCGTCGGCAGACTCATTACCTGAGATGCCCACATGACCTGGAATCCACATGAAGGACACGCTGATGCCAGAGACACCAAGCGAGTGGAGCAGGTCATGTATGCGCTGTACGAGTGGGTGGTAATGGTACAGCGCATGAATAGCCTGAAGGGCACTCAGAGAGTCCGTACAAATAAAACAGTGCCGTAAGTCGAGCCGCTGAATGTATAAAACAGATTGATAAATGCTAAAAAGTTCGGCGGTAAAAATTGAACATTGTCGAGGTAAACGAAAAGTAAAACTCTGAACACCAAAAACAAAGGCACATCCTACTCCAACATCAGTCTTAGACACATCAGTATATATAAAATGACAGTCCCCGAACTGCGCCCGTAGTTCTAAAAAGGCGGATCTAAGAACAGAAGCAGGGGTCGCATTTTTCGGCATCGACGTTAGCCCAAGGTGGATGTGGGCCTCAGCGCGCGACCATGGAGGAAAGCGCGTTTCCCCTCGGGTAAGGGCCGGCGCTGGCGTAACGTCCAAATGCCGAAGTAGCAGTCGAAATCGAACCCCTGGAGGGAGCAATGCAGAGGAGCTAACGACATATTGGCGATCTAGCGAATCCTCGTAAAATACAGCGAAGGACGGGTGGTTAGGCAAGCCTGAGAGCCGACAAGCATAGCTGCACAAAATCATCTCACGCCGGAAGGACAGCGGAGGCTCTGCAGCTTCTGCGTACAGACTGGGTACAGGGCTAGTTGGAAAGGCCCCTGTAGCGACTCTTATGCCACGATGGTGAATGGCATTCAATCGACGTAACACAGATGGACGTGCCGACGAATAAACAATACACCCGTAATCAAGCTTGGATCGGACCAAAGAGCGATAAAGGCGAAGAAGGACGGTCCGATCAGCTCCCCAGGATGTGCCACTTAAAACACGTAAAAGATTAAGAGAACGGTCACACTTTGCTTTTAAAAAGGAAACGTGGGAGGTCCAACACAACTTCCTGTCAAAAATCAACCCCAAAAATTTCGCCTCGTCTGCAAACGGAAGTATCCCTGGCCCAAGATGGAGAGAGGGCGGAGGGAAATACTTCCGGCGCCAAAAGTTGATGCAGACGGATTTCTCGGCGGAGAAATTAAAGCCGTTGGCGTTACTCCAGGCGTAGAGACGGTCGATACAGCTCTGGAGACGACGTTCGAGTAGACAGGTCCGCCGTGAACTACATTAAATAGCGAAATCGTCAACAAAAAGGGACGATGAAATGCCAGGTGGAATACAATCAACAATGGGGTTGATAGCAATCGCATAAAGTGTGACACTGAGTACAGAGCCCTGCGGTACTCCGTTCTCTTGAATAAAAAGACGAGATAAAACCGAGCCCACACGTACACGAAAGACGCGGTCCGTCATAAACTCCCGAAGAAATATGGGAAGACGACCGCGGATATTCCAATCGTGAAGTGTACGTAAAATGCCGCCCCTCCAACAAGTGTCATAAGCTTTCTCCAGGTCAAAAAATACAGCCACGGTTTGACACTTTCTCAGAAATTCATTCATAATATGCGTCGACAAGGACACCAGATGGTCGACGGTAGAGCGATAGCGACGAAACCCGCACTGAGCGTTCGCTAGAAGTTTCTGAGACTCAAGCCACCATGTCAACCGCCCGTTGATCATGCGCTCCATCACCTTGCAAATGCAACTGGTGAGGGAGATAGGGCGGTAGCTGGAAGGTAGTTGGCGATCCTTCCCAGGCTTAAGTATAGGGACAATGGTGGCTTCGCGCCAAACGGAAGGAAAAATGCCGTTTTGCCAAATACGGTTATAGACCTGTAAGAGAAATAGTTTACTGTCGGCTGAAAGGTTCTTTAACATCAGGACATGAATGCCGTCCGGCCCAGGAGCGGAGTGCCGAGAGCAATGAAGAGCGTGCTCCAGCTCCCTCATTGTGAATAGTTCGTTATAGCATTCATCATTAGCAGACCGAAAAGTATATGATGCGGAATCCAGCCGGTCTTTAATAGAGCGAAAGCCGGCGGAATAATGGTCTGAACTGGAAACCGCCTCAAAGGCAGCACACAGAGTGTTAGCGATGGCAGCCGGATCCACGATGGTGGCATTAGAAACCTGAAGGCCAGAAACAGTACAATGTGACACTTTACCTGAGAAGCGACGAAGTTTATCCCAAACAACGGATGAAGGCGTAAAACGATTAAAAGACTCGACAAAACGAGCCCAAGATGCCTTCTTGCTATCCTGAATAATGCGATGAGCCCTGGCGCGCGATTGCTTAAAAGTCACCAAATTATCATGTGTAGGGTGTCGCCGAAACACCCTAAGTGCAGTCCTACGGGCACGAACGGCGTCCCGACAATCCTCGTTCCACCACGGAACAGGTGGCCGCCGAGGTTGGGAGGATGAACGGGGTATTGCGCGTTCGGCGGCAGAGAAAATAATAGACGTAAGGTGCTGCACTAGTTGGTGAATGTCGGAGAAGCGCTGGTCGTCAAAATGCACGAGGCTGGAATACAAGTTCCAGTCGGCTTTTGCGAATATCCAGGTAGGTACTCTGGAATGCTGTACGTGGTGCGACAGAAGAGAAACGATGCAGGGGTAATGGTCGCTGGAGTAGGTGTCAGCGACGACGTTCCACTGAAGACGATGAGCAAGCTGGAGGGAACAAATGGCAAGGTCCAGGTGAGAGAATGTACCAGAAGAATCAGAAATAAAAGTAGGTGCACCGGTATTGAGGATGGAAAGATTGAACTGATAAAAAATGTCGGAAAGAAGAGTACCCCTCGCACAAGCCCTTGGCGAACCCCATAGTGGGTGATGGGCATTAAAATCTCCCAACAGAAGAAAGGGTGTTGGGAGAGCGGACAGGAGAGGTCGAATGTCCGCGGGAGCGAGGGGAGATGATGGAGGTGAATACACAGAGCAAACAGAAAACAAAAAGCCGGGTAAGTGAAGGCGAACGGCAACAGCTTGCAAGTCAGATGTAAGTGTGACAGGTGTAAAATGAACGTCGTTACGCACTAAGAACATGACACCTCCATGAGCAGGAGTACCCTCCTCCGGTTCAAGGTCGTAGCGAACCGGAGTATATCCTCGGAGATCAAAAGGATCGTGAGGGCGAAGCTTAGTCTCCTGCAAACATACGACCATAGGCGAATGGGAACGCAATAAAAGTTGCAGTTCCGCCCTATGCGATCGTACACCACGTACATTCCAGGTCAGGATAGCCATTAAGAATAGGGGGATAAACTGTCTATTTAGAAGGGCGGCTTAAAATTACCTTTTGTTTAACCTTGGGGCTCGGGCTTTTTGTATGGAGTTGGTCAGACTCCTTAGCTTCCTCGGAGGGAGGGCCCACGCGCTCAGTGCCAGAAACCGATTCAAGCACCGTGAATCGGTTCTGGGTGGCGATGGGTGAAGGGTGCCGCTGAGCGCGGCTTGTCCCAGGAGCATCCTGGGACACGACCTCCGAGGAGGAGAAGGTGAACTTTTGTTACCGCGCGCACGCGGAGCGTCTTTCAAAAAATCTTCCCTACGAAGTTTCTGCTTAGGCTTCTTTTCAACGGCTTGCGACTTCATTGACTTGGGACCACGTTTATACGGCTCGGTAACTGTAGCCTGAATAGACGGCCGGATGGTAGTGGCGGTTAATCCAGTCAAGGTCCAGGTCTGAGTTTCGGCATCTACTCGTGGTACTGGCGAGGCAACAACAGAACTAAATGTGCCAGATCGCAGGAGTGAAGGTTGGCGCGCATGGTAACGCCTCCGGGCTTCAGCGAAGGAGAGTTTTTCCTTTACCCGGATCTCCTGGATCGCCTTCTCGTCCAAGTACCGCGGACAGTCGGCAAACGAAGCAGAATGAGACCCTTTACAATTAACGCAGACGGGGGCTGTTGAACAGATACCTTCGTGTGAGGGCTGGCTACAGGTTGCACAGATGTTAACGGCACTCTTACATGAGACATGCGTATGCCCAAAACGTTGGCATTTAAAACAACGCAGAGGTCTAGGAATATAAGGCCTCACAGAAATCCGTTCGTACCCTGCGGAAATGCTCGTGGGCAGATCGACGCCATCAAATGTAATAAACAGGGTACGAGTGGGTACCAACACGCCGTCGCGTTTGGCCTGCACTCGATGAACCGCTGTCACCCTCTGGTCTGCACGATATTCCACCAGGTCTTCGTCAGAGATACCATCGAGGCTATGCGTGGTGACAACGCCTCTACAAGAATTCAAGGTGCGGTGCTTCTCAACACGGATAGGATAACCGTGGAGAAGCGTGGCGCTCAACAAGGACTTACTTTGTGCCTCGGATTTGCTTTGAACCAATAACGAACCATTACGAAGCCGAGTGCAGGAAAGAACCGGACCAGCACTTGAGTCAATGCCCTTCTGGATGATAAAAGGGTTCACCTTCTCGAATGATTGTCCTTCCTCTATACGGGTAATCACTAAGTAACAACCAGCTGTTGGCGGTGCTACTTCTGTTACTAAAGCTTTACGGCGCTTGTTGTTAATAATGGTGAAAGGGTGCTCCATAGCGAAAAAAATCCTCCACCATTGCAACCGTCTCCGACCTCGGGCTCTGACTTCTCGGGCGTTACCCCGGCTTGGGTGAGTGGCCTATCTATACCAGACTCACCCCAGGGTCACACCTCCCAGAACATAGACAGAGGGACCCAATCGCCGTCAGAAGTCAGCAGCTCATGCAATGGCCCCCCCGCGGGACTGCAGTTGAACAGCGGATACGAACACAAACCCTACATGACGACACCGGGTGGTGGGGATGACGCCATTACCCACTCACCCAGCTGCGCACGCGGTGCGCGGGTATCCGTCAGGCTGTGTCCACGGAGGATTTAAATAAAAGGATAAAAGAAACTAAAAACGTGTGGGCGTTTCGCACGCAAGGTAGGCCGGCGGGGAAGAAAAAGAGATATGCGAATGTCGTGGTGCGAAATGGCCGGAAAGTGATAAGGGAAGAAAGAAACGATGGTGAGGTGCGGTATGGATGGAATGCAAAGAACGCACGAGAGCCTACCTTGGGTCCAACGGTCACTTGAAGAACCCACCTCGACCGGATGGGGGTGAGGGGTGGAATGCGGCGATGATTGGCTCGGGAACCCCCGGGTGCGCCAAAAACCCGTACTCACATAAGGTGAGCCCCTGAGGGGGAAGCATGAAGTGCATCCGATAAAGATTGTTGACACTGAACTACCTGACCACAGTGACCTCCTACTATTGAGTGACAGTAGTGGAAAACATCACTATGTATATATCAAGAATTTTGAGAAGCTCGTTCGACGTCAGAAAACTAAGCATGATGGAGTGATATATACGTGTAAGCGGTGCTTTACACATTTTGACAATCGATATGGACAAAGTGGACTGGAAAAACTGGAAGAACATGCATCCATCTGTAATCAGCATGGTGTTGCAAGGGTAGTTATGCCTACAAAGGACAAATCAATCGTACAGTTTAAAAATTTTGAAAGGATGTTGAAACTACCTTACGTCATCTACGCAGACTTTGAAAGTATTCTCACTCCATGTCATACGTGTATTCCCAGTCCTGAAACTTCCTATACAACCCCTTATCAAGAGCACACAGCAATGAGCTTCTGTGTTTACGTTAAACCATCAACCAACGTTGAACATCTGGAAACTGGTCTTCCTAAGCATCCCTATGTATATCGTGGTGTTGATGCTGCTCAGAAGTTTATGGAATACCTGTCATTCCTTGCAAAGGAGATTAATAATATATACAAATCTGTCATGCCCCTGAAACTTACAGATCAACAGCAGTTGGATTTCAGCGCCTCTACAGTATGCTACTTGTGTGGAAAAACCTTTACTGAAGAGAGCTATAAAGTACGCGACCATGATCACATCAGTGGTGAATATCGGGGGAGTCTGCATAATGAATGTATTTTAGCCTGCAAAACACCTAAATATATCCCTGTCTTCATGCACAACCTCAGTGGATATGACTCACACTTCATTGTTAAGGAGCTGGGATGTACAAATGAGCGTGTGGAAGTAATTCCTAGCTCTGAAGAAAGCTATATATCATTCTCCAAGTATGTTGGAGATATAAAGCTCCGGTTTGTAGATAGTTTTCGGTTCCTGAGTACAAGCTTGGATAAGCTGGTAAAAAATCTAACATCGTACCCTGAAACATTGAAGTACTTCGGAGAAGACAAGTTGAAGTTGATGACCCGTAAGGGTGTATTTCCCTATGATTACATCACTTCATGGGACGTCTTGAACGAAACCTGCTTACCTCCTAAGGACTCCTTCTACAATAAATTAAATGAAGAGGAAATTAGTGATGCTGACTACGATCATGCTAAAAATGTATGGGAGCTGTTTAATGTCAGAAACCTGGGCGAGTACAGCGACCTCTACTTAATCTCTGATGTGCTTCTCCTAGCTGATGTCTTTGAGACATTTAGGGAGCAAACACTTAAAACACACAAAGTCGACCCTGCACATTATTTTACCTCTCCAGGACTTACATGGGATGCCATGTTACTGTACACTGGAATTCAGCTGGAATTGTTACAGGATTATGATCAATTACTCATGGTGGAATCTGGCATAAGAGGAGGTTTATGTCAAGTTTCCCACCGCTATGCAGAGGCTAATAACACCTACATGGAGAAGTATGATCCGTCGAGACCAACCCAATTTATTACCTATGAAGACGCCAACAACCAATATGGGTGGGCAATGAGTCACGCTCTCCCTTATGGTGGATTTGAGTGGGTATCGCCTGAAAAAATTGACTTAGAAAGACTACAAGAAGATGATCCTTGCGGCTACATATTAGAAGTCGAAATCGAGTATCCTGCAGAACTTCACGATCTACACAACGATCTACCTTTCCTGCCTGAGTGTATGACGCCTAAGGACTCTCCTACAAAGAAACTGATACCTCATCTAGGACCTCGAAATAAGTATGTACTACATTACATGGCGTTGAAGCAAGCTCTTGATCATGGACTACGGTTAACAAAAATCCATCGTGTGCTACAATTCCAACAGTCTCGATGGTTAAAACCGTATGTGGAATTTAACAACAGACTACGACAACAAGCTGGAAATGATTTTGAGAAGGATCTCTACAAATTGTTCAACAATGCTATGTTCGGAAAAACTATGGAGAACCTGCGTAATCGTATGGATATACGGCTGGTGACAAATGAGAAGACTCTGGAAAAGTTAATTGCAAAGCCAACGTTTATTGACAGGACTATATATGCTTCTAATCTAGCTGCTGTACATATGGCCTCCCGACAGATCGTGTTCAACAAGCCTATATACATCGGTATGAGTGTGTTGGATATCTCCAAGACATTAATGTACCGGTATCACTATGATGTGTTGCTACCGTATTATGGAGCTGAAAACCTGAAGCTTATGTATATGGACACTGATTCGTTCATTCATCGTGTTACAACCGAAGATGTGTACCAGGATAAGCTACGTTTTCTTGAGTACCTAGATACTGCCGATTATCCTACAAGCCATATATGCTATTCACCTCTAAACAAGAAGGTACTTGGGAAATTTAAAGATGAGGCTAATGGTAAAATCATTCAACGCTTTGTAGGGCTACGACCTAAAATGTATGCCCTAGATATCGACGGTTCAATGATAAAAAAGATTAAAGGTATAAAACGTAGTGCTATTAAGCAGTACGTCACGTTCGACAGCTATACTGACTGCCTTAAAACCAGAGAAATTATCAGAACGCCCATGAATCTGATCCTGTCGCGACAGCATGCTCTTGCCACAGTACAAGTGAATAAAATTACATTGACACCATACGACGATAAAAGAATTATTGCTGAGGATGGAATAACGACATACGCCTATGGACATTACAGCATTACAAGTAGTGTATAAGAGAATTTAAGTTGAATATGAAGATTTTCTCGTGAGTCTACAATCTTAAAAAAATGAAGGTTAACCGTGTGCTGTATATGCAGCTAGCTGACGACCGATGAAGAAAGAAGAAGATGGAAGGGAAGGTGGTAACCCTGCCATTAGGAGCAATCCTAGTGCTAGTCTCAAGCCTAGATAAAAAGGGGAGAGACGCCTACAACAAACTAAAATAAAGGTATGTTGACGTAAACTTTTCAATTAAAACTCTCGAATAATAAAACCTGTATAAAACATTGCAATTTCACTAAAAGAAAGTTGAGGTTATCTTTGGTTAGCCAGATTAGGTTAGTCGATGCCTGACTAGAATGGATGATGAGAGGAACGTTTAGGATTGGTCGGGTTAATCTAGGCTAGGCTCTCGTACTTATTGTCTAAGTTATGAAGGATGAATTAGTTTAGATTGATTTAGCAATGGATTGGTTACGTGTTGTTCTTACGTTTTGTTACTTGGTTACATAGTTGCTACGTGTTGTTACGTCGTGTAACGTTTCGGGTTACGAGATGTCACGTGATGTTGCGTGGTTACGTGCTTATGTTGCTTAGTATGACGTCTTGTCATGCTGTTATGTTACGTTGTGTTACGTCTTGTTACGTGGTTACCTTTGTTGGTTACGTCTTGTTACGTGATTATGTTAGGAATGAATAGACAATGAGAAGATTCAGAACATAGAAGGTGGGAATAGGTTAGGACGTATACTTCGCTGTAAACCGATATACAGTTTGTCCCTCTCCGTTTCGCGCACTAGTTTAACATATATAAAGTTTGTAAGGTTTAGAAAATAAGTATATAAAAGTGTTGCGGCGCTGGATGATAAAAGTTTTATAATCGAATTACTCTATATATTACCGTATAACCCTACATTCCTCCTCCTTCAACCCCTGTTTATCCTTGTATCTCTCCCGTTTTCCATATTTCTCCCATATAAACGTATACTCTGCTCCTCAACCCATGTCTAGACTAGCATCTCTCCTCATATGTCCTACCGATCTCATATAAATGCATTTTCCCCCTTGACTCTCTCAACCTAGCACCTACCTTCGTTTTCCCTATCTTTTCCCTATAAACGCATACTCTGTCATTCAGACCTTCCTGTCTAGTCTAGCACTTCTCCTCATATTCCCCTACCTCTCTCATATAAGACGCATTCCCTACTTCAACCCTGTCTAGCCTAGCATCGACCCTCGTATACCCTATCTCTCGCATATAAACGTCTACTCTATCATTCAAAACTCCTAGCCTAATACCTCTCCTCGGTTTGCTATATCGCTCATATAAAACGCCATATTCTAGCCTTCAAGTCCTGTTTAGTATAGCATCTTTCCTTGTATTTCCCTATCTCTCTCGTATAAAGCATATTCCTCCCTCCTTTAGCATCTGTCTAGCCTAACATCAGCCCTGGTATTCCCTATCTCTCCCCTATAAACGCATTTTCCTCCTTGAACTGTCGCATCTACCCTCGTTTTCCCTATCCCTCCCCATATAAACGCAAAAGTAGTCCCTGCTTCTGTCTATCATACAATCTGTTCCCATTTTCCATATATTCCTCATATAATCGTATACCGTACTCCTTAACCTCTGTCTACACTAGCACCTCCCCTCGTATGCCCTATCTCTGTCGTATAAAGCATATCTCTCCCTCCTTCAGTCCCTGCTCTACCTCAGAACTCTCCTCGTTTTCCCTATCTCACCCATATAAACGCATTTTTTTCCTCATTGAAGGTTCTCTCAACCTAGCATATACCCTCGTTTTCCTCGTCTCTTCATATAAAAAATTCATACTCTACACTTCAAACCCTGAATAGTCTAGTACCTCTCCACGTATCCCCTATCTCTCCTGTAAAATATGTTCATATTCCCCCTGCTTCAGCATCTGTCTATCCTAGCCTCTGTTCACGTTTTCCCTATCTTTCCCATATAAATGCATATTCCCCATCTCAACCCCTATCTAGTCTAACACTTCTCCTCGTATTCCACGTGTCTCTCATATAAAGCACATCCTCATTCCTTCAACGTCTATCTAGCCTAGCATCGATCCTCATAGTCCCTATCTTCCCCATATAAACGCATTTTCCTCCGTGAACCGCCGCATATAACCTCGTTTTCCCTATCCTTTCCCATATAAACGCAAAAAGTGGCCCAGGTCTGTCCTATATATCCTACTGAAGTGAATCAGAACATCCTGGTCCCAAATTACACAAAGTTAAAAAATAACGCACTACGTTCAGGCAAGAAAGGAAAATATTCCACGCTGATTAGAAATGTGTCTGATTATTCTAATAATTAAATTAAAACTGATGCAGTTCATTACCGTCTTGTTTTTTAATATATTTGTACGAGTTTCTGTTGTCCACATGATCCTGTCGTCATTAAGCTCTATCTCAAATCAGATCAAATGGGATAATGGTGCAGATGTGCGCTGTTGGAAGAAAGTTAACTACATATAAGAATCAAAAAGTGAATTATTCTTTGATATATAGCATTGAGCTAACAATTAGAGCAGAGTATATATATCACATACAGATACAAACTATTGTTGGAAAAAAAGAACAGAATATTTCTCTACGATCTGCAACAGTATGGAAACAACTAGTTTGACATTGAGCAAAAAAAAAAAAAAATTACATACAAATCAGTTATTCTGTCACTGCCAGGTGGGAATAACGTGGCAGTATTACTTGCTTAAAAATTCTTTTAATTTGTTCATGATTATATACAACACATCTAAGTACCGCAACACAAAGTTTGTTTTCGTATCCGTATTTAATTTTTGGATTATTCTTATTAAATTATAATTATTATTTAGAGCAAGCTATATTCCATTTGTCAATATTGAGTGCTACACTTTAAATCATAAAAGTTGTGCGTTGACATTATTATTTATCCAAACACAATTTTTGTTGTAGACTAGTCTAACGGGTAGTAATTTTATATTATGAAATAAAACTAATACTGTGTTTAGTGTCTCGTATAAGATTTCATTCTTCCTTTATTCAACTTTTAATGTTTACAACAACTACTTAGCTACATAATTTTGTCATAGGTTAAAAATAGGACACAGCCTCTATCCTGCTATGCTAACAGAAGGGTAAGCAGCATATACTTTGGAAACGTTTAGGTTATGACAAGTATTAGGGGCTTCGCAGCCCATAAAGTGCTAAGGTATAAGAGGAGTTAATTATAAAATACGTTTACCATTAATTTCTTTTACCAGAAACAGAAAATATTTGTTTCCGTGTGCGTGCTGGTCAGGTTAAGAAGTAGGGATAGGAGCTCGATACCGTCGATACCTCGATACTCCAGATACTCGGTGATATCGAAGTATGCCTATTACTTAGAGATAAACCTTCGATACTTTTAAATGCTTAAGCTTTGCATTATTTAAAGTTATTGCGTTTAACTTTATACTAAGCAATGATAGGAGTCGAGATTTCACGTTATTTCCTCGCACATGTACCAAAAGTGTTGCCGGACTGTAGTTCTTGATAGATCGTGACTGCGTTTCCAGTGAGTGCATGAAAGCAGCATTCCATAGACCCTTGAACCTAAAATAAGAACATAAAACAATGGGGGAAGGAGTAGAAGTACTCTGTAGCATGCAACGTAAACTGAGCTGCGAATGAAGCCGATTTAACACTAAATTACATTTCTGCAATAGCCTGGCTTGGTGATTCACACTCTGCTATTACATTTACCTACTCCGGTGATCAAAATCTGTTAATCCAGAAAAAATAAAGCAGAACTTAGGCCGTGAGATAATATAGTGCATGGAAATATTTGTTCTCTCGAGAATGCTCGTGTTCTTAAACAAAAATCTTTGTTTGCTTTATATCTCTGCATTTCATATAACATTTCCTTGATCTTTTTGTTCAAAATTTTAATTGTGTCTAATATACCTTTGTATTCACATGCATATGCTAATGTACATAGGTGGGTAGTGGAGAGGCTTAATCCACAAACTTACTGTGTTTCCGAGTGTTGGTTTGGATTGTGAAGCGGGGAGATTCTGCACCGATCCAGGAATGAGGATATTGTACCGACGCCTCACGAGGGGACGTCCCCGGGAGGGAGGAATGGGGTGAAGGGAGACACCGCGTGGCCGGAACCACGAGTGACGGCATAGCAATGACAAGGTCACTATAGTTTCCAAATTGAGACGGCCTAGCAGTGGCATAAGCAGACCTGGGACCCCGCCCCACACAGGCTCAATGCCCCCCAAGGGGCGGTTGTTATACCCCGGCAATCAGTCGAAGACCGAGGGATGGAGAAAGTTCACAGAGAGTATCCTTTGTCCCTGCCATGCTGCACCAAATCACCATCGCCGACACTTCCAACCCTAAAACAGACAAAACGGAGTGAAGGATGAATGAAATGTTTAATGGAACTAAATGAAGGGACAGGAAATTCAAGGATAAACGAAACCTCTCTAGCATTCGCATGAAGACCTGGTAAACCCCCCCAAAACCAATGGGTCGGAGTGGGCGTCGCCGGGAATCGAACCTTAGACCTCTCGATTGCGGGCCACAGACATCCCCCTGTTTCCAAATGTTATATGGCTAATTAGTTGTTACCGGATGAAGAAATACATATGCTATGTGGTAGTTGCGAATAGTGGTGGAATGGTGTAGCACACACAGTATTTTAGTTGTTTGACTTTCATATTGTACACACACACACGCACACGCACACGCACACACACATAGTTTGTATTTTCAATATTGTAGAGTAAAGAACTATTGGTATTTGTTTTACAATGGATAGAAAAGCCTTGAAAATCAAGTTTTCAGCACAAAATTTACTTACAATATTACACTTGAAGTTAAGTGCAATTAAGTATACCTATGAAATTTTTGATAAATACGTTCGTGCTTTCAACAATTACATTATTTAATTCGTAGCTAAAGCTGCGATTAAACACTAGTTACCTGCAATTGGTGATCTACTTAGCTACCTGGAGGGTAGAAATAATATTGTGCTTTAGATATACTCAGTTCCCATTTTCAAATACCAGAGAAAGAAGAGAGCACAAAGCATACATCGTTTCTGAACAAACAACACCCGTTTAAACGTTCTTTTACGGGTCAGCAATGCACCAAAAATGTATGCTTCAGTTGGAGATAAGCTCTGAGGCTACCCGTACTCGTTGAATTATTTTGTACAGGGTTATTACAAAAGAAGTAGACAACTTTAAAGTCCTGTGAAACAAAAAGTAAGTGTGATGGCAACATAAATTTTGTGGTGTTATGTTGGGAAACTCTGGAAGTTTGTATTGGTAGTTTTGTAGTTGGTAATCATGTAAGTCATTGTTGCTGAAGATGCAAAAATGGCAAAACCTGTGGAAAAACATAGTGTGCTAGAACTTGCTAAAACAAATTCTGTAACTGTTGTTCAACGACATTTCAGAACACGTTTCCGGAAACCACCACCAACTAGACAATCGATCTATGATTGGCACAGAAAGTTTGAGACCACAGTCTGTGTGTGCAAAGGAAAGAGCCCTAGAAGACCACGGATAGCAGAATAGGATGTTGAACGCGTTCGTGCTGTTTTTACAAGAAGTCCACAGAAATCGGCAACAAGGGAAAGCTTGGAGTTACAAATTCCACAACCAACTGTATGGAAAATTTTGCGAAAGCGACTAAAACTGACTCCTTACAGGTTGCAGTTCTTGCAGCAGATGCATGAAAACGACAAAGTCAAACGTCAAGATTTCTGCATAGAAGTATTGCGACGTAATGAAGAAGACGATGGCATCAGTGAACGAATACTTTTCAGTTATGAGTCAACATTCCACGTAAGTGGAAAAGTGAATAAAAAAATGTTTGAATTTGGGGAACTGAGAAACCAAGAGCTGTGGTGGAACATGTGCGGGTCTCTCCCAAAATTAATGTGTTTTGTGCGGTATCTCACACAAAGGTGTTTGGTCCCTTCTTTTTTGCAGAAAAAACAGTAACAGAACCTAAACATCTTGATACACTACGTGATCAAATGTATCCGGACACCTGGCTGAAATTGGCGTACAATTTCGTGGCGCCCTCCATCAATAATGCTGGAAGTCAATATGGTGTTGGCCCATCCTTAGCCTTGATGACAGCGTTCACTCTCGCAGGCATACTTTCAATCAGGTGCTGGAAGGTTTCTTGGGGATTGACAGCCCATTCTTCACGGAGTGCGGAACTGAGGAGAGGTATCGATGTAGGTCGGTGAGGCCTGGCAGAAGTCAGCGTTCCAAAACATCCCAAAGGTGTTCTATAGGATTCAAGTCAGGACTTTGTGCAGGCCAGTCCATTACAGGGATGTTATTGTCGTGTAACCACTCCGCCACAGTTTGTGCAGTATGAACAGGTGCTCGATCGTGTTGAAAGATGCAATCGCCAACCCCGAATTGCTCTTCAACAGTGGGAAGCAAGAAGGTGCTTAAAATATCATGTAGGTCTTAGCTGTGATCGTGCCACGCAAAACAACAAGGGGTGCAAGCCCCCTCCAGGAAAAGCAGGACCACACCATAACACCACCACCTCCGAATTTCACTGTTGGCACTACACACGCTGGCAGATGACGTTCACCGGGCATTCGCCATACCCACACCCTGCCATCGGATCGCCACATTGTGTATCGTGATTCGTCACTCCACACAACGTTTTGCCACTGTTCAATCGTGTAATGTTGACACTCCTTACACCAAGCGAGGCGTCGTTTGGAATTTTCCTGCGTGATGTGTGGCTTATGAGCAGGCGCTCGACCATGAAATCCAAGGTTTCTCACCTCACGTCTAACTGTCATAGTACGTTGAGTGGATCCTGGTGCAGTTTGGAATTCCTGTGTGATGGCCTGGATAGATGTCTGCCTATTACTCTTTACGACCCACTTCAAATGTCGGTGGATTCTGTCAGTCAGCAGACGATGTCGGCTTGTACGCTTTTGTGCTGTACATGTCCCTTCACGTTTCCACTTCACTATCACATCAGAAACAGTGGACCTAGGGATGTTTAGGAGTGTGGAAATCTCGCGTACAGCCTTCTGACACAAGTGATACCCAATCACCTGACCAAGTTCGAAGTCCGTGAGTTCCACAGAGTGTCCCATTCTGCTGTTTCGCGGTGTCTAATGACTACTGAGGTCGCGGATAATGAGCACTGGGCAGTAGGTGGCAGCACAATGCACCTAAGATGAAAAACGTATGTTTGTAGGGGTTTCCGGATACTTTTGATCACATAGCGTATGTCGGTAGGTGGGTAGGTAGGTCAGTAGGTGGGTAGTTAGGTCGGTAGGTACGTAGGTAGATAGATGGGTAGATATGTCGCTAGGTAGATAGTTTGGTAAGTAGGTAGGTCGGTGGGTAGGTCGTTAGGTATGTAGGTTGGTAGGTAGGTAGGCCGGTAGGTACGTCGGTCGGCAGGTCGTCCGGTCGCCCATCCTTTTGACAAACAGGCGTGATTGATTGTATGTGTGTATGTATGTATATATGTATGTATGTATGTATGTATGTATGTATGTATGTATGTATGTATGTATGTGTGTGTTTATATGTATATGTGAGCGTATGGGTGTGTATGTGTAGGTAGGTGTGTAGGTATGTATGTATGTATGTATGTATGTGTGTATGTAGGTAGGTGGATAGGTAGGTATGCTTTTGTATATATGCATTATGTATGTATGTATGTATGTATGTATGTATGTATGTAAGCATGCATGTGTGTGTTTGTGTGTATTTGTGTATGTACGGTCGTGCGTATGTGTGTGTGCATGTTTTTCTTTATCGGTATCAGCCATGTGCCCATTACGTGGTAATATTACATGCATTTCAGTACATAATTTTGTCCCTAATTACAGATATGCATGGTTCTTTTATGAATTCAACTTTAGATGGCTAAGATGAATGCTTCTTAACGTAATTATACTAGGTATACACCGTCTAAGTTTCTTATGTGCCTAGTCTTTGCAGGTTGTTTGCTCTTGTTAACTGGTGATTGGACATATCAGGACATATATTTGATACTCTTGTTGTAGTCTTAACGTTAATTGAATTAGTATATTAATACAGTATCCTAGTTGTTGAGTTACTTTGAATGGGTACATTGATTAATTGCTTAAATTGATTGATATCTCCTAAAAATTACCCTTACAAACTAGTGCCTCAATACATTTACAAACTGCTTCTTATAGGTACATTCTATTGTATTATTCTTATAAGTTAATTGAATGTATATATTTAAAAACGCTTTCAATTATTGTGTAATAAGCTTTTGGTTAGTGACGGGTCATGTT
Source organism: Deroplatys truncata (assembly GCA_030765065.1). Lineage (NCBI taxonomy): Eukaryota > Metazoa > Arthropoda > Insecta > Mantodea > Mantidae > Deroplatys > Deroplatys truncata. Next base: position 517,268,060 of record CM060990.1, read on the forward strand.
ACCCCTTTTTATGTACCTCTGCTATCAATAAGGATATTTTCTGTTGTGTATCCTTACATTCGAAGATTAAGTGATTAACGGTTTATTGGGGACTACTGCATACACATTTTGGACCATCTATAATGTGGAACCTGTGTGGGTTACCTTTAGTTTCTCATAGACTGAGAGCATTGCGTTCAGTTCTGATGTAATGGGAAGCTTCCTCTTTCACCTGTCTTTGATTAAGGGGAGGAAGGTTTTACAGAGAGCCCCTTTGTCTATGCTGTACCATCTATTTTACCATTGTTCTTGTCGTTTTTCATTTATCGCCGCTTTTATCATAGATCTGAGAATCTTGTAGATGATCGGCAATCCTCTATCTTGAGCAGCTGCTTTGGCCAGTTTATCAGCCATCTCAATGCCAGGTATTCCTACGTGGGCTTTAAACCTCGGAAGTGGTTTCTCCATTGATTTTGTTGCAGAAATGTTGCAGTGGTTGTAATGTCTTCCAGGATTGGGTTGTGCTTGGTGTTGTTCAGCAAAATGTCCAGGGTTACTTTGCTGTCAGAGTAAATTGCTGCTGCCCTTTCTTCAATCTCCAGATCTCTGTTGCTTTGAAGTTCTTTTAGCACTTTAATTATAGCTTTTGTTCTGCCTGGTTGTTTGAGCACTTACCATTCAATCTATAGTTCAGTGGATGAACGGGTCTTCATTTTTGAACATCACTACTGGAGCTTCAAACCTCTCTCCTATTTTACTTCCATCCTGTAGATTCTAAAATCCTAATCACTAGTATCCGGGGCTTCTATAATGTCAGGTATGTCTGCACCATGTTGCTATTCACTTGGTGACAAGGGTGCATTGTAGTTTTCTTGTTTGTGTCTAGCAGCGAATAGAGTTACTTTCTCACTGATTGATACGTCAGTGGGTTCCATACCAGCTATAACACAGGAAGCATCTAAGAAATAGTTCTGTATCCTTTTGTAATTTTAACATTGAATAATCTCTGTATTCTCTGTATTTTTCTTAATTTCTTTCGGTTTTGTAGGGCAGGTACCCAAATTGGGGCTCTATGTGTTATAGGCTTCATAGTACCTTTTTATATGGTGTTTAACGTTTTTTATCCAAGCCCCCAAGTGAGTTTTGTAGACCTGGATAGTGAGTGTATTAAGCTTATTGTTCTTTTTCATGCACCTGATCAACATGATGGTTGCATCTGAACATTTTGTGGATGCATATTGTAAAGTATTTGAGCATGTCTACTTGTTCAATAGCTTTGTTATTGAGATAGAGGCTGATTGCTTCATTATTTATTTTTTCTTTCTTATTATTAAGGCCTTTGATTTAGATTCATTAAATTTAATTTTGTTTCCTTTGGCCCATAATACAATTTTCTTCATATCCTGATTGGCAAAAGTTTCCGCATCCAGTATACTCTTCCCCTTTGTCATGGTTAGTAAATCGTCTGCAAAAGCAATTACTCGTGTTCACTGAACATATTTCTAAATTAAGCAGAGAATTATAAAGAATGTTCCAGAATCCGGGTGCACAGCACGACTCTTGTGGGCATCCTCTCATAACTTGCTTTCCCCATGTTAAACTCATTAGACCAAAGACTGGCCATCCTGTCTTTGAAATAACCGTGGAATAACGTGTATAAGTTGCTTGGACATTCTACTTTTCTTAAGTTATTTAAGATGCCAGGCAGCGTCAAAGGTATTTTTAACATCCAGACTTGCTAGAACGATATATACAACCTGCTGTAAATTATTTTCAACAAATATTTTCATTGTCATAGCCGCATCAAGAGTACTTTTCTGGGCCATAAATCGATACAGCCTTGTACTGATAGGTTTCGCGAGTTTATGTGGTGTGTTATCCTATTTATCAAATATTTTCCAAGATGTTTCAATTTATATTCAGTAAAATTATTGCTCCATATTTTGTTACACGTTAACCTTCCACTTTACCGGGCTTGAAAATGGGAATTATCACTGGATGCTTCCATCTTACAGGGAATACACCAGTTTGTAGGCTGTTGTTAATCGAAGTGTGGAAATGTGGGAAGTTCTTGAAGGCGATGAACAGAATATCGCTTGTTACCCCGTCCTCTCCCAGTTCCTTTTTCGGGCTGAAACCTTTTATTATCCTCATTCTTTCTAAAGCTGTAAATACCTTGTCCTCTGGTTAAACTGAGTTACATTTATGGACACTCTTTTAACTACTATGGTCCTTTGCGTCCCATTCTATATTGGATGTGAAAGATCAGTAATTTTGCTCTGAAGCTTCATTATCAGGCTTGAGGATCTTTTACGTGCCGTAAATCTACGACACGGGACCACCGGGTTTACTTCCTTTCTGAAGGAAGCCATGCTAAGGATTTTTACGCCCGAAAAAATCCATCGCCTTCCGCCGGGTTTGAACCCGAGACCTTGGGAACTAGAAGCTACCACGATACCACCAGTCCACGGAGGACGAATTGTCCTCTGGTGTATCCATCAGTTGTGCATACTCCCTCCTAAGTTCTTTATGCTGATCAGTGTCGTCCTCGCCATTGTCCTCAGGGAAGAAACTTTCTAGCATATATCTTAGTGTGCTTAGGGTGTCGACGGTGTAGGTTCCGTCTTCTTTCTTAATTGTGGTGAGCGAAGTCTACCCTCTCATTTTGCGAGCTCCCATCTTGTAAATGGCGGTCCATAGATTTGAACCATCAATTGCACTACAGAATTCCTTCCACGATTTCGGTTTCTCGGCGTATATTTTTATTTGATACTGATGTCTGTGACCTCAAGATATTTATTTCTTCTCTCTTCTCTTAGCTGTTCATTGTTGACGGTTCCTTCATACCGACGTCTCAGTACATTAGCTCTTTTCCTCAACAAAGTAAGCTCTGTTGTCCACCATGGTACAAATTTACCCTTAAGTTTTCTTTGCTTGCCTCTGCTTAGGCGGAATGCTCCCCTGCATGCTTCGTTGATTCTGATGTGGATTTAAATTATGTGCTCCATATCTAAGCGAGAATTGACTTTTTGAGCTAGTTCTTCATCCAAATTCTCCCTGTTCCTCTTACAGTTGAACTTAATGGTTAAACTTCATGCAAAAGGTTCATTAAATTTTCCATAGTTTTCCGGATTTCTTACATATCTGGTTCCTTTATGTATGTGTATTTCTGGTTTTGAATTGCATTCCCTATGTTGAAGGACATTATTTAGAGCAGCGCTGCTTTTTTCTATTCCTGTGGTCCAACCCTATATGTCTCGTAATTGTTTTTTGTTAACTATGGTCAAGTCAATCCAACTTTTACCATTTGGCGCTTCGAAGGTCGGCACTCCATTGTTTTCATTGACAATATGTAGATTGTTCATAGTAATAAATACTTCTAAGCTTCTACGTCGTTCACTGGATATGGTGTCGTACCACAATTTGCATCTAGCATTGGTGTCTGCTGGGATCATTCGCTCATGTCCAGTGGTGTACTGTATAATTTCTTCTATTTTTCGAGCGTCATTTTCTATATCTTCCTGCCCATCGAAGTACATGCTAGCTCCGAAAACAATTCTATAAGCATTTGGTAATTTGTATAACCACCCAGTCTTCATCTGATAGTTGGTTGATTGTGGTAGCATGTATGTCTTTATTCTTGATTAAAATTGCTGTCTTTTCCTTCGATCGCCAGCCGTAAATTTCCTTGATGTTACAGGTATGCCAGCTAATTTATTATTAATTAAGTAGGGCTTCTGTATAAATGACAGATCTAAGCATTGTTCATTCATTAGTTGCAGTAAGCTACAGGCTGCTACTGTGGAATGTTATACGTTGAATTGTAAACACAGCAAGTTGTATTTACCGTTATTCACGTTAGTACTCTGTGTTTTGTTGGTTTCTTCTCAATGCATCCTGGTACTAGGGCAGCTTGCATCAGGTGCAGCGTGATTTTTATTTCTCATTTCATCTGTGTTGTAACATTTGTAGTTGATGCAGTTTATGCACTTATATTCTTCTTTCGTTGCGGGGAGCCTTTCAAATAATGTTCTGCTGAACATTTTGGGAATGTATATTTACCTTTGCAGTCAGAAGCCTTGTGGTTATATTTGCAACATTTAAAGCACTCTGAAGTGGCCATTCCAATTACAAATGTGCCAGCCGGTTTTCATTTTCCTACACATCATAGGATTTCTTGCTGTAGCACTCAGTTCTGGAACAATACTTTTTGTGTTTCTTCCTATTCTCAAATTCAAATAATGGCTTTAGTTCTCCGGCGTACTCTTCCATTTCTCTATTTTGTAATTTTATAGCTTCTACAGTACTACCATATGTGATGCTGTCTGGAATACTGAGGATAATTATTTTTGGATTCCAAGCTTTTCTTTGTTTGCTTCCAATTCTACTCCAAATTTTCCATTTATATTATTGCATGTGATATAGATTTATCAATTTTTCTCCGACTCAATCAGCAGCTGGCCGTTCTTTGTAGCCTTGATAGAATTAATTCCCTTTTTCATTTCCACTGTACTCAGTTTTGTTTTAATCAAGGTTCTCATGTGCTCAGTGCTTACAATATTCTTTGATTTAACTATTGGTTTTTGGACGAATCGATTTATATTTCCCGGCTGCAATTGTTGCGTAACTTCTGTCCTTGATGTGAGAAGAAGATGGTTTGGTTCCGGAGTTGGCTCACTTATTATTTTAGCTGCTTTTTTGAGTTAGCCCCACGTATGTGCGCTAACTTGAAGATGATTAGCTGCTGTTACGTAATGTTGCGTAATAAATGTTTACGCAAACTTGAAGAGTTGTTATGTATTAATAGTTCTTTTGAGCGTCGGTTTGTATTTAATGCATACGTAATATTATTGTTTGAATCTTTGCCTCGGCTGCGTCAGTCTTAATTTGGAGTCAGGATTCTTATGCAGGATGTGGTAATGACAATTATTGTAGACGTCACAGAATTAAACTTTTAAATTTTCACTTTTATTTTATCTTCTTGCACATATTTATAAACCACTACACTTTTAAAAGAACTGTGAGAAACTTTTTACACATTCACTTAGCGCATATATCTGTTTTTACTAAACGCCCGTAGAGAACACATTTTTCCATCTACACACTACCACGTCTTACCAGGAACTGAATAACCTCAACGGTCAAAACCTTAAGCTTCGGTAATGCAAGTCTCTGATTGGCTAATTCTAGTCCAATAGAATTTCTGCATTTAACTTAAAACTTTTCTTTGCTGTTGATTGGCTAATTTTAAAACTGTCACTGAACCTACGTTATCGTCGCTCTAATCATGACCAAACACATTATTGCCACAATTGCCTCCTTATTACTCATTGTTAGCAACCTAAAATTTACTATTCTCACAGTTCTTGCATTATTAATGTATGTAAAGTATTCACATAATTAATAAAATATATTTACTACAAAAATAAGCATTTGAAATGACTGTTACATACAGTTTAAATAATTATTATATACATATAGTTTCAAGGCGGGCTGTTATTGAATTTACCTATTATAAATAACAATTGAAATTATTCAGGTACTAAAATACTGCCTCAAATGGCCCCCTTTTAGAAATATTTAAAATTTACTCTTTTTGTTTTGTTTTTTAAATTTTTAAATATTTTCTAAAAGTCTCCTGAAAGAAAGAAACATAACTTTTATTATTGCACTTCCTATCTTTCACTGTCACTTTCTCACTTTTTCTTCAACACTGGTTTTTCACTACACTCGTATAGAGCTGAACACTTCATATATACTTGCTTGACACTTTCCAAGGTCAATGACCTGGTATAAGATTAATGATCTGAGCGAAGTTTCGCTTATTCACAGTCACATTCACTATTAAGCAATTTATATGCTATACATTTTGCATAAATTTGGTATATTTACACTTGTTACCCTTTCTTTACAATTTTTTTCCACAACATTTTTAATATTTCTTATAATTTCTAAATTACAATATAAATGCAGTTGCTATTCAGTTTTTCTTACTAACAATGGATTTTTATTACTTCTTTTTCTGTAAACTTTCCTTTGTTATAGACAATTTTCTACATTTAGTAAAGAAAATATTTCCAATTTTAAATTACATTGATTTTCCTTTTTGTGTTCCAGATACATTATTTTGTTTTTCTCTTGTGCCACACATAATCTGTATACTTTACTTTCCCTTTCGTTTTGTTTCTCAGATTGTTTACATTTATTTTATCTTTCGGTTTATTCCTATGCTACACATAATTTAAATACTTTATTTTATCTTTCTTTTTGTTTCTCAGACTGTTTACATTTATTTTCTCTTTCCTTTTGTTCAACACATAACCTAAATGCTTTATTTTCTTTTTCTTTTTGTTTCTCAAACTTTTTACATTTATTTTCTGTTTCTTTTTGTTCAATATATACCCTACATACTTTACTTTCCCTTTCTTTTTGTTCTTATGCCAAAGACTTTTTAGCTTTGCCCTAGTTTTATGTTACACAGTTGTGTTTGACATCAAATTTGGTACATGTATATGTGCGTTATCTTTCATGTTGTGTGTTTGAGATGTTGATGCTATGGAAAAAATAGTAGCGTCTCTTGTGTTGTTTGTTAACAGCGGTGATACACTTCTTTCTGTACTTACATTATTAACATGCATTTGGTTAGCATTTACAGAACTAGATGTACTTGCATTTACCCTTGGGACATTTGTACTTAAATTTTCAAAACTATTTCAAGTTTATCAATTTCTTTACTACTTTCCTGTACTGTATCTTTGATTTCGTCTGTCATTGACTTTACTTGTCCTTGCCCTGTATTTGCTTCTTTTACTGCATTTGCATTTGTTTTTACCATTTCATGCATTTTATTAATTTCCCCAGTTAAATGTATTTGTACTTGTACAAGATCTACATTTGTATTTTCTACCATTGTTTTCAATTCTTCACCCTGTTATCTAACTTGTAACAAATGCCTTGCTTACTATCAGCAAGTTTTAATTCCATTTCATTGATATTTTTGTCAATATGACTTGACAATTTTTGTTCTAGCTGTTTACAACCTTTGTTTACTTTTATATCTATGTCTTTTTGAATTGCTTTGGAAGATTGTTCTAGCTTTATTTCTAACCTCTTGCTTTCGGCTTTGCATTCTTTCATACAGTTTTCTATTTGTCTAGCTAGGTCAATTTTAATACTAGATAGCTCTGTATTAGTTTCAGTTATCTTATTACTTAACTCTACTCTTATTTCCTCTATCTTATTACTTTGTTCTGTACTAGTTTCTTTTATCTCTCTTCTCATTTCAGTTATTGCTTTTATAAGGCACATCATCTATTGTGATAAGTTTTCCTGTTCTTGTTGGCTAGATATGTGAGGGATAGCATCTGTTTGTTTTGTTTCTTGCACTAACATGTGTAGAGGTGATTGCCCTTGTGTACTACTGCTATCTCTTTCTACATCTATCTCTGAATTTTGAGATAACTGCTCATCTACATTTAACTTATCTGTTTTCTCTGGTTCTGATTGTAAATGTACATTACAATCTGTAATGGCTAACCTAACCTCAACTACTTCCATACTTTCATTGTTTTGAGTTTCCATTTTTACTTTTTATATTTGCCTTTGAATTGCTTAATTTTAGTTTTCCACTTCGTAATAACATTAAATTTGCTCAAAAATAACAATATTTTTCCTAAACTTGACAATAATTACAATATAAAAATGGAATTTCCTGACCTTTTGTTCTGACTGTTATTAAATTTTAATAGTCGGTGTTACCGCGCAGATTGTTGTTGAGATGTTAACCATGTGTCCCTTACTCCTGAAGAATTATTGCTGTCCTTGGATTCCGTTGACGATTTTGAAATTCTGAGATGTCTCGTTGATTTCTTTTCTTCTCTGACGTCACAAATTCTTGTCGTCTTCGAAGCCCCTCAGTCGGTTGCCAATTTGAAGTAGATAGTTTGGTTCCGGAGTTGGCTCACTTATTATTTTTAGCTGCTTTTTTGAGTTAGCCCCACGTATGTGCGCTAACTTGAAGATGATTAGCTGCTGTTACGTAATAAATATTTACGCAAACTTGAAGAGTTGTTATGTATTAATACTTCTTTTGAGCGTCGGTTTGTATATAATGCATACGTAATATTATTGTTTGAATGTTTGCCTCGGCTGCGTCAGTCTTAATTTAGAGTCAGGATTCTTATGCAGGATGTGGTAATGACAATTATTGTAGACGTCACAGAATTAAACTTTTAAATTTTCACTTTTATTTTATCTTCTTGCACATATTTATAAACCACTACACTTTTAAAAGAACTGTGAGAAACTTTTTACACATTCACTTAGCGCATATATCTGTTTTTACTAAACGCCCGTAGAGAACACATTTTACCATGTTCACACTACCACGTCTTACCAGGAACTGAATAACCTCAACGATCAAAACCTTAAGCTTCGGTAATGCAAGTCTCTGATTGGCTAATTCTAGTCCAATAGAATTTCTGCATTTAACTTAAAACTTTTCTTTGCTGTTGATTGGCTAATTTTAAAACTGTCACTGAAACTACGTTATCGTCGCTCTAATCATGACCAGTATTTTTTAAATTCCAAACACATTATTGCCACAATTGCCTCCTTATTACTCATTGTTAGCAACCTAAAATTTACTATTCTCAGAGTTCTTGCATTATTAATGTATGTAAAGTATTCACATAATTAATAAAACATATTTACAATAAAAATAAGTATTTGAAATGACTGTTACATACAATTTAAATAATTATTATATACATATTGTTTCAAGGCGGGCTGTTATTGAATTTACCTATTATAAATAACAATTGAAATTACTCAGGTATTAAAATACTGCCTCATATGGCAGAAACCGCTGTGAGCCCGTCTCAGGAGCTAGTGCTGCAGTTCCTCCAAGAGATGGCGCAAGGCAGCGACGTCAATCCATGATACCTGGGATGCCATTGGTTTTCGTTCTTTACCTCTACTCGCAGACCATTCGAGTTATTCTCCTTTTCCGAAAGATCGCTTTTTAACTTCACGATGTCATCCTTCAAGTCATCTCATAAATGTTTACTCATATTCTTCACACTAAGCAATGATTGAAGAGCACTCTCAGCACACGATTTCGCATCATCCGCCATCTTGGGTGTGGCAAGTAAGTGAGGCAGGAAACAAGATAGCTCAAGTATGTAAAAATTAAATTAATATGAATTTCATTTATAGATGTTCTTTAACTGTTGTGGTCCGTAGCGTCCCATTATAATTTGGGCGTAAAGGACCGGTAATTTTGCTCAGAGGCCTCTTCACGAGGTTTGGGGTTCTTTTACGTTCCGTAAATCTACGGTACGGGACTACCAGCTTTACCTCCCTTACAAAGGAAGCCATGCTAAGAACTTCTACGCCCAAAACATCCATTGCTCTCCTCGCGGGTTGAACCCGCGATCTCGGGAACTGGAGGCTAGCATAGTAATCACTACACCACGGAGGACGACTGTATGTGTCTAGGTAGGTAGGTAGGTAGGTAGGTAGGTAGGTGGTAGATGTGTGGTGATTGGGAGGTTGGTTGGTTGGGTGGGTGGGTGGGTGGGTTGGTTGGTAGGTAGGTAGGAAAGCAGGCAGGCGGGCAGGAAGGTGGGTAAATAGGTAGGTAGGTCTGAAGGTTGGTTGGGATGTCGGTCGGTCAGTCGGTGGTAAGTTAGGTCATTAGGTCCGTCGGTAAGTCGGTCGATAGGTCGGTCGGTAGTTCGTTAGGTAGGCAGATGGTTAGGTGGTTGTGTGGGTAGGTGGGTGGGTAGATAGGTGAGTATATAGGTGAGTAGGTAGGTAGGTAGGTAGGTAGGTAGGTAGGCAGGCAGGTAGGCAGGCGGGCGGCCGTGCGGTTGGTTGGGTGGGTAGGTAGGTGGGAAGGTAGGTAGGGAGGCAGGCGGCGGGCTGACAGGTAAGTAGGCAGGCAGTGAGTTAGGTGGGTGTGTAGGTAGGTAAGCAGGCAGATGGGTCGGCAGGCAGACAGGTAGGTAAGCAGGCAGGTAGGCAGTAATGCATGAGGGTAGCTAGGTAGGCAGGCAGTCAGGCAGGCAGGTAGGTAGGCGTGTAGGTAGGTGAGTGAGTAGGGAGGTAGGTAGGTAGGTAGGTAGGGTTTAAAGCCCAACCGGGGTAGTCTACGTGTGGAGAAAACCTAGTCCGTGCGAAATAGTGTGAGGTATGCTGGCGTGCTTAAAACGTGGCCTATATGGAACGGAGCTGTTTATGGTGGTACTGAAAAATTTAGCCCCGCCCCTAGCAGCAAAAACACGTCTGTTTTTCAATCACAACTCTAGCCCCAGGATTGTCAGGGTACTTTACCTTCCCAAAGTATGGCCGAATTGCCGAAGGGTAACATTACAGTTTAAACCTTATACTTTCATGCTACACTATCGTTTTATTAATGCCGGTTTTCTTATTGCCTTTTAGTGGCGGCAACTACATTAAATTGAATTTTATTTATGGACGCTCTTTAACTACAATGATCCTTAGCGATACATTATATATTGGGCGTGAAAGACCGGAAATTTTGATCAGATGCCTCTTTATCATGTTTGATGTTCTTTTAAGTGCCGTAAATCTACGACACGTTACCACCAGCTTTATTTCTCTTCCGAAGGAAGCCATGCTAAGGATTCTTACTTAGCGGCAACAGCTTTAACCTTCGTCTCCATGTCGCTGATAGGGGCTCTCACATATATAATGTGGTAGCTATCGTTTAGCTTAACCGCATATGCTAATAACGTTTCACCTCTTCCTCTAGAAGGCCGAATTATTTGTAATTGATTTAGCTTTTCCTCGTGTACCAACGTAGTAGAACTCTTTCATAAAGGTGGTATCCAAACACCCCTTAATTTCACGTAGATTATAAATATCGTGCACTGTTAATTGTATGTCCCTGTATTTCTTTTCAGGCCAGCCACATACAGAACTGGTACCTGAAGGTGGAAACCTTATGGAGGGAAAACACTATAGCGATCTAGCAGAAGGGGTCAATTTTTATACACAACAGTGTACATGTATAGCTATTGTAACCCACTTCTTTACATTACAATCAAAACGTTTTTATTTTACGGTATTTTTAGATATCCTGAACTTCAGAGGAGTGGGTTAATCTCATTAGTTTCACTTATCACGGGTCTAATTTATTATTTTTACCTAGCAATCAACTATAGGAATGGCACAATCTCATTTGGTATCCGTTAATGTTGTGATCAATTGTGTTCTTTCTAATAGTAAATTACCTACCAATGTGAGAAGAGAATCGCGATTGATAATTATGCCCTGAGGGCAATAGATTTGCCAAACTACTGTGGGTGAATTAAGTATTAAATATTAATAATTCTGGAGTTGTATACAATACTTTACTCTGTTACTAGAAAAGGAAATAATTAATTCTCACCTTAATTTTACAAATATTTATAATTTTTGTATATACCATATGCACTGACGTCTGAAAACATCTCAACACATCTATAATATTTGTTCTGTTTAAGCTTTTAATTTGGTAAACTCTATATAAAAGATTACAAAGAACTCGCTGATAGATGAAGATGTTAGTCACTTGCAATAGCCTGTAATCGTGACAAACGTTAGGCTTATGAGTATCTATTATATGTCATATATGAAGAATAAAACTACTAGGTATGTATAATATTACGTTAAACATAATGTATTTTATAATAGAGGTTAGAAGTATACCAGTGGCTGTTTCCAGATTAATGAAAGCCAATGGTTGTAAGGAGATTCTAATAAACATTTGTTGCAGCATTTATTATTGCAACAGTTTTCCATGAACCAGAGCAGGCAAGTGTGCAAAATGTGTGAACGGTACCATATGAAACCATACACTAGAAGAAGCAAATCTATAAACGATTATTATGCAAGAATCAAACAAAAGCTACGAAAATATATCCGCATTTGTGCACTTTTCAGATATGCATAAAAGGAATACGTTTACTAGGTATGAACCAAATGTTTTGAACATAAAACTTGTATAATTTACAAATCAAATAAGTGTTTAGCTTCCAGAACTTCAATTATCAATTTAAGTTATAATACACATTACATCTATAATACTTTATAACGCTGCTTGCAACAAGGGAAAACTTGTATATCCCGTAGTCATTGATGACGGCTGAATTGTCTTGAATCCCACCACTCATTTAGTATAAAATTGTAATATCCCTAAGACTGCATGTAACCACCAGTTAGATTAAGTGTTCTGATTTCTAATTGTCTATTTAATGTTGTTACTCATAATAGCAAACCATACAGTCTACCTTCCACATATTAAGAAGATAACATCCCAGCTTCAGTATTCACACATAATCTGGCAGGAAAATACGACTTCCGCTTTAACGCACCTTCTCAGTCCTGGAATGTAAATACAATTTAAGATAACGAAAATGAACATCCTTCATGTTGTAGAACTTTAAAATGAATTTCTTTTGTAGTCATGGAAAAATTATTGAGCGCATTCTGAGAGGAGAATATTTCTAAAAGCCACTTCGTATTGACGCGCGGTTTACACAAGTCGATATTTCCTACATGCAGCTACACTTTATTAACAGTCTCTGTGGCATACGTTATCATATGTCGAACGCACAAATAGGCTGTGTCTCGAATCAAACCTCGCACTTGTATTTTTTCTCGATGAAGAAAAAGGGCAGTGCGGCAAACTAGTCCCATCCTCCCTATTCTTCGTTAGCCAATGTGTCAACAGAAAGCAAAATTATTTCTGTCTGATGCTATGCTCATTGGTATTTATACAAATAGGAGGAGCAACGAAAACCCATTAGACCGAAACAACCAATAATCTAAATCATAAACCATCAAGTACCCCGAATACGATAATGAAGCCTGTTACCATAAAAACAATGGCTGCTGTTATAGGGCCTCATATTAACTGGATGTGGCAACAGACCTTTCGAATTCCAAGCGTATATATATATAGCTCAGAAATAATGCACACGCTTTGGGCACTGAAAATTCTAGGTTTTCAAATCTCGGTTATGATGTATACCTTTTGTTCCACTTCATTTTCTTTCTTCTACCTTCAATATCTACTTCACATTCTTAATTTGAACTAATATAGATTTTCCACAATATTTGTTATAAATTGAGTGATAGATATATGTAGATATATTCATAACATAACCAACTACTTGTGATAAACTTGATTTTTTCATCATTATTTTGTTTCCTTTCTTACTGTGATGGCCATACTCTTGTGCTTGGTTCCGTTCATTACCAAAAGAGGTCGTCAATCGCTACTAGCACCCTATAACGACGCATTCATTCATTCATACTTTAGCAATGGCAGCGGGCGTTGATAAACGTGCTGCTCTTCTTACTCTGGTTTCACAGTCCTATACGGCCACCAGAGCAGGTAGCATTTGTGGTGTTCAATAGTCCACAACAAGGAGGTGGGTGAAATTGTATCATGAAAGTGGGCACATTGCTACAAGGAAGAGTACAGGTCGCTCGCTCACGTGTATATACAGAGAATGAAGACAAGTCTCTCTTGGCAGAGGTCAAAAGAGACGCGTTTCTAACGTCCGCTGAATACAAGACTTTGTCTTTATTCCCGGGTAGTGCACGCACGGTTATCAACCTTGTAAAGAAGCCGGAATTCGGCGCAGACATATGGCAATTAAGGAAGAGCTAACCTATGCCCACAAAATTGACAGGCTGGCATTTAATGTACAGTATGAGAACTTTGATTGGAAAGGAGTAATTTTCTCGGACAAACTTACGTTCTGTATTAGAAGTGCCAATACTGTGTTTGTTTATAGCCCCAGTGGGACTCGCTATGACAGACGCTATCTAGATACTCGTGCAAGGAGTGGTCGAACGAGCATTACTGCTTGGGCGTGGATATCTCGGTAGGGGGCAGGTATGCTGGAAAATGTTCACGAAAACCTGAATGGGGAAACCTACTCTGAACTCTTAGCACATGTTCTACTCCCATCTGTCCGAGAGCATTATTGAAGGTATTATTAGATTCTAAAAGGGTAACCATTTGGCCCACAGGTCGGCCAAGGTTCAAAAGTTTTTTTCGAAGCACACGGATATCTTAGGGTAGACCCGAAATCATCAGATTTGAACACATTGGGGCATGTTTGGGCGAAAATAAACCAGAGGCTTTCTCAGGTCCCAGATTGACTAATGCTGCACAACTCTGTTGTAGCATGACAGACACTTGGGAATCACCAGCAGCAGACATAAATTATTTTAAAACGCTGGTTGATTTCATGCCCCGAAGATTGAGGGCAGTGACAGAAAATAACGGGAACCACACTAAGTAATAGGGTTTGCTTTGTTTTTCTTTTTTCCTGTTTTATTAGCTTTTTTAATTTAAAAGCAACCGGAGATCAGGTCGCTAAGTTTCTTTGTTTTTTAGTTTGCAAGAACAGCAAATAAATATTTCATACATCATAGGATGAAGTTTGTATTTCAGAAAGTAATATACATTGATACAAAAGGTCCTAATAAAAAGAAAAACCAATATGTTAGCGATAAACGGTTCTTTCAATTATTCCTTGGTTGTTATTTTATATTATAATATAATAATCTGTGTCTTATCTCGCTGTGTACAAGTCTGATTTGAAGCATAGAGCACATGCACCTGTGAACCAAGCTCTGTTAACTTTGTGTACTTACGTGAGACCGAAGCAATGTTTTGTAGGTTACAGCGCTCAATCATTTTCTCCATGACTGTACATTAAGGTGCATGCATTCCTGCTTTAGTGGAGCTGTAAAATAGTGTTATGTCTGGTTTATAATCATTCACTTTCACTTCGTAATGCTGCATTGAAATTTGTGAAATAAGATTATATCTGGCTTATTGTCAGTCACTTTTCATATCATAATGCTGTATTGAAGGCACCGTAACAATTTGTCCTTCCTTTAAGAGATTGTAGATCAAAGGGCTGTCTTAACTGACGACAAATCTAACTGTGGTTGTCTGGACATTTTTAAAAGGAGGTCGAACCTCGTAAAGAAAATTTCTTGTCAATTTGGAATGTGTCTACTATAGTTATACTTCTCAGCCATTCAGCTGTGATAGACGTAATTGTGAAATTTCTGTCCAATGTGATATTTAATTCCGACAGTCCAGCAGTAAAAATGTTAATAAACGTTTTTCACAATTTTGGAACCACTACTGTAGTTCTATTTGCTTAGATCGAGCCTTTTCTGCATATGTGTCTGTAGCAACAGAGTGGTTTACGCTGGAATCACACAACAGGTTCACGTATATACCGTATTTCCCTACTTTGAATGGAATGTACATTCTTAGAGCGCAACAGCCATGGAATGTCATTAGTTCCTCATCAGTGGTGACGGACTTCTGAGATTGTAAATCAAATAGCAACTTTCTCATCATCATGAGCCAAATATTGTTGATAGGAGCAAATTTATCAGCGGCGTTTCTTAATTTAATGTAGTTGCAATGCAGACATTTCAGTAACAATCTCAATTGTGTTCTGAAAGTAACGCTCTATATAGAAGGAAGTTTCCTTCAGTGAATGATTCACGAACACTTCTCTATTTTGGTGATATACACCACAGTTTAGAAAAATTCCGTTATCATCTGAAATTTCCTCCTTTGCAAAGTCTTTTGCATTTTGAATAAATTCATCACGACTTGATTGTTAACATATATCCAGTTTGTGTATATTAAAACCACCATTAGCTCATCATCAAAGTACAGACGAACTGCTTCTCTCGTAGTTTCAGGCTTCTGCCAGACCTTTATAAATATAATTTATGACACCACAAATCACAAATTTACATTAAACCTAAGCTTACTTAAACCTCGTGATGTTAGCAGCAGGATGTTTTCTCTGATCCATGGGTTTCTCTTCACATACCATACCCGCTAGGGCAGTTATATCCACAGTGGACTGGTAATTGTTTTCCTCCAGATAGAGACATATAAGTACGGGCTGAATATCTAACAAATGACCCATATATAGAGTGAGCCAAAAGACTCCGAAACGCCTGCGCGGTGTTTTTCCTGTCCGCGTCCTCGTCGCTGTTGCCGTCTGCCACTATCATAGAAAGGCGCGAATGAAACCATACAACATTTTTAAAAATACTTTAAAGGCTTTACTTACCAATATTATGAAAGGGGATATTGAAACTGGCCACCGCCGTTGTCCATACATTTTTGGCACCTCTTTAGGAAACTGTCCATCACTCGCCGTAGTTCAAGTTGATAAATTTCCTGGCGGATATTTTGTTTTAATTCTTCCAGGGTGTCTGGGTTTGTCTTTTAAAATTCATGTTTTAAGTTACCCCGGAGGGGTATTTTATGACCAATATTACCGGCTGCGTGGTGTTTTTCCATTGGGCGTGTGGAAATATGATAAAACATAATGCACTGCTGCTATAAACAAAGTAACGCTGTTGTGGTTTTTGTGTGCAGTGTGAAGTGCAGTTTTGAGTTGACGGTGATGTGATGTAGGTCAGTTATTACGAGTTATTTATTATTTTGTCCTGTACTTAGTCACAAAGTATATTATGGCTCAGTATGTTTTCTACTGCACAGTGTGTCTTTATGATTCGTATGCGTTAACTCGGTCAGCTCGCCAATGAAAGTACAATATTCAGAAAGATTTCCAGGTGTAAAAGTTTCAGGCTGTACAACAATCCATGAACTTTACAATAAATTTCAGGCCACACGGGGTGTTCAGGCTAAGAAATCTAAAAGACAGCATTCGGTTCTTACCGAAGAAACATTAGACGACATCGGTCATCATTTGGAATATTCCTCCCAAAAATTCCATTATGGATAGTTTCCTAAAGATGTGAGAAAAATGTATGGACAACGACGGTGGCTAGTTTCAACATTTACTTTCATAAAGTTGATAAGTAAAGCCTTTAAAAGTAGTTTTAAAATGTTGTATGGTTTCATCCGCGCCTTTCTATGATAGCAGCAGAAGGCAACGAGCGCCGAGGGCGCAGGTGGTTCGGAGTGTTTTGGCTCAACCTGTATTATTCCCATATATGGCAGAAAGAGAGGGAACAACACAGAGAAGCAGTTCGTTTCTGTCATTGCAGCTCACAAGATGGTGAAGAGGAAACGCAGCTTCATAAAGGATCATTACCTTGTTTCTCCTCCTTCAGCTTATTACTTAATAAGGTATCTATTCTATGGAATCATGATTAACATCTCCGGTTTAACAGCTTCAGCACTTTTAAATCATCGTTTTCATTACATAAAAGTTCTCATACTCCTTTATCAGGTCTTCTTACGCCAACCCATGTAGTATCTATTACTAATATTTTCCGTAAAAGAATAAAAATGAATCTTCTAACACAGCAATATTTACTGACTGCTCTATGACAAGGAATCTAATACCCAGTAGTTCACCTGTCCTTTATTATTTGGTTTTATGCAACCCGCAGATTACAGTCTAACCTGAAAACATCGTTCCGTAACCCATTCAGGATTAACAGAACGATACTAGGCTTAAATTGGCGCGATAGAATACGCCAGTATTGCTTATTGCGCGTGTAAAGTTTTGCAAGAGACTCCTAAGCTTTTTAAACCATTCTAAATTATAAAAAGACATACTTGTGTATGCCAACGTTATGTGATTTTTGGTGTAAATGCTATAAACTACAGAATGTTCAGGATTACTTTTAAAAGAATAATACAAACAATAGATTAACAATCACAGATTATGTATCAAATACCCATTCAGCAGTTCTTTCAGATGGAAAGAAAACTAGGTTCAATCCCCATAACTAAACACACTTCTCCTCAATATCCACTGGATAAGGCGTTTCCGATATGTATGCAAGAACTTTGATTAAACTTCTTCATTTAACGAAGCAACTGTTCGAAATGATGGCCTCCTTCGTTGATACAGATCTGTACGCGATGTTGCAATGAAAACCAGGCACGTAGTAACATCTGGGGTGTAACGAATCTGCAGGCCTCATTGATTAGTTGCTGAAGACGATTAAGTTTCTCCGGCTGTTGTCTGTACACCATTTGCTTTAAGTGACCCCATAGGGATTAGTCCTGGTTGTGTACCGTGAAGAGAGTTTTGGACGATCATGGATTGGTGCGGTGGAGCAACATCATACTGGAACCACATCCATAATTTTTCTTTCAAAGGTACATGCTCTAGCTACCGAGGGAGATTGTTTTGAAGAAAGTAAAGGTAGCGTGGTGCTCCCGTAAGGTTTCCTCGGAGGAAACGTAGCCCGATTACGTGGTCACCCAAAATGCCACACCATACATTAATTACCCACTGGTCTTGAAAAGCTGCCTGTCTTACCCAATGAGGATTATCTGCACTCTAGTAGTGCATGTTGTGGCGATTCACAGTTCCATTGTTGTGAAACCGCGATTCACCTGAAAACAGAACTTTGGATAGAAATATTATATCACGGTTCACACTGCGTAATACCCACCGGCAAAAACTTACTTGAGCTTCAAAGTCGCGACCACAGAGTTCCTGGTGTAGCTGCAAGCGGTAATAGCAAATTTCTTGTTATGTAGTATTCGCATAACTGATTACCTACTTATGTTTTTATCCTGTGCCAGTGCCTGTGTATTAATATGGAGATTATTTAAGACAGGGTCTAAAATTATCTCTTCATTATGGCGAGAGGTAAATGGTACTTCTTTAACAAGACCTGTCCTTTCAAGTGGTCCTATTATACATAAACGACACTCAGTATTACGAAAAGTGATGGATTCGTTTGTGGTCTTTCCGGAAATCCATTTATTTTCATACAGGCGTTCAGCCTATAGTGCATTCCGTTGGGCTCCTCCGTAAGTAAGTACCATGCAAGCGTACTAATCACTGGAATACCCGAAAGTATTTGCTAACCACTTATGGGTTCTAGCGGCAAAACTGGTGTAGGGAAAACTCTCACCTTTGATGTAGATATACCTACGAGGAACCATCGATAATATCATGTTAGGTGTTCTGGTATTTTGCAATTGTTTTTATTAATCACACACGTCCTGAAAATTGCATCAATTGTTCAAGCTTTGATGTAGTTTATTTTACAAAATAATTACAATGAAACCCAGGGATTGAAAACTACAGTACTTGTAACATGTACTGTCGTTTGTTGTTCATTCGTATGCCTATTTGTTCTACTGTTACATTTTTTTTACTGACAGACGAATACCCGAAATTACTTCTTGTGCCTTGTTGGATGAAAAGGACAACAAAAAAACGTTGACGCACATGCTGGGACTCGAACACAATCACAGTGACGACGGAACCTTAACTTAGGCAACTGAGCTACAGGCACAGTGTTTGCTGTTTCCGTTAGAACATGTACACTTAGGTGCAAAAGAAATAAAGAAAAGGTGCCGATATCATGAACTGTGTGCTTAAGTTGGTAAGGGATTCTTCCCCATTCATGGTTCCACCCCTTACCTACTTCTAGTAACCCAAGTTAATTGGCGGCTTTTGCATAGCCTTTATATCGCGATGGCGGATGTGTACCAGAGGCTAGGATACAAGGCAGTTTTAGATTCGTTGAGAAAACATAATAAATTCAGTTTTATTAATTGTTCTTGTGTAGGCTGGAGAGATGCCGAATAAAAAGGTATGTAAGGCAACATTAGAGTATGTTATCTCAAGAGAAGTGGATGCCGTATATAAGCAGTGTCAGCTTACAAGCAAACCCATTGCATTTACTAGCAGTAACCTGTACTCTGTTCTGATTAGACATCTTGCAAGATATATTTTGCATTAGAAAATGGAGTTTAAACCAGCGTTGCCCACTAGAACATGCTGAGGCGCAGGATTACAGTACTTCTTGAATCACAGATTGTTCTATATCCTTCAGTCCCTTTAGCTTATGCTATTTACCTAATTAGGCCCAGCAGTAGCTGCTTCCTGAGATTGTCCAAGCTTCTCAGACATTGTTTATGGACTGGTATTGTTCCATTTAACTTCAACACGTAAACCAGTAAGTTCTCTCTTCTTAAGGTGATTAATATTTCTGTCCAATAGTAAATCTGTTTCTAGCTATAATGTAAGCTATCTGAATAACCTATGCGCTAATTACTAATATCGTCCTCCGTGGTGTAGTGGCTACCATGTTAGCCTCTAGTTCGCGAGGTCGCGGGTTCAAACCCGATGGAGAGCGATGGATTTTTTGGCACAATTTGTGGCATGTATGAGAACCTCAAGCCTGATAAATAGGCCTCGAAGGAAAATTACCGGTCTTTCACGCCCAATATAGAATGGGACGCTAAGAACCATAGCAGTTAAAGAGCGTCCATAAATAAAACTCAATTTAATTTTTAGCTAAATGCTAATTACTATTTAAAAGCTGTATCCAAAAAATATGTTCATTGCCCACAGTACAGAAGATCATGTAATTAAAAACAAGGAAAATATACTGAAGGAAACTCGCTCGCACAAAACTTCTACAAAAAGTGAATGAAAAGGAAACATTAAGGAATGCCTATAATACATTGGGTTTACAGTAATTTGCAGTGCCATCTGTGGAAAAAGTATTAGAGTGCAGTGCAATGATAGGCTTTATTAATCATAACATCCTTTATTTTAAATTTAGATTAAAATAGGGACAATATGCATAGGACGCCCAAGCCAAACCACAGAATATAAATGCCTGAATGGATTACAGCATCTATTTGAAATGCCTTAAATCTGTGTTTGAATTAAGATACTGTTATAAAACTTTCACGAGACAATTCCTCATGAAACATAAGATTTTTGATTGGGGAAAGGAAAGGAAAAAAGAAAAACAAACAAAGAAAAGAAAAACACGCGGACCAAATTGACCTAATTTCTGTAGCATTTCGCCTTCCCAAGAATTCTCCAATGTTTCAAAACTGGGATTTTGTTTGGGCTGAAAGATTGGCTGGCTGAAGTGATGTGCTTCTCATAAATTGAAATGTTTTGGACCCAAAGTGATATTTACAGTTTTTGGCCAGCATTGAAGTTTTGAATGGTTGGTTTTGTATTCAGAGTATGAAGCCACTCATCAGAACGCCACATTTTCAGTCTCTCTGCCAACTTATTCTGCTCCTGGATTCCCTCAATAAATCAAGAACAGTAAAGGACTGATCAGTAAAGCTTTTATACTCGACAGCCGCCCAAAATATCATCTGTGGTTCACTTGGCAAATGCTGCTCAGTAAATGTTATTTTACAGGCCTATAACACACTCTAAGTCATCGTTGATCCTTTAAAAATTCTCTACACGCTGAGAATCGCATTTTATTTGTATAAAAACACCAAATATTATCGAAAACCAGATTAAAATTAAATATTACCATATTTTACTACCGGCATTTCGTAATATTACTCAGGCAAGTAAGACTGGTAACATCTACTTGCAAGGCAAATACATCACCAGCTTTATTTGTCGAAATGGCAGATATGATGTATTCAGATAACCATTACTGAAAACTGCACAGCCATCCAGCCTTACACATAATGCTATGTATTAATCTAATTGGTCGTAACCCTTCAAAAGGAATTTTCAAGTATGCAGATATGGTCAGCAGTTGCTAAACCACCAAGTAGAATATTCTTTTAGAATGGCGTATTTATCACTGTTACTTAAACATTTACAAAACCTCCTCTCACCTTACCTACATTACTTGTTGCAGTTGCCTGTGTTGCCAAGTATAGCAAAAAAAGTAAACGGTATGTACGTTTTGAAACAGCTAATGCTTTATATTTTGAACACATGTCACAATTCATTTTTATAAAATGACATATTTTTCTTTGGAACAGAAAATATTTTAATACTTCTTGTTATACACACCTGTAAGATCTATGGGTGCTGCTTTTTAACTTAAATATGCAGAAATACAAATGAATCTGCACCCTCTGGATTATAAAAATAACATTACAGGTCATATCTTTCACTAATGATGAAGTCTATCAAACTTCTTGATTACAGAAATCGCGCATAATCTACCCACTCAGCCACAGAAACTTTGAACTCTGGCAGTAGCTCAATATTATGTTCAAAGAAGAAACACTTTAAGAACCCAAGTACCCATATGAATGGCAGAAACATTCCTCAACGGAACAGAAGCTTTAGAAAACAAAACAAAAAGAATAAATAAATAAATTGTGTTTTATTTGTGGACGCTCTTTAACTGCTACAGTTCTTAGCGTCCCATTGTATATTGGGCGTAAAGGAGTGGAGATTCTGCTCAGAGGCCTCTATATCAGGATTGAGGTTCCATCGCCCTCCGCCGGGTTTGAACCCGCGACCTCGGGAACCAGAGACTAGCACTGTAGAAAACAAGGCCCACCACCAGAGGCTGCATTACAGCAGAAAATATACATGATGTTTGTGAGCTTATTGAGGTGGTTGGGTACATTACAATTCCTGCAGTTGCATCAGCAGTGGGAATCAGATACAGGAGTGATCAGGTTCACCGATAACGAATCTGACCTCCAAAATGTTCTGTCAGGTGAGTTTATCTTTTTCTCGGAAACAAAAGCATGTTTCCCTGGAAGGCTATCAATGGCTCATTACTCGCTACCAGGCGAGAAGGGAGCTTTTGCGCTTAAATTTGGGTCTGCCACTATACACCTGAGTCTAAACAAGAAGCAAGGTGTGGCAGAAGAAATGTGAAGCTTCACCAGTAAAGGTGACTTGACAGATGGAATGGCACTCAAAACTCTTTTTTGAGATTCCAAGGGCATTTTAATGGTGGACTTTCTTCATGAAAGAAGAACAATAAATGCTGCCTGCTACTGCAGGTTGTGCTTGAGGCAAAAACTGCTTATTGTAGCAAACATAAACCCAAGGGACCACATGTGGCTACATTAAAGTGTTAAAAGCGGGAAGGGATTCGCTGGAAACTCTTAGAACACCCTATTTATGCTGCAGAGTTATTCCTCTGCGACTATCATTTCTCTGCATGGCTTAAAGAGACACTGATTTGATAACACAGGAAAGGAAGGATTTCTTCAACTGACTGCAGACACTGCATTAAAAAGTTGCGGATTTATTGAGAAAAGTGTGTGTTGAAATTAGGAAAATATGTACAAAAGGGTATACTATTAATTCAATAAATGATTTTAAAACTTTTTATATTTATCCTCCTTATGTTTTTCATTATAGGATTCCTAATAATCTTTATATCTATTGGAATTTTCAGTTAACTCCTTAGTGCCTAGTGGGGCATATTTTACACAAAGGTGTTTTTTTAAGGCTTTAGATCTTTGTAATGTCTTTTTTAAAATTTGATATCTTACTAACCTTCGACAATAAAGCAAAAGTATTTATTGCTTTATATATTGCAGAACCATTAAGCTTTTTTTCAAAACAATTATAGTGCTATTTTTAAAGATTAAGAAAAATGTAATCGCATCCCAGAATGCCATCACACCAGTTATTTTACTGGGGCCAACCCCGTCCTTTACCACAGGCGTATTTTATTGCAGTTGCTAGAATCTGAACTCGTTGAATTGGGCTTTAAATGGATGGCCAGTCCATTTCGACTCGTCTTAACAATCATGACTATTTGAATCGTCCTGGTTGTGGTGGCTGTTAAAGACATATGAAAGCTAGTTTAGAAATTAGAGGAAGAGAAGCATTAAGGGGTTAAGTAGTGAAACGGAATTCTGTGATCGGTTTTCCCATGCTGATAGCTACTGAAAGAGTCCAAATTTTGTGAAATAACTACTTGAATATCTACAAATCACTCATTACCAAGAGTACAAAATATATGATTCTTAAATAAGTCATATGAATTGCAGTATCCCAAATAAATTGAATTAAATAAACAACCCTTTTACTGTTCACATTAATACTAATTTAATATATAAACAAAAAAAAGGTACAACCAAATGCTATGTAGTACAGTAAGAAGAAAATTAGACAACCAAGTCAAGTTGTCCATAGCTTGCCCAAGAGAGGTTATGCCTGTTCTGGATGGCAGTGTAACCGCCTGTCCATATCAGTGTTTACGTACAACTGGCTTCACAGTGCATTGTGAAAGCTAAAGGGGACTAGGAATCGTTGGTTCCATTAGTGGAGACTACACTCCAATTGAAATGTGAGATAAAATCACAAAGATTTAAGGGGAGCCAAGGTAATTAAATAGGAAATTGGTATGGCCGAAGAATAAAGAAAGGTCTTTATAGTTTGAGCAATAGGTGAAAGAGACCCTGATAATAATGGCGATGGCCAGAATCCATCGAAAGCTGATAGGGATCACAGAAAGCTTTTATAGAGTTGGCAAAAAGTGAAACAGACTCCACTAATAATGGCGATGGGGAGAGTCCATTGAACGGTTATAAGGATCACCAAATGTTTTTATAGAGTTAGCAAGATGTGAAAGAAACTCTCCTAATAATGGCAATGGCCATAATCCATTGAAAAGTGATAAGATCACGAAACGTTTTTATATGGTTAGCAAGAAGTGAAAGAGAGACTGCTAACAATGGCAATGGCCAGAATCAATCAAAAGGTGATTAAGAATACCCAAAGGCTTTTATGTAGTGCACATTAGGTATTAATGAAATGGAGCCTTCATTACGCTGTAGTAGTTTGAGACCATTAAGCAGCGATAAGGAATCACCAACTGTTATGTCAGGAGATAGGAGCCGGGTCCATATGAGGTTTAACTCTTATGTCAAGAGTTGAAGTATGGCATTAAGTGTAGCAGTAGTTGATACAAGGACACAGGTATCACTGGTACAGGAAATTTCTCTTGTTTGGAACATTTCCCAAAGCAAGAAGCAAATAGAAATTAAAGATATTGGTGGAAAATCTTAAGGTAAATGGAAAAGCTATATTAACCCCGTATAGTTACCAGGTTCCAATAAATCAGAATATTGCGTGTTGATGAACTGCCTAGGAAACATTGATGCTATTTTAGAACAAGACTGGCTTGTACAAAGTAATTATATGCTAGCTAAAGGAATAGTTGTACTTCCTTATAGCGAAATGGTGCTTCGATTCCCCATGAAAGAAAAACGAATTGGATTTTTTGAACATCAGTTAGTATAGCCTGGTTTAATTTGGGCGTCTTGCCTAATAGAATGTAATAACACATTTCCCTGCCTCTTGGCAAACATAACAAAAAAAACCTTAGTAGTACAAAGAGCACCAATCTTAAGGAAACCACCAACACAAATAGACTGGAGAGAACACAAACAAATTTATTCACCACAAGGAGAATGCAATTGATAGACAATAACTCAAGGATGCAGCACATACTTGAAGGTTCTGAAGACATTAGGATTATTTGTTCAGAGTTGGCAGATGTATTAAAGTTGCCAGGTGATAAGCTGACAAGCATGACAGCAGCTGAACATTATATACGAACACCTTCCATTTCTAAACGTAGGGCAATTAATTTGAAGAACTACGATTAACTGAGGTGCATAAGCAGGAAATACAAGATAAAGCAAAATAAATGCTAGATAAGGGAGTAATTACACGTTTAAGTCATACCTTAGTGGTTTATTCTGTACCATAAGCCCTGGGGGCCTAGAAAAGCCACTCCAACGCGTGCATACACTTGTGGGAGTGCTGGCTGATCTAGATGTCACAAATATATACCGTACGACTTTTATGTATAACCGTCTATATCAAGGTTCCTTGTGCTAGTCTTACCTCGCGTCGTGGTTAACTATCTTGCGTGACGATGATGATGATGATAATGATAATGATGAGATGGGGCTTAAGGGCGCTCAACTGTTATGATTATTAGCGCCCTTACAATGTATAAAATATATAATTGAAAAGTCAAAAAACTAAAAAAACCACACACAAACCCGCTTGGTTAAAAACACAAAAAACACAACAGACCAAAGACTAAAATCTACACACTAAAATCATGGTCACTAAAAGAATAAAACAACCTGTCGAGAACTGTAGAATGCAAGGGACACGAGCGCCTTATGTCCGTCGGGGAGAAGAGCCCCATTAAAACTGACAATATAAAATCTCAAAGCTAAAAGACGCTCAACGCATCAAATGCGCCGATTAAAACCAATGTCACTTATAAAATGTAAACGACATTCTATAGCATGCGCGTCGTCTGCCAAAATGTTGGCTATGCCAACAGGCAGACCTACGCGAACGCGCAGTGGAGCTAAAACTTGACACTCAGGTAAAATGTGACGCACCGTTAAGGGCGCACCACACTGCAGACAGTGGAGCGGGGTCACCACTGAGCAGGTATTTATGACTAAAAAGGCAATGTCCAATTCGTAAACGGGCGAATAGTACCTCTTCCCGACGTGTAGAACAAGAAGAGGTACCCCAGACTAACGGGAGAGGTTTAACCTCCCGCAATTTGTTCCCCCGGATGGCCGTCCACTCATCGCGCCAAAGCGAGAGGATGCGGCGACGTAAAATAACACACGAATCTGACGAGGGAACAACAGAGGTAAAAAATCTGGGTAATAAAATCGCCGATTTGGCAGAGGCGTTGGCAGACTCGTTCCCTGAGATGCCCACATGACCTGGAATCCACATGAAGTAGACGCGGATGCCAGAGGCACCAAGCGAGTGGACCAGGTCATGTATGCGCTGTACGAGGGGGTGGTAATTGTACAGCGCGCGAATACTTTGAAGAGCACTCAGGGAGTATGAACAAATAAAACAGTGCCGTAAGTCATACCGCTGGACGTATAAAAGTGACTGATAAATACTAAAAAGTTCGGCGGTAAAAATCGAACATTGCCCGGGTAAACGAAATGTAAAACTACGATGACCATCAACAAAGGCACACCCTACTCCAACATCAGTCTTAGACCCATCAGTATATATAAAACGAAAGTCTCCGAACTGCGCCTGAAGTTCTAAAAAAGCCGATCTAAGAACTGAAGAAGGGGTCTCATTCTTCGACACTGATGTCAACCCAAGGTGACAGTGGGCCTCACGCGCAACCATGGGGGAAAGCGCGTTTCCTTTGGGAAGGGCCGGCGCTGGCGTCAAGTCCAAATGCCGAAGAAGCTTTCGAAATTGAACCCCTGGAGGGACAAGGCAGAGGAGCTAACGAAATATTGCCGATCAAGCGAATCTTCGTAAAATACCTCGAAAGACGGGTGGTCAGGCAAGCTTGAGAGTCGACAGACATAGCTGCACAAAAGCATCTCACGCCTGAAGGACAGCGGAGGCTCTGCAGCTTCAGCATACAGACTGGGTACAGGGCTGGTTGGAAAGGCCCCCGTAGCGACTCTTATGCCACGATGGTGAATGACATTCAATCGACGTAATAAAGATGGACGCGCCGACGAATAGACAACGCACCCGTAATCAAGCTTGCATCGGACCAAAGAGCGATAAAGATGTAGAAGGACGTTCCGATCAGCTCCCCAGGATGTGCCACTTAAAACACGTAAAAAATTAAGAGAACGGTCACACCTTGCTTTTAGAAAGGAAATGTGCGAAATCCAGCTCAGCTTCCTATCAAAGATCAACTCCAAAAATTTCGCCTCGTCTGCAAACGGAAGCATCCGTGGCCCAAGATGGAGAGAGGGCTGAGGGAAAGCCTTCCGGCGCCAGAAACTGATACAAATGGATTTTTCGTCGGAGAAATTAAAGCCGTTAGTGTTACTCCAGGCGTAGAGACGGTCGATACAACTCTGGAGACGGCGTTCGAGTAGACAGGTCCGTCGCGAACTGCAATAAATGCCAAAGTCGTCAACAAAAAGGGACGATGAAATGCCAGGTGGAATACAATCAACATTGGGGTTGATAGCAAATGCAAAAAGTGTGACACTGGGTACAGAGCCGTGCGGTACTCCGTTCTCTTGAATAAAACGACTAGATAAAACCGAGCCCACACGTACACGAAAGACGCGGTCCGTCATAAGCTCCCGAAGAAATTTGGGAAGACGACCGCGGAAATTCCATGCATGGAGTGTACGTAAAATGCCGCCCCTCCAACAGGTGTCATAAACTTTCTCCAGGTCAAAAAATACAGCCACTGTTTGACACTTTCTCAGAAATACGTTCATAATATGCGTCGACAGACACCAGATGGTCGACGGTATACGATGGCGACGAAATCCACACTGAGCGTTCGCCAGAAGTTTCTGAGACTCAAGCCACCATGTCAACCGCCCGTTGATCATGCGCTCCATCACCTTGCAAACGCAACTGGTGAAGGAGATAGGGCGGTAGCCGGAAGGTAGTTGGCGATCCTTACAAGGCTTAAGTATAGGGACAATGGTGGCTTCGCGCCAAACGAAAGGAAAAAGGTTGTCCTGCCAAATACGATTATAGACCCGTAAGAGAAAGCGCTTAATGTCGGCTGAAAGGTTCTTTAACAGCAGAACATGAATGCCATCCGGCCCAGGAGCGGAGTGCCTAGAGCAATGAAGAGCGTGCTCCAGCTCCCTCATTGTAAAAAGGGCATTATAACACTCCGTATTATCAGACCGAAAACTATAGGTTGCGGAATCCAGCCGGTCTTTGATAGAGCGAAAGCTGGCGGAATAATGGTCTGAACTGAAACCACCTCAAAGGCAGCACCCAGAGTGTTAGCGATGGCAGCCGGATCCACTATGGTGGCATTGGAAACCTGAAGGCCAGAAACAGTACAATGCGACACTTTACCTGAGAAGCGACGAAGTTTATCCCAAACAACAGATGAAGGCGTAAAGCGATTAAAAGACTCGACAAAACGAGTCCACGACGCCTTCTTGCTATCCTGAATAATGCGACGAGCCCTGGCGCGCGATTGTTTAAAAGTAACCAAATTATCAAGTGTAGGGTGTCGCCGAAACAACCTAAGTGCAGTTCTACGGGCACGAACGGCGTCCCGACAATCCTCGTTCCACCACGGAACAGGCGGTCGCCGAGGTTGAGAGGATGAACGGGGAATTTGCGCGTTCGGCGGCAGAGAAAATCGTAGACGTAAGGTGCTGCACTAGTTGGTTAATGTCGGTGAAGGGCTGGTCGTCAAAATGCACGAGGCTGGAATACAAGCTCCAGACGGCTTTTGGGAATATCCAGGTAGGTACTCTGGAATGCTGTACGTGGTGTGACAGAAGAGAAACAATGCAGGGGTAATGGTCGCTGGAGTAGGTGTTAGCGACGACGTTCCACTGCAGACGACTAGCAAGCTAGAGTGAGCAAACGGCAAGGTCCAAGTGAGAAAATGTACCGGAAGAATCAGAAAGAAACGTAGGCTCACCTGTATTGAGAATAGAGAGATTGAACTGATCAAAAATGTGAGAAAGAAGATTTCCCCTCGTACAAGCCCTTGGCGAACCCCACAGGTGGTGATGGGCATTAAAATCTCCCAGCAGAAGAAATGGTGTTGGGAGAGCGGACAGGAGAGCTCGAATGTCCGCGGGAGAAAGGGGAGACATTGGAGGTGAGTGCACAGAGCAAACAGAAAAGAAAAAAACCGGGTAACTGCAGTCTAATGGCAACAGCTTGCAAGTCGGACGTAAGAGTGAAACGTTGAAAATGAACGTCGTTACGCACTAACAACATGGCACTTCCATGAGCAGGAGTACCCTCCTCCGATACAAGGTCCTAGCGAACCGGAGTATATCCTCGGAAATCAAAAGGATCGTGAGGGCGAAGCTTAGTCTCCTGCAAACACACGACCATAGGCGAATGGGAACGCAATAAGAGTTGCAGTTCCGCCCTATGCGATCGTACACCACGTACATTCCAGGTCAGGATAGCCATTAAGAAAAAATGGATAAACTGTCTACTTAGAAGGGCGGCTTAAAATTACCTTTTGTTTAATCTTTGGGCTCGGGCTTTTGGAATGGAGTTGGTCAGACTCCTTAGCCTCCTCGAAGGGTGGGCCCACGCGCTCAGTGCAAGAAACCGATTAAAGCGCCGAGAATCGGTTCTGGGTGACGATGGGTGAGGGGTGCCGCTGAGCGCGGCTTCTCCCAGGAGCTTCCTGGGACTGCGACCTCCAAGTAGGAGAAGGTGAACTCTGCTAACTGTGAACACGCGGAGGGTCTTTTAGAAAGTCTTCTCTTCGAAATTTCTGCTTCGGGTTTTCTCTGTGGCTTGTGACTTCATAGACTTTGGACCAGGTTTAGAGGGCTTGGTAACAGTAGCTGAAATGGACGGCCGGATGGTAGTGGCGGTCAAGGCAGTCATGGTCCAAGTTTGAGTCCCAGCATCCTTCCGGGGTACTGGCGAGGCAACAACAGAACTGAATGTTCCCAATCGCAGGAGCGAAGGTTGGCGCTCATGGTAACGCCTCCGGGCTTCGGCGAAGGAGAGTTTCTCCTTTATCCGGATCTCCTGGATCGCCTTCTCGTCCAAATACCGCGGACAGTCACCAAATGAAGCAGAATGTGACCCTTTGCAATAGACGCAGA
Source organism: Deroplatys truncata (assembly GCA_030765065.1). Lineage (NCBI taxonomy): Eukaryota > Metazoa > Arthropoda > Insecta > Mantodea > Mantidae > Deroplatys > Deroplatys truncata. The sequence continues at coordinate 517,298,352 of CM060990.1, forward strand.
CGGGGGCTGTTGAACAGGCACCTTTGTGTGAGGGCTGGCTACATGTTGCACAGATGTTAACGGCACTCTTACATGAGACTTGCGTATGCCCAAAACGTTGGCATTTAAAACAACGCAGAGGTTTAGGAATATAAGGCCTCACAGAAATCCGTTCGTACCCTGCGGAAATGCTCGTGGGCAGATCGACGCCATCAAATGTTAGAAACAGGATACGAGTGGGTACCAATACGCCGTCGCGTTTGGCCTGCACTCGATGCACTTCGGTCACCTTTTGATTGGAGAGATGTTCGACTAGGTCCTCGTTCGATATACCATCGAGGCTATGCGTGGTAACGACGCCTTGACAGGAATTCAATGTGCGGGGCTTCTCAACACGGATGGGATAACCGTGGAGAAGCGTAGCGCGCAACAAGGTCTTAGTTTGCTGATCGGACTTCGATTGTGCTAATAACGAGCCATTCCGTAGCCGAGTGCAGGATTGAACCGCACCAGCAATAGCATCTATGCTCTTCTGAATTATAAAAGGGTTCACCTTCTCAAAGTTTTGTCCTTCTGTTCTTGAAATGACCAAGAAAGAACCAGTTGTCGGCGGTGCTACTTCTGTTACAATAACTTTACGGCGCTTGTTTGAATTAATGGAGAAAGGGTGCTCATAGCGAAATAAATCCTCCACCATTACAACCGTCTCCGACCTCGGGCTCTGACTTCCCGGGCGTTACCCCGGCTTGGGTGAGTGGCCTATCTATACCTATCTCACCCCAAGGTCACACCTCCCAGAACATAGACAGAGGGACCAAATCGCCGTCAGAAGTCAGCAGCTCATGCAATGCCCCCCCAGCGGGACTGCAGTTGAACAGCGGATACGAACACAAATCCTACATGACGACCCCGGGTGGTGGGGATGACGCCATTACCCACTCACCCAGCTGTGCACCTCGTGTGCGGGTATCCGTCAGGCTGTGTCCACGGAGGATTAAAATAAAAGGTTAAAAGAAACTAAAAGCGTGTGGGCGTTTCGCACTCAAGGTAGGCCGGCAGAGAAGGAAAAGAGATGTGTAAATGAACGGAAGTGGTGCGAAATGTGCATAAATAGAAGAGAGAATAAAGAAACGATGGCGAGGGCGTTATGGAATGAAATGCACAGAACGCACGAGAGCATACCTCGAGTCCCCCGGTCACGAGAACGAACCCACCTCGACCGGACGAGGATGAAACGATGAAGATGTCGATGAGTGGCTCGGGAACCTCCGGGTACGCCAACACCCGTACAAATATAAGGTGAGCCCCTGGGGGACTATCCTGCGTGACCAACCTGAGGGCAGCTTATATTTCTTCTTGATACTGACTCCCGCAATTATCAACGTTATACTGTAACCGATTCCAGACCTGTAATTGTTTCAACCTTTTTTGGTATGTTGTGCAGCCTCCACGTCGCTACTTAGGGTGTCAATGTGAGAACGTTGTATACACAGAGTGGTTGTGGCGCTGTATTAAAAATTAAGTTTAGTTTTATTTATGGACGCTCTTTAACTGCTGTGGTCCTTAACCTCCCATTCTATATTGGGCGTGAAAGACCGGTGATTTTGCTCAGAGGCCTCTTTATCAGGCTTGAGGTTCTTTTACGTGCCGTAAATTTGCTACACGGGACCACCGGCTTTACTTCCTTTCCAAAGAAAGCCATGCTAGGAATTTTTACGCCCGAAGAAATCTATCGCCCTCCGCCGAGTTTGAACCGGCGACCTCGGGACCTAGAAGCTAGCACTATATCCACTATACCACGGACGACGACATGGAGACTGTATTGGTTAGATTAACAAGCTGAATATAATCTATGCTTAATGACTGAAGACAAACAACGGTGTCATCCCTCCCTTTTATTCACCTCGCTATCCATCTAGTTAATAGAAAATTATGTTTGATTTGAAGTAACCCTGAAAATGAAATCTTAGTTTGCAGGAAATTGCCATAACCAAGCATAAATGTAAAGGAACATATCTGGATAGAAAACATCACAACTCCGTTACTTCTTTTACAATTTGAAGATGGTTAGGAATGCTAAACAGCAGCGTTGTAAAAACCAAGGCTTGAAAAACGGAAAGGAACAGCTGAAAGATCAAGGATATTATGCGAGAACTTATTTTTAATTTGTATAACTGTAAATAAATAATCTTCGATTATGTTATGCTCGTTTTTGTCTAATTTGACTGGTTTAGTGAAATAACTACCATGTTTTCATGCCAAATTACTTGCAAGCGTTACATTGCAGTGGCAAAACAGTAAAACTCGAATTTTCAGTTAGCGGAAGAACAAAAAAAAAACCAAAAGAAATATCGTTTTGTGGCACTCATTTTTGAAAAGTCACATATTTCTATTCCAGAGTATATAGTGTATGAATTTGCATGTTATTGCTTAGTTTAACACGATTCGCAGGTATGTGGCACATTTGTTTCAATTTTATAAGCAACAAACTTTTTTAAATTTCTTATTGAGCTTTTGACGCTCTTTGCAGAAAATGGATTGATCATTCGCCACTGGCTTCTTTTAGGTTAAAATTCTACCAATATTGTGGATGTTTTTCTTAATAGTGTTTAACACCCATTCTTACAGCATACAACACTAAACGTACCTGCAATGAAATAATAATTGGTATGGAAATTAAGCAAGGAATGTTCCATGCCTAAGTTTAGGTTACCTCTCTGGGTTTTGCTTGTTATGAGGACCGTGGAAAAGTCTAGAAAGAAACCCAGCCAGGAAGGATGGCCCTTGAGAGATTCGAACAACGGACTTAGTCACTTCGGCCACCAGCATCGGTGTTTTAAAAGTTTATATCCCCTTATAGTTGTATATTCCTCGATGCTTCACATCGGATAGAAGAATGGAGTAGTACGGAGAACAAGACTTCTATAAACGTGGTAACACAAAAATCGCTAGACACTATGAAGAAGTGAGCAAAATGGATGAAAAACGGAATTTTGTACTTCATTAGTAAGAGTGCTAAATCTTTGGTTTTTAAAAGCTACTCTCTCGGGCATTTTGTAATTCCTTATTTGAATATTAAACTTACATATCTTTAAGGCCTATGTGAACGTTATCTGTTATGGCGTTACATACTCTAATGTTGTAATTTATTACGTAAGAACTGTAAGAGCTTAAACAACCCTGTAACGCGTGAATGAGGAAAGTTTACGTGGTGGAATTATCAGAGGCTTGTGGGGAAAGTCTGCCAATATAATATGCAAGTAACTGGTATAAAACTACTATACAAAATAATGGTACGAGTTTAGTAAGATATTTAACAACGTTAAAGTATATGAATAAATGTACATAACTAAATGCATAACACAGTAACAATAAATTTAGCTGTACAATTCAACTAGGAATATAGCAACTCCAAAACTTTAAACTCATTGGCCGTTTAATTATCACGAGTCTTAAATCACACAAAACACAAAATCCTTTCAAATACATTTAAGTTGAAATGGGGATTCGCAATAATGATTTTAATGCCTTGCAACTGCTGCTTTCCTAACATATGCATTTAACTCAGGTACTATTCCATTGAAAAGCTAATGTAACACTGAAAGCTAATTTGTGCAATAAAATGCCTCATTCAACCTTTAAGGCCACTGTGCATCAGGGCCAACATATCTGAGCAACGGTTACGTTCCATTAATTAAGAATTTAGATAATACTGTACAGAACGAATACCATCCAGATGAGAGTGTTCTCCGTCTGTACGTAATGAAAAACTACATACATTACCAAATTTTTAACTGAACGCAATCCTATACTGCTCTTGGTATGAGAGAACAAATCCTTGGTCTCTCGGAGAAGGTCCAGGTATTCACTGCTGAAAGGCGCCAATCGTTCTCCCCGTGTTCAGCTCACGCAGGTCAGCAGCAAGTCAGAGTAGCCAGAGGGGCGGGCAGTAGTCGTGGAGGTGAGATACGTGTGGCATTTTCCCTTGCCACGTTGTATCACTATCCATACTACCAGTGGCGGTTGCTGTGTAAAAGCACAAGAGCACGTAAACATACTAGACTTTTTTTACAGTTTCTGGATTTATTGGTTATTTTTTCTTTGAATGCTATTACATGTAACATAAATGCGGTAATTTAAAATCTACGGCAATTACATCTACCGCGCTTATCCTCTAAACTCGATGAGATGCGAGGAAAGAGTCATGAGCACAACTTGATTTGTGCACGTTTTTAGCAGCTTTTGCGCATGTGCAACTGGTGTGACGTACCTTATGGGTGAAATACACACGGGTCGTGCATACTTGAACACGTGCACCGGCCCTTACTATTCGTCTCTCAGGAACAAGTTTACGCCAATGGCATTAGGCAGAACAATACTCCTGCACAAGTTTTAGTCATGCGAGAGTATATAGGTGGAAAGTGGGAACCCCCGTTCGCTTTTCAGTTTAACATAAACTCCGCTAAATGGGAGCATACTGAATGGTTATACCAATTCACTCACTATACAGATCTGATGGAGGTTTAATTGTATAGGGCTAGAAAGGCTTATTTTCTGTGTACATTATGGATTTCTGGGCGAGTTATGGTATATTATGTTATTGTACTTAAGACTTCAATCATACAATCATAAGGACATTTGCGCGATTGAAAAACAGACTCATTGGATTTTCTTTGTAAATAGATAGTGTCAGGTATGATGCCTTATAGCTATTCCTATTTATCATGTAACTACAGTGCAGTATAACGTGTATTTATGTTGACTAACTTTTGTGTGAACTATAGGAAGAGAGAGGGCATTTCATAACAAGAAATTGTATCGTTTTCCTGCTTCAGAAAATGAGAATTGGTGAGTGCTAATAAATTAGCAATATTAATATATGTCTTACGAAAGACTGCAAATGGAGAGTAGCGAAAACGGCACTGCGGCGGTACCGTGGAAGCTTACACATTACTGCGTTGTTCCTTTAAACTGACAATTATATACAAGACAATGAAAATGAAACACCCTTTCTTTTTCAAAGTTATGCATCATTATTGTTATTATTGAGAGGAGCTGCAGGTCTATCAGTTTGATCATAATCATAACCATTAAGCAGAGATGCTATATCACATTTTCAGGGCTGTCTGAATCTAACAATTTGTGAACACCCAAAATGTATACTCATGAGCCGCCATTGCATACAACCCAAAAGTGGCAGAGTTCTTAATACCGCCACAATCTCCCTCTCGCCGGGGAAAAGCAATTGTACGACTTACTTTTCCTCAGGAGTCACTTCTCTTATTGGTTTTTGCTTCTGATTAATATTTATGTTATTCGTGATCCCTTATATTCAGGAAACGAAGAACCTCAGATGCATTAATCTACTTATTTTGTGCTTCATTCGAAGACATTGTCGCAGAATATTGCCTTGTACCGCTAACCACCCAAATATCGGAAAACCACTTCTTCAATTGCGTGGTGGATTTTCATTTCAGACCAGAAAGGGATTGGATAACACTGGCCTTCTTAGTTTACTTTACTCACGAAGCTAGCCTTGCGCGAACACACAACGCCTACAATAAATATTTTACATCAGTTAAATTTACACATTCAAATTTGGAGAACATCACACTTAATATTTACTTATTCCATTGAGAAACATGTGCTATAATGTACTTATGTGTGCGTTTATCTTGTACTAACATAGAGACCGGAGACAATATTTTAATTTCCCCATAAGGGCCCACATACCGTGGTGCGAGCTTGGACGTAAATTGTTCTGATTTCTTGCTAATGGGATGAAACCCCAGCGTATACCTCATCACATACAGCAAACGAATGACCTCGGATACCCCTGTTTTCCTGATTTCTTAGCTTTCTAAGTTTTAAATTCCTTTTAACCCTATCCCACATCTTCTTAATATCCCTTCTCGGGCAAGATATCTCGTATATTCCACAGATTTGCTAAAGGATAATTTTGAGGGAAAATACATTATGAGTTCAAAGTAACAATGACCCCGAGCTTCATGTTTAGCTGAATTAAAAGAAAATTAAAGCCAATGCAAATTCTGGTCCCAGGATTTCTGGCGGCGATGATGGTATACTATTAATATAGCTTTCAAATCCTTCTTAACCCTCTCGCTTAAGGCAGTTTTGGGATAGCATGGCATGGTAAAAGTGTGCTGAATAACTGAGTTAAAACATTTTCAATTGACGAGCTCTAAATTAAGTAGCATTATCCGATACCATTTATCTTTGAAACCCCAAAGACATAATGGTCTTCAGCCCATGTATAGTGTTTTATGCGTTTGCGTCACAGTTGGAAACAACCACGCGTATTTAATAAAAGCGTCAACAATAAGTAAAATACGTTTACTTACTTGGGTGATCCTAGGAAAGAGACAAATTTAATCATAAAACACTTTTCCATAGGATGTTCTGGCTGATTAAAAGTCAATAAACCTGATATTGCATCCTGTGCCTGCTTAACAAGTTAACACGATACACGTGCACGAACTATGGCACGTATATCAGCATCCATGCTACTTGATCTAAGAGCTATCTAATTTAATGATAGGTTTTATATACACCCTCGTTTGCTCCGCAGGGGCCTTGGTACCAATAATCGAACAACATAGGAAATAAATTGCCAGGTACGACAATCCTAGCGCCACATTTCCTATCCTTAATGCACAAGGTGTCTTTGGTAAGAAAATATAGGTGACATTTATTACAAAATAGAGTGAATTAATAATGAGTTTTAACCTATTATCACCAAATTGGTAATTAGAGAATTCAGAAAAAGCAAGAGGAGATTGTTTCAGTACTGTCAAGATTAGCGCTGTATCCAACTCTACAGGCGGTTCTTCAATATTTTCATTGTACATATGCGAGGGTGCTTCTGCAGTTCAATTGATTTCTCCACGTATATGATTAGCTTTAAATTTGAATGCCAAAATTATCACACTCCATCTAGCAATCTTTCTAGTCTAATGGGGCCTACCGAGGATCCAGGACAAAGCCCTATTGTCCGTTTCTAAGCTGAACTCTACCTGCTGTAAATAAAATGAAATTTTTTAATACCATGCAACATGGCTAAAGAAAATAATAATTTATATCTAGAATGTTGTTTTTCTCTTGACATGAATGCGCTCTCGAAGCATAAACAATAACCCTTCTTCCTCCATTATCTGACTGTAACAAAGCACTAGACACCGCGATTACACAAGCATCAGTCTGCAATATAAACCTCTTAGAAAAATCCGGAATAGCTAAAACCGGTGGTAAAATTAATGTTTGCTTCAAAATATCAAATACATCATGTTGTTCATCGCCTCATCTAAGCTTTGTAGCCTTTTAACGCAAAAAATTGAGATTATCAGCATGTTTTGCATAATCAGATATATGCTTCGTAAAATAATTAATAATCTCAATAAACCTGGAAACCTGTTTCACTGTCCTTAGTGGTCAATAATTACGAAAAGCTTCTGTACGAGTAGGATCAACCACGAATCCCGTCTCGAGAAATCACATGACCGAAAAAGTTTGAACTCCGACGATGCGAAACGAACCTTGTCAAACTTTATCGTTAACCCAGCGTTACTTAAACACAGTAAGACTTCCTTAATATATATAAGGTGTACTCAAAAATATTAGAATAAATGCATAATTATCCAGGTAATGGCATAAATACTTGTGTTTTGTATCAGAAAAAATTTTATCTGGTGATCTGGTAAGTACTTGTGCTAGAGTATAGGAAGCTAAATGTAGTGTATTAAATCCAAATGCGTTATAATCCATACAGATGCTGTATACTTATTAGATTGCTTCTGTAATGAATTTGGTAATATGTACTATTTAACTCGAGTGTAGTAAAATACTTCGCATTAATAAACCAATGGTAGTGGTCGTGTAAATGAGGCAAAGGAACCTGATCAATTCATAAATTTAAACTGAAAACTCTAAAATATACCACCATCCTAACCTTATTTTCAGGTTTCTGCACCAAGAAAACAGGACCATAGTAATTTGATGACGGCGGTCTAATAACACCCATCTGCAACATATTGGCAATCAGTTCTTTTAATAGCTCCATTCCATGAGGACGGAGTCAATAAGGCGGTGGTCGTACTGGACTAAGATCGAGTAGTTCTATCTCATATTCAAGAACATTAGTACGTCCTAATTTAGGTGAAAAAATCTCAAAACATGTTTACCAACTCACTTAATTGAGCTCGTTGACTATCGCTCAAATTTGGCAAAGAATCGGTATTTAAACCGATTGAGTTTACTTTCGGTGTATTTGCAAAACTTTAGTCCTCTTTCATGCTGCCTTGTACTAATCCCAAGGTCGCGAGTTCAAGCCCGGACAGACCGATGGTTTTGAATTATGATTAAAAGCGACAGCCCTATGTCAGTAGATTTACTGTCATGTAAAGGAACCCCTACCGGACGAATTTCCGGCACACCGGCGGCGCTGATATGATCCTGGCAATTGACAGCGTCGTTTACAAAAATATTTATTCTATTTTACGCGCTTATTCAAGAACTGCAATGGCACGAAAGTTTTGGGTTGAAATAAAAATAAAAAATCACGATTTGGTATATCAATAATCAATCTGATTTTGTTAATAAAATCAGTGCCCAAAATACCTGTACTACTAAATTAGGAACAATATAAAGTTGTACATTCCACCGAAAATGTACCTACACTTATTGGTAAGCAACATTTCCCCAAAACCTGTAATGGTTCGGCAGAAACACCAACACACCTAACCTCAGTATTACTAATACTAACTCTCAATGACTGAACAAATTTTGCATGCAGCAAAGAAATTACACTCCTTGTATTCAGTGAAGCAAGCATAGTAATACGTATTACTTCTGCCATAGCACACGGCAAGCCGGTATTATTATAAGCTAATGTTTTTTATTCATATCAAACGTTACCTGACATGAAAATGACGTAAATGTTTTACAGGATCTCACTGAATTTAGATATTATATCTATGTTCTTTAATGCAGCTTTTCGTTTAAAGCAACCGCGCCTAAATTGCCACATTTATCGCAACGGTAATAGACCACGGGATTTTTAGGTTTAATTTGGCTAACTTGCTCCTTTCTTCCAACACAAGATTGTTGCAAAGTGAATCAATGGCTGAACTTAATTATAACAATTTCCAATTTTTGGAAAGTGTTTACTTTACCAGGTGATAGAAATAACCAGCGAATTTCAGGATGACAAGTATTCATAATTATGGCGCAAACATTTTGAGTTTCAGAAACTGACACTCATAATGCTAACACTACAATATGTATTTCAGCCGCAAATTCCCGTAAAATTTCATCCTCATTTTACATAAGATAATATCGTAAGATTAATAACCTATTATATTGGATAGGCGATATACACAATTTAATTACTTACTCATGAAACCACTGAATAGTCATATTACGTTCCTTAATAGCCTTTAGTGCTAAATCAGTCACAGGAGTTTGGAGATTAGGGTGAAAAATTTGCAAAAGCACATGGTCATTAACATCATATACAACCGCCTGCTTTTGAATCATGAGTAATTGAATTAAAAATCTTAATACATTTTCATTAGTGTCTGTTGTAATATCTCTGATATTAACAGTAAATATTATTTGCCAGAGATTTGGTAATCCATCTTTGGTAGTTTCAAATATTATATTGTTGAAATATTATATTAAATATAATATATTTAAAGCATTATATTTTCCATTATTAACGTTACCCTGACCAGAAAATCAATTTCACGAAGCTAAAATGTCTACGCTGTGTACTGATGATAACATCACACCTAAATGAGTGTTTTACACCTTCATAGCCTTGTCTTTTTTAAGCTGCGTAAGCATTTGCTTTAACTGTTCTAAAACTAATTCTGCTTACTCTTTATTCAGTCTTGGAATAACCTATAACAATTCTAAAGTTCTATACATCTAATAACATATCCTAGCTTCTGTTCTACGTAACTGGGAAACTGTAGATCCTACCTTCATGTACTGTTGTACACTTTCCTGGAGAGAATTACTAGCTGGTTGTGACTCATATAACTCATGTGTAATTCAACGGCGAAGCTTTAAGACGGCAATGATTCCGCCTGTGCACTAGCCGAATTCTTCAATTTCTGAAGAAACTGCTGACTTGTATCGTCTTCTCGTAAAGATACTGCTCGACTTATTAACTTGAACTTCAGCGCAGGAGTATTGAATACCTCAGCCTGAAATGGCAAATCCATGTGTGTGAATAGAGCAATTATTCAGTTTAATCAAACACCTGCCTAAAACCAGTTTTCCGTTAATAGCTCAAATATTTTATATAACTTTTCAGAGTGAGCCATATATATATATATATATATATATATATATGTGGCGGGGAAAAATGGCACCATACAGAGGAAAACTTTTGTTGAAGGGGAAGGCCACATGAACTCCACAGATAAAGAAGTCTACTAAGCATAACACCAGGCGACTCCCAGGGACGTTAAAACGCTCTGTTACCAGGCGTTACAGTATCTGTAACATTCCAATTTATTACACAAGAACTCTAGGATCCTAAACAGCTCTGTAACGCGTGAATGAGGAAGGCTTAGGTGCTGGAATTAAAAGAGGCTTGTGGGGAATTCTGCCAATGTAATACGCAAGTAACTGGTATAAAACTATTATTCAGAAAATAATGACAGAAGTTTAGGAAGGTATTTAAGAATGTTAAAGATATAATATAACTAAAATGCATAGCATATTAAGAGTAAATTTGGCTGTACAATTCAACTCTGAAAATAGTAGCTCCAAAAGTTTAAAGCCATTGACCATTGAACTATCATAAATCTTAAATCACACAGAAAATAAAGCAGTTTCAAATGCGTATAAATTGAAATGGCGACTTCTGCAATAATGTATTTAATTGCTTGCAACTCCTTCTTTCCTAAATTGTACACTTAACTCAGGTATTAAACCAATGAAAAGCTAATGCAACACTGAAAACTAACTTGTAGAATATAAATGCCCCATTCAAACTTTAAGGACACTATGTGTCAGTGCAAGCATATCTGAACAACGGTAACTTTCCATTAATTAAGAATTCAGACAATACTGTACGGAATACAGAATGTCCAGTTGAAAGACTTCTCCGTCTGTACGTAATGACAAGCCAATACATCCCAAGTTTTAAACAGAACGTAATCCCATACAGATGGATCACCAGAAGAAGGTGTGCGAGAGGAATGTGATACGTAAACATTTTCTACTATCCCCATCATATTTATGCAAATTAGTATAATATAGAATACACAGTATCGTCAGATAACTCATCCATGGCTTCACTGTGAATGGTTTGTCCCTTATTTCAAACTGCAGCCATATGTAAAGAATAAAAAACAAAATAATAATAATAATAATAATAATAATAATAATAATAATAATAATAAACTAACAAAATAGTCTATATGTTGACTATACATCAAAACGCGTGCTTGCAGCGAGAGCCAAATAATACATAATACCCACCACAGCAGTTTAATTTATGTATTAGATCTGGCAGCATGGATGATTCACATACACGCATTTCGTAGTAAACAAACCGACTACGTGAGCAGATAAGCAGTTCAAGCCTACTCTCGCACCTCAGACACCTCTCGCCTTCTTCTCGTGAACCAACAGTGCTGGTCCTGGTATGACAGACCAAAGCCTTGTGCTCTCGGAGAAGGTCCAGGTGTTCGCTGTCGAAAGGCTACATTCGTTCTCCCCGTGTTTAGTTCCCGCGGGTAAGCAGTAAGCAGGAGTAGCGGTGAAGGGGCAGGCAGTAGCAGTGGAGGGGAGAGACAGCCTGGCATTTCCTCTTGCCACGTTGTATCACTATCCATACAATCCAAAAGTGGCGGAGCTCTTAAACCCCGACACCGTTTATTTCAGTAAATGTGTAAATATTGTTGAGTGTTTTAAAATAAATTAAAATCTGCCTCAAAATAAAAATATAACTGTAAACAAAACTTCAAGATCACTCTAAAGCGCTAGACCCTTATCCTCACTTGATATTTCATTATTTATAATGCATGAGAATGCACGTTACATATGCGGTGACCGTGTAGCGGCAAGAATTAACCATAAGTATGTACAGGACAAATCTTTATAAATCAAACCACAATTGGACGGACGATATTTTTCTTGGAACTGAAATGACTGATATATGAAGGTACCATTAACGCCTGAAAGGAGTATTAACTATAGGGAAAGGAATAATACAACAGGTTTATAAACGAGGAGGCATTTCAAATGGTAAGGCCATTTGTCAAAATATTTTGCCATCCATTAAATATGTAATCGGTTTTACGGATCTTTGGACTCAGAGTGAGGCCAGCACTAACTCTAATGTCAACTTGGGCTTCTGGCATATTTAGATTAGGAAGAATATGAGTAGGTTAAATAAAGAAGTAGGCTGCGCCACCTTCTAATGGGCAAGATGGCAGCTTTGTGCGATCTATGTATGTGCGGGATGAGATGGCTGAGGAGGGATGGGAGGATTTGAGACGGGCGGTGAACTGTTGATGATGCAAGAGCACTGATACGTCTAGGTGTGGGGATGATGAGTGATCTATGATGGCATAATCTAACGAGGGAGGAACTCAGAGATGTGAAAGGAGGATAGAAGGATGATCTGATATAGCTGCTAGACATTTTGTTTTGCGGTTTGTAAAATAAGAGGCTTGCTATGCCTAGGTGAGGTGAATGATGGGTAATCCATGATATATAATGTAGGGGGATAGCTGAGAGGGATGAGAGGAGGAGTATGATCTGAGATGGCTTTCGGACGTTTTGGGTAACCATTAGTAATGTACGAAGCTTTGTATGTCTAGGTGAGGGGATGATGGATAAACCATGACGGTGTAATATAGGGGGAGATAGTTATGAGAGGTGTGAGGAGGGATGATCTGAGATGTCTACCGGACGTTTTCGCTGACGGTTGATAGTATAAGAGGCTTGCTATATCTAGGTAGGGAGGATGATGGATAAATCATGATGATATAATCTAATGATAGAGAGGTGAGAGAGGTGTAAGGAGAATAGGAAAAGAGTCTTAGATGGCGCCGAACAATTCATGATCTAAGAGGCTTGTTATGTCTAGATGGAGGTTAATGGGTAAACTATGATGAAATAATATAAAGATGGAGAGGAGAGAGGATTAGAGATGTTCTCAGATGCCTACTAAACGCTTTGGATGACAACCGATGACATAAGAAGTTTGATACTGGCAGTATTATGGGTGATCCGTAAATGTATAGTCTGAAGGAGAGCTAAGGAGTGGGAGGAGGGATGTATAATGTATAGAGAAATAAATTTACGTTGGAGATGTGAGTTAGGTAGTACTATCAGCAGTAGATTGCTGTATGTCTAGGCATACATGTTATATCAACCAGGAACGATAGAAGGTATAGTTAGCCATTAATATCGGAGCAAGCGTTGTAGCTCGTCTTATTGATTGTGAAATGTTGATAGCAGTATACTATCCGTTAGAGGAAGGGCTCAAACATTTGATCAGCTAAAGCTATACATGGTATGCCTACATTAATTTAACTAAAATGCTATTCGTAAACTTCTATCCTTAACTTACAAATGAGGCTTGCAGGCACGACGAACCAGTACATTGCCTTAGAGGTTCACTCTCTATATTTTGTAAAGAGCACCGAGAATTATAGTGAAGTTTAAAGGAGTACAGGACATAATAATAGAGTTTATACTATCTGAACGTGTGACCTTTTATGTGTATTTTATATTTTATCTGGGCTTAAGACCAACGTTAGGCGGTATTCCTAATGTTGCAGTTACAACGCTTCACTTCCATTTTTTCTTTATTGGGAGTCTTGTGTGAGAAATGATTAGAAAAACTTAAATTTTCCATACTTAAGATTATTGAGAAATACAATATCTGAATAGAATGTTCCACACTTAAGCTTACTGAGAAACTCAATACCTGAAATGCTGTATCATATTCTCATATTAGAGTTCGAAACTCTTCAGCGACCATAAGGAAGTTTGGAGATACCATCATCTACAATTTGATAACGTCTTGTGGTCTACCGAAAAAAATGCGAGTCAGCTGGAGAATTTAGTGACCTCCCGACATGTCTGCATGGTGGCCCAGTTGGCCAGAGCGATCGAGCGTAAGTCGGAAGGTCTGTAGTTCAAATCTGGTATATGGAATTGAAATTTTCAATCTTCTGATTATACATTTACAACTTTTTGTTTTGTTTTGGATAGCAAATGTGATTTTTACGATAATAAGATGTATTTAGACACTCAAAGTGTAGTTCATTCGTATACATCTCTTGTAGTATCTTGATGGATGAACGAGTCTGTATTCAGAGTCTGTTCTTCTGTATTCGTTTTCAGCATCTTAATACGGTAACAACACATCGTAATGTTAGCTGCACATGAGTGTTTCGGCATTGTCTAACACACTTATACCAGTATATATATATAGGTTTACTGAATACGAGTTTACGTGGAGCCACATGAACAGCTGCTATTTGGGTCTCTATATACTTCTATCCAAAATGAGGCATCAGCTTCTATGAAGACAACTTCTCAGGCTTCATACACTCCGGTGGAAAAGGTAGCTCATTACGTGAGCCATGGATTTCTGTTGGATATTCGACGGCCACTTCTAAGAGATCCGCGAGGATGATTTTCTTTTCGCGCTTCTAAGTCAATATACTCGGAAGAAGCCCAATAAAGTCCTCCATAGGGATGGGCATAAAATATCGCTCAACCGTATTGGTTATTTGCATATTCACATCTAACCACTTGAAAGGGTTCCTGGGGATCAAACAGCTCCAAGTAAACGCTGTTTTCTTCAGGATAGCAACGAGCATTCTGGCATAAACCTCCTCTTATATTAGATTCCACCATGAAAAGCTCATCGTAATCCAGCAGCAAATCGAGTTCAATTTCTACACGACTTCCCATGTAAGTCCTGGTGATTTAACATTAATGTGCTAATTCAACACTATGAGTTTGCAGGATTTTGTCTCCGAATGTCTCAAAAACATATTTAAGGAGAAGCACATCTGAAGTTACGTAAAGGTTGCTATATTTATATAAATTTCTAACATTAAACTGCTCCCACACATTCTTTGTGTTCGTGGTCTTAGCTATTAATTCCTTCTTCATTTAATTTGCTGTAGAAGGCTTCCCTTGAATATAGTTGATTCTCATTCCGTTTTTCATGAAATTATGTAATCATATGAAAATACTCCCTTACATGTCAACAAGCTTAACTTCTCATCTTCAAAGTACTTCTGTATTTCAGGATATTTTGTTGGATTGGTTTGTTAACTTACCCAGACTTGCATTCAGAAATTAATATTGATCAACGAACGACGTTTAATACAGCAACATGCTTCGAGAATAATATGTAGTTTTTTCTGAATTCGGAATTACGGTTACCTCCTTTGCTTGTGCAACCTAATTGATTACTAATAAAATGCGAGTCCTATCCACTAAAATTTATTTCGCATGAAAACTGAAATATAATAAAGAGTTTTGAATTCTAAATTACACTTATTCTTTAGACACCCACGACACTCTTCACTTAGATGTTCATGATTTCCTGTTTTGCAGTTCTTCTCTGTGAATTCTTCCCCGCACAATTAGCATACTCTAAAAGGGTCAAAATCCACTTCTTCATCAGGAATTTTCAATGGCTTTACAGATTTATATATACCACCATTTTCTTTCCAAAGGAAGTTAGATACTCCATTAACCTCTCAGATCTATTATGCCCTTGATATATATAAACCTGAGCAGTAAGATCGGTTTCTAGGCAACCAATAGACTGTGGCCGCTTCACATAACTTCAAAATCTTATTTGAGTATGTAAGCTTCCCAATTTTGTTTCCTTTAAAGTAAACGTATTTATCCGGGAAAATTACGCATGCGTAAAAGATCTATGACGTATAAATCTTTTACGCATGCGTAAAAGATCTATGACGTATAAATCATATTCCGGCCGGACAGGTCCCACCTGGTGCCAGTAGCGCGGCAGCAGTGGCTCGAAATGGCGGCTCTTATTCGTTCTGCCGCCGCCGCCTTCGAGGTTCGGTCAGTGATAAAGCTTCTTACTGCATAAACATAGCGCCGATCAAAATTCATCATCAGCTCTGTCAGATCTACGGACCGTACATCATGAACAAACAAATGGTGCGTCGTTGGTGTAGGCAATTTTCCGAAGGTCCTCAAAGTGCCCATGATGAAGAGCGCAGTGGGCGACCGTCCCCCATCAATGATGACCTTGTTCAGCTGGTGCGGCAGCGCATCGTGGAGAACCGTCGCTTCACAATTGTGGAGTTCAGCAGCCATTTTCTGCAGATATCGCGATCCTTGTTGCATGAAACTGTCACTACAAGCTGCTGTTCAGGAAATTGTGTACCAGGTGGGTACCGAAAAACCTGACAGCCGAGCACAAAACGAAACGCTTAGTAGCAGCCATGACATTTCTGCAGCGGTATTATGATGACTGCGACGAGTTCCTGACAGGATCGTCGAGGGCGATGAGACGTGGATTTCGCACTTCATCCCGGAAACCAAGCAGCAATCAATCATTGGCGTCATAGTGGATCTCCGAGTAAGACGAAATTCAAACAAACTGTGTCAGTGCAAAAAGCGAGGTGCACCGTGTTCTGTGATAGGAAGGGCATTCTGTTCATTGACTTCCTGCCCAGAGATGAAACAGTGAACGCTGACTGCTGCTGTGAAACATTGCGGAAATTGCGATGTGCTATTCAAAAATGAGGAGTGGAATTCTTACTACAGGTGTTGTGCTGCTCCATGAAAATGCTCGTTCGCATACGGCTCGTCGCACAGCAACTGTTCTGCAGGAGTTCGGCTGAGAGCTGTTTGATCATCCACCATACAGTCCTGATCTTGCTCCCAACGATTTCAACTTTTTCTTGCACCTCAAGAAATTCCTGTCCTCCGGTCAGCGTTTTCACAACGACGAAGAGCTGAAGACGACTATCACACGCTGGCTCCATTCACAGGCGGAGACTTCTAGGACACAGGAATACAAAAGTTGATCCCACAATATGACAAGTGTCTCAAAAATTGCTATATCTATTTCCAATAAAGTTTTTGCGTGTAACTAGGTTTTCTTTGTTTTAAAAAATAGGGAATCTTACTTTCTGGAATGCGCCTCGTATTACCCTTTTCAGGACTGGGTATGCAATAAGGTATGTAATGGGAATTCTCTCAAAGTCAGCATAGATAATATACTCTAATTTCAGCATTCTGTCTACATGTTTTAAGTGAACGACTGGTTTCTCGTTAGTAGCACAACTGTCGCAGGACTATCATACCCCCTGCATATTTCTCTATACTTCTGTAATGTTTCTAATAGTGTTGAACCATACTGACGATCAAAATGGATAAGGACGCGTTTGCATGTATATACCCGTTCTTTGTGCTTTGCTTTCTGACTATAAATAAGTTTGACAGCACTTTTGCTATATACATAGTGATGTCGATGAGTGTCATCGTTTAGCAGAAGGAGATCACGATGCTCAGCTAGTTCTACAAAATGACCACTATAGGAAACAAGTAATATTCCTTATCCAGTTCATACACATTTAGAGATATATTATTTCTTTCTTTTAAATTTTCTGATATTTATCAGCGAAGTAGGGAGTGTGATACTGGGATATCGTACTTAGGTTAAAAAATCTTGTACTTGTTAACCGTTGCGGTTTATTTTCAAGAAACGTTTCTGGATATCATACGAGTATATAAATCTATTCTTATTATTGAAATTCTGAGGATTCATGTAAGCTTTATTGCTTTTACACATCTAGTTAGGGAAATATAAGTGCTTCCTAAAAGTGGTTTGTACTAATTTATCTTCAGCCTAATTTAACCAACAGATAGTAATGCCCAGTTGTTCCATTTCAGCTCGAAAACCTCCATTTTCCGAAATGAATCTCTTAAATCTGGTTTATAGCATCGTATCCACGCCTGTTTAAAAAAACACTTCTTTCTTACGTGTTTTGAATTCGTTATTTTTAATATCTGCTACAGAATTGACAAAGCTATATTCGGCCATAATATTAACGCTTATAAATTTATGTATGGACAACTCTTTTTGTATAGCGAAAATTAAGCGTAACGTTGCTTATTTAAGATATGAAGCTATATCTAGACATGTAGGACACTAAATGAAATGTGACTTTACACGCCCTTGGGAAGACGCTTCATATTCTACGATATCTTCATTCGGAGTCATTAACAATACTTGCTGTTGTAGGTTCGAACCTAATTTTCTTGTTGACTATAGTAACAAGTTTAGTGACTAACAGTATCCTAGTATGCTTACAGCTGTAGATAGGGTTAAACGATAGCATGTATTTACACATACTGTACCTAACACTAACAGTATCACATGTATGCTTTCACCTATGGTTAGAGCTCAACCATAGCATGTATTTAAGCACATACGAGTGCACACATGCGCGCGCATACAAGCAAACACAGCTAATTGCATATATACACGCATGCATACGTATGTAAATATACGCGTGAACACTGTCCTTTACGAACAAAAAATCGTTGTTTAATTTTGAATGCATCACGTTCTCTAGGAGGTCGATTCTATCTTCACAAAAAATGCTTTTATTACTATTTCCACCCAACATATCCAAAGTTACATTATTACCTTCACAGGGCTCGAGCAGATACACTATGTAGTATCTCGATGTTGATACGGTTCAACTAGGCCCCCTATTCGGTTTGATTGTATATAGATTAAACAAAGATGTAAACTGTATTTAATATCATAACTCGAGAGGAAAAACCTTCATACACCAGAATTGCAATTTATTGTGGAAGTAAGGTTTGGGTCACTGGCCTATCCCTTTACTTGGGACAGGAAAAGGTCTGTCGGTACGTATACGAATGCACTGAGCCATCATATAAGGGTCTGTGGAAAATAAGTTTCGGAAAGTTCTATTTCTTTTCAAAGAGGAAGAAACATGATGTTTGTGCCGAGAAAAGGCTTAAAGCCATAAACATGTTTACGTGCTACAGCATAAATTGAACTACTTGTAAATAGTACCGTGGGAAGAGAAAGCTGAACAGAACTTAAATTTTAGCCAGTAAATGGAAAGACAAGAATACAAAACTGACGAATACGAAAACAGGAGATCGTCACATGATTGAAAATCGCACAAAATAATCACGTGACATAGGCGGAGTACGGATGAAATCAGACATGGCGAAATTCACAAAATACTAGTAACTTCACTCTTCGCTGAACCCTGCGCCATGTAACTATACTCTTCGCTGAACCCTGTGACATGTAAACACTCTTAGCCGAACTCTGCGCTGTGTAAGTTGGATAATATTGCAGATGGCGAAATTCACAAAAAATACAAGTAACGTCACTTTTAGTTGAACTCTGCGCCGACAAGTATCTTGATTCTTCGCTGAACTCTGCGCCATGTAACTACACACTTAGCTGATCTCTGCACCGTACAAGTTAGGCCGCGGCTATAAACGCAGCGAAAACATTACAATACTTCTTAATACTGCCGACTAACAAATCATCTCGATGTCAGTCGCGGATAATTGATGAAGTGGTGGCTCGCGTTCCTGAATGTGTAACATAACAGTATAATAAAGCCAATATTCACCAGAGCCGATGTTTTTATTATCGCAATCTATATATAATTTTACCAACCCCTGTAGACTTTACAGAGTCCACACTGCTCAACGCTAGCCGGAAAAAGAAGAGACTTAATTTTTGCGCATCGAGGAAGCGACCAGCTACATATGGCCCCCAACGTGCTGGGTCGAGTAAATGCAACATCTCTCTGTTATGTGTCGTGCAACGAGCTCAAACACTCCGGAGCTCAACTAGAACTCTAAAAATCCAACCTGAGACGACAGAGAAGCAGGAACGCGATCAAGAAGGCAACGAGACCAGCGAAACGCAGCGGGGATGTACAACAGACTGCATCAGCAGCGCCGAGACGCCAGCGCAGCCCTCTCCTATCCAAGAAGTGACACCAGCACCCCTTTGCCTTATACTACGAGGATCGATTCCTCCTTTTGTTGTGTTAGTGAGAAGTGTTCTTTTTTTTAGTGAATTTACCAGCACATCAACTCGTCGAAGTAGGAAGCTTACAGCACCAACGAATAAGTCATAAAAACAATATTAGTTTAATTTATTTTGGATGGGTATCATTAAGGTTGTTGTTATTAGCAGGTTAGACTGCTTATGGAAGGAATTTGCAGATTCATTATTGTTGTAGGAATAACCCTAGATGGGGCCATTCTGTCCTAAGCATAAGTACTAGATGAGGCTGATGAATAATAAATTAATGAAAAAAAACAGTAGAAAATGAAATGGAGAATAACGAACTTGTAGAGACGGAATGTAGCTTGCAATTGGAACGGGATAGTCAGAGAATTAGCGGTATGCCGAAAGTGGATGAAAATGGCGATAGCAGGCAGAAGACAGTAAATGCAAACCAAGTCGCGATGAATGAAGGTAAGTCGACCGATCTGGCAAGCGTGATAAGACAACGTATGTTACAATTTGGACAATTGTCGAATAAAATCACAGACCAAGGGGAAATATTACAGCAACAATTGTCAAAAAATTAAAAAATTAAGGACAATTGTTACAGCAACAGTTGTCAAATGAATTAGAAAATCAAGGACAATTATTGCAGCAATAGTTGTCAGATAAATTAGAAGATCAAGGGGAATAGTTACAGCAACAACTGTCATGTAAGGTAGAAGGTTAATTAGAAAATCAGTTAGAAAACATTAAGGGAGAAATAATTCTGCAGCAGCTAAATGCCCAGCGCGAACTGGAAACACGATTGCAGAGCATTGCCTCTGACATGAGATCCGCGCAGGAACGCGTGCAAGAGGAAGTAATTAATATCCGAAGTGAGGTAGTAGCAGCTCAGTCCTCAGTAGAAGAAGTACGGGTACAATTAAGCGCTGAAATTGAAAATGTTAAACGGTAAACCGAGTTGGACAGGGAACGAATAAATGAAATCATAGAACAAATAAAAGGTGGAGCAAGGGCAACTTGCGATACAATAGAACGCCGACAGCGTACCTTTTAGGTAGGAGTGAACGCTGAACTGAATAAATTTAGAGCCATAATGGAGCATAGGGAAAACTCACAAATGGGAGTGTTTGCACAGATAATGGGCGAGATGTCGCAAGTTGTCGCTGCTCAAAAGGAGGCGGTGCTAACACTTCAGGAAAAATCAAGGGAAATGACCGAAATGCGCCAGGCAATGAAAAGGGCGCAGTTAGGCTCCCAAACCACTGCCACCCACGCACTGATGTCACCCCATACACCATATAATGATAGTGAGAAAAGGCCGAGCGATCATACCACTGCGCTCACTGCCTCGCCTCACGTTAGTAGTTAAGGCCCCGGGTTAGCCAACTGGATTAACGATAATCCTGCCGCTAGGTGGCGTTGGTGCCGCGTTAATCCTTCTTAATCCGCCTTAATCCGATGGATTAAGGTGCATTAGTGGGATTAGCGGGAAGTTTGAAAAGTTGCGACTAGCGGTAGGATTATCGTTAATTCAGGTTGGTTAATCCGAGACCGAGATTAAGTTTGATGTTAAGAGTTGGTTGGATATGTGGTGGTGAAGAAGAAATATTTGTAAGAGCTTGTTGCTATGTGGAGTAATGGATTCACTTTGCATTACCATGACAAAAAAATTAATAAAGAATTTGAGAAAAAGTATAAGTATTGGAAAATCTAAGGGATAACAAACAATATCTCGAAAATTGTTCACTCAAAAAAATGGATATGACATAAAATGTGTATTTTAACGTGATGTACACTTTTTGTGTAGAACAATTTTGACTATATCTTATGGTTTACCCGCTATGCAAAAGACGTTCATAATGAAGAATACTTTTGGAGCCATACCCAGGAAATTGGAGATATACATTTGATTTGTTAAAAAATATCTTAAACACATGACATTTTAATTAAAATCGTTAGAGCCATTTTTTAGAAAATTAAAATTTTTGAAAAATGTTTCATGTAAAGGATAATCTGTGATGGGGATTTTCTTTAAAACCTTGGAGACGCATCTCTGGAAGATACTGAACCTAAAAATCACGTTTGGAGGTTATGTGAGTGTTGGTTTGTGAGTTATGCTGTTCACAGACACACGTATTTCCTGAGAAATGTCGGTAACGAATTTTTGGGTGGAATACAAAACTTACCCTACTTACTATACGTAGTACAGAAAGGCAAAATATAGAAAGAGACCTAACAAATGTTGCAGTATTTACCAACCGACGAGAGAAAAGCCACGAAAACAAGGTGAAAGAGCTCTAGCATTTGCCGGAAACTAAGGAAACTCACGCAAAAAAAGAAAAAAAAATTCTGCACGAATGTGTGTGTGTGTGCGCGCGCGCGCGAGTACCTAGCAATTACCCACCAATGAGGGAAAATCGCTAAATAGGAGGAAGAACTAAAACAATTGGCTACCGACGAGGGAAAATCATGAAAAAATACGTTTTAGAGGCATATTCCAATTTTATATAAGGCTTATGCACAAGAGATGTAGCTGAAGTGCGAGGATAGCAAGCAATGCAACGAAAAGAGCTTTGAACTACGCAGGACAAGCACATTTTATTTTTATACACAGAAAATAAAAAATAAGAATGAAAATGGCTTACCTGATTCGTTGCTTAGACGAATGGAGGAGGATTCTGCACAAAGAATTGCTGAAATGAAAACGAGATGGTTGAATGAGAACAAAAAGAAGAGAGAGAAGAGAGTGAGATCAAGAGAGGAAACAAAACCTACGCAGAGAAACTCTTACCACAAACATTTCCACAATGTCCACAAAATGCGCCCTAATAGGATGCATCATGATTTGTATGAAATCATTAGTTACACCATTGTTTGTAACACAAAAGTTAGCAAGTCTATTAAACCAAGGCAGAACTGTACATGTTCATGATGCAACTGCGTTAATGGCGTTAGAAACGGTTGATGTGAAACAAACACAATATACACCGCCAAGATTGTAGCTCTTGAACAAAAGCGTCCATTTTTGTGCACACGCCAAACTGTTATAACGAAAGCGTTTAATATGCAGACAGCTAAAGCTAGTAATTAGAAAAGGAAATAGGATGCGGTTAGGGTAAGGAGATTACTATTTTGAGATTTGGTGAAACAAATAAACAATACCTCTAAAGGAAATGCGTTGAAAAGGAATACGAACATGAAATAAGCCGACTAGCTATTAATTTCTGGTAGAAGTAAAAGTGGTAGGCTATGTGTGAAAAAGGTATGCTAGAATAGGAACTGAAATTAAGGTGTACGAAGAGAAGATTGCACGCACTACCAATTTAGGATGTGAGATAAAACAGCGGGTGACGACACAAAGAAAGTACGCAATGATAGAATATGATTTGAAACAGGGTGAATAACCGAAAGAAGGTACGTAAGGATAGGGAAAAGTCTGAAGAAGAGCGTGGTAGAAGAAACAGCGTCGCAAGGTAAATCATAGGAAATGCAACAGTTCGGTACGAGCTCTAAGAGTATTCTAACGCCTACCGATCTGGAAAAACCATGAAAACAAGATAGAAAGAGCTTGAGAAAACGCTGTAGCAAACGCCTACGGACCAGAGAAGAATGTCGAAAAAAGTAGACAGAGCTTTAGCAAGCGCCTACAGACTAGGAAAGCCACGAAAAAAAGAGGTTTGTGAGCGAATGTGCATGTGTTTGTGTGCACCCAGCATTTACCCACAAACAAGAGAAAGCCACGAAATAGGTGAAAGAACTTAAGCAATAAGCCTACCGACAAGGGAAAACCACGAAAAAAACAGAAAGAGGTACGACAACCGCTCCAGCAATGGCCTACCGACCAGGGAAAAACTATGAAAACGGGAAAATAGCATGCATACGTATACGGAGCAGATAAAACCCCGAAAAATAGAAAGAGTTTGTGAGCGAATGTATGTGTGTGTGAATGTGTGTGTGTACTTAGTATCCGTGCGCCAAAAAGGGAAAACGACGAAATTATAGAAAAACTTCATCATTTGCCTACCGGACAGGGACAACCACGAAAAACCTTAAAAAAACACGAAAATTAGAAAGGGCTTCGTCAACCACTACAGCAATCGCCTACCAACCAGGGAAAACCTATGAAAAAGCAGAAAGAGCTTGCATTAGTCTACAAACGAGGGAAAACCCCCAAACATAGAAAGAGCTGTGTGAGCGAATGTATGAGAGCGTGTGTGTGTGTGTGTGTGTGTGTGTGTGTGTGTGCGCGCGCGCACACACACCCACTGAGCTACATCCCGCCAACAGGGGAAAACCACGAAATACGAGAAAGAGCCTAAACAATTGCCTATTGACCAGGGAAAACCACGAAAAAACAGGGAAAACCACGAAAAATAGAAGGAACTTCGGCAACCGCTTCAGCAAACGCCTACGGACCAGGGAAAAACTATGAAAAAAGCAGAAATAGCTTGCATTCGTCTACCAACCAGAGAAAATCCCGAAAAACTAGTTAGAGATTTGTGAGCGTGTGTGTGTGTGTGAGCGCACTGAGCATGCGTCCGTAAACAGGGGAAAACCACGAAATAGGATAAAGGACTTAAGTTTAATTGTCTACACACCAGGGAAAAGCACGAAAAAAAGAAAGAGCTTTGGCAACGGTTGCAGCAATCGCGTACCTACCAGGGAAAAAGCCATGTAAAAGTAGAAAGAGTTTGCATTTGTCTACCAACCCGGAAAAACCCCGAAAAACAGTAATAAGAACTTCATCGTTTATTGTTTGGCTGCAAAAAGAATGTACAAGCAACTGCACCACAAAGTGTTTTACCAATGCTAAAAACAAAAAATAAGTTTTTGTTTTGTGAACGGCACATTGCTTGCCTTCACCGGTCCGACGTGGTCCTCAATGTCTGCAAGGAGGCGTCCCACGGACGGTTGCCAATCCCTCGGGACGACGGTGACGACGATGTCGGTGACGAAGTAACACAGTGGATCTCCAATTCGCTTCAGGTGACAGAATAGCACTAGGCACTTGTGTGCCGTGGTGTAAGCCGCAATCACGGCATTGGTAGCGTGGATCACCTTGGGACTCTCCTCGGAGTTACCTCAACACCACGTACATGACCTGGTTCGTCACGGGTACGCAGGTCTGCACTACCACTTCCTCGGCGTTGAGCAGGCCCAAGAGGCGATCGTACCGGTACACCAGCTAGCACGTGGACATGTTATCGCGCTGTGGTGTTGCGTGTGCGCGGTATGGAAACTGAGGGACGCAAAACATGCACGACCGAGGGTTAAAAATAGAACAAGTAGTGACGTGGAACGTCGTGATTGGTGAAAATAAGTCGATCTGTGATAGGTGGACAAATTGAAATAACGTGATGTGATAGGCGAAAATAAAATCGATGGTGATTGGATGAAAAATCACGAGAAGGTATTAGCGGTGAATTTGTGAACTAAGATGGCGAAGGTTTTTTATTTTTTAAAAATAAAGACGGATAATATAAGTATGGCAACTGTAACGGTTCAGGCAAACGCGCGCGCCGCGCAATGCGTCACGCCGGGCATCTTGCTGAATATGTTTGATTTATTTTTCGTGGTTTTCCCAGTTTTTTCGTGGTTTGCCCTGGTCAATAGGCAATTGTTTAGGCTCTTTCTCGTATTTCGTGGTTTTCCCCTGTTGGCGGGATGTAGCTCAGTGGGTGTGTGTATGTGCGCGCGCACACACACACACGCACGCACGCTCTCATACATTCACTCACAAAACTGCTTTTTATTTTGGGGGGGTTTTCGCTCGTTTGTAGACTAATGCAAGCTCTTTCTGCTTTTTCATAGGTTTTCCCTGGTTGGTAGGCGATTGCTGTAGTGGTTGGCGAAGCCATTTCTAATTTTCGTGTTTTTCAGGTTTTTCGTGGTTGTCCCTGTCCGGTAGGCAAATGATGAAGTTTTTCTATAATTTCGTCGTTTTCCCTTTTTGGCGCACGGATACTAAGTACACACATACATTCGCTCACAAACTCTTTCTATTTTTCGGGGTTTTATCTGCTCCGTATACGTATGCATGCTATTTTCCCGTTTTCATAGTTTTTCCCTGGTCGGTAAGCCATTGCTGGAGCGGTTGTCGTACCTCTTTCTGTTTTTTTCGTGGTTTTCCCTTGTCGGTAGGCTTATTGCTTAAGTTCTTTCACCTATTTCGTGGCTTTCTCTTGTTTGTGGGTAAATGCTGGGTGCACACAAACACATGCACATTCGCTCACAAACCCCTTTTTTTCGTGGCTTTCCTAGTCTGTAGGCGCTTGCTAAAGCTCTTTCTACTTTTTTCGACATTCTTCTCTGGTCCGTAGGCGTTTGCTACAGCGTTTTCTCAAGCTCTTTCTATCTTGTTTTCATGGTTTTTCCAGATCGGTAGGCGTTAGAATACTCTTAGAGCTCGTACCGAACTGTTGCATTTCCTATGATTTACCTTGCGACGCTGTTTCTTCTACCACCCTCTTCTTCAGACTTTTCCCTATCCTTACGCACCTTCTTTCGGTTGTTCACCCTCTTTCAAATCATATACTATCATTGCGTACTTTCTTTGTGTCGTCACCCGCTGTTTTATCTCACATGCTAAATTGGTAGTGCGTGCAATCTTCTCTTCGTACACCTTAACTTCAGTTCCTATCCTAGCATACCTTTTTCACACATAGCCTACCACTTTTACTTCTACCAGAAATTAATAGCTTGTCGGCTTATTTCATGTTCGTATTCCTTTTCAACACATTTCCTTTAGAGGTATTGTTTATTTGTTTCTGTCACCAAATCTCAAAATAGTAATCTCCTTACCCTAACCGCATCCTATTTCCTTTTCTAATTACTAGCTTTAGCTGTCTGCATATTAAACGCTTTCGTTATAATAGTTTGGCGTGTGTACAAAAATGGACGCTTTTGTTCAAGAGCTACAATCTTGGCGGTGCATATTTGTGTTTGTTTCACATCAACCGTTTCTAACGCCATTAACGCAGTTGCATCATGAACACGTACAGTTCTGCCTTGGATTTATAGACTTGCTAACTTTTGTGTGTACAAACAATGGTGTAACTAATGATTTCATACAAATCATGATGCATCCTATTAGGGCGCATTTTGTGGACATTGTGGAAATGTTTGTGGTAAGAGTTTCTCTGCGTAGGTTTTGTTTCCTCTCTTGATCTCACTCTCTTCTCTCTCTTCTTTTTGTTCTCATTCAACCATCTCGTTTTCATTTCAGCAATTCTTTGTGCAGAATCCTCCTCCATTCGTCTAAGCAACGAATCAGGTAAGCCATTTTCATTCTTATTTTTTATTTTCTGTGTATAAAAATAAAATGTGCTTGTCCTGCGTAGTTCAAAGCTCTTTTGGTTTCATTGCTTGCTATCCTCGCACTTCAGCTACATCTCTTGAGCGTAAGGCTTATATAAAATTGGAATATGCCTCTAAAACGTATTTTTTCATGATTTTCCCTCGTCGGTAGCCAATTGTTTTAGTTCTTCCTCCTATTTAGCGATTTTCCCTCATTGGTGGGTAATTGCTGGGTACTCGCGCGCGCGCGCACACACACACATTCGTGCAAAAACTCTTTTTTTTCTTTTTTTGCGTTAGTTTCCTTAGTTTGCGGCAAATGCTAGAGCTCTTTCACCTTGTTTTCGTGGCTTTTCTCTCGTCGGTTCGTAAATACTGCAACATTTGTTAGGTCTCTTTCTATATTTTGCCTTTCTGTACTACGTATAGTAAGTAGGGTAAGTTTTGTATTCCACCCAAAAATTCGTTACCGACATTTCTCAGGAAATACGTGTGTCTGTGAACAGCATAACTCACAAACCAACACTCACATAACCTCCAAACGTGATTTTTAGGTTCAGTATCTTCCAGAGATGCGTCTCCAAGGTTTTAAAGAAAATTCCCATCACAGATTATCCTTTACATGAAACATTTTCCAAAAATTTTAATTTTCTCAAAAATGGTTCTAACGATTTTAATTAAAATGTCATGTGTTTAAGATATTTTTATAACAAATCAAATGTATATCTCCAATTTCATGGGTATGGCTCCAAAAGTATTCTTCATTATGAACGTCTTTTGCATAGCGGGTAAACCATAAGATATAGTCAAAATTGTTCTACACAAAAAGTGTACATCACATTAAAATACACATTTTATGTCATATCCATTTTTTGTTGAGTGAACCATTTTCGAGATATTGTTTGTTATCCCTTAAATTTTCCAATACTTATACTTTTTATCAAATTCTTTATTGATTTTTTTGTCATGGTAATGCAAAGTGAATCCATTACTCCACATAGCAACAAGCTCTTACAAATATTTCTTCTTCACCACCACATATCCAGCCAACTCTTAACATCAAACTTAATCTCGGTCTCGGATTAACCAACCTGAATTTACGATAATCCTACCGCTAGTCGCAACTTTTCAAACTTCCCACTAATCCCACTAATCCACCTTAATCCATCGGATTAAGGCGGATTAAGGAGGATTAAGGCGACACCAACGCCACCTAGCGGCAGGATTATCTTTAATCCACTTGGCTAATCCGGGGTCTTAACTACTCACGTTAGTATTAATTATGAAAATGTAAACATGCCTAATACTCAAACACCAATGAACGTGCCCAGCTTGCAAATAAACACACCCGTGCCAATGCAATTTCTTAACGAACTACCCGTTCCAAAATTTGACAGTAGTGTGGATAATGCAAAAGAATTCGTTAGTGATCTAGAGGCATATCTTGAACTTAGAGGTATGGACAGATTTCGAATGATTTTAATTTAAAGAAGTTTGGTAGGCCCCGCACTTAGCTGGTTCCGCTTAACAATTGGCGAATATGCAGAATACGCCCACTTTAAGGCGGCATTTTTAGATAAATACTGGGGAGCCAATGTACAGTACATGGTACGCACTAAAATAACCAAAGGGACGTACCAACCAAACGCCAGCGAAAGCCTTGTTGATTACTTCCTGCGATATGGGCAAATAAGTAGGCTCCTAGAACCCCCACTTGGTGAACAGGAATTTATCTCACACATGATGAGGCACTTCCCCGATAACATAAGACATCATCTGGTGGTAGCGCGCCCGCGAACACTAAGCGACGCGATATCATTACTGACAGCGCTGCACGGACACGAGGGGCGAAATATTGGAAACAGACCCGAAGATAGGCCCGATATGCAAATGCGGGATAGGCCCGGTATGAGGCCCTGGGGTACCCAACACGCAGATGGAGCGAGGGTAAACGGTGATCGAAATTAAGATAGAGGAAGAAGTTTCGGAGCACGGCAGAATCACAACCCCTATTCCAGAAACCACGACAGGTACGCAAATAGGCCCAGAAATGACCGAAGGGAAATAACTGGCCCCACGGGTCCACCGAGAAGTTTTCCGGTGAATTACATGAGGTTTGGGAGAAACCAAAACCAAAGTAGGCACCAGCACCAATATGAAGGCCCAGGCGAGTACCACAATAGGCCCAGAGGTCAAAATAGCCACTGCGACAGGGAGAAGGGGCTGAATAGTAGGCGAAGTCCAATACGAGGAGGGGGCGCAGATCTCCCAATATGGCAACGGACAATCTACAAGCATACGCGCCAAACAGGACAGTCCAGCCAGCCGTAACGACACCGGCTATGGTAGACCCACCCTTATAAATAGGCAACCATCACCGACTTCGGAAAACCAGATGCGGGTGGAATTGTAGATACGTCTCCGGATTCAACCCGAAGAGATAATAGGCAAATCTGGCGTTATCAAGAGGACGTAAGTGGAATGACTAGTGTGAATGAAACAGGGAAAAGAGCGAAAAGTATCTCTCGGGAAATCAACCAGCAAAATGTTGCAGCTGACTGTAGTGATGTGACCGTCGCACAAGAACTAATGGAAGCACCGCGTGTAGAAGCAATCATAGAAAATGAAACATTTTTAACCCTCCGTCAGTCGCTAGGGGCCTGAGAGACCCTGGCATTATATAAATGTTATAATTTTCAAACGAACGCACCTATGCAATTGCCTGACTAGGACATCTAACATTACACGTTGCGTGATTATTTGCTGCAGCGATAACCTTATCTGTTTATTTGTTTGGCTGGAGGAATGAATAATCAGCAGTTATGTGTCGCACAGGTCAACCAGGCCCCGCGCGCCTGCTCTCGCTACATATTGTTGACAGATTTGTTTCTCATTAGCTTTTCTGCAATATTGCTTTACTATTGCAAGGAGCTGTTACTGCTTCGTCATGAATACGAGTAAAAGGTACGATCTACAAAATCCGAATGATTTGGAAGAAGTACATCGCCTACTTTGCGATGATGATGCCTTGCCCGTGGATGACAACTTATAAGAATCAGATGATTCTGATTCAGAAGATAAACTCGAAACGAGATGTTTAGATTCAGAAACTGACCATGAAAATGAAGAGGAAGACGATGAAAGCAACTTGTGTGATAACATGTATTTTATAAGTAACATCATATGCGTATAATAGTAATTCTTCTTTTTCTTTTTTCTTCTTCTTCTTATTATTATTATTGACAATACATTCTGTTGTTATTCACAGGAAGAGATGGAACAAAATGAAAAAAAACACCTTTGAAAATAACACAGACAAGGGCTCACAATATATTGACCAAACTTCCTGGTGTGGAGGAGCTGCCAAAAATGCGAAAACGAAATTGATTGTTGGAACCTTTTTGTTACCGAAGATATAGTTGATTTGATTGTTGAAAGCTCAAATACTTACATTAGCAGTGTGCAGCACAAATTTGATTGTGAAAGAGACAGCAGACCTACAGATGTAATAGAAATAAAAGCTTTCCTGGGCTTATTGCAGGAATTTTTCGTGGTGGACGCCAGAATATTCACGAGTTTTGGAGAACTGATCTTGGAATTCCTCTATTCCGAATGGCTATGTCCGAAAAAAGATTCAGTTTTCTAATACGCTGTATTCGCTTTGATGACAAAAGCTCAAGACTGGAGTGACGAAGATTGGATAAATTGGCTGTTGTTAGAGAAATGTTTACATTGTTTCTGAACAACTGTGAACCATTATTCTCTTGGACAAAATGTCACTGTCGACGAACAGTTGCCGGCATTTTGTGGTCGATGTGCTTTTAGACAATATATACCATCCAAGCCAAACAAGTATGGCATAAAGATATTCTGTTTGAGTGATGCAAAACTGTTTTATACAACTAACATGGAGATTTATTGTGGAGAGCAGCCGGACGGACCATATTTGCAAACTAACTCGGCAGAGGCTGTAGTGCTGAGACTAACTGAACTAATCTCTGGCACTGGACGAAACGTTACTGCAGATAATTGGTTTACCAGTGTATCGCTGGTGAATGAATTGCGCAAAAGACAACTTTCTTTCGTCGGTACAGTGCGAAAGAACAAAAAAGAGTTACCCACTAGTTTCACTTCTCCAAAAGATCGCAGACAGTACGAAAGCATATTTGGCTTCACAAAAAATGAAACACTTGTTTCATATGTTCCAAAAAAGGGTAAAACAGTTGTTTTGCTCTCAAGTCTACATGTTTCATCCACATAGTTATCAGAAGGTACTGAGAAAAAGTCTGAAATAATCCTGCATTACAACGACACTAAATGTGGAGTTGATGCAGTAAATAAATTGTGTGCTACATACAATGTAGCCAGAACAACAAGAAGGTGGCCCATGGTATTTTTTGACCATATCTTGAACATTGGAGGTATTAATTCTAGGGTTATCTTCCTTGGAAACCAAAATAAATATTCCACAAGGCAGGAGTATTTGAAATCACTACCTTTAGCTTTACTGTTGGAACAGCTACAAACGTGAGCAACAGCATCAAATCTATCCGATGATTTGAAAGGACTTTTGACAAAATATAAACCTGAAGAATCCGGCGTAGATGAATTGTCAAATACACCACTATGCACATTGAAAAGGAAACGATGTGAACCCAGCAACAAAGACAAAATGAACGGCAAAACTAAATATGCATGTGGGAAATGCAACACCCCCCTGTGTTTGAGCAAATATGCTAAAATTATTTGCTATAGTTGCTTAGTTGGGGAAAACACGGGTGAAATAGTAGATGATTCTGAGTAACTGAACATTTGAAATGACAAGTTGTATGTATACCTAGAAATGGCAATGTATTTCTTTATACTTAGTGTAATACAATTTATAACGTATATGTACTCATATTTTAGCTTGTATTTTTATGTTGTAAGATAATACCTATTAATGAAAGCCTTGTACGCTTAATCTAAATAAAGGTAAAAACAGGAAAAAGAAGAAAATAAACGAAAGAAAACAAAAATACAAACTATAACAACAAAAATATAGCGCGGGTCTACTAAGCCCCGCGCGACTAACGGCGTTCTACCAAAGCGCGCGCCTGACGGAGGGTTAATAACTGTGGATTCAGGTTCATCCATCTCTACGTGTAGCCAGGCTCTGTTCAAGCATTTGAAAACTAGGAATATGAACTTACAAATTCTTCCTGAAAAGAACACTTTTTGTATTTTGGCGGTCGGGAGAGCGAAACAGAGGATAACGCAGCAAGTCATGATAATGGCAGCAATATGTGGATATAAGCTTGAATTTGTCTGTCTTGTGATTTCTAAGCTCGCAGTGGAATTAATATTGGGTAACGACATGCTATTTGCTATGAGAGCCATCATTGATTATGGACGCGCACAATTGACACTTTACGCGCCAAAGACCGCTGCAGTTATGCCTTTTGCACGATCGTCACGTAATGATAGGGTTATGTTGACCGAAGAAGAAAATATGGTTAACACAGAAACATTTTTCGTCCAATATTTGAATATTGAAAAGAGCGCCCAAATCGTGAGAATGTTACCACAGCTGGTCGTACCGGACGATACCAGGTATGAAGCAGTGATGACGTCAGACGAAAGCACAGGTGATAGCAACGTCATACAGGCATAAGGAATGTTTTTTGAAGCCGAGGAGAATATCATGATGCTTACAGAGCCTACCCACATTCAGGTAGAAGGGCATTGTAATCTGTCAATCACCGCACGGATAAGGGAGCAGGTTGCCACGACCGCCCATTTAAACGACAGGCAGAAAGAGCACCTATTCGCCATTCTTATGAAACATAGAGAGGTATTTTGGGAAAAAATGGGATTGTGCAAAGGATTACAATATTTCTTAGAAGTGAACAACATTAACACTAGCTATTACCACTCACAAGCGAACCCATGTGGACGCGTGATGAGGGATCTAACTTTATATCTACAGATTCTAGCGAGTACGCAACACACGAATTGGCCAGAATATTTGTCCTATATAGAGTTTGTGTTCAATCACAGCATTAACACAAATACAAGGGAGGTTCCGCTGACATTACAACTTGGCCAGGAACCCCAGGAGATTTTCAGAGGCATACCGACACCAATTCCGGTTATATCAGAATCCGACGCTAAACGAATTGAACGCGCATACCACAGCTTAAAGCAACGCGCCGAGAAATGAGGCCTCAAGAAAAAACAATACACCCACAACTGGAACCCAAAAATCGGCGATAAAGTACTAATAAAATCTTTTGAAAAGTCCTCGCTGCAGAAGAAACTATATTGGAGAATGCATCTCGCATGGAAGGGACCTTTCAGAGTGTGGAACGGATAGGCGACCGTGTTTACCAACTTCAACATTTGAAAACTGGCAAAATAATAGGCAGATATAGCATAGTTCTAATGAGGTCATATAAGGAGGCAATCAAATCTCCCCTAACAAATTGATTTCTGTTAAAAAAAATCCCATTGGGAGGCTGAGACGATACACAACTGTCCAAAAAATGGTGCAGAAATATGCAAAGGCTGAAATATTGGGTAAAACAGTTAATGGTAGTAATAATTTCATGGCTGCATCTAAGAAACAAATGCATGTAAGTAAGAGGTAATTTGTTGCACCTACTTATTTAAAGGAAAATAACGTATGCAGTAATATTCATATCTATAATGTGTTGTAATCAATCTATGACAATGACCTGTCATATATGTGCTATGTTAAATTACATTAAGTTTCTGGTGAATGGGATATGTCTGAGATGGTGAAAATGTGTACATCAATGTGATAGTTATAAGCTTTACCTAAGGAGAGATAAATGTACTTTTGGACGTGTATCACGGTGTACATCATATGTGCATCACTGTATCTGTTAATAATGTCTTGGATTAAGTAGAGTTCTTTAATGCATATGCTAATACCAATCTGTAGGTATTAGTATAAATATTGACAACGCAGTGCTTAAGTCTGGTTAATGTATTTTAAATGTAATGTTTTAATTCCTAGTTAATCATAAGAAACATTTCCAATTATAGTATCCTGTCTAAATCAGGAGTAAAAGTTCCCTTCGCTCTGTTGCATTAAATGGACCAAGTGAACGAATACAAATATTCTTGAACTAAACATACGATGGAAGTGGACAGTTTAAAAAAAGTGAAGAAGGTCTAACGCAATTATGTTGTATAATGTCCCTTTGAGTTTTGTGTACCTGGATACATGTGAGGTATCTGAAAGAGAAAGTGCTTCCAAAGGTCATATCAATAGAACGGACAGCGTGTGGATGGTTTCAAAATGCAAGCTAAATAACCAAATAAACAAAATAGGTAAAAAGTAAGGTATGTGTAGTAATTAAGCTTACATTGTAATTTGTCATGATTGTAACAAATGCAGCAAAAACGCCAACCACCATTCGCAGAAAATCGTCACGCCTTAGTAACCGTGGATGAATGAAAATGGGACATGTCACCATAACGTACGGCTCTGATGGAGCTTCACAATAAATTTCATATGCCCGTACAGCCCATTTGGAAATTTCAAGTGAGGGCATATGATACGGTTCAACTAGGCCCCGTATTCGATTTGATTGTATATAGATTTAACAAAGATGTAAAATGTTTTAATATTATAACTCGAGAGGAAAAACCTTCATACACCAGAATTGCAATTTATTGTGGAAGTAAGGTTTGGGTCACTGGCCTATCCCTTTACTTGGGACAGGAAAAGGTCTGTCGGTACGTATACGAATGCACTGAGCCATCATATAAGGGTCTGTGGAAAATAAGTTTCGGAAAGTTCTATTTCTTTTCAAAGAGGAAGAAACATGATGTTTGTGTCGAGAAAAGGCTTAAAGCCATAAACATATGTACGTACTACAGCATAAATTGAACTAATTGTAAATAGTACCGTGGGAAGAGAAAGCTGAACAGAACTTAAATTTTAGCCAGTAAATGGTAAGACAAGAATACAAAACTGACGAATACGAAAACAGGAGATCGTCACATGATTGAAAATCGCACAAAATAATCACGTGACATAGGCGGAGTACGGATGAAATCAGACATGGCGAAATTCACAAAATACTAGTAACTTCACTCTTCGCTGAACCCTGCGCCATGTAACTATACTCTTCGCTGAACCCTGTGACATGTAAACACTCTTAGCCGAACTCTGCGCTGTGTAAGTTGGATAATATTGCAGATGGCGAAATTCACAAAAAATACAAGTAACGTCACTTTTGGTTGAACTCTGCGCCGACAAGTATCTTGATTCTTCGCTGAACTCTGCGCCATGTAACTACACACTTAGCTGATCTCTGCACCGTACAAGTTAGGCCGCGGCTATAAACGCAGCGAAAACATTACAATACTTCTTAATACTGCCGACTAACAAATCATCTCGATGTCAGTCGCGGATAATTGATGAAGTGGTGGCTCGCGTTCCTGAATGTGTAACATAACAGTATAATAAAGCCAATATTCACCAGAGCCGATGTTTTTATTATCGCAATCTATATATAATTTTACCAACCCCTGTAGACTTTACAGAGTCCACACTGCTCAACGCTAGCCGGAGAAAGAAGAGACTTAATTGTTGCGCATCGAGGAAGTGACCAGCTTCAATGTGGACGGAATCCGTTCGATCTTAATCATTTTAGTTACATATAGTGTTTAAAAATTCCGAACGTATACTCCCAAAATCTTCAAAGTCACATTTTCTTACCCATCACGAGCATCGAACCATACACTATGCAGTATAGGAGGGTCTATTCTATCTTATTGCACTTAAATACATGTATTTTTTAATTTTTTCCTAAATTATATAAGTAATACTTTCAAAGCCACGCTTTTAATTCATCATGGAATCTCAAAAAGACACACACAGCTTCCAAGCTGGACGGGTTCTATTCCACATTACTTCACCTAATTACGTATATGTATTAAAGTGTTTTCTAAAGTTCTGCGCCCAATACTTTCATATTTACGTTTTTTACTTTTCGTGGGGCCAAATGGTACACACAGCATCCAAATCTGGAGGAGGTCCGTTCTACCTTTCTCCATTTAATTGGATGATTTTTAATTTCTCCGACATTCTATGACTAATCTACGTTTTCTATACGGGTCTCGAACTAACGCATCAAAGCGAAACATTGAAAACGTTAGATACCTTATCTCAATATTGTTTAATACATGATGTCATAGCGACATGGTCATGCAGGCCGTAGGAGTATATAACTTATGTTTATAATTATTAATCGCTTCGACCTTGACACGTATAGCAAGGAGAATACATTTCCGTTGGATAACTACGCAGTATACACAATTGTTTAGTAAGTTAACATTTAATGAGATGTTCTCACGACGCCACGGGGTCTTCACTAATGGGACGTCTGCACCCACTAACCAGGGTGACAGGACGAAGGGGGCCAGAGGGGTAGCTCAGGGATTTCATTGAGAGGATTATCGGTTACAGGGAGCTGTAGCAACGCCTCCTAGGAATAAGGCAGCAACATTGATATCTGTTCCTCTACTGACGTTACAATCAGGAGTCCTTCGATGTGTGTGATAGTAATTGAAAGCTACGTAGTTGTGTGAAGATTTGGCGTGAGATTTGTGTTTTATTAGTGAAGAACATAACTGGTGACAAAGTGTAAGACATGATGTGTGCCCGAGTGTAAAGGAAATTATTCTTTGGTGTTGAAGGTAACCTTGTTTAAGTTCCCATTAGACGAAAACTTAAGAAGGAAATGGATAACCGAAAGCTGTTCACCGGGATAAGTTCATTCCTATAGAATAAACTGCGGTAAGGTTTTATAAAACAACTGTATTTCTACTCAGATACATTGTTAAAAACTACTTTTGCTTTTATTGGTATAGTGAAAAATTGCATTTGGTAATCTTTTGTATAATGTTTAGCATAACCTATACGTCCACGCATATACCAGACTGCTATATTTTTCTCACTTTATTGAAACGAATTTTGCTTTTATAAGTTTATGAAAAGCAAATTCAACCCTATGATATAGAAGGAAGTGTATCATTGCACGACAGTAAGACTGGAAAGCAACTTAAAGCTCCAGTAGATCGTCCACTCCTAAAAAAGGTTAGCTACTTTGTTATCATTCTCCAGGTCCTTTAATAAGCATAATTCAGGACAAAACACAGTTATTAAATAATAAATAAGAAATCGGTACCTATTAAATAACCATACATACCTATTTATCATATCCATCATTATCATACAATCATACCATACATAAAGGAGCATACCACATAAGTTTATAATTAATGGGTTCAAACCCGGCGGAGGGTGACTGCTTTTTTCGGACGTAAAAATTCTTAGCATGGCTTCTTTCGGAAGGGAAGCAAAGCCTGTGGTCCCGTGCCGTAGATTTACGTCACGTAAACGAACCTCAAGCCTTATAAGGAGACCTCTGAGCAACATTTCGGCCTTTCACCACCAATATAGAATGGGACGCTAAGAACCATTAGTTAAAGAGCGTCCATAAATAAAACTGAGTTTAATTTAATTAACCATAACGTAAGTGTTTAAGTAGCTAGTAAGAGGTAAGTTATCCTTTCACATTAAGGGGAATAATACAAACATCTAATTTATCAGATAATCTGCACTGGGTTATTGAGCTTTATGTTTACCACCGTAGGTTAGACAACACGACACAGATTCGTTTAACTGTTGTTGTCAATGGAAGAAGATGAAAGGACAAAGGTTTTATTTGCACAAGCATAATATATAGAACACTAGGACGTCATTGCAGCAAATAAAACGACAAATTATATTAATACTGATTTTTATATACAATATCCAAACGTAACCTAGAAACCTCAAGATACACTATAACTTCACTGCCTACTATATGTGTTAGCCTGAGAGTGCCTTCCATACATAATAAAGTTAAGTAATAACTTACAGTTATATATATATATATATATATATATATATATATATATATATATATATATATATATTCATAGAATATTTTCAAATGGAAATGCAAAAGGTGGATAAATATCTTAGATGGAGAAAATTGCAATGGTAAAAGTTACATTTGCATAACCCTAGCCTAATAAATTCCTCTAGGGCTGTTATAATTACAGAAACACTGATCTTACTCTCTAACCTAACCTACGGTACTAGCTTCACTGTGCTTGTTATAGTCTATAGTGTGGTTGCCTATGTTTGCTACCCACACATGTAAGATTAAGATTTAGAATATTTTCAAATGAAAGTGTGCAATGATAAATTAAAGTATGCGCCGCAGATGGAGGGAATTAAAATGCTAAATGCTACTGTTATAATTACAGTAACACGGATCGCATGACCTAATCTACAGTGGTAGCTTCCTGTGCTTGCTATAGCGTATACTGTAATAGCTTCTTATGCTTGCCACTCACACAGTGTAATGTTCAATAATAATTTGTGGTTGAAGGTGCACAATAATGAACCAAAGCAGTCACATATTATCTCTGTTTTTAAGAAACCGTATAAGAAAATTAATGGGTACATATTAAGCATTAGAGTCCATTTTATAAGAGTATCAGTGGAATAAAGGTTACACAAAACAGGCAAGCATGGTCAGTATATGACCATTATATTGATAATAAGATGAATGTTTGAAACGTACGTTGTTTTATCCCTAAAATAATTCTGTGGACCTGAGTAAGCTTGCTTGCTTCGAACGATATGGAAAGGAAGTAAAGCCGTGGGTCCCATATCGTACATTAAGGCTAAAACCCTCAAGCTTGATAAAAAAACCTTGAGCAAAAATTTATCGACCTTTCACATCCTAAGTAGGATGGAATATTAATGACCAAGAGATGTTAAAGAATGTCAATAAATTGCAGAAACAACCAAACCAATTGCAGATTTGATCATGTGCATTGTTAAGCTTTCTCATATTTCCTTAATTATTTGCACTCTCATATACACTGCTATGAGCTGCAAAAATGATAATTGTCGTTAAAATAATCCAGATTCTGTTATTATTATTGTTGCTATTATCATCATCAACATTATTATTATTATCATTAATGATGCAGAGTAAGATGATTATATGTATGTAGTATCATTTTATGATGTGCCGTGTATTTTCAGGTGTAATTCATTTGGTTATTTCTTAGACGCCATTAAGGATTTTCATTAAGATAGTATATTATTTAACTTATTACAGGTGCAATTCCTTCTCTTTTGCCTGAGTGTCCGTTCTATTTGTCAAACCCCTCTCTTTATGAGAGGATCCTGATGAGCGCTCGGAAATTGACACCATTAATTCTGCAATTTATTTATTAATTTATGAAGAAACCACATTTCGCTGTGTAGAGGAACTACATGAGAAAATTTCTTGCTGTAAGCTAAATGATGAGTGGGTTAGTAGAAAGTTCGTGGCATAAATTTTACTTCATTGAGAGATATTCCAGTACCAGAAGTTCTAAGTTGCGCTATACTTGACAAACACTTGGTTTTATCTGCTTTTATAAACTATGTTGAATTGCATCAGGTGGGAAACATAAATCTGCTAGTAACAGTGAGTAACACTGATCAAGTAGGATCATTGACAATAGCATTGGATTAATAGGGAATGCATTAACAAATTTTTCTTTAAGATAGCTGAGAAAAAGGAGCAGTTTCATTTATGAAAGAGCAGGTTTCTTTCTTTAACTGTTATAAGTCACGGAAAGGTATTCGTGGAAAGCCATGGTTTTTTGCTCTCTACCATATTCTATTTCATTCATAGTTACAAGCTTTTAAGCACTAGGGCTTTGTTAACAAATCCATGCCCAGTTTTTTTGTCTCGAGCATGCAATAGCTTTCCAAAACACGCATAACTGACAGGACTCTGGCATTTTCCTGGGGTTTTGGCCATAAAGCCCCAATAATTACGCAAAGAGTACAGAACTGAGAGGTTCACGAGAAACCCTTTTTGGCTTATAATGATGGAAACATTGTTGGCCAGGCATACACTGGAGTTGAGTATGCATATGTTTTTTGTATGCAGTTCAGACATGCAAGACATTGATATGTGTTGCTTGTGAAAACAATATACGCTGAAATCCTGTTTGTTTTCTGATTGGCATAATGCTGAAGCTAGAAACCTTAAGATATGAAGTAGCTGTTGTGACACCAGACAATATCTCAGTTAGTAAGAAATAAGTTTCATATTTTATGTTAAAACAAAGCATTTCTAGACAATACTTTATTAAGAAAATAGTTTTTCATATCTTCTACGAATTTGAAAATAAGCAACGGTTATTATGATACACTTTGTATAGGAATTAAAATGTGCTAACTTTATAGTGATGTTAAAGTACTTCCCCGTACAATTAACTAAATTCAGTGCGTTTTTTCAAATAAATGGGACTGCATCCTACTATAAGAGATCTTTTATCCATTTACAGTAAAGACAACAAAAGCATTGTTGAAATACCAGTATAAATTTGGATACAAATGCATTTAAAAGTATAAGTTACATGACTACAAGGATATTCAACTATCCAATGAAATAGTCCACTATCAAACACGAGTCCTCCTTCGTGGTGTAGTGGTTACCATGCTAGCCTCTACTTCCCGAGGTCGCGGGTTCAAACTCGGCTGAGGGCGATGGATGTTTTCGGCCGTAAAATCCTTAGCATGGCTTCTTTCGGAAGGGAATTAAAGCCAGTGGGCCCGTGTCGTAGATTTACGCCTAATACGAAATAGGACGCTAAGGACCACAGCAGTTAAGTAGCGTTCATACATAAAACTCAGTTTAATGTTTATAAAATACGAGATTTTATATATGTATACATCACACGCACACACATATAATTATATACGTATGCATTTTTACATTAAACTTTCATTTTTCATTTTGATATAAAACTAAAGAACATTGTGACCACCGCGCGCGCTAAGTTCCTACAAACTGACGGTGGAGCGACTCCCGGCCCATTTACCTGCCGCGGGTTAGGCCAATGACCGGTCCCTCTGTAGAACAATGGGCGTTTGGAACAATAGCCATTGTGTGCCACTTCCACGTTCCCAAGGATCCCTTTTGACCCTTTCTGGTAGGTTACACTTCTCGAAAGTACCGCTTTATATGCAATGCGTGTATAAGTCACTGCCGGCGGCAGGACTAGTCAGTGTTGAGGTCAATTGAGTTGAGTGCTGCTAGAAGTGACCAAGTGAACAGTACCAAGAAGACAGTGCAGTGTAATTGTGAGCTATAATTCAGCAGTTGTGTGTCTATTTCCATTGCTTGCCAAAGTGATTCAACTGCAATTACTGTGTTACGTCAAGTGTTTAGTGTTAAATAAAGTGTGTTTCCGCAGTAACTGGTGTTATCATTAGTTTACACTGGTGTCAGGAGCGGCATACAAATGCCGCAATGGAAGAAGTACTTAAAAATTATTAAGTGAAGTACAGACCATGAAATGCGCAATGGAAAAGAGGGAGAGGAAAATGAATTCCAGAATGGACAAGATGAGAAGTGAAATAATCATGGTGAATTTCGCAATTGAGAAGATGGAGGTAAAAGTGCATTCCGTAATAGGGAAGATGGCGGAGATGGTGAATTGCAGAATGGAGATAAAGCAGACGGAAATGTCCAAAATGAAGACGGAGCCATCGACTAAAGGTGACGAACAACTTGCGGCGTGAAGAAGGACGTGGAAGAGTCCGGCGGACAGATCAAAGATTCTAGCAACGCGTTAACACCCTGAAAAGCGTCAGAGAATGGCTTATCGTCCTGGAAGGAAGAGTCGACGGCAGCGCGAAGGAGCTGAATGTCATGGTGGAAGAAATGCTTAGTGGAAGCCTAAAGGATGGAAAGTCGAGACGTCAGGACGTGACATGAAATCCGCGCGATTCAAAACGCCAGCTTTGAAGCCTTCCGCCTACAATTTGCCGCCGTCCCGCCTACAGACGATGATCAGTCTATAAGGAAGACACATAGCTCTTAGCCAGTCTCCAGGGACAGGCAGCAAAAATTCTGATTGCAATTCCAACATCGACGAGGGCCGGTGACATTTGGGAGGATCTCAAAACCAGTTCGGGAACCACCACATGGTCTCAGTCTATCGCAGTCAACTCAAATCAAGGCTACAACAACCAGGTGAAACCACGCAGAGTTCGCCCTGGCATTTGAACAACTAGTGAATAAGGTTTTGGTGGATCTCCCGCCCAGTTACTCATCCCAGGAAGCTGCTTGCTGCTTTGTCGACTGAGTGCGTAATGCCGAGATGCACGAGCGTCTAATGCTCGCAGATTACTAGACCATCCACGAGGCCCTAAAGTTCCGTTGAGGATGGAGGCAGCCAAGGTAACAGCGGCACCTAACTCGAAGACCAGAGCATTCGATACGGAGGTGACAGAGGATCAATCTAAGTACGTCGACTGAGATTTTCAGGTGGTGTGTGCTGGGGTGCGGCAAGCCAGGACACATAGTAAAGGACTGACCACACCAAGCCGAAGAGACGGTGGAAAACGAATAAGCATCGCCAATAAGCACGTGGCGAGGGTTACTTCGGGGCTGTCTTCACCAACCCGTTGAGTGAGGCTGCGTACCTTGGGCGGAAGAATGGATGAGAGCCTCGTCGTGGGCTGCTAGACACAAGGCAAGATGTGATGGATACTAATCGACACAGGTGCAGTCGTGACCGTAATCAGATCTGACATGGCAAAGGCATTGTCGTCCTGGAAACGGAATTGGCCCTAGCAACTAGTGAAGGCATCGAGCGATAACTTGCCTGAGGAGTGGGAGCCCCTGCTGGAGCTGCCTCTAGGGGGAGCAAGCTAAGCCTATGCGTGTCGTCGCGGCGGTAACTGAAGATGTGATAGTGGTACTAGATGCTCTCAGGAGTCACCAGACGACGGTAGACATCGGCAGGAAAGTTTTGAGACTCGGCCGAGAAGAGGTGGCACTCCGGAGCCCCAACGAATTCCGGAGATCTCTAGAGTGATTCTGACGCAGTATGTGGGTTGTGCCCGCAAGAAGAGAAATGGTGGCGAGGGTGCGTTTGAAAGGCCAGCACTTAAGGAACCTGTTTTGGTCAGGAAGAAACCACTATATAGAATATTTGTCGCCAGCCATTGTTGCCTTGCCAGAAGGAAGTGCCAGCGAGACTGCTGAATCCATCGGACACCGATCTGGATATACAGGTAGGACAGAGTTAGGAGAATGATAGCCAGCTCCGAATGT
The DNA here is from genome assembly GCA_030765065.1 of Deroplatys truncata. Taxonomy (NCBI): domain Eukaryota; kingdom Metazoa; phylum Arthropoda; class Insecta; order Mantodea; family Mantidae; genus Deroplatys; species Deroplatys truncata. The sequence continues at coordinate 517,341,906 of CM060990.1, forward strand.
ATCGCTGTACGGCGGACCCGATAAACCAGCACCGTCTGAGGATCTGACATCCGACTGGAACTGTTGTTGAAAGGGACAGCCGAACATCTGTCCTCGGTACAACTGAAGTAGTTGCGGCACCTCCTTAGGCAATACTAATCCCCTTCAGGCAAAGGGAGTGCAAACGTTAAATTGAGTTTTAATTATGGACATTCTTTATTTGCTGTGGTCTTTAGCGTCCCATTTTATATTGGGTGTGAAAGATCAGGAATTTTGCTTAGAGGCCTCTTTATCTGGCTTGAGGCTCATTTACGTGCAGTATTCTATGATACACACCGACTTTACTTCCCTTCCGAAGGAAGCCATTCTAAGGATTTTACCCGGAAAAAAATCCGTCGCCCTCCGCCGTATTTGAACCAGCGAACTACGTCCGCACTCCACCACGGCGATTCCGAATACGTCCGGCCTATCCTACAACCACTGGCGAAGTAAGCGGAGGTGTGTGACATGCTGGTGGACATGAGAACAAGAGGCATTATCGAAGAGTCCTACAGCGTTTGATGTTCCGCTTTGGTCTTGGGGAAGAAGAACGGTGAACTAGGCTTTTGCGTGGGCTATAGGAAGTTGAACGGTGTCACCCGAAAGGAGTGTTTTCCCTTACCCCGGATTAACCATACCCTGGAAACTCTTGTAGGTGACCATTGACTCTTGATCTAGGACTGGAAATCGGGATATTGGCGAGTGCCTCTAGGCACGAGAGACAAGGAAAAGACAGCAATTCATATTGAGGATGTTTACGTAAACGCTGAGGCTACTAATTGGTACCGCTTTTTCTCGGTCTTAAGCAACCCTCATCGCATGCTTAGCCAAACTCCTTGTAGTAGTTCCCTTAAATGCTTTTTGTTAAGCTTGCAATTTTTGGGACGGTCTCCGAGACAACGTGATGATGGAACACCGAACTTCTTCCACCTACCAAGTAAACTTAAAAGCTGTCTAGCTCTCTCCCTCTAGCAATGTAGTCTAAGTTATTTGTTGGAAAGTTTAAAGCCTCTCTTGGGATCAGAGTTACACATCGAATAGTGTTATCCTTCACCACCCGTCAAGGCAACGCCTCCTAGGAACAAGGCCGCAACACTGCACTTATGACATCACGGTAGGAGGTCATGGTCAAGTTCAGCGCAGATGTACTAGTCCCAGTGCTCTATTTTACGTTCCTCGGGGATCGAATTTTAAAGGTAATTTTTATGGATGGGGGATACTCAACTTCAAACAAATAAGGAAATTGCGATTCCATTTAATCTTACCAGGTTATAATTCGTAATGCAGTGTATACGGTGATATATTAAAAGCTATCGTTTATATATTGTGGCGTTAATGAACATTAAAACACATGTAAACGGTTAACTGTATAAAACGCACCTTTTCCTGTACTTATTTTGCGATCGAAATTGTTAAACTTTTCCCTTAATAAGCCGAAAAAGACACTGATGTACTGTAATCGGTTGACGTACACAAATACTTAGTGGTATGGAAAGCTTAATACAATTTTCTATGCATTATATTATCTAAGGTTTAAGCAGCAATTATTGAAGGGATAAGTGATACTTCGGTTTTTTAATTCTGCCCTTTGACATCTCTTTGAGGAAATTTTTAAAATGCCACGGCTTATTCTCTAATAGGGAGAAAAAGCATGTTTATGTACTTAGTTCTATAGCAACTGATGCAAGCAAACGTTTTAAAACTGCACACTTTAGCTTCTTATCAAATTCAGTGGCTCATTCAAAATTAATCGCATACGTTTTTGTTATAATTTCGTTCCATGTTATCATCATCTTTATGGTATAGGCGTGTACGGATGGGTTAGAAAAAATACAAAATGGACAACCATTGCAGCCTCAGATGCATTCCCCAGTATCAAGACAATAAAAAGGATGAGAAGAGGAATGTAATTGTTATTAAAGGTGTAATTAGAAAATTAGGCATATTTCAATTACAGTGAAGGTATTTTATTTATTTGAAAAAAATCCGCTACTACTTTCATCTCATATTTTTATCAGACACACATTCATGAAGCAGATGTGAACATTTTACTCATCCAGTACAATGGTAGCTGAAACATTGGTAATACGTGCCATTTATACCGTCAAATATACCAGCCCAAACATTGAAACCCCATCGGGCTTGTAAGGCCACCTCTCGCATCCAATGTGGATTTACAGTCCTCCATTAATGTATGTTGTGGCGATTTACATGCACTGTGTTGTGGAAGCCTTCTTCGTCTGTAAATAACACGTTTGCCAAAAAGTGACTCTTGTTCAGTTTGTCGTACGATCCACCTAGCGAACGCCACTCTCTGTCATGGTCCGGCTGCGCAAGTTGCTGGTATAGTTGAAGATAAGGGTGAACCTTTGCATGATGTAGTATTCACCACACGGAAGATTGGCTAATATTGAAATGCTTGTGAATGTCCCTCGTGCTACAATGCGGATGCTTAATGACATAGTCAGTCACACGATCCGTCGTTGCTTGTTCACACACAGATTGATCTCTTCGTGGATGTGGTGTCTTGTACACTGTTCCTAATTCCAGAAGACGGTTCGCAACTCTCAAAAACGTAGCGTGTCCAGATACTCTATTCGAAAGCATTGTTCCACACTGAGAGCACGAACGTCTGGAACGTCATATTTATAACTTTAACTGCTTTAGCTTTGACTTTATAACTCTTTAACCGCTGTGGTCCTTATTGTCTCCTTCTATACTGGGCGTGAAAGACCGGTATTTTGCACAGAGACCTCATTATCAGGCTTTAGGCTCTTTTAGGTGCCGTAAATGTACGACACGAAACCACCGGCTTTACTTCCCTTCCGAAGGAAGCGATGCTAAGGGTTTTTACTCCCAAAGAATACATCTCCCTACGCTGGGTTTGAACCGCGATCTCGGTAACTAGAGGCTAGCATGGTAACCACTACATCAGGGAGGACGACTTGGAGTTCGGAAGAATTATGTTGATAATCAAATGGCTTTGAAACAAAAATTTTAGTCATCGACTACTGTTAAAATGGTTAATCGAGAACTACAATTTCATCATTCATATTCATTAAAAGCGTACGTTGAGTTTAATAACAATCTTCAAAATCATGCTAAGAATGATTTTGAGAATCATTTATATAATGTATTCAATATTGCGGAACCATATAGACATACGTCTTGCAACAGATAGCAAGATATTAGAAAATCTTCTAACAAAACCAGCATTCATCGACAGAATTATATAAAGACGAAACCTAGCAACAGCTCATATGGCTCCGTGTAAACTTGTCTTCAATAAACCCATATACAATGGTATGAGTGTGTTAGACATTGCCAAAGCCCTCATGTATAGCTAACATTGCCATGTTTTGTTACCATATTAAGATATTGAAATCCTCAAGCTCACATATATATATATATATATATATGGATACAGGCTCGTATACCCATTAAATGACTACCAGAGATGTATTCCAAGATGGACTATACCTTTTTGAGTATTTAGATATATCTAATTACCCTATAAATCACATTTGCTATTCCCATATAAGACAAAAATTGAGGAGTTCCGAATCAAGGTGCAATATATCCACAAATCGAGACTTTTCAAAAGCCAAGAAAAACGTGGAACTCCTAAGTAAAGTTTCAGTGAATTTAAACAGTTGCAGATGTGAATGTGTTGATACTTGCTCACAAAGTTAAGCTATGCCTTCACACAAAATGTAAAATTGTATCGCAAAATAATATCGGACCTCAAAATTTAAAAAATCATGGAAAAAAGTTTATTTGAGCCATCACGTTGGTCTAACGCGGTTTGGAATCAAATATATGGAATAAATGATATTTTTGGTTGGGAAAGAATTTTATAACTGATAAAAATGTATTGTCTATAGATACTGAAGCTAGCTTAAGGGTCCACCAAGAACAATCTTTAACCATTTAGTACGAATTTTACCACATATTGGTATTATACGAATTTAATGATTCTATAGAACAAATAACGACGTTTTTCAGCATGGTTGTTGCATAATTGCTTTCAATTTCACCACTTCACTGCTGATGTATAGCCCGGTTTTGATAGTCACATTCCTCTAATTCATTCATCATTTTGGATACACTTGTCTTGTTGATGAATCACATTAACATACAAGTTAAACTCATCATCATTCTTCAAATTTTTAGCAAATCTTTGTTCCAGTAACTTATCCATATATTTCTTTTTTCTTTCGTTTGTATTACTTTAATGACACTAATGATAGGCGAAATGTTTCTAAATTTTCCATGCTATGACCTCCTTTTAGTAAGGATGCAGAGCTCTCTGCAACATCCACTGAATAGGAGTATTCTAGGTTATTAGCGATGTAAACCTTGGCTGCTCTAATTTTGTCATAAGTCTCACTCGCTTCATATTATTTATGGCAATTAGTTGTTTGAAGTGATCACACAGAATTCTGAATTTGCGAACCTGCCAATACCTCTCCAACATAAGACCTCTCCACAGCTCAATTGAAGAAGAACTAAGAAACGTACATTACTTTTAATAACGCAACCAGCAGGCGCCCTGATTTACTTGCCATCTATCAGAATAGTAATTAAGGCACTTCTAAGTCTGTTTACAAGAATTTGACTTTGCAAACAAATGTGCATTAAGGAAAAGAATGTAATATATCACAGAGCAGTAGACAATTATATGATATATTATTAAGAAATCAACAACTGGAGTTTGTTGTAATATAGAGACAACTTATATTGTATATTAAAATCAAGGTCATGAGGGAGTTGAGGGTAAAAGTGGCACAAGTGCCACCTATGTTCCGGATTAAAACCAAGGACACGAGGAAATTGAGGTTAACAGTGGCAGAAGTAACGCCTATGTTCTGTATCAAATCCAAGGATAAATGGGGTTTAGAGCAAGAGGAACCTAGGCACATGAGGCTTTGCAATACCTTCACGGTCACGTGATATTTTTAGAGCAAGAGCGTCCTAAGTGCTACCTATGTTCTGTATCAACTTAAAGGGCAAGTTGTGTTTCAAGTAAGGGTTACCAATGTGCCGCCTATGTTCTGTCTCAAATTCAAGGATAAGTGGATGAGAAGTAATAAAGTAACTAATTTAAGGGATGTTTGTTAAAAAAGGCTATGATGAATCATCCTAGACTTCCTAACACATGGAAAGTACCAGTGTGAAATGATGTGAGCTATGTGTACATAGGTTTCCCACATAAGGGCTCGCCTCTGTCCTAAAAAAGATTAATGCTCGCAATATTGCCATGATGCTCGCAAGATATATCTTTATTGCTCTGTGAGGTGCCCGCATAACATCCACCTGCTTAACAATTCTTAGACAGATGAAAAGCCTTTCGAGAAAGCATTATATTTCCTGGAGACAGAACCCTTTCTTAATTTACTATATGTGTCCAGTTGTGGGGGGAGTTAATGGTTTTCTCAACCATTGTACAGTCAAATCGAAACAAAATGTATGTGAATTTTCACGAGGAGTAAAACGTATGTTTCTAATTTTGGTTTTGGAATACCTGGCGAAGTCTTCTTAATTCTGAATGCCTTTTGTATAACTGGTAAACAGAAGGAGATAGGAAAAAAGCTTACTACACACTGAAGCGCGCGCGCACACACACACACACACACACACACACCAAAACGAAAATTTTGTGTTTAAGATACAAAGAAGTTTAACTCCTATGTCGGGACAAGCAAGCGAAATAGCGGTCTACAATTGTATTAAGCAGATTCTACGCGCAAGCACCAGACGACCAGACGGAGAGTTCCCCTCCGTAAGAGGCAAGCGTCTGCAATTACCCTCCGTTATTTGTTAAGTGACAAATGCATTCTCGTTCTGACTGATCTTATTTCTCCCAGCTTCCGTGGAATGGTGCACAAACATAGCCAGCTAGCAACATCTATCGCATTAAAGGCTTCCAAGGAAAATAATGTACTCGTAGATACTGTTCAGTATAATCATTAAAGTAAACACCTTTTAAACAGTTGAAATCCTCTACACTTAAATAATGTATTTCTCAACCCAGATCCCCGAGTTTGAGACACCCTCTGCGGCGGGAATTTTTGCGTTATTCCTTATTTAAAACCTTAATAGTTATTTTGGGGAATATAATGCAAAACCTACTCATTGGAAATTATTTTGTCATAACTTGTATATGTGCTAAACTTCATAAGCTCGTCTAAAAGCCCCAAACAAAAAAGTGGATCTCTTGAGAGCACACATTTTATTTCAAAATAAATCTCTTCCTACATAAAAAGATACCCATTAATAATGCTTCTAAATGTTGAAGACTTTAGCAATCTCCTAAAAGCCGGGATATTTAGTCATTGCTCACGAATACAAGTATAACGGAATCACATATGTTAGTGTAAAATGGTTAGGGGAAATCATTCCCGCCTGCGTGTCAGGTGGAGAAACACATTTGAGTAATGTTAGCCATCTTGATATTTCTTCACTCCACTTGTAACAATAGTGACCACTGAATTTGCCGCAGAAACAATATTTCGTCCTACTATCATATGCACCTTCTTACATTACTAGTGTTGTATATGCGCTTTCTCTTATTTTTTTACTGACGGGGAAGTGTGACATTTGCGGTTTTGCTGTATTAGCCGGCCGCATACTCCATCCTCATAATAAATCTTAGACGGAGGACAAGTATTGCGTTCTTAGACTTGGGGGAGATGTGCTAATTCTCAATACGAGCGATGGAATATCTGTCACTAAATATATTCGTGATAGCTAAGGGCTCTGAGTTTTAAATAACTCGATGCTTCCTTAGAATAAACCCGATGTGAAATTATTCTACTCGAATCTTGAATTCCGGCGTTAATGTTTAACTTGTGTTAACCTGAAGTCTAATTTCTTATTATGCAGCATGGTGGATCTATGAAAGGAACCTAGGTTTTATCCTCGTTTGAGAGTCCGATAATTATGTTTTAATTAGAAGTATTTGTCGCTTAAATACAGACTTGGTTTAAAGAATGGTAAAGTAATCGCAGATATGTCGAAAGGTGGTGTTACGACTTATTTATCAGGAGTCTTGGGTTAAACACATGACTTTGAATTTGTTTATCCCTTAGCTATGAGGTATAGAGATGAAATAAATGCTAAATATGAACTTCATATGACTAGTCGGACGCTCATAAGTAATATAATTCTGGATCCAGCAGTTAGAATTCCAGTTCTTTCCACGTACTAACCTTTAAATTGTATTCGTATTTTAGTTATATTAACTGTTGGAGGTATATGTAAATACGATCAAGATATTCAACTAATTTATAAATGTTTCCTCCTATAGTCCTCGTTTCAGTGACTGATTCTATGGAAGCAATTTACAAATTTAATAGCCCTTTAACTAATGCACTTGCGCATGTATGATGTATTGCATTTCATACTTATCATTATGTCGATTGCTCTGAATATACACGTTAATGTTTAAGGTAATGGGTTCTAGGGAAGACGCTGAAATTATATATCAAGTTTGGTATTTATCATATTTTCATTTGAGAATTATGCTGTACTCTCTTACACACAAATACACACACACACACACACACGCGCGCGCGCGCGCGCGCTACATACACAGGCACACATTCAGACCCGCACACACGCATACACCAGTATATACACATGCATATAGAACCCACACATGCACACAGGTCTCTTCAAATCGCTCATTTATTTAAAGATAATTCTCTTCTAACATACGGCATTACAAATCAATGATGTCTTGAAGTGTTTAACACCTTGTCAATCTCCTAAAAGCCTGTAATGTTGAGTTATTACTTGCGAATACAAACACAACAGAATCACATAGCGCTGAATTTGACTAACGTTCTTTACATTCCCATGGAGTTGTAGTCCACCATACCAAAAAATTAATGGAACATTTCCGGTGTTTTTTATAAACAAGAGATTACAATAATGTATGGCATTTGGCACACTGGCATACTTAAATCAAGTTAACGGATTACTTAAGATTAAAAATTTTGGAGGGTATTAGGGAGTGGTGGTTATTTGCGGGTAAGAATGTTAATTTAAAACTTTAAGCAACCAGGGCTTACGAGACAAATAAATGGCGTGCTAAAAACTTTCCTACAGCACATATGGCATATTGTATGGCGGAGAGGGAATCTTGATTTGGATATAAACAACACCCAAGGATTCCTCAACTCACTGCTTACAAAGCACCGAACAGAGTTCAATTCTTATATAGTTAATCATACACCAAAGCAAGGACTATTCACCATCAAGAGGAAGATATTCAATGCAAGGTAAGGGATTACTAAGGCTATGTCCTTATTCGGTTATGCAATTGTTATGCTCTTTACGTTGTAGCATGACATACATTCCTAAAAGCAGTGACTTTTTATGGTTATTTAAAAATCATGTGTTTTTCTCTAAAACTGATTGATAAAATGAACAGTTTACTTTGTTTTTCTACAGAATAATTTAGGTTGAATGTATGCATTTAAATCCGTAATTATCTTCTAAAGCAACATATAAGAACTTCTAAAATAATGACAATGAAGCATAAGACTATTTAACAACCAGGAATAAATTTAAACAATACGTAACTTTCTGTAACAAATTCCAAGTAACATGTATAAAATTAGACAGAAACATAATTGTTTGTAAAATATATGTTTGAGTGTATATCTGCAGGTAAATGATTCATTCTTTCTTTATCGGAAAGGTAATACATAGATTGCTCAACACGATATTTTTTTATCCTGAATATTTAAAACTGCACGCTAGATGCATACATGTTCTGTACCAGTGCATGTGGCATATAGAGTTTCGGTCATCAGGAATCCATGCATTAGTAGTAATCATCACTATTAATGGTCACTCAAGCTAAAGGTTTATACACTGTATTATTTATGATGCTCATAGAAAATGCTCTTGAAACAGTATAATTAAGTAATCGTATATAATTTATTTTAGGGATTAGATTCACGGCTTTAGTTTTATTATAGAATTCGATAAGACGCCTATACCTAAACCAGCTTATCTTAAGCAAAAGCTATACCTGTATGAAATATATGTATACAAATTTCCTTTAATTGCTTTTTAGATTAGCATGCATTATTTCTGATGTGAACCAAGAATGGTACGGCGAAGATCCCTATTCCAGGTGCTTCGTTTTATATAGATTTAGAATTAGTTGCATGTATGCAGCTAAAGCATTCAACGCCAGGGTCTTCTGTGACGGATTCATAATGGATCGATTTCTAAATGACAGAGTAAACAATAAAAATCCGGAGCCATGATATCCCGTGGTTAAATACGCATTCACCTGCAAAGTGTCCTCATCCTCAGCATATCAGGTACTACCTCAATTACAGTGACAGGCTCATAATGGACCGAATTTTACATGGCGCTATAAACAATCAAAACAATTTCCGTGGTAGTCCGCGACCGAAGACCATTCACTTGCGAAGCGTCCTCATGTTCATCATCGCAGACACCATCCCCTCGATCAACTACATCGCAGAAAACAATTCTACTCATAGAGCTCTCCCATCATTCCTCAACCGAGAATCACAGAAGTCATTGATCTAACGCAATAAGGATATACATCAGCATTATCAGACATCGCTCCGCCTTAACACCTTACATGGACAAAGACAGGTATCGAAGAGGAGACATCCGGAGAAGAGTAAACTTCGACAATATGCAGCCTATCCTACCAACCATTCCTCTGTTAACCCGAATCCACCTCTACGAGAGAAGAAAATACCTGAACAATCCACAATAAAAAGCATATAATCATTCACACTAAACATAAAACACACACACACTCACACATACAAAGTGGATCATTTAAATTGAGACTATACAATATCTCCAAAACTAAGTGTTGTAGAAAGAAATGTCTTTAATAAATGTTTATTGATATTATAGAGGAAAATAAATGACATTAGTCGTGTTTTGTTTGGAGGAAGTTATGATTGTCATTTTAGGGTTAATTCAACTTTTAAATGGGAACCTACAATTAGGATCAAGTTAAATTGATCTTAAAATGACCATCACAACGTCCTCCAAATATAACACAATTAATGACATTTACCTTACCCCGTAATATCAAGCAACTTTTACTCAAGACATTTCTGTCTACGAAGCTTGGTTTTGGAGATATTGTATAGTCCCAAATTAAATGGTTTACCCTGTACATTTAACCAGTTCGTTCATTCCATTTCACAGTCACAGCTATTCTAACATGGAGCAAAACTCAGAAAAATTAAGGTAATAATGTATTATTATTATCATTATTCATAACCATAAGGAACAATCAAACACAAAAGCATCATTGGTCCTCTTCACTCTGTTGTCTAAGTGATGTAACTATTTTAAAGAGGCTGCTGATCGACCGTCAAATCATGCTTCTAATAGGTACAAAGTGAAATTTTCAGGTCTGCTAGAAGAAATATTGAAAAGAATGAAAACAGTTGCATGCATGAGAGAAATCTGACCCAAAACGTTTACTTCTCTAAACGTTGCGATGCCAACACATGATTTTGTTCCATTGAGTAAAAACCAAGGTAAGAGTTTTCATTACTGTTGTTGTCATAATCATAAAGAACATTCAAACACAAAAAGCATCATTGTTTCATTTCACTCTTCTATCCAACAAATGCAAATTTTTTCAGGAGACAGCTATTGTCGTAACCTCTACATTTTCATAACCCACGGGGGATAGAGCATGGTACCGGATTTTAAGACATCACAAACTACACGCGGTCCGCCAGGGCGAGCTCAATAAAGTTCATAAACACCTGAAAATTCCTAAAAATATTCCTAACTCATTATGGGGAAGGGAGGAAGGAACAATCTACATCAAATAACTACATGGTATGAATTTGGATGTACAATATATATTACAATAAAAGAGGATACATGTTACCTTCTGCTGGTGACGGAGCGTCTTCAGTTCTACAACTGCTCTGTTCACTGTATTCCAAGAGACAGACTTACCGTCAAACGCTACTACTGATGACCGGCTTTACCCCCACTCTTATTACGTCATTACCGGTCTGTGTTGCCAGTTCTAACATATAGCCATATAATGATGCCAACCACGTGTTATAAATGTATTACCACACCAAATGCCACACTATTCCACTGTAAAAATACGAATTTCTAAAAGTTAACATGTGCAATGTTTAGGACCTGCTTTCAAGAAGCCGTTGAATAAAAAGTACAAGAATACCTTTTCAGATGTCCATAGGAGGTTGAGGCTACAGCAAGATCGAACGACAGCACTGAAACTTCGTGCTCTAAGGCGCCAGCATCTCAAAACCCATGGTTTCAACTTGGGACTATTTCATGATATTCCAGCGCTGTTCATAGAACATGAAATAATAATTTGATGTACATAATCGTGTTAGACTTAAGATAGTGCAAACAGGTTTCCCAGTGTTCGAAATGTTGCTGAAAGTTAAAAAGTGTCCTTGCAGTGAATGGAATGGACACACTCTTGCTTTTCTCGTATAATATTATGCATTTATGGAAAAAACTAACACCAGGCTCTTGAATATGCTGAAGTTTTGTACATGGTGAAGCTTTTTTTAAATCATGAAGAAATAATTAGACTAAAACAATTGTGCCATTTATTGACAGGCATTGCATAACAGTTTTATTATAAATTAATCTATGGACACCAAATTGAGAAGGAATGTAGCGGGAGGGAATGATGAAATATTAAAAAGAATTAATTATTTGCTTTATAAATTGTTTTTACTCATGAAAATAAACCTTACAGTCTTCCCATTCTTCACGAAACCACCTTAAGTTTTGAAAGTCTGCTTGAAAACCCTTTCTTTTATTTTCGCCCATAGATTTGTAGAGCAAGCATAGAAGCTCGCATACGATTCAATCACGCGGTATTCGCAGGAGTGAATGGAACCAGAATCATTGAAAAATCGGTGTCTAACACTTGTTTGCGATTTAACGCTGATTTAAGTTTAGGTCTAGGAATGGGTATTTCGCAATTATATTGGTACAGGTGTAGGTCATTATGAGACATGGAAGATATAGGTGCAGTGATAATAACTGTGACAAATATCGACACAGTGACATAATTAGACGAGCACCTAAATACAAAGTAGAGGCAACAAATTAATGGACTATACAGGTATACTTAATACTCGCCCAAATCGTTAAACCTTTAGAAACTGAAATAAAATTCTTTTGTTCTACTATTTTTATATAATTGTTCAGACCGCATTACAAAAAGCATTCATCAGAAAAAAATTAAGGTTTTATTATTCACTTAGGTATTTTGGGTAATTTTACAGTCAACATACATTTCACATTCTAATAGAACCCTTCGTGCAATTGCAGGTATATTTCCTGTTTTATATGCATTCTACTAACAAATATTCTAAGTACAACCGATGCCATCACCAACTTCATTACCACAGGCATTTATATTCCTATATGATCAAGCTTGAAGCCTCTGAGACAGCAAGTCTAATGAAGTATATAACAATTTTTTTTATTACGCTATCAGTCGGTCAGTCAGTCAATAGGACAGCAATGAAGTGAGCGAAATAAAGTCAATATGAAAATTAACTTTAAGCCTCGATATAGGACTGTCCTTAAACTCAGGCCACACATGTAACACAACGAATCAACCCTTCTCATGGGTAATATACGGAAAATAAAGCTTATTGAAAGATTCCTGTAATGGCATGACATTACAACTCATGCTTAAAACTAGCAACTTCATATAGCATTAATAGATGATGCATATGTTATATGCTATCACAGCTGCGTCCATATACACCAATAGGGGACTGAACTAATATTCAGATATGTTCTCATTTTATGCATAATCTTACATCGTAGATAACTATAAACCTCAGACAACATACCGCAAGTTACGGATGGCTGCTCTAATTTATCCTAAAAGAAATGCAGTTTTATTTATGGACGCTCTTTAACTGCTGTGGTCCTTAGCGTCCCATTCTATATTGGGCGTGAAAGACCAGTAATTTTGTTCAAAGGCCTCTATATCAGGCTTGAGGTTCTTTTACGTGCCGTAAATCTACGACACGGGACCACCGGCTTTACTTCCCTTCCTAAGGAAGCCTAGCTATCGATTTTTACGCCCCAAAAAATCCATCGCCCTCTACCGGGTTTGAACCCGCGACCTCGTGAACTAGAGGCTAGCATGGTAACCACTACACCACGGAGGACAATTTATCCTAATCCATTACAGGAGGAAGGCATGAAATCAAGGAGTCGACGGATTTTGCAGCACACAATTTGAAGAACTCAGAGACACACAGAAGTTTTTAACATTTCCAGGATAGAAGGCCCTCCCTACAGCAGGCTGCGAAGGTACACCTTACAGAGCAAAGTGTATAGAGATGACGATGGTTGTCCATTTTTTAGCTTACGCAAATAATGCTGTTTCCTCAAGCTTCAAGCTTGAGCAAATAGGAATATAAATGCCTGTGGTACTGAAGTTAGCGATGGTAGCGTCGTGATTACAATATCTGTTAGCAGAATGGATATAAAGCAGGAAAAATGCCTGTAAGTGCACGAAGTGGCCTAGCAGAATGCGAAATACATGTTCCCCGTAGAAGTGCCAAAAAAAGTAAGTTAACAACAGAATTTTTACATTTTTTGGTAAATGCTTTTCGTAATGTGGTCTGAAAGATTAAATAAAAATAATAAAGCAAGAGAATACTATTTAAATTTCTAAAGAAGATTTGGCGATTTGGGCAAGTCTTAAATTTACATGTATAGTCCATTCCTTTTTTGCCTCTGCTTGATGTTTAAGTGCTTGTGTAATTAAGCCATTGTCTTCATGTATATATACTCGTATATATGTATGTCGCAGTTACTATCAGTGCATGTATATCTTTCATAAGGTCTCAAAATGATCTACGCCTGTACCAATACAGTAAAAACAAATACCCACTCCTGGACCTAAACTAAAATCAGTGATAAACTAGAAACAAGTGTTAGACACCGATTTGTCAAAGATTCTGGTTCCATTCACTCCTGGAAAAACTCTGTGATTGAATGGCATGTAGGCTTTTATGCTTGTTCTACAAATCTATGATCAACAACAAAAGAAACTATTTTCGAACACACTTTGAATACCTAATATGGTTACATAGGAACATAGGAAGACTGTAAGGTATTTTTATCATCAATAAAAACTTTTCTAAAGCATATAATCAATGTTTTTTTTATTATTTTATCATTCGCTTCCAGCACATTCCTTCTCAATTTGAACTTCATGGATGATCATTTACAATGGAAATGTTACGCAATACTTGTAAATAAATCGCACAATTCTGTTGGTGCAATTATTCCTTCGTGATTAAAAGTCACCATGTTCAAAAGGTTAACATATTCGATAACCTGATTTTCGTTTTCCATTAATGTGTAGTATTATACGAGAAAAGCAAGAATGTGTCCATTGTATCCACTGACGGGTGCTTCTTCATTTTCAGGAACGTTTCGAAGAATTGGGGACCTTTTTGCCTATCTCCAGTTTAACACGGTTATGTAACCAAATTATTATTATTGCACGGTTTTATGAAGAGTAATGGAATATCATGAAATTGTCCTAATTGACACTTTGGGTTTTGGGATACTGGCGCCTTGGAGTACGAGTGTTAATTTTGTTCGTTGTCTTTCTCGGGTGTGTCAGTGCCGTCATTTGAACTTGCTGTAGCCTCAGCCTCCATGGAGGTCTGCAAAGGTGTTCTTGTTCTTGTTCTTCTTCATTTTCAAAGGCGTCTTACTAGCAAATCTGAAACATTGCACAATGTAACTGTTAGAAATATGCTTTGGCGTTGCAATAGCAGGTCGTTTGGAAAATAATTACACTTGTTGGATAGCAGAATGAAAGGGAACAATGCTTTTGTGTTTGAATCTTCTTTATGGTTATGCGAATAGTCTTAATAAAAAGTGTTGCTTTGGTTCTTACTGAATAGAAAAAACCCATGTATAACATTGCAACGTTTAAAGATGTAAGCATTTTGGGTCAGATTCCTCTCAAGCATGTTTTGGTTGTTCTTTTCAGTGGTGTCTTTTAGCAGACCCGAAACATTTTACATTGTACCTATTACAAACATTATTTGACATTCGAATAGCAGCCCTCTTGAAAAGAAATATATTTCTTAGAACACAGAGTGAAGGGGAATGGTGATGTTTTTTACATATGATTGCTCCTTGTGGTTATGAAAGCAATAATAATCATAAAAGTTATTAGCTTGGTTTCCGTGAGCTCTGCTCAATGACAGAATACCTGCGATTGTAAATGAAATGAATTAATTATTGAATATATATGTGAGTGTGTGTATGTCGTGTTTAGTGTAAGTATATGACTTTTATTGTGGATTTCTGAGGTATTTTCTTCTTTCATAGCGTGGATTTGTGTTAACGGAGGAAGGGGTGGTAGTATGGGTTGTATATTGTTAAAGTTTAATCCTCTCCGGATGTTCCGCCTACGATGCCCGCGTTTATCCATATAAGGTGTTAATGCTAGCAGAACGATTCCTGATAATGGTGATTGATGTACTAAATGCGATGGTGGAGATGACTGTGCGTTATCGGAAAAGATTTGGTTAGATCAATGATTTCTATGATTCTCGGTTAAGGAATGGGGATAGCTCTATTAGCAGAATTGTTGTCTGCGATGTAATTGATCGAAGGGGTGGCATCTACGATGATGAGAATGAGTACGCTTCGCAAATGAGTGTGTCTTTGGCCGCGGACTAGCATGGATTTCTATCTCAATTGTTTACAGATAATGTAAAAAGGTCCATTATTAACCTGTCACATAAGATTGATCAAGGTTGCATTTGCAACATTGAGGATTAAGACACTTTGCAGGTGAATACGTATTCAACCACGGGATATCATGGCTCCCGATTTTTATTGTTTACCGTTTCATTTAGAAATCGGTCCATTAAGAATCGGCCGCAGAAGACCCTGATATTGAATGTTTGAACTGCATACATAAAATTCATTCCTAAACGTATATAAAAAGAAGCATCTGGATTAGGGATCTTCGACGTACCATTCTTGGTTCACATCAGAAATAATGCACGCTAATCTAATAAGCAATTAAAGGAAACATACATATATCTTTCATACAGGTATAGCTTTTGCTTAAGATAAGCTGGTTTAGGTGTAGACGTCTTAACGAATTCTATAATAAATCTAAAGCCGCGAATCTAATCTCGAGGAAGAAATTAAATAGGATTATTTAATTATATTATTTCAAGAGAATTTACTATGAGCATCATAAATAATACAGTGTATAAACCTCTTTAGCTTGAATAATCGTTAATAGTCATGATTACTACTAACGCATGGGATTCGTGATGGCTGAAACTTGTACAGAACATGTATGCATCTAGGGTGGAGTTTTAAATATTCAGGATAACAAAAGTATCGTGTTGAGCAACCTGTGTATTACCTTTCCGGTTAAAGAAAGAAAGTAGGAATGAATCATTCACCTGCAGATATACACTGAAGCATATATTTTGCAAACCATTATGTTTCTTTCTAATTTTAAGCATGTTACTTAGAATTTGACACAGAATGTTACGGATTGCTTAAACTCATTCCTGGTTGTTAAACAGTGTTATGCTTCATTGTAATTGTTTTAAGTTCGTATGTATTGCTTTAGAAGACAATTACGAATTAAAATCATTCAACCCATATTATTCCGTAGAAAGACAAGTAAACGCTTCAATGTATCAAACGGATTTAGAGAAAAACACATGATTTTTAAATAATCATAAAAATCCACTGCTTTAAGAAAAAAATGTCATTCTGCAACATAAAATGCATAACAATTCCATAATTGAATAAGGACATAGCATTAGTAATCCCTTACCTTACATTGAATATCTTCCTCTTAATGTTGAATAGTCCTCGCTTCGGTGTATGATTAACTATACAGGAAATGAACTCTGTTTGGTGCTTTGTAAACAGTGAATTGAGGAATCCTTGGGCGCTGTTTATTTTCATATCAAGATTCCCTCTCCGCACTACAATATGCCATCTGTGCTGTAGGAAGTTTTTCCAGACGGTTTATTTGCCTCGTGAACCCTGGATGCTTAAGGTATTAAATTAACGCTCTTACTCGCAAATATCTCCCTCCCAACACCCTCCGAAAGTCTGAATCGTAAGTAATCCCTTGACTTAATTTTAGTATGCCCGTGTACCGAATGTCATATATTTATTATCAGTTCTTTCTTATGGTAAGACCGGGAATGTTACAGTAATGTTTTGGTATGGAGGGCTGTACCTCTGCGGGAAAGTTAAGAACATTAGTCATATCCAACGCTATGATATTCTGTTATATTTGTATTCGCAAGTAATACCTGAATATCACAGGCTTTTACAAGATTTATAAGTTTTTGAACATTTCAAGCCATTATTATTTGATAATGCTTTATGCGAGGGGTTATTTATCATTAAATAAATGGGCGTTTTGAAGAGACCTGTGTGGTGCGTGTGTACGTCTGCGTGGTTCTGTATGCATGTGTGTACTCTGGTGAATGCGTGTGCCCGAGTCTGTGCGTGAGCATGTGTATGTGGTGTGTGTGTGTGTGTGTGTGTGTGTGTGTGTGTTTTGTGTGTGTGAGAGAGAACAGCACGATTCACAAACAAAAATTCGATAAATACCAAACTTGATGTTTGTGTTCAGCGTCTTCCCTAGAACCCATGACTTTAGCATCCAACATATACATTTAGAACAATCGACATAAGGATAAGAATTAAATGAAATTTATCACAGGTGTGTAAGTGGCTTAGTTCAAGAGTTATTAAATTTAGAAATAAATCCCATTGAGTCAGTAATTGAAGCCGGGAATCTAGAAAGACACATATTTATAAATGTAGTTCTATATGTTACTCGCATCTATATACATTTCCAACAGTTAATATAGATAAAATATGATTGGAAATTACAGGGAGTACTTTGAAAGAACCTGAATTCTAACCGCGGATTCCAGCATTGGATTATTTGTGATTTTCCGGCTAGTCATATAAGTACATATTTAGTATTTATTTCATCTCTATATCCTATAGTTAAGGGATAATCAAACTAAACCTTAGGTGTTGAAGCCAAGATTCCTGATAAATAAGTCGCAATGCTACATTTCAGAGATATCTATGATTAATACTTCATTTTTAAAGCAAGTCTGTATTCGAGCTACAATTAATCTGGTTAAAACATAATTCAGGGACCCCTCAACAGAGGAACCTAGATCCTTTCATACAGACAACATACAGCATAATACTGAAGTTAAATTTCAGGTTAGAACAAATTAAACATTAATACTGGAATCCATGGTTCAAGTAGAATAGTTTCACATCAGGTTTATTCTAAGCATGCTTCGAGTTATTTAAAACTCAGAGCCCTTAGCTAACCGAATATATTTAATGACAGCCATCGCTCCTATCAGAATTAACACTTATCCCAGAGGCTATAAAGAAATACTTTCCCTCCGTCTAGGATTTATTAAGAGGATGGAGTATGTGGCAGGTAACAGGAAAAAACATACATGTCGCTATCCGCCTTCAGTCAAACACAAGAGAAAGCGGCTTTACACCACCAGTAATGCAAGAAGGGGCATATGTTAGTAGAGCGAAATATTATTTCTGCGGAAAATCCAGTGGTCACTATTGTTACAAGTGGAGTGAAGAAACAGATGTCTAACATTACTTAAACGTGTTTTTTCAACTGACAGGAAGTCGGGAATGAATGCCCTTAAACTTTGTTAAACAAACATATGTGATTCCGTTAAATTTGCATTCTCGAATAATAACTGAATATAGTTGGCTTTTAGGAGATTGACAAGGTTTTGAACATTTGGAGTCCTTATTTATGGGTAATGCTTTATGTAAGAAGAGATTTATCTTGAAATAAAAAGAGTGTTTTGAAGAGATCTACAGTTTTTGTATAGGGCGTTTTGATGCTCTCATAACGTTTAGCAGATGTACAAGGTATGAAGAATTAATTTCAAATGAATAGGATTTCAAATCCTAATCGCCAAAATAGCTAGTATCCCTTTGAATAGAGAACAACGCAAAAATTCCTGCCGCAGTGGGGGCGTCTCGAAATCTCAGCTCTGGAATGAGCAGTGCGATATTAATTTCAGTGTAGCTGATATCATTGGATTCAAGAATTCCGATTCAGCTCTTTAAAAGGTGTTTAACTTAACCGTTGTTTTTAACGGCACATACATTATTTTCTTTGAAAGCTTTTAGAGGGATAGATTTCGCTAACTGATTATATTTAGGCAACAGCTCTTGAAATCTCGGAGAAATAAGATGAAGCCAGAGCGAGGGTGCACATGTTACTTAACAAAGAACGCAGGGTAAATGCAGACGCTTGCCTCTTCTGGAAGGAAAACCTTCGTCTGGTCTTCTGGTGCTTGCGCATGCTGTCTGCTCAGTACCATTTTAGACCGCTATTTTGCCTGATAGTCCCGACTTAGGAATTCAATTTCTTTGCATCTTGCATACAAGATTTACGTTTTTTGGGTGCGCGCGTGTAAGTGTATAGTAAGGCTTTGTACATCTCTTCCGGTTTACCAGCTATAAATAAGAAATTCACAATGAAGAGGACTTTGCCAGGTATTCCTAGTAAAAATTACAAATATACATTTTGTTTCTCTTGAAAATCCCTAAACATTTTGGCATATTTTTCGATTTGACTGTACACTTGCTGAGAAAACCATTAACTCCCCCTGGTCTAGACGCATATAATAATTTAAGAAAGGGTCGTGTCACTAGGAACAGTAATGCTTCCTCGAAAGGCTTTTCTTCCGTATAGGAATTGTTAAGCAGGTGGTTGCTATGCGGAAACCTCATAAAGCAATAAATATATC
Organism: Deroplatys truncata; assembly: GCA_030765065.1. Classification (NCBI taxonomy): domain Eukaryota; kingdom Metazoa; phylum Arthropoda; class Insecta; order Mantodea; family Mantidae; genus Deroplatys; species Deroplatys truncata. Next base: position 517,361,813 of record CM060990.1, read on the forward strand.
TTCTGAGGACTAATTGTTCCCTTATGTGGGAATCTTATGTATCCACTGCTCATATAGTTTGGTTACACTTATTTTTTCTAAGTGATAGGAAGTCTGAGATGCTTCATCCTAGCCTTTTTTTAAAACAAACATCCCTCCATCACCACTAAAAACAAATTGACCTCGAATATGATACAGAACATAGGTGGCACTTAGGTCGTCTTGCTCTAAAGCAGATCAGATGACCGTGAAGGTTTCACACAAGCCTCGTGTCACTTAGGTCCCCGTTTCTCTAAACACCGCTTGTCCTATAATTTGATACAGAACATAAGTGGCGCCTAGGCCACACTACTCTAAAAACATCACGTGGCCGTGAAAGTATTACAACAGCCTTAGGTTCCTGAGGAACCTTGCTCTAAACGACAATTGCCCTTAAATTTGATGCAGAACATAGGTGACACTTGTACCACTTTTACTCTCAGTGTCTTCGTGTCCTTTATTTTGATCCAGAGCATAGATGGCTCTTGTGCAACTCAGACCTTCAATGTCCTTGTGACCTTGATTTTAATATGGAACATAGATTGTCTTCCTACTTGCTGTAGATGATGAACAATGTTGCTGTGTTTCCTAAGTGTGCTCGTTTCGTAAATATGTGGACTTAATATAGTTTGAACCGATTGAAGTAATGCACAGAATAATGCGTTCTGAACCAGAGGCTTGATTTGAAACTGATTTGAAACAGGTTCAAATCATGATTTGATGCAAATCGCATCTGTGATCCCATGAAGGGTATAAAAGAGAATGCAAATGTGGAACAAAAAGGTTTACCACAGAATGTGGATTTAACACGTGATTGAGCTCCTAGTTGTTGAGAAGGTTTGAAGAAGAAGCAAATGGTAAAATCAATCAATAATTTGTAGATCTCAGATCAAAGATGTATGCACGCGATATTGATGAATGTGTAATCAAAACGGTTAAGGTTATTAAACGTAGTGCTATTTACTTTTATATTAACCTATCTAAGATGGGGTGTGAATGTTCTCAGGAGTAATAAAATAATAAAAACTACAATGAATTTAATCCAGTCCCATCAGCATATTGTTTCGACTGTAGAAACTAATTACGTTGACGCCTTATGACGACAAGAGAGTAGTCGCAGATTATGGAATATCTGCGCATCCCTGTGGTCATTATAACATAGTTCACTCTGCATAAGAGAATGTGATACAACACTTTGAGACAACGCGTTTTTAAGTAAGCTTAAGGCTTGGAAACTGTAATGAGATTTTGTGTAAGCTTAAGTAGAGAAAATTGGATTTTATATAATTACCTTCACACAAGACTCTCAATAAAGAAATAAATTAAGTGAAGGGATGCAACTCTTCTATTAGGAATACCTTTTTACGCTGGTCTCAAGCAAAAATAAAATAGGAGGGACACCTAAAACGTAAAATGTTCAGATAGTATAAATTATAATATTATGTCTTATACTCCTTTAAACTTAACTATAATGCGCGGAGCTCTTTACGAACAGAGATTGAACCTCTAAGACATTGGTGAGTGAGCGTGCAAAGAACACGCACAAATATAATAATAATAATAAGAAGAAGAAGAAGAAGAACCTTTTTCCATTATATTAACTTATATAGTGAGAAACTTCGTAGGCCTAGGGATGCCTTCTCATAAAAACTTCCTTATTACTTTCTTCTCGTGTCTTTATTTACTAGTTGAAACCTTTAGATCGGCATTGCAAGCAGTGAAAGAGTCGTGGGTGAGTAGTGAAATAAAGGAGACAGTGTACGGTACAGAAACGAAGCATTTCAGTTATACTTACGGACATATATTGTTGGCCCTCTTTCCAACGATGAAAGTAAACCGTCCATCCTTTGTAAATAGCGCGGAAGCTCGCAATAAGCTGAGGGAAGGCCCTTAATGCATATTCCAAAGTTATACAAGAACATGAAGAAGCCGTGATTGAATATTGGCAGCATTTTATCGAAAGTCTGCCTGCTTGAACGGGACTGATATTTCCGAGGCACGCAATACACCACATTCTGTTACAAATTACATTGAGATGTAAAGCAATAGAATACATTAAACTTGCGAAACTGTATATCGATCTGCGCAGTATCGGCTGCAACCAAGGTGTCGCTTCCCAACTCGTGCATGGAACCTTAAGAGTAAGTAAAAGAAAAGGAAAATGGGGTTTAAGACGGTTGAAGGTAGATTTCAGGCGTAGTTAACCCATTCAGAAGAATAAGAAGAAGACAGCAAAAGGGAAGGGAAATATGATCGAAGAATGCTTGAAAGCTTTGAGTTTCAGGACAGAGGGTTTTTTCCCCTCTTGTCTTTGAGGACTGGGAAATGAATGAGACTAGGGCCTAGGACAATCACCTCTTGAAGCTGAAGTTTTGTAAGCCTTTCCAACAATACGTGAAGGCTGATATTGCCATCTCTTTACGTTTTCCATTGTACAGAGGTACAAATTACGCTCACCCTTATCCTGAAATAGGTGGAACGAAAAGGAAATTGTATTACACTGTAGTTGCTATATCTCTTTTGGAAATTCCGTACACAGTGACGTAATAGGCTTAATATGTGTCTGCACTAAATTTAAACTCTCAATTTCGAGTCCTCTGACTTAGAATGCCAAAGAACAAAGGTAACATTCTCTGAGATAGGTTTGTATGATGAACTCAGATTTAGAGACTAGAAGAATATCTTTGTACATAGTCAAGAACTCAAATACTTTTCCTGTGCCCATATTTGGATAAAATTTTTCTATCTCTTTTGCAAATTAATAGGCTCTTAAGAAAGTGTGGAATTTGAATACATTTGGCAAATGGATATTTTCGCAGTTAATAGATGTATGCAGGTCTCTAGAGGCAGATCTTTGGCCACTTTTGTCTTATGATATTTCTTGCTGATACATATCTGCGTAAATTTATACGTGGAATATGTTTAACATCCTACCCCTTCCGTTTAGAATATTAGAACATTAATTCACCACAATTCATTGATCATTTATGCTGTTGAAAAGTGAAGGAATTAATACACAAATATATACGTGTCTCATATTTCTATATTTATGATTTATTGTCTGTATTTATGCTTTCTTTATCGCTTACTTTTTGAGGTATATGCTTGAGCTACAGAGCATTGTAGTTACTTAAGAGGGAGATCAAATGACAAAAATTTCCGAAAAATGAGGGTTTTGACAACTTTAGTTTTTAATGAAGTATTTAAATTGGGGTTTCTTCTTTAATTTTATATAAATTTTATAACTATAGCAAAAGTACTTATGTTAAAAATATGTTTTTTTAAAAATAGTACGACATGTACATACTATGAATTCTGCACCATTTCACAGAAAGGAATCATAACTGCTACAGAACTTTGAGTAGATAATTAAACTTTAACCCATTTTTAGGGAAAGTTTTATTCTACAAATTGGTAATTGTGTTAAGTATAGTAGTTTCTATGCACTCAGGTCTTCATGAGGTTTCCTTCTTTGCAAATATACGAGAGCTTCTTTTCTGCATTTTTTTCTGTGAATACACTTACTTGCATTAGTGACTCGTGTTCTGAAAAACTATTGAAGACAGATACATTAAATTTTAGGACGATAAAAGCAACCTAAGTGCTGTTGTGGATCTACTGTGATTTTAATAACAGGGTTGGATATTCTTTAAAATAATTGGTGATAAATATTTATCAATAGGTGGTATAATTAAGACAATAATTATAGATTCTTTAATAAACGACTTAGACCAATTGTTCGAACTCAGAATAAACCTCTGTTAGGCATTCCATAGTTAGGCGCTAAGTTGTGTTGTACGACACTGGAATAGAGCCTATCAAGAGAATAAACATAGAATAACTTATTCCGTGATTCCATGCGGGGATAAGCCGTTATTCTGAGAATAGAGTATAAAGAGGGAAATGGCTGCTTGGTTATTAGATGCAAATTTGTCCGATAGCGATCATGAATTGCTTTATAATATGCTTTTGAGATCGTGAAAGCAAAAGACAGTGCGTCGTAGAGGGGATATATAAACGAATACGACGATAATCAATTTTTCGTGAGATTCATGTAAGGAAAAGATACCGTGCTGAGAGTGCTTGTTCTCATTAATGATGATTTGGAACATTGACAGGCAGGTAGGTAAAACTTAGATAAACTGAAGTTACTATTTAGAACAGAATCGTGTACCTAAAATATTAATAGCATTATATTTTATGGAAAGTGTCAGGTTATTTATTACCTAAGATAAATACACAGTACAGTGTGGAAATTTACAAGTACTATACATACCTAGCGATGTAAAGAGTGAAGTTATGGTACTAAATATTATTAAGAAAGTACATAATGCAAAGGGAACATTATGTGTACGAAATACTACTTGAAAAATAAACTGAGGTTAAGTCTGATTTTGTTTCCTTCACAGAAATATTTTGGTGACGCCCATCAATCAGTTACTTCTTACTCTTAGATTCTATGCCTGTGGAGCATTCCTAGTATGCCTGGGTGACTTCTGTGGTGTTGACAAGCTACAGAAAACATAATTATTAAGAAAGTAAGTGAAGCCATTGCTCATTTAGGTCCAGCTTTCATAAAGCTTCCACAAACTCCAAATGAAATAAATAAAGAACAACAGGGTTTTTACAGCATAGCAGCATTTCCCAGAGTAATAGGTGCAATTGATTGCACCCATGTACCAATAAGGTCACCAGGTGGTGAAAATGCAGAAGAGTACAGAGGAAGAGATGGGACATTTTCACTTAACATACCAACTGTGTGCAATGCAGAACTTAAAATTATGAATATATTTGCTAGCTGGCCAGGAGCTGTGCATGACCAGACAGTATTCAACAATTCAGGTTTAAAAGCCAGATTTGGCCAGGGAAAAATGGGAAGTGCTATGTTGCTTGGAGACTCAGGCTATGCATTAATGCTCTATCTCTTGACACATTTTCTACATCCAAGAACACCAGCAGAAAAGTTGTATAATGAATCTCACATCAGAACCAGGAATGGTGTAGAACGATTCTGTGGTGTATGGAAGAGACATTTTCCTGTAATGGCAAACACCTTATGTCTGAAACTTGACAGGGTTGAAGCTATCATTGTAGCTTGTGTTGTACTGCACAACATACAATTGAAATGAAGGAGGAGGATGAGCCACCAGTGCCACCTAACATTTGCCAAACAATTGATGAGGCAATTGCTGCTGAACGTCAACAGGATGGACAAGAAGTAATTTATAATGGTGCCACAAGGCAACATTTTGTCCATTATTTTAGCTCATTGCTTTTATTCATTCTTTTTGTTTCTTTTTCCCGTTGAATTTTATTGCAGAATCATTTCTTATTTGCCATTAAGTTAAGAGAAAAAGCATAAGAAACACTCAGTCACCTATGCAATACAATTATTGCATGCAAATAGGTCTGTGGAATAGGTGATTAGTATTTGCACTGTGTTCTAACATGTTCACTCTCAAGTATGCTATGCCACGTTTGTATGAAGCAATCAAATGAAAACATTAAAAATACTCCACATGCAAAATTATTACTACAAGAAGAAGAAGAAAAAGAAGAAGAATAGTAGTAATAATACTAGTAAGAAGAAGGCCAATATTAGTTTTCAATTATATTGAAGGAATTGAATATGTTGTAATCACTTCCATTATACATTTTTAGTGTACTGTTTTGTTCATGAAAACTATTATTATTCCAGTTGAAATTTTAATTAAAGAACAGCAAATAATTTACATTCTCATATCATGGCCAAAACTCCTAGAGTGTTTACCTATTGAGGAGTTCTTATGAATAATGAATTGCAATAAATAAAATGTTCATATCATAGGAATTTCAAATTGAAACGAAAAAAAGATTTACTAGCTGCATATCCTATGCAATCCAGGAGCATCACGTCATGAAGTTTGCATAGAAGTAATCATCGATGTGATTAAACTGTTGTAGTTAAGTTTAAGAAAGACTGATGCTCTTTAATATATGCTATTTTCTAGGGATGAAAACAAAGCAAATATTGTGGTTTATTCAAATTCATTCATGTGAAAAAAGCTTCAGAGAAATCTCTGTACTATGCTCCTGAAAAGGAAAAATAAGAAAATACCTCTCAACAATTGCATGTGCAAGAAAAGTGTACTAAAATTATATAGAAGTGCTTTGTGTAATTAGTATTTAACATCTGCTGTGCTATCTGAGAACAGGCAACAATAAATGCTATCCATCCTTAATATTCAGTAATTGTTTTCTAATTATTAGCAGTAATATAACTATATTTCACTCCATTGTTAGATACATTGTGTCAGAGAAACATGCCTCCATCATCATCTGAGCTCAATTCAGCTGATGAGGCAAGCATTTCTGAAATAACTGTGAAGAAAATATACCTATATAATATAATTGTGAAAAATAATTAAAATGTTTGCAAACTATACATCCATAATTGTAAATGATTTCTGTATTGATTTGATGGAATTTAGTGCTTTATTATATGCCCTAATCTGAGGTGCCCATTTTTTCGGGTTCGGCCTGAATTTCAGACTCTGTTGCCTTTTCAATATGAACGACGGACACCACGCACTCAGCTGACTCAGCATCATTCTCCAAAGAATACGCCGCACGATTTTCTTTCTAGCGCAGGAATGTAGCATCAGAGTCCAATGTGCTTGCGTGACCTTCACTGCAGAACTTTATCATGCACAAGGGCTTTTCTGGTCATAATGTTGAGTTTAATTTCGCCTGCAGGGTCTCCACCAATTTGTAACCTATGCTGTTGTTTTCTTGCTGCATACTTTCTTGCTTCTTTCTTCAGCGAATCATATTTTTGCCGAAGCTGCCCAGTAGTTCTGTTGGCAGTCGTTTCTGCGTTAAATATTGCACATATTGACTCCTATGCTCTTACCTTTTCGAGAAAAGTGATGGCATTTGTCCTTTTATTTTCCACTGCCTGCTTCTACTTTTCATAATTTCTATTAACTTTAACTTATCTTCAGCATTATAATTTTGAGCCCAAACACGCTTAGGACCTCTCATAATTGTTTTCCCCCAAAAAAACCAGTTAAAATATGGAACAATAATTATAAGTTAGCCCCAGTCAATCGCAAAAACAAATGCAAAATGCTGCACAAGTTTCAACAAATCTGAGGCTCAAACTAGTCATGAGTGCGTATCAAGCTGGCCATGACTAACCGCTAATGCAACCAACATCAATTTTAAATATGCAAACTCTCGAATAGCTATCTAAGGAATAAAATGTATCGCACAACTCGTCGCCACATTTATACCCTTGATAGGCTATTCCAAGAATAGCTATTCCATGATTTCTTCCGAATTCGTAAAATCGGCTCTTAGTGTGTAAAATTATACTGGTGTATGAAGAAGCCATGCATCTATATCCTATAAAAATTCAGTCTGGCATCTTAAATAGTTTTTCAAGTAACGGTTCATGAACTTTGCATCCTTAATTTGGTTGGATAGAACGTTTAATCCTCCTTAACGAAATTAGTTGACAATTAGTGCATTATTCTAATTTTAAATACAACAGTGCTCTGTGGCTACTGTTTAATTCCCTTGAACGTGCTCTGAAACAGACATACGGTTTACAGTATCATATTTAACACAATGTAATGTGTTTTGTCTTATTTTCCATATATAACCAAAGGTAAATTAATAATGTTTAAAAGTGTCAAGTACTATTTACGCTATCCAGTCATAATTGATTTGTTTATACACAAAATGGATATTAACCGCCGTTAGGTAAAATATAGTGCTATAATACATCAAAGTTATATAACAAAGAGTTGATATCAAACTCTCATTATTTTCCTATAGAAATGTGGAGAGTAGTGTTAAGTAATATATTTATTAATAATTGCACTGTTTAGTTTTCCCTCATTCATTTTTGCTTTCTCTAGCACCTACTTATAGTCGTCAGAGAAATAATTTCATTCCATCCATAATTCGATATTGAAATTTCATCGAAAACGCACTTCTGAAGTCCCTTGAATACAAAAACGCATGTTTAGAAAAACCATCCGAATATGTTTGTGTGTAGGTGTGTCTCTGTCTTTGAGCAATATAACTTAGAAACAAAAAGTCGGATAAACATTAAATTTGGTATTTAAGTTTAAAAGTTTAGCATATTTCACGATCGCCTTCAAGAAAATCCCCCAAAATCCAAATTACTCTTTACATCGTCAATTTTTCATTGTTTTTGATTTTATCAAAAACTGACCCTACGATTTTGATTAAAATACGGTATCCTTAAAACATTTACACGATTAATATACATATAATATATATGTCCTGGATTTTCAGCGAATAGTCTCCGAAGTCCTTTTCATTCGGAACGGCTTTTATATATTTTGTATAACCGTTAAACCGCAAAAGATAGATAAAAACTTACTCTAAAAGAATATAGATCTCTTAAAAAAACACACAACTAATTTGAAACAACTTCTTGGTGACATCTTCTGCTTAAGAGATGTCTTTTATACGTATAAAATATTGAACACCTTTGTCAGTTTTGGAGTGCTGTTATCGTTAGTTGCTTCTCGCGATGCCATGGTAAGAGTATGTATTTCAAGGCCCGCACAAATTGACCCGCTTTTAAACCTCTAACTATCGTTTCGGTCCCTTTACCCCCATCTTAATCACAACGCAGCATATAATTAAACTACATACGCAAACATTTATCTCGATTAACACGAAATGGATAGAAAAATAGGCTTATGCAAAGAATAACTTGCAGAGGCTGTTAAAGTAATGCAGGGTATTTATTGCAGCTAAGCTAATAAACAATTAAAATAAATTACAATTGAAGAATAGTTTCACAAATGTACAAGTTGTAGAAGTCAATGCCCATATACGTATGAAACTAGTAATACTTAAGATAGGAGCGCCCATAAACAATAACAACCCAAAGCCAGAATACATTATTGTTATGTAACAGAGGTGATTGAAGTAACGCAATTACTTCCATTAGCATTAAATTCTTTCATATAAAAGGTTTTCTAAACCTGACTCAGTAATCTCCTTCATCTTCATGAGTGCAGTAATAATTACTACAAGGGATAAGCAAGGTGATAAGCAAGGTGTAGTGAGCAACAACTACACATTCTACGTCCGCACTGCTACCAGGTAATAGGTCACTATTTCTACAGCATATAACGTTTGCTTCTGAATACAATTAAAGAGAAAAGCATTTAACGTCTCATACAAACGCCTCTTACCTATGTCAAGAGATGTTAAAGGTATCTTTCTCTTTAAAGCATATACTGGGACAAAAGCACGGCAGCTACATTCTCTCCCTACGTTCACAAAGAAACCCATGGGCAGATTGTGGCATGTGCTCAGTATAGTTTAATGAACATTAATTTTATAATTCATCCTTTTTAACAGAAAACATACTTTAGGATAGGATAGGATTGATTATGGAAGGGACTCGGCACCATTCCAGAGTGAATATTGTGCCTACGGCGTCCACGGAAGAAACCATGAGGCGAGAGGAGACAACGGGTGGTCGAAATCAGGAGGGACGGCACAACAATGACAGGGTCCCTAAGTTTCAAGATAAAGACACCCCGACAGACCGGCAGGCAGACCGGGGACACCAATCTACACAGAAAATTAAATTAAATTGAGTTCTATTTGTGGACGCTCATTAACTGCTTTGGTTCTTAGCGTCCCATTCTACATTTGGCATGAAAGACCGGAAATTTTGCTCAGAGACCTCCTTATCAGGCTTGAGGTTCTTTTACATGTCATAAATCTAGACACGGGACCACTGGTTTTGCTTCCTTTCCGAATTAAGCCATGCTAAGGATTCTTACGCCCGAAAAAAATCCATCGCCCTCCGCCAGGTTTAAACCCGCGACCTCGGGAACTAGGGGCTAGTATGATACCACTAGATCACGGAGGACGACATCCCACACAGAGAGGTTCAATGCCCCTCAAGGGGGCTCGGAAATTCCGGCAGCCAGGCGAAATCCGAGGGATGGAGGGAGTCACAAAGAGCATCTCTTTTATTCCTGCCATGCTGCACCGAAAAACCATCGCCGACACTTCCGACTCGTAAAGAGACCAACGGGATGAAAGATGAATGAAATTATGAATGAAACGAAATGTAGGCACAGGATATTCAGGGGATGAAAAAATCCGCTCCATCATTTGCCTGACGACACAGGGAAACCCCCAAAGAACCTATGGGTCAGAGTGGGCTGTCGCCGGGGATTGATTCAGGGACCTCCCGAATGCGGACTACAGACGTTGCTGCCTGAGCCATCCCGCTCGGTAAACATACCTTAAATTTGTACAGTAACAGAATATCCTCTGTCGAGAAACGGCTGTATACTGATTGGTAGCTTAATTAATGAATGCATGATATCAAAGGAAAATAAACATCAAACCCAAAGTTAGTTCTATACTTTTTAAGACAAATGCACGTACTGAAATTGCGTATAAATATCCTTACAGCATAATGTAGTTTCTAAGTGTCATCTGATTGTTTCTTATTCATAATTAGAAAGTGTAAGCAAATAAGATCACTAACTTCTTTGCAGTAATTCATATTCAGGTTAATGGAAATCACTTCAAGTGTTTGAGATGAACAAACAAGTTCTTAGAACTAGTAATATATCAGAACCCTTTTTCATTTCCTGGATCAGGGGTGCATCAAAAATGTATATCGTAGGTACTCCTATACATGTGTACACTTTAATAGATGGCATCTGCGTTGTATTTTCAGAGTTGTATTGAACTGCATTGTGTTTTCAACACATTTCGATAACCTTATGGGTGTTATGAACAATATATGGCGTATGCCACTGAATCAGAATCTCGAAGCAGGCTTGAGGTTGGATGAACGGAAGCTCATTTTAAAGTGGTTGTTCAAGTTTGAAAATGTCACTGAAGTTCAACCTATATGGAGACGTAAGTTTGCAACACAACCTCCAACACGCTTGACAATTACGCGGCTTTGTGATAAGTTTTACACGTGTGGTGCCGTTTGTTATGTGCACAAGTGAAGATCCGACCTATCTCGTTAAGCTACAGGTTAAGCTACATAGGCTGTGGCCTTGGAAAGGTTTGCAGCGTCGGCTCAGGAGTCTGCTACACAATGTTCTTTTATACAAGTGGTTAGCAGTGCGAGTGTACGACGCATTCTAAAAGCCGTTAAGTGGAAAGTGTACAAAGAGCGCCAAAGAAAATCTCACTGCAACTCGCGTCTATGTCACATTGTTTATCGTTGTACGTGGTCTTGCAAAGCTATGGCCATTTCATTGGTTGCACTAGGCCACGGTGCAAGGGTGCGCCACCGCTTCTGCTAAATAGTTACATCAATAAGCACAACAAAGGTTACAAAATGGCGTAGAAACGAAATATATATTTACACTCTCGATCGTATTGGCTAAAAGAGAAAGGGGTAGAGTGAGTGCACACAGTTTGTCATACGGACCTCTAATAGTGATTGGTAGCCATATCTTATCGGCTAGTACAGGACACGCCTTTGAAGGGGTTAAAAGCTAAGGGGAAAACTTGATGAGCGCCCAGATTAGCGAAATGTAGCATGTGTATGTGCGAGAAGATTTTCAGAGGGTGCAAATTAAAGCTTAAATGATATTCATTAAACACATAGCAGGGCAGCACTTAATAAGAAAGAAGTAAACGCAATTGTATTCTCACAGAGATATCAGTGCTTGTCGCTGCATAGAAGCAAACATAACTAAATAATAAATAAATAAAGTTTTCCCTCTAATTAAAACTATAATTGGTTAATATGCCTTTACTACACATTGCTGGTCATAGGAATACAACGGATTTTAGAAAAAAATATAAACCAATATTATTGCAATTATGTACGTCATATTCATGTAAACCATATCCATATTGTTACATGCTGGGATGAGGGTCAAAAGGTTCCCAGCAAATTTCTAAATTTTGATCACCCTAACACGCACATGGGCAAGCGTAACTCAGAAACGGCGAGAGAACCGGGATATTGGTGTCTACATTCAGATGAAGGCGTGAGGTTTTCTGAAAAAATACACAAACTTCACATTACACACATTAACTGTAATGGATTGATAAAACACTTGGCGAATCCACATTACACTCAGGGAAACAAAGGAATAAGAGGAGATGCCTCGCTCACGCAACCTGCTTCTTACACACTTACTCACAAAGTGACGCTCACACAAAAAGTAACGCTAACTATTTATTCCCCCTCTCCAACCCTGTCTAGGCACGGTAGCCAGAGCTGGCGGTGTCACGCCAGACGGAACTTCCAACAAGGACTACTCTCTCTCTCTCTCTGGCGTGGTTGGCGCCAAAGGATAAGGCTCGTTCAACCGAACGAAATAATAAAAATCCCCCAATAATACTGTCGACAATGCGACGCAATAATGTGTATGGTATGACAATACTAACTAATACGCCACATCTCCTCCCACTTACTAAAGTGAGACGTCCCCGTCAAAAAGGACAGAAAAAAGACAAAGGAACAGAGAAAAATATAGAAATACAAATTATTTGAACATAAACGAATTGTAAAACCCCTAATTAATCCCTACATGAACATTAATATTGGAAGGATGGATAATGTAGTCACACATGAAACCCCCGCCCAGCTTGCAAATCCTCTTCTGCACAGAAGCGGTTTATGATGAATAACGTTGCTGAGAATAGCGCAGAAGCACTGCATTGTCCGGTGAATTTCATCCACAACTAGACCACACCCGCTGACGAAAGAGTAGAAGAAAGTATCGCACGGATGGTGAGTGTTTGGGAACATACCAGATGGTTTAGTGCACACATAATCCGTAAGAGTCTCCACGGCGAAACACAGCAAGGTTGTTGCATATTTGAAGAGCTGTTCTGTGACCGACGGGCCCTGTCAGCACAGACGAAGACAAAAGGGGGTACACCCTCATAGCATGCCGTGGTGAGGCGATCTATAGATGGTGATATGCTGCTGGATGACCTGTGCGGGTGCGGCCGGATGAACAACCACCATTGTCTGGGCGAGCTGGAGTTGTCCTCTTCTGTGGAGGGGAGCGTTACCTGGAGCTACCATCTGATTGCAACAGGATTCGGGGAAGCATCAGGTTTTACAATAGACAACGAGAAATAGATACAAAATACAAATGTTACAAAAACCAAAGGCAGGGGACACACAAAACTAATAAAACTTAAATATAGAGCAAGGCCTTGCAAAAAAAGAACAAAAAAAAATTGAGCGCTCAATTATATCATTTAACTAACAAATACTAATCAGTATATTGAAACTAGGGCCAATCAGACAAAAATTAAATGACAAGAATTGTTAATAGTTTGACATGACACAATGAAAAATACGCCTCTTTATACTTTACAATGGAAGCTGTACATAATGCTGGTATTATCCTGTGACAACACATATAAGGACCAAGACACATTTATAGATTTGTAATAAGAATTTAAATGTCATCCTCAAAAAGTTTAAGTCAATCTACTAACAAACTGCAACATAGCCACAAAAATACATACTAACTACAAAACCTAGTATAGGTAGGGGGACCATGACCAAGCTATACTAAGGACCTACTCCAAAGCAATGCCCTACGCGCAATTAGCAAGCGACTACTCGAAATCTATTATAGCCTCTTTTTTCATAGTTGGAGGGTGGACCAAGCCTCAGTCAAAAGAATCTGAAAAATACATTCATGGAAACATACAAAAAGATAATGAAAACAGTTGGAACTGACCAAAAGAAAGAAATTATTATAAGTAATCATTATGGCACATAACAGGTTACAAGATCTTCAAATTTTTGAGATACGTACTCACCCAAACAACATATTGTAGAGAATGCACAGCTATACTACTACCGGACAGAAGGATGACACTTCGACCATTTCCCTCATTCCGGAAGCACAGCAAGGAAGGAGGGACATATCCAGCACAGTGCACACAACTGCATGATCACTGTAACCAACTCTAATTGTGCATTAATATCAATCTTACATTACTATGGACATACAACAAACACAGCAAGTACAGCATCTTACTAAATGCTTATCGGCACATTAGCAAGAGAAAAACAAAACAGTATCACCCTTTGACCTCACATTAAAATACCCTAACAAAACTGGAAAGAATCACATTAAAGTATCCTGGAAAGTACATGTTACATTTATCACCCAAAACAAAATGTTGTGTCACAACAAAATACATGAAGGAATGAGCAAAAAGACCTGCTATCTGTAAGAGAAAGAAATCAATAGTTTATAACCTATATGGGCCTACAGGATCGTAGTAAGGGAAGATGCCGGAAACATGTTACTGGCTGGGTTTTGATCCTGGGGGGGGTTAGGGTGACGGAGTGCATAGGTGATAGGTGTGATTTGCTTAACAATTTCAAGGGATCAAGGTATCGATGAAGGAGTTTGGTACATTTTCCTTTCTTCCTAAAGGGAGTAAAGACTGACAATTTGACCCACTTGAAATTTCACATCACGATGCTTCATATCATATCTCTGCTTTTGCTTCCGTTGAAATTGATTTATATTTGCGATAGCGGCTTCCCTGGCCTTTTGTATCTCCTGAAAAGTATTACGGACAAAGAAATTATTAGAAGATGACTGGAGTTACACTTGGTGCGGTAAAGTAGGTTCTCGGCCATAAATTAAGAAAAGGGTGAGAACTTATTAGTTTCTGAAACAGAGGATTTGTACAAGAAAATAAAATACGACAAAATTGTGTCCCAGTTTCTTTGATCTGAGTAAAAAAAGTGACTCAGTATATTAGCCAGCGCCGGATTAAAGCGCTCAGTGAGGACGTTGGTAGCTGGATGATATGAAACTGTGAAGTATGGCGAAACTGATAAGGATTTGAGCACTTCCTGCGTCACCTCACAAATGAAAACAGATCCACGGTCAGAAATTAACATTGCCGGGGCACCATGGCGACAAATAATGCGATGTAGAATAAATTTGGCTACATGGGAAATGCTGGCAGGAGGTTTAAGATTCAGAGTTATTAAAAGGCAGCTTGAATATGTTTTACTGGCAAGTATAGCAACTAAACCTAGTATAAATTTCCGATGCTGTTGTTTCGGAATGGGAAGGATTTGTGCTAAATACCACAACTTGGAAAGCACATAAGCATATATGGCCCACGTTGCTTCAGATAGACTTGATAATGATGCTTTACTTTACAATTAAATTTAATTTTTTGAACGGTTGAGGCCACACAAAATGCTGAAACACACATGTGTGGTCAAAAGGCTTTTATTAACGGTGGTAGTTTCAAAACATCCTTGGCAGTGGTACATCACACTTTTTGCAGAAAGTGTTCCTTTACAGCCTTCCATCTAGCAATGTCTATGTGAAGAGTATTTAACCACAGGGAGCAGGGAGTCCATAGCTTGTAACCATAGTAGTAAGGAAATGGGGCTTCAGCTTTATTTTGATATCAAATTCCTCCAATTAATCGTTCGTTATCTCATTGTCGGCATTCGGCGCTTATTAAAAGACGGCATGGCGGCAAAGAAACAGTCATGTATCTGTAAAATTGTATTGACAAGGATTTGACAAGGGTTTACAAAGATTTGATAAGGTTTTACAAGTGTGTTAGACTATCTCGCTTCATTGATTTCAAAGGACTGAAGCCGCGGGCAAGGATTTGCCTCCCCCTAGATCTGGAATTTGCCGAGCTCTTCCCCTAAATTGAAGCTCGCGTGCCTGAAGAGGATCTTCCGCCCCTTGTTAGTTGCTGTTCTGCCCCCTACATCGATGGAAGAGATTTGGTCCAAAAATGCGCCGACAATTAATTGACCGTGTAATCCGATTGGTTTAATCGAGCGTGTAATTACACACGTTTACACATGTTCTGACACCCCTTGTCGGTATTTTCCCGACACAGGAGATTCCCCTCCCACTCCTTTCTGCGGGTGAAGTTCCCCTACCGCTAAAGTTCGAAATAGGTGGTCGCAAGGCATAGATTGAGTAATAGAATTATGTGTACATTAATTGACTCGCGTGTCTTCAAGGACTTGTCACCGTATGTGTGTAGGAGTGAAACTGCGTGTACGGAGTCGTTACTCTCGGCGGCTTTGTCTCAATTTGTGTACTAAATTAGTCGTTTAATGAGTTTAAGTGAGGGAATAATTGATTACATGTGTAATGATATGTTTTGACACGTCGTCTTTGAAGGGGCTTACTGCCGAAAGACGAAAGAGACTGCATCTCTAAGTGCTTGTCATCAATTAAATAACGATCGTCCATATGTAACATCATCTCGCGTCATTGGCTTCAAAGTCTTAAAATGCTAACAAAGGCTATATCGCCATCTAGCGGCTTGGACTTCCCGGTATCGCGTACCCTAAATGGCTGATCCCGTGCCATTGATCGATTAATAAAATTTTTCCCATTAAGTATTTATTTTCATACGGTATATGGAGTCGATGTTTTTGGAGTAGCCCGCTCATCCCCCGCCAGCAAGCGCGCCCACACAAACCTTTTTCTAAAACTCTCTCATTATTTCTCTCTCTCCTTCTTTTATCCTTTGTGCTAGCACGACGCTACCTTAATATAATTACCGCTTCAGTGATGATATAACAGGCTACCCCCACCGTCCTCTGTATAACCAGAGCATGTTTGGGAACACTTAATCTCTTTTATCGGTATTATTTACAAAATCGAATATTACAGGTGATGTGTAATCGCAGCCTTATACTTCAGAGTATATTAATTTCACAAAATATCAGACCCCTCCCTCTGTTTGTAACTCATTGGTATAAATGTAGAGTTGATCTACGGAACCCTAATTAAATATTAATGTTGTGACAGCTTACACGTGCGGGACCCCTCACCATAATCTAAACATGCTTAAGAACCGACCCCTTCTTTATAATCTAAACAATTTTAAGAATACATTCATTTCAACCAAAGGACAGGCCCCACCCTCCTCTGCATAATCGATTTGATTTACCGAACCATAATTAAATATTAATGTTGTGACAGCTTAGCGTGCCATCTACACCAAATCAAAGCATGTGGAGCTCATCCCCTCTTTATAATCAAAACAATTATACATTAAGTATTCTTCTTTCTCTGTTTAACCTCCTCTTATGTAGGACTTCCACCCCCAGGATTTACAGGCGGGTGCCTGGGGTCAGAGGCCTGTCGAGGAGCAGACACTCATGGATCAGACGGAATATCGAGGATGGGTGATCACCCGATGCCTGGTATGGGAAGAAGGAAGTAAATGAAACGAAATGATGGTGATATGGATGAAATGATGATGGAGCATTTGGTAGAATGAATGGCGGGGGAAGCCGGAGAACCCGGAGCAAACCCGCCCAGACGCCGCTTTGTCCACCATTAATCCCAAATGCGGCTCCCTGGGATTGAATCCGGGCCGCCTCGGTGAGAGGCGAGCGGTCTAACCACTCGGCCACGGTGCTGCCTTACATTAAGTATTCAAGATTTTAAATAGAGAAATCGTCACCTTCCTGGGATTGAATGCGCCGGCGGGTTATACTCCCGTATTAAACACCCCTGCCGGATACGTTGTATACCCCTGAGGTGTGGAAACCGGACCTCGCTGGTGATTATAATGCTCCATTTCACTTTCTAAGGCATTCAGAATCTTAGGTTTAGTCGCAGTAATGGCACGGGATTTCCAAAAAGCTCCTTTCGCTTTTCAGGAACGAGATAACATCTCCACATCCGTGAATCCTGGGAGGGCGTATATCACAGAGAAGACTGACACGTGGCTCGATATCGTAAGATTGAACTGTGATCAGTAATATTTAATACTGGTTGATAATAAACTTGAGTGTGGTATTAAAAACCATGGAACACCAGCGAGAATTGAACCCGGAACTCTACCAATACATATGCTCTATGAATAAAGAAACCTAGATGTATATTGCATGTATTTTATTGAAAAAAATGTAATGTTTTATACTTACATGACTCTCTCTCTCTCTCTCTCTCTTGGGCCGTGTCTCTCCCCGAGGCTCGATACCCGGCTACCGCAGAGTATTTGTGGAAGAAAAAACCTGATGTATTATACTCACATGGCTGTTTCTACAAACGCTTACTCCTATGTCCACATCATAAAAACGATTTCTCATTTGAGAAAATATATAAGTATTGCAAAAAATGTAAATAACATGGGGCCTAAGGGCTTTAAAATATACATTTTCGGAGACTCGAGATAATATACAGAGACCTTCAAAACATGTATTTTTCTCTGGAGTAAGGTATTGCAGGAGGGAGACGTTAACATGAAAAAATCTGCGGGAACTTAAAACATACCATATCGAAAGCCGTATTGGGTACCCTACCGGTGATTCGACCCATTGCCACTTCAAATGTTCGTTTTTAAAACTTTTCTATAAATGCATGCACACGGTCTTCCAGATGTGAAATCATACATCCTGAAAGACCATCGTTATCGGAAAAACCTCTCTACACATCCCTTTAAGCGTCTTTATTCTTAACCAGGCAGTGCGATACCCTGAATGTGGTTAAAAAGGGTCTCGAGTCCTTACAGTCAAGTTACTATTTTGGTAACGGAATAATAAACAGCGAATTTTAGTTTTTTTATGTCACGCCTGAATAAACATTAGCAATACACGTATTACAAAAACGGTCCAGCGTTCTATACACGCGCTGGGAGGATTTTTCCTGCCGTCATATACCTTTCCGCGTACATGACGCTGGAAAAACCCTAACTTGTTTAGACGCGTTTATTTATGATATGTATCCTGTGTGGGGATAGTTTCCTCACCATGACTCCTTAGAGAATGTTTCTGCTCGATAGGGTGGAGTAACTAATCAGATCAATTTATTTTATATCATCACGCTTGCAGCTTTTTATTTTCCCTGTGTCTTGCGAGAACTCGTCGAGTTAAGTACTGTTTCTTTACAACACTCTGCGAATTTCCTTGTGCTACATTTCATTAAACATCATGTTTGGTATGTTGTAAAAGCATTTCTGTTCCTTCGTAGGCTAATTTATTTCTCCCTGGATGTGATTTATTAGTGTATTACTTCTTTTTTTTGAATGTCAGGCATTTATCTACAAATGGTTGTACATTTTACAGTTAATAGCTAGTCGTGTCAGTTTCAGTTCCTCTAATGCAAGCAGCTTAATTAAGTATTCATTTTAAGCAAACTTATTATTCTACGTGTTTAAATACGAGATTTTAGCCAGTGAATTATATTCATTTCTAGAGAAAAATAAGCTTATTTGAATACCTGCTTAATTTTTTGCTTTTTTTGAGTATTACAAAAAGTCTGTTGTGAGAATTTCATTTTACCTAATGCTTTCATTTAATGAAACTTTCATTACGTTAAAAGAGATATTTCCATCACCGTGTTGAATAATAAACGTGAAGTGATTAAACTTTCAACTTCAAGAAATATGATACAGTACAGTGAAGATGGCTGAGGAGTTTTTAAAAGGTATTTTATAAATATATAGGCTTATGGCATGTATAAGCGCTGAAAGAAATGGAAAATCTTTCGAAAAGATGTATTTTTTTAACAAGCGTAACTGCTTCATCTTAAAGTAATATAACACCAATAGCAATACGCATGGTGTGCATCCTATTTGTTTGTTGTTTTCGTGATTTAGTTTATTCCGTAATGATAACTATTTCGGGCTGAATACGTAATCATAATACTGTCTATATCACCCTAAATAAGCTAATCCATTTATTAGAACGCGAGAAAATATATTTTAACACAAGAATTCAAAAGTTATGGAATATGAATATTATCCTGTATCGTTATATTCCAGCCTTTCAGATTTCGTTCGGCAAGGGGCCAGACGATAAGGAAGCCAGGTCTACCTCTAGACTCACGGTGATCCATTTTGCAGGACCTATACCGAGTACATCAAGTTCTCAAGGTAAGGATTTTATCTCTTATTATAGATGTATACTATGAGGCAAAAATTAATTATTATTATTGAGATTATTTTTAAAACACATAGAGTATATAAAGGAAGCTCTCTGGGGCACCATCAGACGTTTCAGAGATATCCATCATTAAATACTCGAACCCTTCAATACATACAATTCTTAAACATTTGACTATCGCAGCTCTCTTTGCAAACGAGGAAACTTGATACATGACACACTTAGGATTTGGGCCCAGTACCATGCGACATGAGTATTTTCAGCCATCCTTTACATGAAACGATACTCGAAAATTTTTATTAGTTTAAAAAAACTGTGTATTCCATTTACAATAATTAATTTATTATTATTATTATTATTATTATTATTCTAAATCTTTATTCAACATTATCACTACATTTTAGTATAGATAAATTGATTTCTGTCACCTCTCTCTCCTATTATTTATTATTTTAGGGGATCGAATCCTTTGAAAAGCAGAATAATCAACTACCTCATTTCAATTAAATCCGAATTAAAAATTTTTCTCTGGGATTTAGTGACTTAGGTGATTTGGCAATTGAGGTGCGATCATCATCGCCCCCACCATCAACATCCCAATCGTTTACACACAGAACAATAACATCTCAATCCACATTCCTGATTACAGAACACGCACCCATTCACCTAGATCACATAGAAGTCATTGACCTAACCCAATTGTCTCCGCTAGCATTACAATGATCATAGACCACGCATCAATCATCAATATTATGTTGTAGTCCACTGCCATCATCGTCATCATTCACAACTATCCGCAATCACCATAGACGCAGCACAAGGAGGCGATTAAACTTTGATACCATGAATAAAATCCTGCCAACAAATATAAAATTTAGTTTCCCACATTCTTATAGATACAGTAGCATATTTACAGTGATATAGACTCTATTATGATTACGTATTTAGCTTGAAATAATTATCATTAGAGAATATAAACTAAATAGCGAAAACAAACCAAACAAATAGGTTTGCACGCTTTGCGTATTGCTGTTCGGTGCTATATTACATTAAGATGAAGCAGTTACACATGTTAAAAAAATAAATAATTTCGAAAAATTTTCCATTTCTTTCAACACTTATACATGCCATAAGCCTGTATATTTGTAAAACATATTTTAAAAACTCCTGAACCATCTTTACTGTAGTGTAGCATGATATTTCCTGAGGTTGAAAGTTTAGCCACTTCTATGCCTGGATAATAGCAAGCACACAGATAGGCTTCTTGCGAGACACACCGGGACACCGACTTTTTATCCCAGTTTTTATTTGTATAAGAATTATATGCTTGAATGATTAGAAACCTGATTAACGCTACGCATGCGCATTCGCAGAGAAATGTCTGATATGTCCGTGTATTTAATTCGGGAATAATTTCTATTCCATATCAAGAACGTTTACTGTTCAACACGGTCATGAAAATATATCTTTTAACGTAATGAAAAAGCCTGAAAGTTTGCACTAAGAGAAAGCAAAGGGAAACTAAAATGCACGCACTAGACTTTTTGTAATATTCTAAAAGGGATAAGTTAGGAATGCCTTCATATAATTGTATTTTTCTCTAGAAATAATATAACTAACCTGCTAAAAACCTATGCTTAATCAGGTAGTCAGCGTATTTAACGCTGGAACAATTTCTGTTGCATATAAAGAACGTTTATTATACAACACGGTCCTGGAAGTATCTCTTTTAACGCAATGAAAGTTTCATTAAATGAAATCATTAGGGAAAATGAAATTGACACAACGGACTTTTTGTAATATTCTAAAGTAAGCAAAAAATTAAGGTATTCAAATAATTTTATTTTTCTCTAGAAATGCATATCATTCACCCGCTAAAAATATTGTTTTTAATCCCGTAGTCAGCGTATTTAATTCTTGAAAAAAACTATTGCATATAAAGAACGTTTATTATTCAACAAGGCCATGGAAATATCTCTTTTAACGTAATGAAACTTTCATTAAATGAAAGCATTAGGGAAAATGAAATTCGCACAATACACTTTTTGTAATATTCCAAAAAAAAACTTAGAATGTATTCAAATAATTGTATTCTTCTCCAGAAATTAATATAATTCATCCGCTAAAAATAACTTATTTAAACACGTAGAATAATAAGTTTGCTTAAAATGAATACCTAACTAAACTGTTTGCATTAGACAAAATGAAATTCATACGACTAGCTATTAACTGTAGTATGTTCAACCATATGTAGATAAATGCCTGACATTCAAAAAACAAGAAGTAACAAACTAATAAATTACATTCAGGGAGTAACAATTTAACTTTTAAAGTAAGTGAAATGCCTTTACAACTTAAGAGACATGGTGTTTAATGAAATGTAGCACAAATAATTTCGCAGAGTGTTGTAAAAAACAGTACTTAACTCGACGAGTTGTCGCAAGGCACAGTGAAAACAAACAATTGCAAGCGTGATGATGTAAAATAAATTGATCTGATTGCTTACTCCACCCCTACTGAGTAGAAAAAATTTTGCTAAGGAGTCATGGTGGGGAAACTAGCCCAGCACAGGGTATATATCATAAATAAACGCGTCTAAACATGTTAGGGTTTTTCCAGCATCATGTATACGGAAAGGTATATGACGGTAGGGAAAATCCACCCAGCGCGTGTATAGAACGCTAGACCAGTGTTTGAATACATGTACTGCTAATGTTTATTCAGGGGTGACATCAAATAAGACTAAAATTCACTGTTTATTATTCCGTTAACAAAATATTCATTTGAGTGTAAGGGCTCGAGACCCTTTTTAACAACATTAAGGGTATTGCATTGTCTTGTTTGGAAGAAAGACGCTAATGGGATGTGTGGAGAGGCTTTTCCGAAAAGTATGGTCTTTAAGGGTGTATGATTTTACTTCTCGAAGACCACAGCCATGCATTTTCAGAAGAGTTTTAAAAACGCATAGGAATCAAATTTATATTTGAAGTGTGCGTGGTTAGAGTCCCCGCTAGGGTACCCAATACGACTTTCGATATGGTATGTTTTAAGTTCCCAAGAATTTGCTATGTTAACATATGCTCCTGCAACACCTTATTCCAGAGGATATACATGTTTTGAAGGCTCCAAGAATTTTTTAGAAAAATGTTACGGGCGAGGTAATTAAAATGCACGTACTATTAATTTCACTAGAGATACTTGTTTTTGAATGTTTCCCACCATTTTTGGAAATAGTGTCAAAAAATTAAAATACGAATAAGTACCGAAGCTCATATTTAAACAATGTGACTTTAATTGCCGAAAATGCAGGTTTTAATGCCCCAGGCCGCATGTTATTTAGATTTTTACAATATTTTTATTTTCTCAAATGATAAATCGTTTTCATTTTGTGGACATAGGAATAAGAGCTTGTACAAAAAGAGGGAAGAGAGCTATGTGAGTGTAATACATTAGATTTGTTCTATGGAGAACCTCGAGAAAGTCTTCATTCTGCAACGTCTTATTTTCACTGGAAATACTTGTGTTGAAGGTCCCCTGTACGTTACCTCGAGTGACAGAAAATGTATGTTTTAAAGCCCCCAAGCTCTTGTTATTTACATTTTAATAATACCCATATATTTTCTCAAATACGAAATCATTTTATGTTGTGGACACAGGAATAAGCGTTTGTGGAAAAAGCCATTTGAGGATAATACATTAGATATTTTATTCCACAAATACTCCATGCGGTAGCCGGGCATCGAGCCTTTGGGAGAGACACTTCCCGAGAGAGGGACAGGGAAAGTCATGTGAGTGTAACAACATTAGATTTTTTCTGTGGAAATACATTACATATACACCTGCCTTTCTTTATTCATAAAGCGTTTGTATCGGTAGAGTTCCTAGTTTAATTCCAGCTGGTTTGCAATGGTTTTTAATTCCACGCTCAACTTTATTATCAATCAATATGAAACATTACTGATTACAGTTCGATCCTACCATATCAAGTCACGTGTTAGTCTACTGTATGATATTATATCTCCACCAGCATCCACGGATGTGGAAATGTTATCTCGTTCCTGAAAAGCGAAGCGAGCTTTTTGAAAATCCCGTGCCATTAGTGCGACTAAACCCAAGTCTCTGAATGCCTTTGAAAGTGAAATGGACCACTATAATAAGCTAGCCACTTCCGGTTTCCACACCTCAGGTGGTGTACAACATATCTGTCAGGGGTGTTTAAGACGAAGGTATAGCTCGCCGGCGCATCCAATCCCAGGATCGTGAAGGATTCTTTATTTAAAATCTTGAATGTTTAATGAGAATTCTTTCGATTATAAAGAGAGAATGGGTTCTACATGCTATGATTTGGGTGGACGGCGCGTGTAAGCTGTCACAACATGAATATTTAATTAGGATTCGGTAAATCAAATCGATTTGCAGAGGAGGGTGCGGTCTGTTCTTTTGTTGAAATGAATATAATCTTAAAACTGTTTCGATTATAAATAAGGGATGGATTCTTGAACACGGCTTGATTATGTGCAGAGGGGGGCCCGACACGTGTAAGCTGCCACAACAGAAATATTTAATTAGGGTTCGGTAAATCAAATCGATACTTATACCAATCAGTTACAAAGTGGGGAAGGGATCTGTTGTTTTGTGAAATTAATATACTCTGAGTGATACGACTGCGATTACACATCACCTGTAATATTTAATTTTGTAAATAGTACGGATTAAAGAGTTGGAGGGTTTTTAAACATATTTTGGTTATGCAGCGGAGGATGCGGGTACTGTCATGTCATCAATGAAGCGGTAATTATATTAAAGTCGCGGCGTCCTAGCACAAAGGACAAAGAGAGAGAGAGGGCGGTGGAACGTGCCCAGCCATTTAGGGTACGTGATACTGGGAATCCAATCCTCTAGAGGGCGATACAGCCTTTGTTAGCGGTTTAAGACTTTGAAGCAAATGAGGCGAGATGATGTTACACATGGACGATCGTTATC
This sequence comes from Deroplatys truncata, assembly GCA_030765065.1. Taxonomy (NCBI): domain Eukaryota; kingdom Metazoa; phylum Arthropoda; class Insecta; order Mantodea; family Mantidae; genus Deroplatys; species Deroplatys truncata. The sequence goes on from CM060990.1 coordinate 517,386,717, forward strand.
TAATTGATTGACAAGTACTTAGAAATGCAGTCTCTTTCGGCAGTAAGCCATCTCAAAGACGACGTGTCAGAACACCGGTAACAAGTATTTGAAGGCTCGAGAGTCAATTAATATACACTTAATTATATTAATCAATCTATGCAACGCGACCAAGTATTTAGAACTAAAGCGGCGTGTAGGGACTTCATCCACGCAAGGGATTGGGAGGGGGACTTCCTGTGTCGGGAAAATATCGACAAAGGATATAAAAACATATGTAAACACATGTAATTACACGTTCGATTACACAAATTGGATTACACGGTCAATTAATTGCCAGCGCCTTTATCGCCCAAATCTCTTCCATCGATTTAGGGGGCGGAACAGACAACTGACAGTCCTAGAAGGCACGCGAGCATCAATTTCGGGGAAGAGCTCTCCAAGTTCCAGTCCTATAAGGCGCAAATGCTTTGGTCGTGGCTTCAGTCCTTTGAAGTCAATAAAGCGAGATATTCTCACACACCTGTCAACCTTTATCAAACCCTTGTCAACCCTTGTGAATAAAATTTGACAGCTACATGAAGGTTCCTTTGTCGATATGCCCACTTTAATAGGCGCCACGTGCCGACTATGGGATAACGATCGACAAATTGGATTAATTTGGTATAAAAATTAAGGGTGATGCCCCATTACCTTACTACTAACCATATCGGATAGGTTTCCTTCTTATAATTCCTTGAGAGTATTGTGGCAATAATATTTTACGATCATCCTATATATGGCAAGGTATTCTGTAAATATACCAAAGTACTGGAAGGAAGCATATTTTAGCATAGATATGAATGGCCTCATCTTGAATCCTTTATCTTACTTATGAGCATCAGCAAGGCCATTGTTGCTAAAATAAATAAAATTCTTCAAATTTAGGTACTCATGTCAAGACATGGTATTTATTACAATTTTTAATTCCAAATCTGGATTCCCTGACTAGTAGTGCCTCTCAGAGGAAATTCCACGGTCCTGAAAGTAGTAATATGCCTAAGAAAACTCTGAACTCATCAGAATCGAAAATCGGTGCCTCTCAGAACAAACTCTACGGTATTTTGAAAGCAGAAATATGCCTAAGAGGTAGGTAGAAAAATCTGAATTCATTGGAATAGTAGGGAAAACAAAGGTGATTTTATAAGAGGCTGCATACGATGCAGTTTATTTAGCAGTGAGTTCAGACATACTACCATAATTTATAATTTGCTCTTTAGTCTTAAATGGCAAGCAATTCTCCAAACTTTTTCTTTTCATATTATCCTATTTTTCGTTTTAAGCATGGGCATTTTCCCTATTTTTATGTACATTTTTCGTATCTTACTGTTTCGTTGTAATGTTTTGTTTCTTAGTTGACTTTTCAGGCCTATAGCCAGTCATTCTTGCTAAGCCCGTCATTTCAGAAGCAGTGAAATATACTTCAACTGATCCAGGAACATCATTCACATTTACTATTTGACTTGCATCACTAGGTGCTACGGCTTCATCCCAAGGTAGTACAGTGAGCGCACATAGTATAGCAGTCGATCTGGTATCCAAAGGAAGCACGCTGTGTTTCTTCCGCCGCAGCTGCGATTATCCATCGGTTTCAAGGTGTAATAGTGAGGCACACCTGCAGTTATATGTCAGTTTATTTGGCGGGAACATAGCTCAATCAGCATATAGAAGTTTCCAGCTCAGATATTCAGTAAAGTGTTGGTTTAGATTCCCGACACTGCAGATTTTTCTTGTTTTTCATTCAGTAGGTCCATGGTGATACCCGATGTCTGGAGCATGAGCGTAAACGCGATTTTTATGTCCCTATATCGGTTATTTAAATATTAATTTCTCTAATTTTAAGGACAGACACTGGACTGATCCATAAATACATGAGTCCAGTCGTTAACGCATAATATTTATGTCGAAAGGTAAGTGCAATAATAATACTTTAACATTACACGTACAACACTTTAAATCTCGGTATATTAATTTGTTTATTGGTATAATAGCGTATATTATTTATGTTATTTATCCTCAGATTCTTGCTTTTTCGTTTGTATCGTTATTGTTATTATTATAATTATTATTGGATAGATATGCTGGAAAGTCTTGAGGCTTGGTTTATATATTTTCTTAGTTCAACTGCATCGCAATTATTTTTACCTCTAAAAGCACATCTATGATATAATCTCTAAATATTCAATTCTTGGTATAAAATTGATTCTCGTGATGTTCTAATACTAATGAACGACTAAATCATTAATTCCACTCATACTGCAGCATTATAGCGATCGGGGTCGTCCTTCGTGGTTTAGTGGTTTCCATGCTAGTCTCTAGTTCCCGAGGTCGCGGATTCAAACCCGGCGGAGGGCGATGGATTTTTTCGGGCGTAAAAATCGTTTGCATGGCTAGGGAAGTAAAGCCGGTGGTCCCGTGACGTATATTTACAGCACGTAAAAGAACCTGAAGTCTGATAAACAGGCCTCTGAGTAAAATTTCCGGTCTTTCACGCCCAATATTATTATTATTATTATTATTATTAAGTTATCGGGAAAACTTTAAGCTCTCTTCGTAACAGAGACACAGAGTTTGAGTTAAGATTCCCATAAATTCGGGCGTTAAACAGTTGCTTAACAGTACGCATCTGCCACTCTCTCCTTCCAATCACTGCAACCCTAGTGTGGATCAGACTTATGTTCTATTCTGTGTTCAGGCGGTTTTAGCATCCGTGTGAATATCTGTTTACCATGTCTTGAATTAGCGTTATAGTTAATTCTCTTTCTGGCAATACTGTTTATTACCACAGACCGGAAGTTTAGGCACTATAAAGTATTAAAATAGGCACGCAAAGAGGCAATATAAGTATTTGAAACAGGCAATATAGAAAAACCTTACATTATGCATAGTTATTTACTAGACTGCACTATTCAGTCGCACAATCAGCATATTTACGTTAACATCGTTTGTATTAATTTCAAAATAACTTTAAAGTTTTAAATAAAATGATAATTATACTCAACAGAAAAATGAAAACGTTTCTTGAAGGCCTATGCATTAAAATGCCTAATCGGTTTATTGGTTGCACATGGCAAACAAATGCTGGTTTAAATTTTCTGGAGACATGTTGATTCTCCTGTCAGATAATATATTTTTCATCTGAGAAAATAGCCTCTCAACCTCTACAACGTAATTGGAGCAAATCTAAAACATTTATCTCCATTTCAGCTGAAATAGAGCTATCACCTTGAGGAATTTTTAAATGTTTCTAACTTTTTCAAGATCAGGATTTTTCGAGAACACCATTTTGCACTTTTCCCCAACTAATGAACCCCATTTCCTTGGCACAATCTCCAATATCTGCACTGCATCATCCACAATTTTCACTAACTTTGTCAACGCTGTCCTCTTCTTTGAAGCTGGCAGATCGCCTGTGGAAATCGAACTCGGCCGCAATGAAAGTTAAGCCATTCTAACTCCGAAGATTCGAGAAGTTCCTTTGCTGCTGCAAGTGAGGATATTTCATCCTCTAGAGCGGTGATCACCTTAGTTATACTCGGCAAATACGAAGCGTAGTAAATTGCTGCTAAAATCCATGTTCCCCATCTCGTTACGGTAGACTCAGGGGCTAAAGGTATATCTGGTGCAATGTCTTTAAATGTCTGAATACTTGGTGGGACTTTCAAAAAGTTCTTCTCAATACTGGAAACTAATTTGTCGACATCCGAAAACAAGCTTCGTATCTCTTCTTACACCCTGTGAAAACAATGTGCGTCACGAATAGCATGCATATGGCTGACTTGGCTGGAGTTGGAAAACAAGTTAATCATTCGGTATGCCATGAGGGGGAGGAAAGTGAAAATTGCGGGGCACAAGGTGGACGGGAACAGAGAGGAACGCGATCAGTAGTATGTCTACTTCTTTCACGGCTCTTTCTACCACGGATGCAGGCGATGCTTTCACAATCGCCACGCCGCGGTATACAACACGGGAAACGAAACCATGGCTTCGAGTTACGAAAGCACTGAGAGGGTCACGCAAAAAATCAAGGATGCCGGCTGCACCGTGGTGTAGATGTGGGAGTGCGAGTTTAACGCCATGGTGAAGGCGAACGAGGACCTCGAGCACTATGCCAAGCACTTCCCCGTGCACGAACCGCTGAACCCCAGAGACGCGTTCTATGGAGGCCGCACCAATTGCACCAAGACGTACTGCGAGGCCAAGGGGAGTCGCAAGATTTACTATTATGCCGTCTGTAGCCTGTACCCGTACGTGAACAAGACCAGGCCGTACCCGGTGGGGCACACGAAGATTCACGTGGATCGCTTTCCGCGCTTAGAAGACGTGCGGGGAGGTCTGGTGAAGTGCCGTGTGTTACCGCCGCAAAACATGTACCACCCGGTGCTGCCGGCGCGCGTGCACGGAAAGCTGATGTTTCCGCTATGTCGCGCTTGTGCAGAGGCGGAGAACTAGGACGAGTGCCGCCACGGGGACGACGAGAAGGTCTTGACGGGGACCTGGGTCATCGCCGAGATGAAGGTGGCCCTGCAGGAGGGTTATCGGCTGCTCTGGGTGGACGAGATCTTGGAGTACGACGTGGTGCGGTACGACCCGTTCACCGGAGCCAAGAGACTGTTTCAGGACTACGTGAATCAGTTCCTGAAGATTAAGATGGAAGCCTCCAGGTGGCCCTCGGACTGCGATACGCCTGCCGCGAGGGACGAGTACGTGAGGGAATTTTTCGAGCAGGAAGGCGTCTTCCTAGACACGGAGGCCGTCGCGCTCAATCCCGGCAGGCGAGAGCTGACAAACGTCATGTTGAACTCGTTCTGGGGAAAGCTAGGGCAGCGCGACAACATGTCCACGTGCGAGCTGGTGCACCGATACGACCGCCTCCTGGAACTGCTCAACGACCCGGGGTGGAAGTGCAGACGTACGTACCGGTGACGCACGAGGTCATGTACGTGGTGTGGAGGTACTGCGAGCAGAGTCCCAGGGTGAACCCACCGCCAACGCTGTCATTGCGGCCTACACCACGGCGCACGCCGCCTGGTGCTCTACTCCTACCTCAAGCGACTGGGAGATCGGGTGTGCTGCTTCGACACCGACTCTGTCGTCGTCGCCCCCGCCCCTGGAGACTGGACCCCTCCGCTGGATGCCTCTTTGGGGATATGATGGACGAGCTGGAGAAGTACGGCCCAGCCTCCTACATCTCCAGGTTCGCCTCCACGGGGTCCAAGAGCTGTGCCAGGAACTTAAGTGCTTCGAGACGGGCAAGACCTTCTCGGTGTACAATGTGAAGGGCATCACGCTGAATTCGGGCAACCTGCAGCTGGTGAATGCCGGCGTGATTCGCGACATGGTGCTGAGGGATGGTGGCGGCACGGTGACGCTCGCGGGGACCCAGATTTCGACGAAACCTTCGTGAACGGTCGTCACCGAGCCGGCCGTCAAGACGTTTCAAATGGTGCTGAACAATCACGTTGTATCCGACAACTTCGACTCCTATCCCTACGGTTACAAAAAAACCATAAATGAGGCGAAAAAGCCTGTGGCCAGTAATTTCGAACCCGGGACCTCTGCGCGACACGATGCGCCGGACGTGCGAGCGGAGACGGTTTAATTTTCCCAGTACGATGCTGATAGCGGGGCCGTCGCGCTGCGGGAAATCGACTTTTACGAAAACCTGATTTGGCACGCGGACCACATGTTCGACAAGCGACCCAGAAAAGTGCTGTGGTGCCATCCACCGGAGTATTCGCCGAGAGTCGAACCCTCGTCCCTGAAGTGCGAGACCCACGCAGGCATTCCGGAACTGGCTTTGTTGGGCGAAAACGACCTCGTCATCCTCGACGATTGGATGGTGGAATGGTGTGGGAACGTGTCCAATTTTTTCACCAGAGACTCGTATCACAAGCGCTTCGTAATCGTGTACATTCTGCATAACGTGTTTCCGCAGGGGAAGAAATATCGAAACATCTCCCTGAATGCCAATTATATCGTGGTCTTCAAAAACAACAGGGACGAGCTGCAGATCGATAGGCTCTGCCAACAGATCGAGCCCAGGAACTCCAGGTTCCTTTTGGAGGCTTTCGAAGAAGCCACCAGACATCCTCACGGGTATCTGGTGCTGGATTGCACGCAAGGTACGCCTAACCGTTACGGGTATCGAACGTGCGTTCTAACGAACGAAACGCTCTTGTATTTTGTACCACACTGAGGCCAATGATCGGAAAAAGAACTCCTTTTTTGCCGTCGGAATAACAACATCTCAACCTCCTTTCTTTATAGCATACCTATGACGCATACCTATGAACGGCGTATAAAGGGTGTTCTCGAAAGAACATGCTTGAGCCTCTATATGGGGTGTTGCTACGCCACTGAGGCCGGTGATTTTAAATTAAGTGCGAATCGCCGCACCGCGTTCATTATCGCGCAGACAAGCCTAAGAGTAGGTTAAGCATGGCCAAGCTCCGCAGCCCGCTGATAGCCAGGCAACACGGCAATGTGACGGCTTTGGCAAAGGCAAAGGCAAAGGCCCCTCTGCGCAAAAAGTTGTTAAAAATGCCCATGAAGATCTGATCAAAGCCATTTGCGAATGTATGCTCAATGTGTGCAGATGACACGTGCAACTTCCCTCAAAGTGCTTGAATCGTTTGAAGAGACACAAAGCGTCTTGGAGAAAGGTAGTCAATAAACGCGTTCCGTTGAAGGAGAAGAAAATCTTGGTTCAAAAAGGAGGCTTTCTGCCCGCTTTTCTCCTCCCGGTATTAGGTTCCCTGGGCAGCGCTCTGGTTTCGAAATTGGTGGGATGAAGTACGGTAGGCGGATCGTTGTTGCCCTGCAACCGAAAACGGTGGAAAAGCTTCACCTCATCGACAAAACCATCTCCACATTCGCCAAAGAGATGGAGAACGTACAGCGCGCAAAACTCTCTGCCGACGACAAGTGGCGGCTCGTCAAACAGAAATTGGCCAACTATCTCGTTCTCGTGACACAAGTGAGGCGACCCTACCTTAGCGATCACGCAAACGACGACGACCAATACGAAGACTTGCCCGAAGACGTGATCGAAGCAGCGCGGGTGAGGCAGGAGGTGCAGCCCAAAACGATAAAGGTGAACCCGCTGTCCCCTCGCAAGATCAAGAGGGCGAAACCTGCGTCGCACAAAAAGAAATCCAAGTCGCCTTCCTACCATTTTCGCACGCGCCGCTGGCAGCCTCTGTACAAGTAAGGCATGAAGGAATGGAAAGTGCTAAGAAAGATATATGCCAAGCACTATGCCGGGCTGGACACGATAAAACCGCTTCGCAAGGCCACGGGCGCATCAAAGGCGAACATCGATCCTTTCTTCAAACTCAGGACAGTTACAGCTTGCACAAGCCGGCGAGGAAGAGGTTTCCCACCAGATACCATCACGTGACCAATATGGACGATCTTTGGGAAGCAGACCTAAACGTCTTGAACAGCGTCAGGGAACATATCAAGCCGTACGCGTACATTCTCACCGTCATCAACGTATTTTCCAAGCATGCATGAGCCGTCCATCTCAAATCAAAGCTGGGCACCGAGGTGGCGCGAGCCTTTAGCACTATTTTTCCCAACGCATTCCTAGAATCCTGCAAACCGACAAGGGTACCGAGTTTACCAACAAGACGTTTCAGGCCTTTCCAAAGAAGCACGACGTGCAGTAATACACCACCAAGAATAACGTGAAAGCCAGCGTGGTGGAGCGCTTTAACCGCACCTTAAAAACGAAAATGGGGTAGGTATTTCACGCACAAGAACTCTCAAAGACACGTGGAGGTCCTGCCGGCCCTACTCGAGTCGTACAATAGCTCGCATCACAGATTCATCAATATGGCACCCAAGAACGTGAACGAGTCTAAAATTATGCAGGTGTACCGCAATCTCTATGGCAACAGGCAAGCGCCGTGCGCAACAAAGCCTAGATATTCCATCGGCGATTACTTGCACATATCCAAAGAGAAAATGAAGTTTGACAAGGGGTACGAGCGGAATTGGACGGACGAAATCTTTCGGATAGTCGACGTGGTGCGCGGTACGCCGGTCGTATATAGATTGGAGAATCTCGCCGGAGAGGCCATAGACGGCATTTTCTACCACCAGGAGTTGCAAAAGTTCGCGCTACCCAAAACGTTCAAAATTGAGCAAATCTTGCGCACCACGGGTTCCGGGTGCAACAAGCAGCACTTGGTGAAGTGGAGGGGGTACCCTGCCAAGTTTAACTCGTGGGTCCAGGCTTCGATCGTCCGCAAGACATGATTAAAACCACCCCGTTTTCCCTCACGTTCGTGAGCAATGCTTCCATGGATCACTTCACCGATAACAACACGGCGAGAGTTTCAAACATCTTGCCCGAGATAATCGTCCTCCAGGGCGAATGGGAAGTGGCTCTGCAAAAAGTGAGGTATCCTGTAAAATTTTATAACGCTTCCCGAGACGACGCTCGCGTCGTAGGCACCACGTACACCATAACCCATCGAACCACGCATTCCAAATTCAGCTTACAAATGCCGTAGAGCATTGTGCACAATCCCAAAGACATGGTGAACATCGTGAACGCTGCCATTGGCGAGCAATTTTACGTGGAAAACTTCTTTCTCTTCGACGAACGCAAGAAGACGGTAAGCGTCAATGACGACGTCACCCATCCCGAACCCCTGCCCGACATACCATTCGACGGGTTTGCAGAAACGGTGGTGCGCACGTCCAAACCGTACACTATACCCGACCAAGTAGTCATGAGCGACGATCCCCACGCCAAACCCAAACCGAGACCGTCAACACCGGCAAAACCCGTCCTGAGCACACCTCGTCCGGTAAGACCTGCGACTTCGACTCAGATGAGACCCAAACCCGAAGCTACAGCCTCTACCGAGCAACCACACCAAGAGCCACCGCATGAGGGCACGCCTTCGGTTCAGGGGCAGGCTTCACCCCATGCGGGAACTCCCACCCTGTATGAGAGTGCGCCTTCGCCATCAGACCCGCTGCATCGCATTCACAGTTTGCTCTTGACACCCGCTATGGCCAAGATGCTAGGCTTCGAACCCTATACCAACGTCATCCTCGCGAAGGAACCTAATCACCCCGTGGATCCGTATATGGGTTTTCCTTACGAAATGTTCGTCTATTGCGATCCAGTGGCGCCGTAAATGGTGGGCGACACCTTCGTGCAGGTCATAGAGAGCGTGGCGGTGGAATACGAAAGAAGCAACAACACTTACATGAGCGACGAAAAGACGTTCCTTCCCCAAATTTGGGTACCCTTGATTCGACAAGACTTCAAAACCGTAAACATAGATTTAAGGAACGGTTATGGTGATCTCTTGCCATTCGCTGACTGATTTTACTCTACTATAGTTCTCAGTTTCAGGCCGAAACCGCAGTAATAAATGTGCAGATTGTCACGCAGTACTATCTGAACCAGGACGGCGGCGCGTTCAGCGATCGCGATTTCATTCTGTACAGAGGCAAGCGCTATCAAAGAGGTAGCGGACTCTTTTCTGCTCTCGGAGGGCTCTTCAGAACGGTGCTGCCCTTCTTAAATTGCGGAGCCAAAGCCGTCGAAAAGGAGGCGCTCAAGATGGGCACTCACGTGCTCTCCGATATAGCCACCGCGGTCAGGGTGCCAAAAGAAGCGTTTAAACAGAGAATGAAGGAAGCGGGCATCAATTTAAAGCAAAAAGCCGACTAAAAGCTGCATGCCATGCTCAGCTCCAGAATGAGACGTCTAAAGAGAATAAAATACATCAAACCCAAAAAGAGTGCACAGTCGAAGCTGAAACGCCGTAAGTGCAAGGTGCAAGACGTTTTCTCGTAATGGCAAACGCAGCCGTGCACATGAGTTCCGAACTCGACCTCTTCAAAGATGTTTCCGCTCAGATGAACATCGCGGAGTCTCGGTTCGTCTTTCTCAACCCGAAAAACACGCTGATGAAGAATGCTCCCATTACCTTTCATTACTCGGGAAATGCAGACGATTACCTCGACTTGACCTACGTCGTCCTCGAGCTCATGGTGCGCGTTGTCAACGACAAGGGAGCGGCTGTCAAGGCCGAAGTCAACGCTGTTTTGGTCAACAATGCCCTAAATTCCCTGTTTCAACAGGTAGAAGTTTCGCTGAATAACATCATCGTGGCCATGCCCCAGGCAGGGTACTCTTATAGAATTTACCTAGAGACACTTCTGAATTACTCCGAAGATGTCATGAGCAGCAAACTAGAATTCTCCCTTTGGAGAAAGGACACGGCGGGCATCATGGACATTTTTATCGGCAATGCGGCGTTCCAGTGGCGTCACGGGTTCACCAAAGGCGGGAACGTGGTTCAGTTCATTGGACCTCTGTCCAACGCCCTCTTTGGACAGGCAAATCTGCTTCTCAACAACGTCAGCATGACCATAAAGCTCACTCCTTCCTCTACCCAATTTTATCTGTTTCGGGCTCGAAGGACTTCAAAGGCTACGCCGAAATCCAGTCTGCCGCGCTGCGTTTAAAAGCCGTTCGTCCCTCGCCGACCATAAAGATTGCTCACCAGGCCGTCCTGGCGAAGAGCAACGCAAAGTACCACCTCAACGATGTAAGCTTTCACGCCCTAAGCATCCCCAAAGTGTCCAGGGCCATGATGTTTAGCGACGCCTTCATAGGGTAAATACCCAGAAGAGTGGTCGTGGACATGGTCACGGACAAGGCTTACTCCGGCGATTTTAACAGAAACCCTTACAATTTCCAACATTTCAAACTCAGCTTGTTTCAACTTTATGTGAACGGACAGCCCGTCCCCTCTGAAGCTCTAGAACCCGACTTTGCCAACAGGCACTATTTCCAATGCTTTCAAACCCTGCAGGAGGGCCTTGGCATTCACTTCAAAGACGAGGTACACTCCATCTCTAGAGAATCGTACACGGTAGGATACACGGTCATGGCGTTCGATCTCACTGCAGACATGAGCGCCAACGAATCTCGCATCTAGAACCGTGCCTATAAACATTGGTTTTGCCGATAAATTGTCAGAACCCGTCATTCTTCTGGTGCTGGCGGAAATACATCGCACGCTCGAAATTGACGGCAACAGATCCATTTTGGTGTCATGAACACGTTCCACATTCAAAGTTTTCTAGCCGCATGCCCCTCTACGCGCTGTCACTTTTTAGGTGTCTACCCTTGCAACAGGCTTCCCAAAATTCATGCCGTTCCAAGCCTTCCCATTGCTCTAGTCACTAACACCGACCCCAGCACCAAACCGGGCAAACACTGAGTCTGCATCTTCGTCGATAACAACGGACATGGTGAATACTTTGACAGTTACGGCATAGACCCACTTTCGCCCAATTTTGTTCGGTTCTTAAATTCAATCTGCGGGACAAAATGGTCCACCAACGCCAGAAGGCTGCAAGGTTATGACAGCACCACTTGCGGGCATTACGTCATAGACTATCTCTCCCACCGCTGCTCAGGCCTACTTCTGCATACCTTGTTTTCCAAATTTCGCGCCAATGATTACTTTCATAATGACGGTGTCATTCTCAAAACCTACAAACAGGTGTGCCGCGCAAAGTGCTCTGATATCCACCAGTCCTGCCAACCTTTGCAGGTAAGTGATCGTGAACGATATCGTCGCTATCCATATCGCTTTTCCGTAGTGCATTTTTTCGTACCCCTCTCTTGTATGTGATTTCAGAACACGCTCCTGCTCATATAAAAACCCACCGTCCTGCCAACGCTCGCCTTAGTCGACATGCACGACGCAGAGGCAGCCACGCCATCCAGGTTAGTCCTACTTGCATGTGCTACGTTCTGGTTTTTTTGTTGTTGCACGTCACACTCATTCGTTTCGTGTGTCTCTCTCTTGTTTCAGTGGCACAGGATTTCAAACCCCAACATCCACAAAGGTCGCAGCCAAAAGGAAGCTTCACGTCAGGCAACAACCCAGCACCGGCGCAGTTTTGGGCCCTCTGTCGGACATCTAATTTCTCAACGCGCAACAAACCAAGTTCGTGTGTGTGGGTTTTTCCCCCAGTCGCCGCACCATCTCACCGTCACCATTGCAAAATGCGGACGGCACAACGCAGTGGCTCTGACTTCCTCGGAGTGGCACAAACTCGTCGAAGCCATCCCCATCATTCACAAACGCTTGAACGATCCACAGGGCCGTCTACAGGAATGCCAATTCAGTGACATCGTTACCACCCTGTTCAATAACGTGTTTGGAAAGCTGAAAAACGTCTTCGCTCACCCGCAAGGCGGATTCGTCACCCTTAACCACAAAGAGTTCAACATGTTGGATAGCCTGCAGCGAGTCGTTACCGACGTCATGTATCACAAAAATAAACAAGAAACGGACGTTCAAAATCAAATCATGGCATTTCATAAGTACATGTTTCACAACCATGCCGCAAATGTCCCCTTCGAAAACATAAACTTCACCCAGTTCACCAAGTACATACGCTCCACAAATTTTAGAACCTTCCTCGAGGTACAGCATTTTCTCAAAACTCCTTTCCCACTATCCATCACACAAAATCAACCCTAGTGCGCATGCATCTCTACCCGTGTTCCACTCCTCCCGCACGCAGATTCCTTTCCTCCTTCGGCATCGCATGTTCTCTTCCAGCATGGGATACAAAAATTACCTATCCGTGTACTGCCAAGACAACAAAATCTTTAGAAACTACGACGTGGATAGCCACCCACAAGAAATACTCCTTATGTACTTCGGTTTGTCGATGACACCTACCACGGCAAACCCATCTCCATCAAAGTTCACTGCTGCGAGAGAAAAATTCATTTTGTGTTTTCCAACATCAACTTGAACGACATCCAATTCACATCCAATTCGCAGCCTTCTACACGTGACAGTGATCAAGAAGAACAATGGTTTTCAATGTGTTGCCGCAAGAGGATTATAAATGATTTTTTTACGAACAACAGTACGATTCCGTAGGTAAAATGCAGGAAATCATTAACCAAGACCGCATATGCTTCGGTAGATGCCTAAGGGTCAATTTTGGCCATGTCCTACACTACATTATACCCGATCATATCCGAGGTGATTGGCTGTTCAGCGTCAACGAACACACAGTTATCGTACAAAATGAAGACGATAACAACTCCATATTCAAACAACAAAGTAACGTCTGGTGGTAAAACCCAACGGACATTCTTTCCCACGAGTGTGCTACTTCCTGTGCGCAGCATAATCAACGCTTCCGGTGGATGTGGTCATCAAGGATGTACTCCTTCCTCCGTTTGCAATTAACGCTTCAGGCGGATGCAATATCCGCTTCCCGCGGATGTACTCCTTCCTGCAGTTGTGGTTTCCTGCGGTTTCCGGCGGATGCTACATCCGCTTCCCACGGATGTACTCGTTCCTGCAGTTGTGGTTTCCTGCGGTTTCCGGCGGATGCTACATCCGCTTCCCACGGATGTACTCCTTCCTGTTTCCGGCGGATGTGGTGCAACGGACTTTCCCCCTCCAGTGTTTTCTACCATATATTCACTTCAATGCTTATCCCTCACTCAGTGTGGATCTAACGTCCGGAAATGCCAGACGTTTCGTGCCCAGCTCACACCTGCTCCTGCTGCACCGCAAAAGTGCTCAATTCTCGTAGCACCAACCTTTGCTTCACCTGCGAAGTTCACTACCTTCAGGATCTCTCCAAACTTCGCCAGCAAATTCAGAAGTTTAACTGGAAGTACAACAGACAACGCTCATGACTTGCGATTACTCCTCTGTGCTTCTCAAGTTTCTACAAAATCAAAGGTGCATTCAAGTTCTCCTGCCTCAGGAACGAGAATTCCTGCTTCAAAGCGCAAACGTCATCTTCTCAAGCCATCCATCTGTCGACGTAGACACCGTGTGGGAACAGCTACCCACTCGCCTTCAACACATTTGCGCACCATATCGTCGCTGCAGACGCCACTAGAACCTACCTTCTCAAAGAACTCACTTTGACGGATCATCACCGTTCGTTAAAAGCTGCTACTGGTGCGCCAGAAGCCAAACATGAGGATAAACGCCCTCATTCGACAACTAGATGAGCTCTCCAACAACACCGATATCCTCTGCGTTGCTGCTCTGCAAGAAAACGTACCGTACACCGCTCTAGGCGTCAGATCACTCGCCACCAGATACGGCACAAGAACCGTTGTCAAAATCGACGAAGATACCGAAGTCTTTCTACCTGCAAGATACGGAACTCATTCAACAACTCGAAACCGCCAAGTTCACCATAACCTACCTAGGTGTAGAACAATTCTCCAACGGATTCAAAAAATATCTAGTCAAGTTCGCACCAAAATGAGCTGCGAAACCGAACCCATGCACATCGGAAACAACCTCCTACTCAAACTCCTCTTTCTACCCCAACTCTCCATAAAGGGAGAATATTCTTAAGTCTCATTGCTCTCCACTCAAATCTCCTTCTTTGGTAATCAAAAACAAATCGTCGTCAAACTTTCCACCAACAAACCCCAGGCCATCCACGTCAAGTGCCTCCTTTCCAAAGCTATCCAATGCGCAGCAGATGCTCAAATCTCAGTCTTCCTCTTTCACAACAAAACACATAACCTCAACATAAACGTCACATCCAACGGGTGCTTCTCCAACAACTTCACCAACGAGTTCGTCGTCGCCGTTCCCACACCCATGGAAACGTATAGCAACTTCTACCATCTTCTTCTCACATGCATCACCAAACCCATCAGTACAATTTTTCGCATCGATTGCGACTCCAGGGACACCGACAACGACGACGACAGTGTCTCCATCATCACAAAGTTTAAAATTATTTTCTGTGATAAAAAAAGTGACTGCTCAGAGTAATTTCTAAAAAAAATGCTTTTTAGGAACAATACAATGAGTGTTCTCAGTGATTTATACACTCAGAAGTAGTCTTAAAAACAATATATTATTTTATTGTTTTTTTTCTTTCACTGCTATAATGTATCCTATAATAAATGCACATTCATTTTACTTATTATCTTAATGCCTGTGAACATTACCAATCTTATCATTATGTGTAAATCTCTGTATTTAAAATAAATAAATTGTCCTATGTATCATGGAATAAATACTTATTATTTTTAATACCAGTAACCATCACCATTCATGTGTAATCATAAGCAACATTTATTGTAAATTTCTGTATTTTTTTCAAAACAAATAAAAAAATTGTTCCCAGATTAAACCACGCGGATTATCGATAATCCTACCGCTAGGGGCGTTTCAAATTTTTACCGCCAAATCCACCTTAATCAACTCGGATTAAGGCGGATTAATGGCGACACTAGCGCCCCTTGCGGCAGGATTATCGTTAATCCAAGGGTTTAATCTGGGACTTATACTACTAGTGTTATTTTCAAAACCTTCATAAATCAGGAGAGAGACACTAAAAGCATCAAAGCTGAATAAAAAACCTGAGCATATCTCTTAAAAATATAAGATTGTGTTAGGTTAGGATAGTTCTATATGCCTTAGAAAGACTGCAAAGCTTACACAGTTTCTCCCTCCTTCTTCACATGTTAGCATTAGAATATACGAAAGCTTACAAAAGATGAATTATGACTGCATAAAACGAGAGAAATATCTATAATACATGAAATTTGGCATGAAAACATCCACGATGGAAATGTGTATAGAACACGGGTGAATTGCTGTAGTTGTATGGGAAATGCCTGTAAAACTAAACAAAATCATCATAACGTGCCTAAAATGAATGGAAAAGTGCCAAAAATATCTGTTCAAGAGCCCTAAATACCTTTAAAATGTCCCATATTGCCCGAACAAGAGACATAAATACCTATCTCAGAGCACAAATTATTTTTAGAATGCCGTAATTCCTCTACAGCGGCCTAACATACTCGTAAAGGGGTTCTAAAATGCCTTCAAAGTACTCTAAATTCCTGTTCCAGTGCCCAAAATGCCTGTACCGGTGTCTAAAATGTCTGTATCGGAGACTAAAAGTCATAAAGTAGCTTCAAACATATTCCAAAGCCCTGAAATGTTCCAGCATGTCTGAAATTACCTGGTCCAGTCCACAAAATCGCCTTTAATGTCTGCCACAATGTCCTGAAAATGACCTAAAATCCTGTACCAGTACCCAAAAATACCTGCTCCAGTACATTAAGTGTTCACAAAAGTGCCTTAATTGTTGGCAGAAGTGTCTAAATTTCTGAACCGGTGCTCGAAATGCCTGGAAACTAGTTCTAAACGTCCGTAAAAGCATTATAAATACCTGATCCAAAGTCTAAAACACCTTTAAAAGCCTGTAATATCCCTATCAGAACCCCCACAAATGCTCTAAAACTGTCCGAAATGCCTCTGAAAGAGTCAATATTATGTGATACATAGTCCAGAATACCTTTATGGTGCCTGAAATATCCCTACCAAAACCCACCAATATGCCGGTACAATCGCCCTAAATCTCCTGAAAACTATTCAAAATACATATACAAAGCCCAAAAATACCTTCAGAAGCCTAGAAATTGCTTAAGCATTTTTGCACAATGACCGTAAAGTTGCCAGCACACCTGCCCCAGTGCGCAAAAAATCCTAAAGCTGTCCAAAATATTCTATAATGGTGCCTCAAAATACTTTTAAAGTGCGTGAAATATCCATTAAAGCCCCTGAAAAAATTCTTAAAGTATCCAAAATACCCTCAAAGTGTCTAGAATGTCTTCAAAGTACACCAAAAGAACACAAATAGCCTGCAATGCCCGTGGTAGTGCTCCAAAATACCTGTACTAGCTCCCAATATGGCCTGCTAGTGAACATAAAAGTGTCCATAAATCCTGCTTAAGTGCCCAAAATGCCTTCACAATTCCCAAAATATATCTAATATTGACTAAAATATCCACAAGAGTGCTCCAAATTCCTGTACTGGTGTCCAAAAGGCTTTAAAGTGCCCTAAATACCCATACCAGTGTCCAAAAAAGGCCCATAAAGGTGCCCAAAATTCCGTTAAGGTATCGTGAAGAGCCATTAACGTGCCCATAGCACTCTTAATGTGATCCAAATACAAGCAGATACTCCGAAATGCCTTAAAATGCCCTAAAATGCCAGTGCCAAAAGAGTCGGTAAAACTGCCGAAAATGTCTATAAAAGGCTTAAAAATATCTCATCCAAAGCCTAAAATACCTTCAAGGAGCCTGAAGTACTCCTAACAGAGCCCCTTGAAATGTCCGTAAAATGCCCAAAAACACTATAAAGCGTCAAAAGTAACTGATCAGGTTTGTAAAATGGCTTCTAATGAAGGTTCCATTGTAAGGGATACACTCAACGTGTATTATGTTGCACTTAAATATGTCCACTAGTTCATCAGACTCGATCAGTACACGCGGGTCCACCATGCGCTGACCACTGAAACTGAGAAGACAGCCAACCGATCTATCTCTAAAGTGAAATCGATAGCATAAGTCACTGTATCTCTGCTTTGTTAGTGTTATTATTGGGGTATAGAATAATGTAATTGCTTGCTTGGGATCTATCCTTGAATAAATTGTTTAAATCCCCATTTACATAAGTACCAGGTGGAACCATTGTAATTTTCAGTAAAAGTCTCGAAATTCAATAGAGTAATCTCGTAGACGCTATTCGGGTTCAGATGGAGTGGCGGGTTTAAATAGGCAGAGAAACTGGAATCAGAACCACCAACATGATAGTATAACACATTTTGATCACTCAAACACCTTGACGAAAATACTTTACAGCAGACACTGCAAGTATAGGTGACTGCAATTTGCAGAATCAAAATCCTCGTACCTGCTCCTGTTATACAAGGCTCTAGCACCGCCGAGATAGATTTAGACCTCTTTTGGTGGCTTCAGATTACCGACACTGTTAAAATAAAACGCCAGATTTCCAACCTTGCGAGTAGTAACCGAATGAGTTCCTGGATTATGTGATCTAAGTTAATAACAACCCTCTCTGTATGCTGGATCTTAGTAGTCTTTCGAGAATGGATACAGCTCTAAAATTAGGAATTTATGGACGTCTAGCACAAGCATCAATCTCTGTACCGCTTAAGGTTTTATCCAGAGTATGTATAGCCTCGTAGATACAACCCCGTTCCTTTCCGCTTTCTATGTCGTCCTCCCCTCTTAAGATCTTTGCCCTTAGCTAAAGCTACCGTATGCTGATTGTGACGAACCAGCACGTTCAGTTACCTCTCAGCAGTTAGTTTCTTATTCACGGAGGTAGCGATTTGAGCAGCCCCTCCATCCAGGTTACCCGCAGCACCCAATGTTACCATAAGCGGTACCAAAGCCAAGAGCCTTCCCCTAGCGGGTGCTGATAGTACTCTGTTTCGTATCGTGCGTCGCTTTCACAATCAGCGCCCATGACCAACTTTCTCTTCATCATCGTGGTTACAGGTCTAGCAGCAAACTTTTCGCCAAAAGCAGTGTCAGCAGACGGTGCCCGATTCCAGGCTTTTCATAACAACCTTGTCAGCCAAATGCCTCGAACCCGTGTAATAATGCGTAGTGTAGGCCATATCGTGTTTTCGACACACAGCGTCCAATCTGTTTCTATACTGATATCCTCTCTGTAATTATGCACGTCTTCCAAGACCACAGCAACTGTAAACGGGCAGCTGATTCTAAAATCGTAGGGAATTAATTAAGGAATTGATATTCTGGATCCTTCTTGGATGACTTCCGATCTCATGCAATGCCCATGGTACAGTAGAAAATAAACAATAAAATATACTTTATAATGTTAGTTGCAAGATGGAAGTATTAAAGCAAAGGTTTTCGATACCCATACAAGTCCTACTTCGACAGTATATTCGTGAAGGAAGACACGGATTACAACACCCTGAGCAACGTCAGAGCACTCATTCTGGGTAGCTTGAATGCAGCAAACACAAACGTTTTACTCAACCTACTAAACCACGAAAACGATCTTAGGTTTGAAGATCTTTACATTTACTTGAAATCGCTGCATCAACCAAAATATCAGTACCTACCCAAAGAGCTGAAAACCATACGCGATATATGAGTATATACGTTAGAGGACGGTGAAAAGGTACACTAAGCCTCCGAAGTCAGAGAAAATGCAATATTCCTATTCGCTAACGTTATTAATGAGAAAGAGGATAAGGTAGCATGGGTAGATGCAGCAGCGCTGACGCCGTATACCTAGCAGTCACATGTGAAAGGATCAAAAATATAATTACAAACAATACAACTATAATTGTGCTTTTCAGACAACTTAATCTAAACCTTAAGCATACGATTACGTACATACTGACATGAGTTTTGCGGAATTCAGAGAACTATGTGAACAAGTGTGTGGGAGTAGTGACGGATCTAACTCTAGTCCTTTCGTTCTCATAGTAACTGAGTTTTCGCTCAATAAAGGACGCTACAGAAACGGTTTTGATGTCTTTATCAGAGCGAATAAACAAGGAGTGTCATTCATTCTGGCTATGAGTATCGATAGGTACGAATGTAGGTAAATAATTCCCTCCTGGAGTGTGCTAAATCGTTACATATCAGATGGCTCAGGAAAGTATCAATTAAAAAAAAGAGTTGTGCAACATTCAGAATTCTGAAGAAGGCGACGATGCAACGACTTGACGCTATGTTGATACGGTTACAACTGTCATCAAGAATTCAATGCAGACGTTTACCGAAGACTTCATATCAGCGTATGGGTGAATTTGAAGCTGTACTTAGGAATCACCTACAAACATCGCTCGAAGTTCAATATGAGAGGCCAATGGAATACAAGGGAATACGCCTTCATACGCGATGCAAAAAGAATTACATTCTGGTTAAGATAAGGATGAAGGTAACTGCAGTTCACGATCGACGAATTAAATTAAATTAAATTTTCTACATGTATATTGTAGTACAAACACGCAAGTATGCCGCTTCCCGATTCAAACGAAAACAACTCCTTTCGAAAGGAAGTAATAAGGGAGATGGCCGATCCAGTAAAACAATGGTAAACCGACAGAGCCTCTTGGATAAATAGCTAACCTCAACTATAAATAATGTTGATATTCTATAATCGCAACTTAAAGTAATAAATACCATTTTAGGGCAAATAGGGCCAGCTTATTATTGCACTGAAAACGAAACCGTACAGAGGCAGCTCGATAAGAAAGAATGTGTTAGCTTCGGGACTCCAATACTACAAGTCACCTGTAAGCGTAGAGGTAATCGACTGCTCTATGATCTCATTACGGCATCGTAATACGAAAACGGATATAATATTTGCGATAAGTGATAAGCTAGTTGAAAGTTGTAACGGTATTACTTACAAATGTTTGTGTATTTATGTTTACTTCACGCGTGGAAGCCATCTTGTGACGTCATTCATTTGTTCGGTTTGTAGCTCCATCTGGTGTTAGCAATTTGCAGCAGTGTTAGTGTTTGTTTGAAAGAATGCGACTGTTATCTTAATTAATTTTGGTTTACTGTCCTCCGGCTAGCTATTATTTCTCGGTCGAACATATCTCTTGATCAGGGTGTGTAAACGGAAAGGAATCTTTTATCCAAAGAGAACACTGATGAAGAAATTTGTTTTACACTTTTATTGTCGAACACGTTAACTATCACATTTATACATTGATCTTAACACTCGCCAAACTGAAACTGTTATAATAACTTCATTACTGATCACTTTTAATCCACGTACTTCAACCTTTTGTATAATTAACTTTACAACACTTTAGATTTTTCATAATTCTGCTACGCGTAACTTGTGAATCTATAGCCGACGTGTAATATTTCTGCTGGACTGAAGGCGACGTGTATCATACAAAATATTTTCGACGAACTGACTGGAATGCGACGTGTAGTATACAAAGAATTTTGATGAACTGACCGACTGACGGACTTTACCTCTAACCTAGCTCTATTTATACTCTCACTCCCCGATATGCCTAAAGATTATAACTGAACTGCAATTGGCTAGTAAAACGCGCCAACATTAGCGTCTATTTTTATATCCAATGAAAATTATGAATACATATGCTCTAGGGAAACGTTCCAGAAGATTCTCAAGGAAAAAACGCACCAACATTACGTAACTTCCTCGTTTCCAATAATGATAAACAGCTCACCCCCTCGCTGCATTATTGCGCGCTATTATTGTCAGTTTCAGTAAGGCCGTATAAACTTACTTCTCAACAATAATTACAATCAATATACATCTCAAATCAATGTCACATAAAAATGCATATTCATAATACAATCATTATTTACATTTAAGTAATTTGTGATACAAATTACTGCATCAAAGTTATACGGTCGCCCTTCTAATAGGTGATAAATTAAGCTTCACAGGTCAAGCTAATCGAAGGAAAGTTGGACATACTCAAAGTATTCGTTTAAATATGTGATATAACTTGACAACATCAGTTTAAATATGCATTGTTTTTGAGATGGATGATGAAAATATCAGACTCAAACAATGCATCGCTCTACACAGTAAAGTAATACGGAAAATTTAAGTTCCCTGAAGGGTCTAAGTTAAGAAACCCAGGGTGTAATGTCTGAGGTTCTCCAGCCCGTAACTGTTCCTCTGAAAGAATATAATAAACAATCAAGAAAAGCAAAAACGCCTTTCTCGTATGGAAGAAGAAGAATAAGAAGAAACGGACAACCTTTCAAATTTCCTGCAGAAGGTTTACAGAGCTAGCGCTAGCAATATGGAGGCACCTTCGGAGTACGCCACGAAGATGACGACTATAAGCTAGGGAACAGAAGAGTTGCATTTGCAGTTAACAGTGTTCAGATATCAGAAGAGACCTATGCGGCTGGCCCGGGGCAGTATGAGCTAATATTGAAGCGCGTACCTCAGAGTTCGTTGTATACTGAAGACAATCTGGA
Organism: Deroplatys truncata; assembly: GCA_030765065.1. Classification (NCBI taxonomy): domain Eukaryota; kingdom Metazoa; phylum Arthropoda; class Insecta; order Mantodea; family Mantidae; genus Deroplatys; species Deroplatys truncata. Next base: position 517,408,582 of record CM060990.1, read on the forward strand.
TATATATTCTCAGATTTTGAAAGACGTACTAGATCACAGACAAGCTACAGCAGAAGCGGGTGTCTGAGATCCAAAAAGCGGCATAAAGTACAAAAATATAAAACGCGGTCTAATTGAAAATAATACTGTATAACGTTTTAAGTGGAAGGAGCACGTTCCCAATATGAAGTTGAGAAAATACTGAGTTATGTATACTGCTTTAACCCTAATTTAGTGATTAGCAGACTCATATTACTTATCGCGTCGAGAGATGCTGGTAATTTGAATCATTCACCAGAAATACAAGAGATCATCACAGAATTGAGAACCTCAAACATGATAGTACGATCAGAAGAAACTTCGGTACCGAAATACATTTCCCGCCAGAAGAACATTCCTTCGCAGAACAATAGTAAAGGTCTTAATGAATTATTACAAACAGATCTTATTGAAAAGATACCGTATGCAAAAGAAAATACAAATTATAAGTACATTGTTATCGCTCTTAATCTTTATTCACAACTGGCTTAGGCAACAGCACTGAAAGACAAGACTGTAGTGAGTGATACAAAATCAATACGCAATATACTAACAAATCCGGATTTACTAAAGTATATTCAAACCGATAATGTAAAAGGAAAGTTACAATAAGCATTTCAGACAATTAATGCTTGGATATGGGATAAATTATTACGCTACATTCAGTACCATAAACGCTGCTGCTGTAGAGTGTTTAATAAAAACGCTTAAAAGAATGATGTATAGAGGGGTTTTGGCTAGAGATTCCTATAAATGGCTGAGTATCTTACTAAAAATTGTTTAACCACCTAAAACAATACTTACCTTTCGACGATTCGCATGAAGCCTCCTCAAATCACAAACAAGATCTCCTCGCAGTGTTTCGTCATGTTGGTTTCAGGAAGAAGAAGAGGAAGACGTGGAGAATCAATTGTGGAGACAATGTGAGAATCTCTATAATAAGGTTTTACTTCAGAAAGGATACACACTTCATTACAGCACTGAAATATTTCTGTTGCCAAGGTGAGGAATACACACCCACTCACCGACTGCGATGCAAAGGAAAAACAGGGCGGATTTTAGGGTCTTGGATCGTTAAGAACTCGGTACCGGTCAGAAAAATACTAAGTCGACGTGGGAACAGGCTAATCTTCAAGTGACTACGCTTTCCTGGGAGCGGGTGATGTAGTGTAGATGATGCAACTAAGACACTAAATGAAAGAAAGCCAGTAAATGAAATAAATTTTGTGTATGTGGATATACATGAGGTGTAATTTGTTATTGAAAAATAAAGCTACGGATTTCCAAAGAGCTTTTCCTTCATTAGCAATTCTGTACTTATTCCCCTAGCATTTTAATACATCAATATACCGATTTTCCATATAGAAAAATAACAGGAAGTCAAAAGTAGGTTTCCCATATTCCAAGGTTTAGTCCCTAAGTATAAAGAAACCTGCATAATACACAGCACGATTTTCAGCACTTTTTACAAATCCTTGTTACAGTGAACTGTGTTTTAACTTAAACGAATTATCATGTAGATAAAACAGCATACATCTCAGCAGAATTCCTAAACCCTTGTTGATTGTTAACAAATATTAACAAGTCCATACCAATTCCCTCATCACTTTTTAATACATCAGATTTTAATACAACAAAAATGTATAATGAACGGTTTTTAATTGAGGAATTTGGCAGTATTACCCATAGCACATTTTTAATTACAGCAAAGAGCAATTTTACGGAATATAAAAGCAATTTTCCTAATATACCAAGTTAGAACACACAATAAATATCAACAGTATCCTCTTGTTATAATGCACTCTTTTTGAACTCACTGTTGTGGTTTATTCTCGAAAAACAATTCCTAATAAAATATTTGTTATTAAAAATTTTGTATCTATCCATAGCTCTTTAATACATAGAAACCAGTTTTGTTTCATGTAGAAATGTAATATAAAGGCAAAAGAGATTCTCATGTCGCAAATTTTAGTGTCTGAGTAAAAAAACATGATAATATACATCACAAATCTCAGCAGTATTGCAAAGCCATGTTACAGTGAACTCTCTTTTTTAACTTAAAAGAATTATCATGTAGAAACGAAACAGCATACATCTTGGCAGAATTCTATACCACCATTATTATAGTATCACCACTAAATTCTTTAGCTTTTATCACATAAAATATAGGAATCAACTTTTCCCAATATAAATAATAAAGACAAAGCAATCTCTCCCCTATCTCAGGTTAACTTACAATCACAGTTTCTTAAAATGCAAAACTTGTTTTGCAATATGTATGGATTTTCTAAGATTTCTTGCAATCCATGTGCTGCAAGAATGTATTACAAATCTCAGGAATTAAATTATCATAGCATAAGTACAAAGCAATTCATGGCTAAAATAAGCAACAATTTGCAAACTTGTGTGTGTTGCAAAATAATTGTTACTCTAGAAAACTTAGCCGTTAACAGTACATCTTGTCAGTCATGCTCTGAGGCAACAGAATTTGTGGCAATAAATTTATGGCCCCAAGCTATGGTTGAATGTGAATGTTCAAACATATAACGCTCTGTGTCTATACCTCTCAGAGCAAATTTGTTAATTTCTACTGCGTGAACATCATGCTTGTAGCTTCTGAAAGACATTTGTTTAGCGAAAAGTATTACATTCATGCTATTGAGGCATGGCAAGTAAGCCTCAAAATTTATCGAACATCTTGCTATCTTTATACATAATTTGACTTCTTATCAAGCTGACCGTAATAGCGAAGTGCATACAATTTTAATCGTAACGCTGCATATTCTGGCATTACTCTATTCTAAGAATCATCCTTAAATAGCCCAATAACCTCCTGGTTTGCCAAAGATATATGCTATCGGATATATGCTATCCGGGGGGTAGTTTAATGTATCAATGTACTGTATGTGAGTTTTGGTAAACTCATAAATATCAGCACTGATTTCAAATATAAGTGCATCATTATCTGTATACTTACGGCCTTCAAGTTTGTTTTCCAAATATTATAATAAAAGTCGTACATTATATATTTAGAAATGTCAGGTATTGCCTGTGCTATGTATATGGGTTTACTGTGAAATTCCTCTCTTGCCAGTTCAATTTCAACGAGATTTTCATAAAATATTGTGTAAAGCACAGTTAATGTGTGACAGGCTTTTAATTTTTGAACTTGTTTCCTGCTGGTAAAAAAGCGAAATTCATTGTACATTTTCAATATATTTATCAAATACGCAGTTGTTCTTTTTTTCCATAGGTTGTGATCTAATTTGTATATATCCTCAGTACATTTTGCAGCATTTAAATTACTGAACGGTTTCATCCAGAAGGATTGTTTATATGCTACCGCTCTGTTCATGTATTTCAATTTCAGTCGTTATTCTAAACATTGCTGCAGATTACGGTATAATACAAAGCATACTAATGATTATCCGAAAGCCTTGCAAGAAGCTCTTGCATTTATCGTTTGGCGGTATCTCACTCATTGGACACAATGGGAGATAATTTTGAGCGTTGTGGCTTTCTTTAATATACTCGAGATCCAGTTCCGAAACGTATCACATTTCCGAATTTGCCGGTGTAGTTAAGAAATCAGTTCCATTAGCTTCATCTCTGATTAAACATCTGAGTTCCCCATAAGACATGGAATTATTTCCCATTGTGCTCCCATATAAATTGTTACAGTCGATGTATGCTGAATACTTATGTAATGACATTTATTATAGTCAGGCATGTATTTGATGTTTGCTCTGAAATAGGGCTTTGACAATGTACAAAACCCGCCCCTATTCCGGATTAAAAAACTCTAGCATAGCTTTGTCATTGATCAGTGAGATTTGAGCGTTGGTCGCCTTAAGCATTGCATTAAATGCCAGGTGTGGTATCGTGTAATATTGGCAAATGTAGAATTTATATACCTTTAGATATAGTTCTCCGAATTTTTAAAAAATATCTGCCAATAACAGCATGTCAGTGCCATAATGTAGCTTAGTGCATTTACCTAAATATATGGTATTGAATACTCTCCATACTCTTTGTGCATGTAAACAGTATTTGTGTTACGTCATCAAAGTGTGTGATACTTATATCAGGGTGTCTTCCATTTTCTCTGTGTAAATCAAATATATGTAAGGAAAAACACAATTGCGTCTCATTAAATGCGGGCGTACGGGATTTTCGTATACTCTATTTGTAATTTTAAAGTCCTCAGGATTTCGAATATCAGCTGAGTTACTCAATTTTATCATCCAAGAATCTATAAGTCCCAAGAAATCTGAAATAGGTAATTTTCCGTGTACACCTTATACCGAATGAAAGGTAGTTCTCTGACGTCTGCTAAATATAATTAGTAATGGGTTCTTGATTGCGCAAAATTTCTTCCAAGAAAACGTGAATCGTAATTTTATAAACAGTGGAAAAATTTGGAATGAAATTTGACAGTTTTCTGTTTAAATTACAAGCTTTTTGTGCTGCACCAATAAAATGACCTGTAACGTGACTTTTGATTTGTTGGACTCAAAATAATATATATATATATAATTTTTATATAGATGAATATACACAGCATTTCTGAAATTAGTCTCATTCTTATCAGTTATAGTTAACTATTTTATCTTTGAATATATATGAATTACACTGTCTGCAATTACAGTTAGTTCCTTAAAAGTTCTTGAATTGTATTGGGATTTCCAAGTTTTTTTAATTTTGACCAGGAGGCGTAATACTGACATACGAAATTTAGAGATATTGACACTACTTAATGCCTCTGAATTGATCTCTAGACGACTGACACGAGTGTACTTTCATAAGAATAGATTCAATATTGGCATATATGACGAAAGGAATGGAAATGCACTTCAAAAATAAATTGAATTCCATTGTGCTATTCTGCCTATTGCAGGCATACTGACAACTTGTGATTTTATGCACTTTAATTTTATGTTTTATTTGATTTGTTTCATTCGTAAAAAATTTAAACATGATTCACATATAAGCATTTTACGTAATGTTTAGGCAATAACGATAATAGACGAGACACCTAATTTATCACAGTTAGATGCTATTCCCCATAATTAACACTAGAACGCCCAGGAGGTCAAAATGGCCCTTTTTGTTGTTAAGTGATAGCTCTGTTTCGCAGAATGATTGGAGCAGCATTTTTTTATGAGTTTTATTCATTTGGAGTGTATTTTTATTATACCGAAAACTAGCGCATTTCGAACAACTGATTATGATCTTTTGCAGGTTTTACTTTTAACGCTCAAAGTTAATACTACAATTCTGTTTATTGTTATTCCCTACGTTTACTTCATTAATTTGGTTTATAATGTAATAATTAACTCTTGTTCACATTATTGTGGTATAAATGGACAATAGATACAATAAGGTTTACCGACATTACCTTACAAAAATCTGTTTATTTCATGCAGTCCCTTATTGAAGCCATTTTATTTTATGATGTAATAATCAAGTCTTATTTATATTATAGTGGTATGAACTAACAACAATGCTCACTATACGACGTACTATTGTTTGTCATGCCTTTGCAAGAATCGATGTTACAAAGGTGATAGGCGAAGGCTGAAATGTATCGGAAACGTTATTTACGTGAAGATGAGATAGAAAGAGTTTTGGAGAATGATTCAGATGGTAGTGAACGTTTTCCTGACAACTCAGAAGAAGAGTTTATACCGCAGACAATTAGAGAAGACGAATCATTTGTTAATAATGATACTGATTCTCAGCAACTTGCAGAGGATGACTTCTTAGCACTACAGACGATTATGAAAAGAATGGAGTTGGCAATGAAGGCAAAATAGAACAGAAACATCGTAGATGCCATGTTCTTAAATTTTGCAAGTGTAATAAAGCTTCTTCCAAGTGTACTGTTTGTAAGAAGACGCTTTGTGGAAAATGCACAAAGAAAACTGAACACAAATGTGTCAGTTGTATAGAAGTATGGACTAGCTAAATTGCTGTAAGCATGAAAAATTCATTTTGCTATACATTTAAAACTAAGTATAACCACTCATTTGCTTGCTCTTTTTTGGGTTTTACGGGTTTCAGTGAAAGTTGTTTACGTTTTTAATAATTAATATATTTATGTTTTGTGGCATATTTATTTACCATTCTGTATCTTTACTGGCATATAAATCACGTAAAGACATTGAAATATAATAACTGAAAACAATTTTGAAATAATAATGTAGAACGCTAATGTTATATAGTAGGGATCAAAATGACCCCTCTGGCGTTTGAGTGTGCAGGAAATACTTGGGCGTCTTAGTGTTAAGGACAGCTTTCTATTCTGGCGTCATCTTGTTGAAGCATTCGGGTAAAAGGATCTGGCAATTGTCCAAGGTTAAAACGATTCTTTCTCCACATTTTGTGTTCACAGTTTTCAATCCTTCTGTTTTCTGCAGAGTGTTTTGTTCCAGGCCCATCCGTTTTTTTCGTCCGTAGTATCCGATTCCTTCACTCAATTCACTTAACTGTCCTGCAAGTTTATCTGTAAAGAGAATATTTTTGCATTATACCGTGTTTGGACATGTTCTTGGAAGGCCGGTCAGCGGAGAAAGCTAACCTTCGTTTGAAACTGAAGTCTTGTTGTATCATAGCTTTTTTCTTTTTTTTTCTAAAGAAGGAAGCAGGTAAAATAAAATCCTCAAGTAATATGCTTGTCTAAGGTTTTACAGTATGCATGTACTTGAAATGCTTGCAATTAACTGATATACCTAATGTACAGTTACGTTTTAAAAAAACAGGGTTTTTTTTCATCAATCATGCATACCATTATTGCATTCCATCAATACATGCCTATGATTATTGGACATTTGTCATCCTCCGTGGTGTACTGGTTACCACGCTAGCCTCTAGTTCCCGAGGTCGGGCGTTCAAAACCGGACGGAGGGTGATTCATTTTTTTCGAGCGTATAACTCCTTAACATGACTTCCTTCGGAAGGGAAGTAAAACCGGTGGTCCCGTGCCGTGGATTTACGGCAGATAAAGGAACCTCAAGCCTGATAAAGAGGCCTCTGAGCACAATTATCGGTCTTTCACGTCCAATATGGAATGGGAGACCAAGGACTACAGCTGTTAAAGAGTGTCCATTAATGAAACTCAGTTCATTTTTGAAGGAAATTTAAAGTAAACACGTATGTTAAAATGCATATGATTGTTGAAATAAATGTATAACTGTTTATAGTATGGCGATAAAAAACGTGCATAGTTAAAACCCGTCAATATATATAATCCGGAAAAACAACGCAAATAAAACATTCAAAATTTGACTGGCATCTGGAAGAGAAATCGATCCTTAATACACTACACCGGGATAAGAAATCAACTTACCACCCATTTTTCGGTATGTTTACAGATGTAATGACATTTTATTGGCGTTGCGCTGTCTTTATACGACGGTGTCTTGGTGACATAGTTTGTGACGTACTGCCCTTTGTTGGTGTTACTTTCTTTCGCTACCACTGCTATACCTAATCTGAGTACAGATGTATGTATTTAAACACTCCTGGAAATGACTGTGGAATACTCAAGTTTCATTTACATATAACACACAACATAATAAACTATTTTTTTCTTTTCCACCAATCAGACATTATTAATTTAAGGGTAACACCTTTACTATTAACATCCAATGTTCCAGAGTCATCCCCAAGTATAACCAGAGGCGTCGATCATGTTTTAGGGAATATTGTTTAACTCATTCACTATCACTTTAAGTTAACCGGTATTGCGGCGTCTTTATAATCATTTATTATTCGTTTTAAACATATCTTTTATGAAGTTCCATTATCCAATATAATTTTATGCCAAAATCTAATTCAAAGCCACTAATCCAGTTCTCTTTTGTTTTCCCATTTAACTTTCTTCAAATAAATCCTTAACGGTATTTACCATGGCAAATTTACTACGTAATTATATCTTGTATATGCAAACATAAAATTCATATAATAGCATGCACAACTCACTACAACGTGAAGTATCTACCAGTTTTTAGATTTTCATTAAAACGTGAATACACTTTTCAAAACCCTAGTTTTACAACAGAGAAAACTATGAACATGCTAGACTGAAACACTTGGCTTTTTCTGGCTATTGAAATTTTAAAGTCCCCTTTTCAAAAGCAAAAACATTATCAATAATGGTCGAAGTCTTCCCCAGCGGACAGCAAGTAAATTGCACGCATGCTGCTTAAATTTCATGTAGTATAATCCCTTTCTTCAAGTAGTAAGTTACCAAGGAAGATCTCTTCTGCCAGCTTTTCATAGCAGACAACTTGCTTCGTAGGTATGAACGTTTCAGGCAAAGTACAGCCTTATTTTAGCTCACTAATGGTGGTTAAGTCTTACCACTAAACTGTATGTAATAACTTAGACACCAGCCGATCCTCTGATGATTTTTGTTACATTTGTAACTGAGGTAAGCCCATTTCGTCTTTTTTTACCAACAACGCCCACTCAACAGGTACATATTACTCGTTTTGACGACAGCAGGTTGGCCAAAACCAAAACAATGTGGACTGTTCAACAACACGCAGCAAGCTATTTTCGCTTTCTCTGTGTGCTTTCAGCCAGACTTGCTTTCCGCTACCTGCACCTACTCCCCGCTGTTCTAAAGGATGGACATACGCTTCTTATAGCGAATATCTCTGATTTTATTATAAAAATGATAGTAAGTAAACGGTATTAACATAATACCTTTACACTCCCCCAAAATACAGTCTACTTTAGCTATAGCCGGGCATTTGGTAATATAACATGTTGAGTGGCATGCCTTAATGATGCAGCATCGATCTGTAAGCTTTTGCACACTGAGACAAAATTATGCTAAATCCATAATATAACAATCCCAACCAGATAGAATTAAAATGTTTTATTGTACAAAATATATACAATAGAAGCTTAATATTTAACTCTTCACTTGAGAAGCATGAACATGAATGCGCTTTGTTCCATTCTTTTGCTTCAAGTCGACCGAAACTGGAGAATCAAAACCAATTGCCACATATGGTCCTACATAATGAGGAGCAAGCTTCGCAGCAAACTTATTTGCAACAATACTCAATGGATGATTATGAACATACACTTCATCCCCAATCTGAAACTGATGCGGGCTGCGCCCAGTGTTACAAGCTTTCGCAGTACGTTTCTGCGGCTTCAAAAATTATTTCTGACCCTCCTCCATACATTCGTTATTTCCCCAGAGACAACACGATCAGGCAATATGTCCTTTATATTCTATAAATTAGCTAGCGGACAATTTGGGGGGGGGAAAGAAAACGTCAGATTAAATGGACACTGATCATGGTTGTCATGCCTCACACAATTGAAAGCAAACTGAAGCCAATAAACATTTTGATTCCATTTGGCATGATGTTGATTATGGTAAGCAATAAGTGCGCTCTTTAGATTACGATTCACTGTTTCACTCTGTGAAGCCTTAGGATAATACGGGATCATAGAAACATGTTTCATTCCCCTTACAAAACAAAACGTACGAAAAACATCAGACTTGAAGCAAGTAGCATTATCTATCACAATTTCTTAAGGCACACTAAATCAAGCCATAAACGCTTGCAACTCATGAATAACGTTTCGTGTATTGACTTCACGTACAAGTCTTAAGCATGTATACTTTGTAAAAGAATCTGCTATAACCAAGGCATGTGTGTTACCATTTTTACTCCTAGGGAAAAGACCCATAAAACCGACATATAAACGTTGCATTGGTCTTTCTGTTGCCCTTGATGATAAATATCCCAATCGGGTATTCTGTGCCGGCTTACTTTGTTTACATACATAACATCGTTGAGCCCGTTCTTTAATATCTTTATCCATCCCTGTCCAAAGTAAACGTTTTTTAATCCGAGCTCTTGTTTTAAATATACCCAGAAGTCTCCCACATGGTTCATCATGAAAATATTTAAACAATTCAGGGATCAACACAGAAGGCACTACAATTTTCCAATCCCTTTTACGTGTCATATAACACAAAACATCCCGTTTAATTTCATAATTCCGATCGGAATAGCATTCTTTAACCATTCAAAAATTTCTTTCAACAGTTCATCCGGCTTTTGATGAACAGTGGCATCTTCGTACACTAACGGGCATGTGGTCAATAAGGCGCACACTTGTAAATCCTTCTAAATAGGATCAACATTTACAGGGATCTCATACATGTGAGACAATGCAGCTATATTCACCACATACATCATGTACTTGAAATTTAAAGGAAGATAATTGTAACGGCCATCGCGCGACCTTCCCACCTTTATGGGGTTTCGCTGAAACCCAAGATATCGCCTGATTATCTGTTTCCAGGAGAGATTGGACATGTTCTAAATAAAACCGAAATTTCTCTGTTCCGTATAATACGGCTAATGCCTCCAATTCATAAATAGAATATTGACGTTTCATAGGCGATAAACGACGAGATGCATAAGCTACTACCTTCCTCCGCCTCACCGGATTGAAGGAGAATTGCCGAAATGGCCCCTTTAGAGGTACCAGTTTGCAAAATGAGCTGTTGCGAAAAACCTGGAACCGTCAAAACGGGGACGAAATTAACAGCTGTTTAAGACGCACAAAAGCATCTTGCTGAGCCGTACCTCATACAAATTTAACCCCTTTTTTCGCAAGGCATTTAAAAGCTCCGCAATTTGACCTAAATCAGGGATAAATTTTGAAAAATAATTTACCATGGTCAAAAACCTAGCGACATGTTTAACCGTACGCGGACGAAGAAATTCCCTAACGTGCACAGCCCGCTCAGGATCACTTCTCACATCCTGGGAAGAAATAATATGACCTAAAAACTTCAATTCCAGTGTTACAAACCTTATTTTATGTGGATTGACTGTAAGTCCAGCAGAAACGCTTCCCTGACATGACTAACATGCTCCTCAAACGGTCGGGAGTAAATGAATAAATTATCTAAATAATGATATTGTCGCGTACCTCACTATTTATTAATTATTTAACTACAGAGGAGGGCAACTCGCTGCGAGAGGGATCGTTATTCAAACAAAGGAAACTTTAATTCAAGAGGCACCGACAAAGGGACGCAGCTAAAGTTAAATTCACAACATAATTACACTAATATAATTCCTGGCTGAAGGGAGAGGCAAGGATTCTATTCTACCATAATAAAAGTATCAAGGAAGAAGAATAATTGGTTGATTTATTATAATAACTTACCCCATTGTCTGCCGGAGCGAGGACGCCATATCGTTGGGCAGCTATCCGTACACCTGAACACCGCGAAGACTAGTAACAGACTGAACTTGAAAAAACTCGTTAAGCTTGGCGTCCTAACGCCATTCCCCACCAAAGAGACTGTTTCCCCTCAAACGCCCCTCCTCGGATAAACTGCCAACCTTCAACTTGGGTAACCAGAGGGCACGTTACGAATATATAATCTGTGCACATGCCACATCTCCCCCTGGCCACCCAAGTCGACGTCCTCGTCGACAGAAAGAACATAAATACAAAATACAGGAAAAAACAAAAGAAAGACATACCAAAAAAAATGACATAGAAATGTGTGATGTAAAATAAAAGAGCAAAACATATGTGTGGTTGCACCCAGCCGACGACATAATGGTGCTGGGCGATAACGAGAAGCGAGGGACATAAGTGCTGTCGACGCAATATTGTTAATGCACTAGCTTTAGCATCCCGCACACGCACACACCACGCTGCCTTAGTTCACAGGCACACTACACTGCGCAAAAGGGTGATGAACTGCCGTAACTGTTTGTGGGTGGTTGAGACAGTGCCCACAACGACGATTTGTCCTGGTGTAGAATTAGGTCTCTGGTGATGACAACAGGGTGGGCAGTCGCTGGCTTGGACTGCCCCCCGACATGGTGGCTCCTTATGCCACGGCAGTGTAGTGGCTGCCCGACAGCTTCCCTGTGGTGTTTCTTGACTTCTGGTGTGCTCTGGGGATGCTGGTGCATCTTCTCGCTCTCTGCCCAGTAGAATACTAAAACAAAACCACCACACAATAAAGAGGATGCTCCCACAAAGAATCACACATAAAAGAAGGGTATGTCCTTTACAATTAAAGATTTTAAAGTATGAAAAGTGTACACTAAAAGAACTTTTATGACATGGGGTAAAGAGAAAAGAAAATTAGAACAAATTGGCATAAGACAGAAATTTTACAGAGTTGCCATCCAAAGTGTAACTTACAATGCTTCATAATGCAAATAACAGTAAAACAGACTCAAAGTACATAAACATGACAGAAATGAAACATAACCTTATCTTGGGATCCCAATATTACATCTTAAGAACCAGCTGGTATCACTAACAAAAGAAAGTAAGTGCACTTACAAGACAATCACACATGACGATGAAATGAACTCATTCACACTGACCATGGCCCCAAATTACACACAACACTAACTTAACTATCTACTCAAACTAGTGTATGCATCACTACAAGCTACATCCACAATACATTTCTAAACTACGCTACGTGACATGCTTTCAACTACTAGTGTCCTACTCTTGTCAGCAATATAACTTCTTATTCACATCACTATCCTTCTCATCGCAGTTTAACCATCATCTTTCATAATCATCATCATCATTAGCAGTAATAGTGCAATCTCGATCATTACTTCAATCAATTTTCTCTCCAAAACAAAACATCTGCACTTACGTGTCTCATTTAACAGGCTGTAAATTCAAAACATTTGACATAGGCATAACCTTCAAGAAATCACATTAATTCAGGAATTACACAAATAACATGACACTATAATGTTGCATCTACATCCTCAAAATGAAAATTTAAGCTGGAAAACAGGTGGTATTAACATTTGCTATCTAAGATGGTAATAAACTTGTTGCATAAACAGAGAAAAAAATTATTTTCATTACATTCACTTCCATCTATATAATCTCTCGTGTGAATTCATCACACACGCTATACTGGGCACGTTACAGCAACACCAATAAGCAAAATCAGTACAATCATCACATCAACTTTCCAGGTACATGTAGCCCTCCTGAAAAATCAACACATTCATACACTTCAACTATCGGGGTTACACTGTGGCACTTCCACCGAAGCTGACATCATCTCATCTCTTCTCATCTCTCCTCATCAACACCGTCGGGGTTACTCTTACGCACATCCACCGAGGCAAATCTCAACTCTTATTTCTCACATAACCTCACACTACGCCATCGGGGTTACACTTTGGCACTCCCACCGAGGCAAATCTCACCTATATCACATAACCTCAAATACACACATACATACAAACACTATTCATGCAACAAATTTTCTGCAAATAAAGATCACAGCATCATTATGGAAATCAAATAGTCAAAATCAAATCATGTCATATCAAATCAAATCGAATGCAACAAAACAACATCACATCATTACTCAAAACAATATTGTCACATAACATTCCTGAAAATGAAAGCTCAAATAAGCACATAGTACACCTGAAACACATTCCTGCAGCATAATACAACAAAACAAATGATTTGCAGTTCCCAAAACATAATTCAAAATTTAAGTTACACCCAAAATAACAATATACTTGTAATTTAGCAGAGATATTCATAGCACAGTATTCCTGAAAAACAAAGCTTAATTAAGCATCAGTCACTGAAACAATAAAAATTTAGCATACCTGTGTGAGTTGTAAAACTGTTTCATTCATCCAAACTTTAGCACTCACAATGTTTACATACTTACAGGTTATGGTTTTTTTCTTTCTTTTCTCTTACTCGTTTACCACAAAATTCCCGTGCAAATTGTCCAAAATCTGGTAACACACGTACAGCTGGTTCATCAACATCCACATCGTACTGGTCCATATTAGAAGCACATCAAACCTAATTAGGTGTAGATACTGGCAAGGTTGGTAGTCCCTGAAACTTTTACTTACATGAGTAACTGCGAAAGATTTTCCCTTAAAAATATACATTACGGAATTAAACCAAACTTGGCAACGGTAAAGCAAAATTATCATCATTCTCAGAGCGGCCAATAGCAGTAGTAGCCAACATTGCAAAATTCTTAAAATAACTCATACGGCGACAACTCGTTGGAATGTTCCACGTGAAAGGGGTCAATGACCGGCGGCAGCCAGCTGATAACTGAGCAACAAGAGGCGCACCAACACTGGACAGAAAGTCTACGTCACTGTGCTCGCTAACAGGAGCAATTACTATATCAACTTTCTGTGCAGTACGTCGCTTAGGCATGATTGCAGCACAAAAGATAACGCAACCAATAAACAAACAGTAGGGCCAAGCAATTCAGATTACACCAAACTAAACACTTATAGCATCACATGAATGTAAGTAGCAAGATCAGAACATAGCCAAATAAAACAGTTGCAGAAAGAACACAATTAAGCGCCCGCGGCGAAATATCAGAAAATTATACTAACACACGGCTACACAAGCCACTTGGACACAATACCAAGATTTTTAAGCATGATAGCTGCAGTGAGAAACCTCGAACTGGAACTTAAAAAAACTACGTCACACTTACTGTGACCACCGCGAAGATTCTCAAAAGGAGCAGAATACAAACTTGTAATTTAAACTAGCACACAAAACTTCTCTTTTTTTTTCTCTTTAATCAAATGTATATAATCTGATATGCACACGCAAAGAAACGCGCCAAAACACGTGCTGAGGAAGACTGGTTTCACAAGCTAAAAATTGTTGCTGAAATGCACGACCACGCGGGAATTACACAACACACGTGCGTACATAAAAGTTACACGAAAAATAACTCAGAAAAGTGCAGTAAATAGCTAGAAATCACAATCACTGGAATATAAAGTAATACATTTCCAAACCACTGCTAATAAGCACAGAAAACAAGATTTGCAAACGGATAGCCAACACGTGACGAGCACATTGTGAAACTACAACTATCTCGTTCATTTCAGAACTCAACTTTCACAGAAACATTTTTTTTTTTGAAATTAACCAGCCCGAAGAACGGAACACAGTGATATAATTTAAAGGAAATGAAGCCAACACAAAGGGAAAAATGGAGTCAGAAGTTTTAGCGTCACCCGGCAGACAATGGAAAAAAAAAATGCAAAAATGAACTCAAAATTGAAATTTCTAAACCAAACCTTCAGAAATGATGGAAACAAAATTTAGAAGAAGAGAACCACAAATAAAAGTATAAAAATCCTTACCCTTTAGCCAGAAAGAACTTTACATTTTTCAGGACCACGTGTAGCAGAAACCGTTAAATTTGGAGGGAAAAAAAATTTTGCACTAAAATCTCAAAACAAATCAAACTAATTGCTCGGCACCTCTCACCAATTTGTCGCGTACCTCACTATTTATTAATTATTTAACTACAGAGGAGGGCAACTCGCTGCGAGAGGGATCGTTATTCAAACAAAGGAAACTTTAATTCAAGAGGCACCGACAAAGGGACGCAGCTAAAGTTAAATTCACAACATAATTACACTAATATAATTCCTGGCTGAAGGGAGAGGCAAGGATTCTATTCTACCATAATAAAAGTATCAAGGAAGAAGAATAATTGGTTGATTTATTATAATAACTTACCCCATTGTCTGCCGGAGCGAGGACGCCATATCGTTGGGCAGCTATCCGTACACCTGAACACCGCGAAGACTAGTAACAGACTGAACTTGAAAAAACTCGTTAAGCTTGGCGTCCTAACGCCATTCCCCACCAAAGAGACTGTTTCCCCTCAAACGCCCCTCCTCGGATAAACTGCCAACCTTCAACTTGGGTAACCAGAGGGCACGTTACGAATATATAATCTGTGCACATGCCACAATATAAGTAAATAAACTTATATCACCAAGGAGTTTATCTAACAACCTGGTTAGCACTTGAGCACCTACCGCTAAACCAAATGGCAAAGAATTGAATTCGAATAAATTATAATCAGTAGCGAACGAGGTATAGCACTTAGAATCCGGATTAAACGACATTTGATAATAAGCATTGTTTAGATCAAGAGTAGTAAAGAATTTAACCACTGCAAACCAATGAAATGAATTAAGTAAATGTGGTAATGGGGTCGGGTCTACCCGTAAACGTTGGTTAAGTTGACGGACTGGAATAATTAGATTGAGAAACAGAAATTACACCCGCTTCAAGCATCTCATTCACCTTTTGTATTAATAATTTTAGTCGCTGCAGAGGTAAACGATATGGAGGTAGTCGTTCTGGACGTAGATCTTCTAATTGAATTTCATATTGTATTAAATTAGTACGTCCCAACTGTTCCGTTAAAACATCCCCAAACACGCCCTGAAGATTGCTATATTACTGTTGTTGTACGGGCGACAAATGAGAAAGGGAAGGAGCAACTTTATCAGAATTAATAAGCAACCCTGACAAATCTCCCGTTGGAAACTGCATTTAAGACCACGTATGGAGAGGGAGTTGTACACTTGGCTGAAATCGAAAATAAGACACGTGAACCCCTAAATCCAAAATAATTTAAGAATGGCTCGCAAAATCCGCTCCCAAAACAACAGGTAGATACAAATAAAGAATCAGTAACAATCAGCTTATAATTCAAGGGAAAGTTTGCAATTCTAATGAAACACGTAGCGAACCCAACATTTTCAAACATTGGCCATTCGCCGTTACAAATTGAAGTTGTTCCGGAAGTATACAAGTTCGCCATGCTTGACTTGCTATGCATAAATGAGATTACACTATCAGTATCAACTAAAGCATAAGGCAAAATTTTATTAATTTCAAGTTATAAATGGAAAACCATAGAGCCCTGAATAGAAAACAAACCAATATGTCTGTCAGTCTGTAATTACGACCTATTCTGATGCAAATTTCCATTACTAGTTCACTATTCCGCTGCCTACGATAAAAATCCCTTTGAATATGCCCTGGTTTATGTCAATAAAAGCATTAAATTTCATGGCGATTGCGAAGTGCAAAAGCAGAACGTGTAGAAATTTGTTGACTCTGCAACGAACCTTGCACTTCCGGTGCTTTGAGAATTATGTCAGATTCAACACGTGGAAATTACAAGGAACCTAAAGCTAATTGTTCTATCTGTACAAATGTTTGAATTTGCGGATTGAAAAGAAAAGCGGATCGAATTTCTGGATGACGAGAAGTTTGCAAAATATTTAAAACAATCTCTTGCTCTGAAAAGGTTGGTTTAAGTGCCCATGCTATTAATTATTCCTCCTGAATATAATCCAACCAGGACTTACCATCTCGTAGCGTGAGGAAATAACACTTGTATAATAATTCATTAATTTGAGTTGGTGTTAGAAAATTGGCCAAAATAGTGCACGAAATTCCTCCAAAGAATCCTCAAGGGAGATAGCAGTATATAAAAAGGTTGTAAAAGGAACTCACATACGACTGAAACATTTGCAACGCCATAGATGAGATATCTGAAATGCATTAGCCTGAATTTTTGCTTTAACTATAAACACCAAAAAATCCAAAATTTCAGATAGAGAATTTACATTAAACATGTGAAATTGCTCTAAAACTTCTTGCCATGGATTAGGCAAGGAAATCTTCGCAAAATTGACCCTAAACATATTTGGTTATTCAGGTTTTATATCATTGTTTAAAGATGTTGCTGTATCTAAACCCGCAGTGGGTACCTTAAAGCCTTCCAACTGTGTTTTTAAAGTCCCTAAACGAGTAAAGAGACTAGAAATGTTATCCTTAAATTCATGCGCCATCGTCTTTTCATTATCACTAAGACGAAAAAGCCAATATTTAATGCGGCCTACCAACCGACGACGTTGACTAGGCGTTATATCACTGGAGGAAAATTCAACAATAATGTGTGAAAAGGAATCAATTGCCAACTCACAGTTTCGAAATTCTTGTAGCTGATCATAACTCGCTCGTCGAGCGACAGTACCTGTTTTGGGTTACGTTTTTGCCAACTCGGGCACTGGACACCTTTGATCAAATGAAACCTCACGGAACAGGAGTTCCCTCTCTAGTTCAGCTCGTTGAAGCAATTATGACTGAAATGGTATATCCATGGCAGTAAAGTTCTCAAAATAACAATACACAAAGAAATAAAAACAAATTATTCCCCAAAACATGAAATAAACACGTACTTTTATAATTAAAAAAATCTAATAGAAATACCAGTATACCGGCAATTTATACGTCCGGGACTCAAACCCAGGACTCTTGCCGTGCACAATAGTACGTGTTACAACCACGCTCTGCTACCACTGTGACGTACTGCCCTTTTCTTGGTGTTACTTTCCTTCGCTACCACTGCTATACCTAATCTGAGTACAGCTGTATGTCCTTAAATACTCTGGGAAATGACTGTGGAATACTCAAGGTTCATTTACATGTAACTCACAACATAATAAACTATTTTTTATTCTCCACCAATGAGATATTATATTATTAATTTAACGCCCACTCAACAAGTGTATATTACTCGTTTTGACGACAGCAGGCCGGCCAAAGGCAAAATAATGTGGGCTGTTCAACAACACGCAGCAATCTCTTTTTGCTTTCTTTGTGTGCTTCCAGTTAGACTTGCTGTTCCGCTATCTGCGCCTATTCCCCGCTGTTTCTAAACGATGAACATACGCTTCTTATAGCGAATATCTCTGATTTTATTATCAAAATGATATTAAGTAAATGGTATTAACGTAATACCGTTACAATCTTTTCAGCTGAGATGCTTTTTCAAACTGCCCGAGCCCCCTTCGCTGCGATTGATTTTCTTTCTGTGTACACTACACGTTTCTTCGTACTTTAGATACTAAAGACTTTTAGTACTACGTTATTATCTTTATAGATTATTATCTGTCGCCGAATTACCTGTGGGGGTTTCTGATGTGCGCACGCTTCCCTCGTCATTCGTGGGAAATTAATTTTATTTATGGACGCTCTTTAACTGCAATGATCTTTAGCGTTCCATTCTAATTGGGCGTGAAAAACCGGAAATGTTCCTCAGAGGCCTCTATCAGACTTGAGGTTCTTTTACGTGCAGTAAATCTACAAACGGAACTGCCCGCTTTACCTCTCTTCCGAAGGCAGTCATGCTAAGGACTTTTACTCCCGAAAAAATTCATTACCCACCGCCGAGTTTGAACCTTCGACCTTGCGATCTAGAGGTTAACATGGTACCACTAGGCTACATTGTTATACTAGAGAGCGGTAACGTGCGTGCTCAGTTGACCCATTTTCTGCTAGTGTATGCAGATACTTGTTTCTGTACCATTTTTGTTGGCTTTTCGCGTTAGGTTCATTGCACGCCTTTTATTGCACACGACTTCCGTTAGCTCGTTGCGAGCGCAGACACCTAGAGCGAGAGTGTATGAGTTTTGATTACTTATGTCCACTGATCCGGTCTGCTTGTTCTTTTTCTCTACGGGGATGTGTATGCATTGTTCTCTCATGCATAATTATACTTTGTTCAATGCAACAAAGTAATAATGGAAGATGAATTTTGTATTCATGTTTAGACTTCACTTTTTCATTTTACCGTACGTTTTATTCCCATTCATTGTTCTTTGTCCTTATTCTAAACAGCATTTTAGGGAGTTAGATGAGATAATTACCTGTTTTATTCATGCATGCTTAATGCACCAGATTTTGTCTAGGTGTTCAGTTTTGAACACTGAAAACGAAAGAACATTATTCCACCTTTTCTTCATTATATTCACAGATCCATATATCTTAGAGAGTTGTGTGGGGCTCGAGTAATGCACGCTTAATCATGTAACGCCCTACACTGTTTCCTCTTACGCATTATTCTTTAATGTATTCACAAAGCGAGAGGCATGTGTCTTTTTATTCTACAGATGCGATTACGGTACTTGTAGAAAAACTTCAATGCATACACAACACAACGTTAAACAAATAATGTTTTAAGACCTTACACATATTCCTAGTTCATCTGAGACAACACTTGATACGGGTCTTCATACTGTGGTACAACGACCTCCATTTGTACTCGTCATTTAGACTACTTTTATTTTACTGTTTTGTCTTCTGCATTATTAATCTACACAATTGTGTTTCCTCTTCTTCGTCTTATTTCTATTTTGTACTTTTAGATTTAACTTTTTTCTAAATCTGTCTCAACTGACAGGTTTATGACTGTCTTCACATATGCATCTACGCAGATAGTCTTTCGTGCTTTCACACACATTAACACATACACACCTACACATATACAGTCTTACCCACTTATACACATACACATGCACACAGAAACAGCCGTACAAAGGCACATACAGTCTTACGTATACTGGCACGTATAAAATGTGGCCCATAATGGCACGGAACTGTTTATTTTGGTACTGACAAAATATGTCACACCCACTAAATATCGTATTGCGCCGATGCTCAGGCTGTCTCCTGACCCTTTTCCAGGAAATCCATTATACCTTTGAGATGCAAAGTGTGAGAGAAAGTATTTTTAAGCTATAAAAATTGGTGAAAATCATTAGAAAAAGTTAAAAATTAATTTTCAAAATCTTTAGCGTTTCTCAAAGTTTAATTTAGCTTTGTAAGCTAATTAATTTCGGCAACTATGCATAGTGCTGTTGTGCACATTAAAATTAGTTAAAACGCTTTTACTATCAGTACTTTTATTTTACGTAAAATATACTTTTTGACCATTTCAATGGAAACTTTCAGCAAAACTTAGCAATTATTATAAAGCTAACATTCCCATTTTACTTTCTCTAGATGTTAGAGAAGGTGAATTGATTCTTCTCCCAAACTAGCCATGTGTGTACGACAAGGTTGGAAGGTAGAATCAGACGACTGAATAACATGTTACCATAGTCGGGATTTGAACCACGGATCTCCCGGTTTCCGTCCGGTTAGACCAACCGGAAAGTATTGAAATATAAGAAATCTAGAATTCCGTTGTTTCCTATAAAAAGTGATGCTTCAAGCTCTGCCTTAACAACGTCAAAATGTTCGGCTAGAAATTATTTCAAGTGAAGCTTCTTGATTTTGCTATATTTATTTCTCCATGCTTATATTTATGCAAGACAGTCAACTGTTTCAGCTGATTTTTACATTCTTTACAGCCTACCTATGGATGAAGAGGAATCAGATACTGTATTCCAGCCAAAAATCGAAAGCGAATTATCACTGATAATGCATATTTTGTGGCCGCCGGAGCATTTTTGAAAAAGGTCTCTTTGTGTTTGTGTGTGTGTGAGAGAGAGCGAGAGGGAGCGAGGGAGAAAGAGAGAGAGGGAGCAAGGGAGCGAGGGAGAGAGAGAGAGATTAGCATAACTGAAAACCCCCAAAAACAAAACAAAAAAGCTGTATATTTAGGTTTTGCATCTTCCAAGGATATAACACGAAGATTTTTATGAAATTCCATTCATGCCTTTACCGGAAGAATTTCGGTTATTTTTAATCTCTTAAAAACGGTTTGAAAGATCTTATTAAAATACCAAATGTTTGTGACATCAACATGACAAATAAGGTGTATATGTTTAATTTTCTCGGAATATGCTGTGAACTCCTCCTTACCCTTAGTGTGTTGTCTTTCGTGGTATAGTAGTTGGCATGAGCCTCTAGCTCCTGAGGTCGTGGGTTCAAATCCGGCGGAGGGCGATGGACTTCTTCGGGGGTAAAAATCCTTAGCATGGCTTCCTTTGAAAGGGAAGTAAAGCCGGTGGTCCCGTGTCGTAGATTTACGACACGTAAAAGAGCCGTGTTTGGCTTAAACTCTTCAGACCGACAGCTAGCTCCTCGGTGATATTTAGTCCCAAAACAGAATCGCCGATCAGCGAAGGTAGTTGAGACTGTAAGGGGGACGAAGCTCAGCCGGTATACTCACCTTTAGAAAATAAATCACTGAAATACGTATGAAAACAGCTAATGATAGCAGGTGATCTTGAAATATCCGCCCATCGTGACAAACGTCTTGTAGATAACGCTGATTACATTGTTTGCGATCTCCGGCAAGATGGACGAGAGAGAATGTTTCTTCCGCAGCCATGCGTCAATAATGGGAGACATCGCGAAGGCGTAACATTTCCAATTGTTTGAGCGATATTTCTTCCTTAATAGCATGCAGAATTTTGGACATATCGCGACCAGCTCTTTGCAGTTCAGCGAGATCCCGTAAGACAGTATAGTAGGAATGCAGTAGCTCTTGCCGTTCCCGGGCCCGTAGGAAAACTACCCGTTTAAAAAAGGAAACAATTGCTGGCTTAGCCTTACAAAGCCACCAGGAGAGTTTATTGTGGGAGTTGATAAAGGGTGGTTGCAACTTCCCCCACAGCAAGCGGAACTCTCGTCGACAACCTTCCTCCCTGAAAATGAACATAGGAATCCTCCAGTAACCTCTCTCAGGAGAGGGAATATGTGCAACCCGAGTGATGCGACAGACGACTGGATGATCACTGAACGCAAGAGGTTGAACTCGTATATCATGGACAGTAGGAAAAAAATTGCGAGCAAAATAAAATCTGTCAATTCTAGAAGCCTACAATCCACGGAAAAAAGTGAAGTCCACACAAGAACCACTTTTGACTCCCAGGCATTCGCAAGGTCAAACTGCGTTGATATCTGCTTGAGCATCCCTCGTTGATCTTTGGCGACAACAGTGCAGTTAAAATTCCCACTAATTAGATATTTAGAACCTTTAAAAACAGCAGTGAGAAGAGCTGTTTTGAAGAAGGATTCCAGTTCACTTCGACGCTTAGAGCCGGAAGGTGCTTATGGTTGACTAGGACTATATCGGTGTACAGGGCGGACATGAGGGATCCAGAGGGATGGAGGTCGACATCAATAATACGCATCCATTTTCTGTAAGTCAATGTTGTTCCTCGGCCGTCTGGACCAAGATTTACGACGTTTTCATAATTACGCAGAAAATCAAGATGGGCACATTGACTTCCTGTAAAAATCCAACATCAACATCATATAATGGTAGAAATGCGGCAAGTAAACGCTGAATCACAGGATTTCGAATGCCATTAACATTAATAGAAACAAAGACGTGAAGAGGTGTCATATAAGAAAACCACGAGAGAGAGAGAGAGAGAGAGGATCCTGCCGAATAAGAAGCACAGAACAGAGGGATGAAGCTGTACTAAGAAACGGAACACCAACATAATGGAAAGTTTAAACCGATCCGCCACTCTTCTCGCCCGGTTTGTCCCGCTGTACCGTTGGTAAGGCATAGGGACGCACTCTGTGTTTTTGCGAGGATTTGTCTTTCTTCTTATCACTCTTATCATAATCACCATCCAGGGTCACTGCGGTCAAGATAGACAAATTGGAAGAATCCATTCTGTTAGCAACCAACGGCTAGGAGCGGCTCACATCCTCTGGCCATTGTTGATGAACCGTGTCTCTTTTGTGTCGTGGAGGTTCCATTTTACGAAGCCGTGGATCTCGTGACTGCGTCTCTTTCTCCGGTAGCAATTGCCGATTTACAGCCTCAACTCTCGGAGCCCGAGAATCTACCGCTTCACCTTTCAACTTCTTGGAGTCAGTTTCACCTCCTGGACGACTGCATTGCAAGGGATCCGTGGTAGCACCATCGGATGAGAGTGAATTTGCTGCCTCGTTGTCAATACTGGCAGTCACTGAAGTTGTCGACGTCGGTACTGCAACATCCGTAACCGCAGAGGAAACAGCAGCAACCTCTATTACGTGCAGTGACACGTCTTCCGCTGTAGGTACTAGATCACTTTGAACACTGTCTGTTTCGGACAATGGTTTAAACAAGTAACTCATAAACTGTTGCCGTACTGTGACTGAGAAGGAACAGTTGCTCGTAACCAACGCTTAGAACAATCTAGATGTGTGTTATCCTTGCAAATGAAACAAACCTGTTCTTGTCCACTGTAGGTGATATATGCCTTAAAACCTGCAATCTTTAACATTGCAAGTATGGGTTTTGTAAGTTGAATATGTAGCAAACGTATACCAGTGTAAGCTGGAAATCTATAACTACCAGACCAGCCGTCAGTATTGATGTGCAGTATTTTGCCGTAGTGTTGAAGCTCGTAAGCAACCCTGTCGTTACTGATTTCCGGTTGCACATTGTAGATGCGAACCGAAGTGTATTCTCTATCCGCCGCCGTAATTTATCCATCCGTCACTTCACCGGACATTAAAGCAAACTGGGAAGCTCCCTCTGTTTACGTAGTATCTCTTTATAAACACTACACTGGTTAAACTTGATATGGATAGCGTTTTCTCTTCCCACCTACTGAATTGTATGTACCTCCTCTGGAGTGAGTTCCAACGTGTTGTGCATCCATTGTTATTTCAAAAGCCGTGGGCCGTTGTATACTCTTATTAAACATAACTTCTACGGCATTTTTACGTACAACCTTCTGCTGCTCCATGGCACTGCCGATACTCAATAACAACGCAACCAAGCAAGAGGCGCGGTAACACACCAAGCGCTATCCAACTCACGCGAGGTGCAGCGGCCAAGAGCCAGGCCGCGACTGATATTTTAATACAAATTGCTACACTATGTTTAAGAACACAGACAAACACATTCATACGGACACATCCAGAAACACACTCCCCAAACACACTAGTTTATACGTAGTTATTTTTCCAAAATGTGTATGTTACTGCCAAGTTGAAATAGGAAGGAAACATAGCAGAGTCAAAATGTAGTACACAGGAGTATTTACTAAAATATTCAAAATCAATTACAACGGCATTTTTCTTCAACAGAAGCGTAACGGAACCGCATTCTCGAGATCTTACATAGGTGACCCTACTTCTTATTTAAAAGCTAGCGGCACAGGTGACAGTTTATTTGCGTTTGCAACATTTACTATACCTATGTACCGTGCCTCACAATCTATTGGTGCCAGAAACTGACAGTTTACTTGATTTTATAACATGTAAAATACGTGTTGCAACTTGTTTGAAGGATCCTTTACACATATTATGTAAATGGAATCAAAGTAAGCAAGAGGTTTTGTACTTTTATAGCACAAATATTGATATGTTTTCACTAACGCTAATAGACTTAATCCGCCTCTTGTGGTTCATATCATGTATAAGTGTATCAAAAGATGTACAATAAATTGCTCTTCTATATTGCAGGATTTCAATGAGGAAAGAGTAGTTAGTCATCTGTATTTTAGAAATGAAGATAATAGATTTGTTTGAGAAGATACGTATCTTAAGATTCAGTATTTAACTTAGCATATTAAGCTAAAAATAATTCTTTCTGCATTAACCTTCGACTATTAAGTTCCAGGATCAACAGCAACTACCAAGAGGGGTCAAATGAGGCCCCACGCAATATTATTGATCTTTGAATAGGAGTAGAAATGAATGCAAAATGTAGCAAAACACTTTAAATAAATGACAAGCACACTTTATTCGTTAATATATACGTTTAAACAATTAATTATGGCTAGAATGCTATGGCTGTGAATATGAAGGGTAAGGTAATACCTGTTTTCATATTTTTTCTCTCTCTCTCTCATACACACATATAAAATTGAATTACATTTTTAGAAAATGTTATACTAAGTAGTTAAATCTTTCCTAAGGAAACAACATTTAAGTAAGGAAAATGTCTCTTTTGTACATAGGATCTGTGGTCCACAACAACTCTAAAGACTCCCGTTTAGATTTCAGAACAGTTATAGTTATCAGAATTCATAAAAATGAGAACATTTCATCAATATATGTCGACAATCATTATTTCTGCTTTTGTGGGTATCTTGCGTTCCATTCCTCATTATATACCTGCGCCTTTTTATTGGTACATTTCACAAGAGTTTTTAAAATACTGTCATCAAGGAACAATTTGAAAGCATCACTCTCATTCAATCCCAGGAAATGCTCCTGTAAGACTTGGAAGCATTCCAGTAACATCATGAACTGTTCGACGTGTAGCTTTTGATGGATTTCTAGATTAAGATATTACAGTTTTATTGACATAATTTTTATCAGTTGGTACATTATAATATCATATTCATCAACACTGTTTTCTATATCATCTGCCATTTCTTCTTCTACTCCAACGTATTCTCATATTCTCACGATTCTGATTCATTGTCACTATTTAGTTGTTCACTAACACTATCATTATGTGACATAGAAACTAATTCACTAAGATGCTCCAAGTATATCATATCTCTCGCGATACCTTTTTAACATTTTTACTCAGTAGCACAAACAGCACTTGTAACTACTCAGCTCAGTGCCGAATAATATACTAAACTAAGTCAGATCAAACAACAATGACTGTTCACACTGCCAACAATGAGCATAGTGAAAAGTTAATTAGCGGCATCATTATTGCCAACAGAACGAAGAGAAATCAAATCCTGAAAAATACATTTTGGTACAACGCCGACTGCCAAGTGGGGTCAACAGAGACCCCACTCAATAAAAATAAATATTATTTTCATCTCATTCTCTTATGTAACCAGCACAAGAAACATGGGGTAACGAGCGTATTTGAAAATAACTATAAGTGTCATTAAGTACAACCTACGATTTCACGTCAAAATAAGGAAACGTATAGCTTTGGGGTCTCGACTGACCCCGCTTTGCAGTCTGAAGGTTAAAACAAATGTATACAACACTTCAAGAGTAATATGAATTTGAATTCAATGTTGTGCATCTTACTAATTTCCACAATAAGCTATCTCTGAATTTAGCTTATGGCCAATTTGATGTATTCCAAATTTTGGTGTTATGTTTATAGGAAACTAGAGTTTTTTAATGCTTTTAAGTAAGCCAGTTTTTAGAAGTATCGAGAAAGGAGCGATATCCCCAAATCCTGAAGATAACGTAATTTCATCTTGCAGTGAAAACTGGGTAATTTGACGATTTTTAATTCGAATTATTCTTTAATTTGAAGTTCTCCTTTGTCCGCTTGAATTTGACATGTAAACAGTGCATAAATATCATCTTTTATTCCAACATAATTTTGCTTAATTCGAACAAAAGAACCTCGGAGTGACGCCAATAAATGCAATGTGGTTGAATTATGGCAAGGTGGAGGGAGACTCTAAGATGGCAGTGGGCAAATCTCTAATTCTAAAACTGTACCCTCCTATAGTTAGCTCTTTTCCTGCCTTCGATAAGCCAGAAGCATAGCAATGGACTACCTCTGTGTGATTGTCTACTGTGCTCCACTCACTAGAACGCTTCTGAGAGAAATAATGGTAGAATTAGCAACTACAACGACGGAAGAACTCAAGTAAGCCTCAGATTTCAATATATCATCAAGGCCTACGCATCTCTTAGAAAACATATATTCTTGTACCTGCAAGGTTCTATACAGAATATACTCACGTCGATTATGTTAGAATGATTCATGACATCATTAGGCCTATCATTGTGTACTGTTGTTACTACTGTAATGTGCTGTTTCGTATTGCTGCTAATGTACTCTGATCACTTCAGAACACATATTATATAAATGGCCTATATAATTTGTAATTCCAATTTTTGGATAATTGTAATATTCTCTTGGGTCCTTCATATTCGAAATACCGAAATTTCACTATCAGTTCAATTACCATGAACAGACCTGTTCAAAGTAAGCTGGACATATTGGTATATGCAACACAACATGGATTTAATTGAACCATGATTCACAGGTCTAACATCCTGAACTATTTCGCAAGTCAGCAAATGTGTGAACTTGGTCTAAAGCTCGCCTGGATTTAAATAAATAAATAAATGTATATCTTGTGCGGTACTTAACAGGAGATAAAAACTATTATTATGCCTGAGATTTGCTAAAATATGTGGCTGGAAGAAAGAAAAAAATGTGTTTATAGATCAATAAAGGGTATTACATCAATGACTTATTAAAGAAGCATCAGCACTATTTTGGGCTTTTCTCCAAGGAAATTAGAGCGCTGGATTGAGGCTATAATTACCTGCTGCTGTTAAATAAATAGCGCGTACAATCGTGCTCGAGGGGAACTTCCCTTTCTTTTGTTTCCTAGCAGACGTACATACAACACAATTCCAGTCATTCTTCACCTTATGTTTGCTTCGTGTCAACAGAATTGAGCGGTCAAGCTCAATTTTCGTGGTCGGGAGTGTTGTCTGCTTTCAACACTCTCGTAAAGCTGTCAGCGCCCACAGAGAATAAAGAAACTGTCAACACTCTCTCAATAGGTATTCAGTAAACTTCATTTCTTAAAAAGAACCATAAATTTAATAGGACTATACGCATTTCTTCATTAAATGGGCACTTTGTTAAATGAAGACGGCTCAGGCAGTAACAAGTACATTTGAAAATATATAACCTCAGAGATAACTCATAAAACGTAACTCATTTATCACAATTAAGGCGATCGTTTCACTTTTGTAGAACTTCTTAGATTGTTAGTATAAAGGAAATTTTAAAAAAATTGTAGATGAGTTTGTTCAATCCATATAAGCCATAACAAAGCAAATCTCTTTTTTCACTGGATGTGTAAAAATCATAGATGTAAAGCAATCCATGGAGGTAGATTAATTATCCAATGAGCAAAAATTCCAAAGCCGTACAGTTTTCGTATCCCTACATAAGGACATGTAGTTTGTAATAACACAAACGGCTTTTATTGTTTACTTTCTTTTTAGTGTCGCGTGAATTTGGAATTTGGTAGACCATAAAACACAAAAATATCATTCCTAAAGCATCATGTGTAATTTTTCGTAATAAGGTAAGCGCTCGTGGGCATTGGTTTGTAACGCATGAGAACGGATGCGAATAGGTAAGGTTGTGAAACCGATCGAGGTGGCGCAGGTGGTAGCGTGTGACTCGCATTCGGTAGCTCGTGGGTTCAATTCCTGTGACCAAACTTCATGACTTATGGGTTCTTTTCGGGGGTTTCGCCAGATCGCTAGGCGAATGTTGGTAAGGTTAATTACATTGCCCGAATTTCCTGTGCTTCCATTTCACCTTATTTCCCATTTCACTTCACCTCTCATCTGCTTGGTAGTTTCAGGGTTGCAATTGTCGGCGTTGCATGGCAGGGAAAAGGATGCTCTCTGTAACACTTTATCTCCGGAATGGGGGC
This sequence comes from Deroplatys truncata, assembly GCA_030765065.1. Taxonomy (NCBI): domain Eukaryota; kingdom Metazoa; phylum Arthropoda; class Insecta; order Mantodea; family Mantidae; genus Deroplatys; species Deroplatys truncata. Next base: position 517,437,627 of record CM060990.1, read on the forward strand.
CGTCTCCGATTCCCGAGCCCCCTAGTGGGATGTGCAAACCTGCAGCGGGGGAGGCGGATGTACCAGCTGCCAATCGGGGAGCTTCAATCTGGATAAAAGTAGGGACCCTGCCCTCTGCCCTGTTGTGCTTCCTGATCCGGCCGCCATCTGTCTCCTCTCACATCACCCCTCCCAACCGGGGACGCTCTGTTAGAGGCCTAGGCACAAAATATCTCCTTAGGTTGAGATGCTAAGTCCTTCTCCGCTCCTAGTCCTAGTCCTAGGGTGTGAATCCTTTAGCAGCATCATAACTGCTACAAAACAGAACATGATACGAATGTGGCACTGGGATAAATGCATTTGTAATTCTGCTACCAATACTGTTTAGGTAACAGAAGTCTATTGATCCTTTGTGACGTCTTACCTGGGTCTTCTGGCTGCCCTCGAATTCACGACACATTACACGGCGATTCTACAACAATTGTTATAGGTCAGTAAGTTACGTGGCTCCCCTAAAAGAAAATGCTTTTGCTGATGAGAAAGCATTAATTTGAGTGGGGGCGGAATACTTATTTGCGATTGGAATAAAACAATTTTAATATAATAAAGTGAAAACTTCCAAATTGCAATCCTGCTGCCTAAACTCAGATAGTTGGACTAAAAGATGGAACGTTTGAAATTGAGACGTGCAGCTGAACTTAATATTTTCCCCATTGTAGCTCCTGAAGATTAGTATATACTATTGCAAAAATAAAAGCAAGCTGAGTGATACAGCAGTTTTATGATACATCTTACGGTTGTTTAAAAATTACATGCAGTAATCCCACTCTCTGGGCTACTTTTGGAATTTATATTTGTTTGGTCAATGCATAAAAGGCGATATCTTGAACTGATCAATAAAAACGAATATATTGGAATCTGGAATCTGGTCTGCAATTGAAATAGGTTAGAATATGTCTGAATATTAATTTTCTTACAGTGATATATTATAGGAGCGTTACATAATTTATTTCATGCAGGTGTGGTGGATATAAGTGGATGTTTTTTTATTTGATACGGCTAAAATAATTAACGAGAATCATGTGTTCGATTACCGCCGTGGACTAGTTTGAGCCCGTAAAAATCTCTTCAGGGAATTTGATCACAACTTAAGGTTATTATTTCTTCAGAATTTTAATGCCGGAATTTTTCATTTAACAAATTGGGTGAAATATTTTCATAAGAATAGCCCCTATTCACTGTTTATACAATGGTAATCCGGGTGTTTTATATTTGACTTCTTTATTGCACCATTTGGGAGTTTTTCCGTTTTTTTGTAGCTAGAAAGTTTAAGTTGTGGAATGGCAACAAACGAATAAACAAACAATAAGAATTTCTCATTAACCATAATTTTTAAAATATGTCAGGCCTGAATATTTAGCTTTTAGATTGCTAAGAATGGAATTTAGAATTAGGTGTATATTTGCTGGCCGCCAAAGGAATTCAGTTATAAGCTTCATGTTAGGTTCTATTTATTCCTCTGGTGTAAAGGGCGTTGAATTTTTTCGTTTGAAAATAACTATTACAGAGTTTTTACGCTTTTGGGGACCTGATTATCTATTGCAAGCGATAGCAAAGTATCAACATACGAAGAGGTACCACAGACGATGTCAGCACATATACACTGATCGTGATAATTCAGAGGTAGGGACATAGGCGTTAATGCATGCTATTTTGTCTCCTTATTTAATTTTTTCTCAAATTTATAGTCCTATATCCTTCTCCTCTGTTTTACTTCTTCCTCTTCTTTGTTGTTGTTGCTCTTCTTCTTCCTCCTCATTCTCAATAGTGAGAGCAGACAATATGCGTTTACTTGGACGTTACTAGCTTCATATTCAGTGAAAATATTAACTTTTCTTTAAGTTGTGTGAAATGTAATTTTTTCCGAGCTATACAATTCTAGAATCGAACCTGGATGCTGTTTTCGGTATAGATATTTTAGTAATGTAATTGTCTGTAATAAGGTGTATTATTTAGGGTTGCCACAATTTGTAACATTCATTAGTGGGGGATAACTGAAACTGACCCTTCGGTGGATCCATTAAAGACCCCAGGGGATACATATGGGATTATAATAATTTTCAATCATGAGTTCAAATGTTTACTTTTTAAGCGCCCTCCTTAAAACAATTGACTGGAGTTATTTTAATTTGGAAATCAATTTTACAGAAGCGGGATTCGAACGAGGTCCACTATGAATAAAATTATCTATGCCCTTATTCTTTATGTTAAATACAGCTATATACCTTTACAACCACTATTTAGCTATTATAGTTCAGAATACATTAGAAGACCTAAAAGGGGCCATTGAAAGACCAGGGAGTCGATCCGGGATGTCTAGACTCGAATTATTTAGGGGCTTAGTGTGACTGTAATACACAATCATATTTGAAATCTATTACAGCTCTTCAACGCTCATAGTTATCAAGATATCTGAAATTGATCCCTCGGGACTCGAAGAAGGACCCTAAGATATAGATTTTTAATGATAACAATTCTTCATAGTAGGATGGTATTTTTTCCTTTTTACCCGGTCTTCTTAAGTCTATTGGTTAGCGAGTTTTTCTCTTTTAGAGGTAAACTCTACACAATATTTAGTCGAATCGAGGTCTCAAGGATTAAATTTATTTACGCTCTTACTTCTCTGTGTTAAATGTGGCTATATACGCTTTAGAACCGTTATTAGCTATTATAGTTCAGAATAAATAAGAAAATTAAACAAGGAGCCATTGAAAGAACAGGGAGTCAAACCAGGATTTCTAAACACGGTTTATTTAAGGGTTTAATATTTCTGTAATACAAGTTCACACTTAAAATTTACTTAAAGTCTCTACGCTTTTTAGATATGGAGATAACAAGTTAAACATAAATACCTGAACCAGAGGCTTCAGGTACATAAGTAAGCATGAGGAATATCTGAGTAATGCTAGTTTTTAATTAGAATTAATCCCATAAGCGCATGTACTTTTGTTTAGCAGACAAGCCATTATAGTTTTACCGTGCCGAAGAATCGATGTGGAAACGAGTGCTCCAAAAAAAAACAAAAAAAAAAAAACATATAGGAGGCACATTCCAGGTCCAACACATTAACGTATGTTAACTTAAGAGACAATAAATAAAGGAGTAGTTGGAAAATGACCATTTTAAAAACACTTAGCATTGAGATTTGATTGACAGCTTCTTTATTAATAAGTATTAACCCTGCATAACATGTTTTTAGAAATTTTATTTATGGACTCTCTTTAACTACTGTGGCCCTTAGCGTCCCATTCTATATTGGGCATGAAAGACCAGTAATTTTGCTCAGAGGCCTCTTTATCAGGCCTGAGGTTCTTTTACATGCCGTAAATCTACGACACGAGACCACCGGCTTTACTTCATTTCCGAAGGAAGCCATGCTAAGGAATACACCACGGAGGTGGAAATTTTTTATAACCTGGAGTGCCATATTTGTTACAAGGGTGCTTTTTAGGGTTTTAAAGGAGATTTGTTTTCCAATTTCATATTACACTAACCTTTAGCAATAAAATTATGTTATTTATAGCTGTCTTATACTGCAAAAATTTTAACTTTTTTTAAATTAAACTTTAGTGGTTTAATAATAAGTACAACCCTTGAACTGCAGTCAGCACCCAAGCGTGGCATCACACCGGTTGTTTTATGTGCCCCCGTCCTTTATCCCAGGCCCATTTGATTGCAGTCTCTGGGATTCAGACTCGCGAAGATTGGCTTTAATGGAGCGCCAGTACATTTCGTCTCGCTCTAACAACCATGGCTATTCGAACCACTTTAGTTGTGATACCGGTGAATGGGATATAGAAGCCTGTTTAGAAATTAGAGGAAGAGCGGCGTATGTGGCCAAACAATTCCGATAATAAAGGGTTAATTATAATTGTTAAAGTTAAGTGAAATCTGACGTTTTCATTGAATTCCTCAGAAAAAGGCCCATTTTATATGTGATGTGACTTATCTAAGTCCTTTGTTGCAAGTTTGATATGACATTTTATAATATTCAGATTCAGGTTGATGATTGACATGAGGGGCCGGAGGGAAAGGGGGCAATGTAGACTCAGGTATGCTGGATTCATACTATCTGCTGCCTCTGCTTGGGAATGCTAAATTTATAACTCTAATTTATAGAGGTGTGACATATTTATATGATTGAATATGAGAATGTAATTTAACCCTATCAACCGCGAGTGTTATTATTTTATAATTTATTAAGCATAAATAGCCATTAGTATCATAATATGAATTGTTAATTATCCATAAATTTTGTCCCAAGAATTATTAATGTCGCTATTATGTATGCATGCCATTGGTGGCGTGGGAACTGCCATAAGTAGTGACGAAATTATGCAAAAAGCTATAAAACTGTGAAATAAATCATGCAGATATGCCGTTTTTAAGTTAGAAGGTACAATCCTACACGACTACGGTGCCATTTAAAGAACCTGAAACTCCTGTCATTTCACTTTAAGCGGAGAAGTAGGAGAGCTGCGTTGCCAAGTTGTATTAGAGCATGTGTCAGCTGTTTAGCAGCGCGCCGAATAACAAACACCTCGTTGGGACGTAAGGCTAGTGAGCACAAGTAAACCACGCCAACATGATAACGTGTTACCCCTCAAAGTTCAGCTTGTAGGCAAAGGAAAAGGTGGATGGTGACACTGTCTAGAACAACAGCGTAGGGGACGTTGCTATGGAAACATACCCCTCCTAGAAGTGTGAAGAATCTTACGTTATTTAAATTCTATTGTAACTTGTCCCAGCATCAACACACACACAGCTCCGAGATGGCGAGGAAGAAGCGTCACACTGTCGCCGCTCCTGCTGAGGCAGGAACCTCTTCTTCTCCTCCGGCACCCGCCGAGGAGATTTCGCCGCAGCCACCGCAGCCTAGGGCAACCTATGCCGCAACCGCCGCTTCGCCGCCAGCCAGCGCCGCTTCGCCGCGACTGCCTCGGCAGTCGCCGCCTCACTCACCGGCATCCACGCTGCCGACACTGGGCACTTCCCAGCCACCGCAGATCCAGCCTGTGCCTCATGGGAGGTACAGCGCCGTCGTTCGTGGAGTCCCGAGGGACCTGCCAGCCAGGTTCCTCGTCACCGCAGCCCACCAGCAGTGGCCTTCAGCCTTGAAGGCCACCAGGATTCACGGAGCTCAGGGACCCACATCGCTCGTCAGGTTGGAGTTTGCAGATCCAGCCGACTACGAGGTTGCCTTGAGGGCGGGCCTGCCCTTGTTAGGGCGGTGCTTACGCATCGAGGCCAGCCGAGTAGAACGCCAGGCTCCCTGCAGACGCTGCTGTGCCTACGGGCATAACGAGACGACCTGCTCAGCACAACCCAGGTGCCACTACTGTGGAGCAGCCTGCACCACCGCATCGTGCACCCAGCACGACCTTCGCCGCCGACGCCGCTACTGTGCGACCTGTGGAGGGTCATCCCACTTCACCGGCCAGGCGCTCTGCCCCCTGCATCCCCGCAGGAAGGCATCGCCGACGCCGCCAGCTCCTACGCCGCTGACAGTGACATCTCCACAGCCACCTCCTCCAGCACCATCACCAGCGCCGACACCAGCACCATCACCCTCGCAGTTCAACGAGGAAGTCCAGGGCCTACGCGACGCCGTTCAGGATCTCCACGCGGAGTTCCTGAACATGACGACGAAGCTGACAGCCCTGGAGGAACTCATCCGGGAACTTCAAGATTCTTCAGCTGCCCAACAGGTTTTCCTGGCTGGGCAGTTCGACAGCACATCTTCCAGACTCACAGCCATCACAGAAGCCATCCGGGTTTCATCGCTCGGTCACCGGCCGAAGCCAGACCCGGCCAGAGAGTCCAGAGTCGCGAGTTTCTTGCAGCAATGCAGGGAGTTCAATCAGCAACAGGAACATCAACGTCAGCACCACCCTAGATCCTAACTTCTATTCACTTCCTTAAACCCACGCCATTTTTCCACTAGGGTTGCAGTCAGGTTTCATGGCTGCAACCTAGTACCCACCTATCCCGCTCCAGCCCATAGGGCGGAGACATCCATCTTTCACTTACTAACGCGGGTGCTATGCGGGACCGCACAAAGCCACGCCATTCCACTTTTACCTTCTTCCTTTTTCCACCGGTGGAGGAGTTTTTAGTGGGTATGCCGACTATTGGAGATTCCCACACTCTCAGTCCCGACTCCCATCGGGGCTGGGGTAAGTGATTAAATCATTTTCTCCTCCACTCGAAAAAAAAAAAAAGTCCCAGCATATCAGTGTTGATTTTATTTTACTATTTTAACCAGGTCTTGTTGGTATTGGTAACCTAGAGCGCATGCTATTCTGTTAGATCAGTGAAACAGAAGTGAGCAATGAGTAGTAGGGAAATGATGGTTCTAAAACATTAGCCCCGCCCCCTCCCTCCCCCACCCCCACCCCCCGCTGTGCCTTGGTAGTTTTAGCTGCACCTGCGGTCGTAAATCATGTTGAGTACAATGGAGGCTTGACAGTTAGGTAATTAAGGCTGTCAATCAACTGTCAAAACGAACAAAGGGGTCATAAATTTAAGGTTCTGTAACAAAGGCGAGATGTTTTTCCTACCCATTCCACATCCGGCCACTTCTGCACCTGGTCAGTTACCCGCCCCCACTTCCATTGTGTGTGTCGAACACGTGGCATACTCGTTCCACTAGCTTTTAACAAAAGAACAATGCTTGCCCTTCAGCTGTCAAAATGAACAAAGCCCATGATGAATTAGGGTTGTAACAAAGCCTGACCCTTTCCATTGTGTAAGAGATTCTATTGTGTGTGCCTTTCTATTGTCCGATGCAAGCATTCTTTAGAAAGACCACCTGGCAACCCAATAACAAAGCCTGACCCTTTCCATTGTGTAAGAGATTCTATTGTCCTTGGCAAGGCTAGTTTAGAAACACACCTGCAGCGTTCCCATTGTTTGGCCACCTGCTAGTTTAACAAAAGAATTCGAGGGTTGCTTTATACTCGTTCTGTCCTTGTTTGTGTGAAAGAGAGAGAAACTTGTTTACCAACTCTGCGTGACGTCATACTTTAGAAAGACACCTCCTCCATAACAAAGCCTGACCCTTTCCATTGTGTAAGAGATTCTATTGTGTGTGCCTTTCTATTGTTCTTGGCAAGGCTAGTTTAGAAAGACACCTGCAGCGTTCCCATTGTTTGGCCACCTGCTAGTTTAACAAAAGAATTCGAGGGTTGCTTTATACTCGTTCTGTCCTTGTTTGTGTGAAAGAGAGAGAAACTTGTTTACCAGCTCTGCGTGACGTCATAGTCGGCCATCATGATTTTGCCTGAGGGAGTTCTCTCCGATGTTTTACGACCTCCTACGAATATACCCGAGCATAGTTAACAAGCATTCTGTTTCAGCCAACGACTCCGAAAAAGCGTCTAATATACATTTCATTACGTGCATTAAACCTCTGAGTGATATCCATAGATCGGTGTTCGATTCTTACTGTAATCAAAAGTTTATTGCTAATGAGAAATTAATGATTGATATTATTATATCATTACCCTAATTAATAAAAAGGCGTTCAGAGAATTCTAGCTCGAGTCTTACCAAGTGAAACTCTAACGCGTAATAAATATTAAACTATGTAAGGTCAGATTAAAATGTATTTAACAAATATAATTTAATTTTTATATATCATTACAATAATTAATAAAAAGGGTGTTCAGAGGGTCCTAGATCGAATCTGCGAAACTCTAATGCCCAATAACTATTAAACTATGCACGGCTAGATTAAAATGTATTTAACAAATATAATTTAATTAATGAAACGGTGTTCAGAGGGTTCTAGATCGAATCTGCGAAACTCTAATGCTTAATAAATATTAAACTATGTGAGTATTGGGCGGTCAGATTAAAACGTGTTTAACAAATATAATTTAATTTATACAACATTACAATGTTTAACGAGCTGTATTGTTAGGAACCAGAGGCCCCCTAGTTCGAATCCAACCCTGTGAAATGCTATAATAACTATTAAGTTATTGAAGCAGCGGGCGGTCGGATTAAAATTGCATTTAACAACTATAATTATTTATATTAAACCCTGATGCATACTTAGATATCCCGAAGCCTAGACAGCATTCTTTCTTCTTCTCCTCTCTTTTTCTTTCTATCTATCTCTTTCTTTCTCCACGACTTGTACACATTCAGGCGTTCGCATATACACGAGCGCTTGTACACACATCAGCAAACATACACTGGTGCACGCATGCACACACACACACACTCACATACATACAATAGTACACACACATACACGCATTCACACAACTCATGCGTATACATACATACACCAGCACATACACACACGCATATACATACACCAGCACATACACACACATGCACATACATACAACAGTACACACACACACATACACCAGTACACACACGCATTCACGCACCTCATGCGTATATATACATACACCAGTGCTCTTACACTCACGCATTCACGCACCTCATGCGTATACATACATACATACATACATACACCAGTGCTCTTACACTCACGCATACATATACATGGACACACACACACACGTGCAAGCACATATGCCTGTTCACTTACACCCAACAGCAGCAACCCACACACGCACACACCAACTCACGCGCATGTCCTGAATGAAAAGAGACAAAATGATGCAATAAAAACTAATTATAGCTCGGGATGCAAGGCTCCATTTACGATTGCTCGAAACCGGTCTTCTAATAACTCCAAAACTAATTAAAATAAAGACAGTAAATAAACTTTATTACTTTTATGCCATTAGCTCGTTTCTTGTGCATGTATATTAGAGTCCAGGTGTCATGGGTTCGATCCTTAACTTTAAATCTCAATTATCTCAGAAACTAGCAGGGATTAAGGTGCGGACCAAAGCACGATTTTTAGTTCCTACGATGAACAATTAATGCTTTATATAATTTCCAATCAGTGTCCCTAGCTCGAATCCCGATCTTTCAGTGACTTCCTTAATTTTCCACTGTGTTCTAGAATATATCACTTAGATCAATGTTGCAACTGCATACAGGTCTTTTAAAGACATCAAACTAATATTATAAATAATTTTGTTTCTGGCGTTCTGAGTTCGAATACCGATTCAATGAAGTTTACTTATAAATTTAATAACAGTAAATAATTAAGGCAAAGGTACCAAATAAACCTATTACGTTTATGTCATCAGATAATATCTTGCGGGTGTATATTAGGGTACCTGACGTCCAGGGTTCGATCCTTAAGTTTAAATCTCAATTATCACAGAAACTAGCAGAGATAGAGCTGTAGACGAAAGCATGTTTGATAGCTCATACAATGAACAATTAATGCTGTATATAATTTTCAATCAGTTGCCCATAGTTCGAACCCCGATCTTTCAATGACTTCACTGATTTTCCTCTGTACTCTAGAATACATCACTTAGATTGATGCTTTAACTGCATGCAGCTGTGTGAGAGAGAGCGAGAGAGGGAGAGAGAGAGCGAGAGAGGGAGAGGAAGTGAAACAAGCAGGGATAGAAGTGCTGAGGGCCTCTGCGCATGCGTAGCAAGAGATGATGCCATTGGCTGCAATAATCACGTGACGTGTAAGCATCACAGCCATGATGACGTGCAGGCATCGCCTGGAGGGGGTTTAGATCCCTATATAAACAGACATCTGTCCCATGTTAGAACTGTTGTGTACTTATTAACTTTACATTCAAGTTTTAAAGAGCTTTAAAAGCAACGTGAGCTACAGGCCGTCTACACATTCAGCACATATCAAAACGGGGCAATGCAAGGTGAGTTTTAAATAACTATACAAAATCACTGTTGGCTTTTACAATACATTTAATTTTATTTAAACGTTACAGTACATGAAAGACGATTCGTTACAAAGAGCATCATATTTTCTAATCTGTGCTTTACATTCACATGATATTCTCAACACACATTCTTCTGAAACATTTATATGATTTTCTCTACATCTTCTTTGTAAACATTCATACGATTTTCCCTCATTCTTTGTTTCACTATACACTCACATGATTTCCTCTACTCATTCTTTATTCCACCTACAGGTTCATGCTTTGTTAACATTCACATGACTTTCTCTTCACATTCTTTGCTTCCATTAACATTCACATGATTTTCGCCACACCTTCTTCTTACATAAACATTCATACGACTTTACCCTCATTCTTTGTTTCACTATACACTCACATGATTTCCTCTACTCATTCTTTGTCCCCCTGCAGGTTCATGCTTTGTTAACATTCACACGACGTTCTCAGCTCATTTCTCTATTGACATTCACATGATCTTCTCAACACATTCTTCTTACTTAAACATTCATACGATTTTCCCCCTCATTCTTTGTTTCACTATACATTCGCACACGATTTCCTCTACTCATTCTTTGGTTCTCTGCTGGCTCATCTTCAATGAACATTCACATGATTTCTGTACTTATTCTTTATTTCTCTACACCCTCATAGGCTTACTTACAAAACATACACACCCTAGTTCTTCAACTTGAATAATGTAGTGAAAATAATAATTCATGACAATGTCTGTTACAGATTGTTTAGCTGATAGACTTAACAAGATGGTGGAAGAGCGTAGTTTCCTACCGACTCGTCGAGTTCAAGATCTCGAAATAGGTCTTAACTATGAGATAAAGTCCTTAAAGAGAGTTCAAACAAGATATGGTACCAGGATCGTATCTTCGCTGGAGGATTGTCAAGTGTTCTTGCCAGAGCGCTATAATTCGTTAACCGATCAAGAGATTGCAGAAATACCTGGGAGCGTATACCTACAGTATAATGGCATGGCAGAGGCGGGGAAATTTAAGACATGTAAATTGTCTTTTTTACATGCAAAGAAGGTGCGTAGAAGTGTCAAACTTAAGTATTGAATGTTCTCCCATTTCACAATGAAAAATTCATAAATAAAACAACTGACTCATTGATATTACATATAAAGATACAAAAGATTCATATTATAGAAGTTTATAAAAAATTAACGAAATTACAATATCACATGCTTTGAGTTTAATTATATCTAGCGCATTGAAATAACTCTAAATATCCGAATGTTTATACAAATCATTGTGCTTCTTTTACATGTGCCATATGCTTCATTTTACATGTATCATAACAAAAAATGTAATTCTTTCCAGGTTGCCTTTACTTGACCAAGATAGTTTTCTAAGACTTTCATTGTGCAATGTTTCAGGGTGTGCAATAAGAGGAAGAAGAAGAAGAGGAATAGCCTGCTGCCATGCAAAGGATGCTGACGCTATTGGAGGGTAGAATACCTACAAGAAACATTTTGGAAAGAAACGGGTGCTGAGACATCTACATCACCGAAAAACATTAAGACAGGATCCTTATATAACATTACAGGGTATACAATGAAAAAATACGGTCAATTTTGTATACAACTCAATGCATGGCTGAGAGTTAGCTCGAACTAGTCTCCCTATATTCACTGAAATTAAGCATTGTGAGCAATAATTTAAGTGACTGTGAAAATACTTTAAGTAATTTGTATCCTAAAAGACTTGAGCCCTGTATACATTAACAGCATTAAGGCTGTTTGCCACGCTGGAATACAAATTATGAAAATAAAAAGACTTTCATTTAAATAATAAGGAAATTTGCTGTTACAAGTGTAATGACATATACAGAAACAATGAGTCGGACGAGAAAGTGATGGAAATGTAAGATAAATAATAACAATAAAAGAATTAAGGTATGCTTTTACATAGTGTTTTTATTCATTAAAAATCCTTGTATTCCTAATGAAAAATAAATCATTACAATGATTAGTTTAAGTTATATCACAATGATCAAAAAGAGAACCGTCTTTAGATACATTACTCGATCTTAAGTCAGAGCACCAAAAAATGACAAATCACGGCTTCTCCATTTTAGATGCGGTGACACCATTCAGGTAAATTCATGTAACACAACAGGTTGAGTATGCAGATCTGTGGTCCTAAATGGGTGAAACAGAGTCTTATCCAGCTTAACAGTCTTGAGATCTCACCATCACAAAGTCGAATCACAAACCTTCTCCACTCGCTGAGCACAGGTTTAACAACAGCATTCTCTTCACCCTGAGACGATGTAAAGTATATAAATGTTCAACTTGACAAGGGATTCTAAACTGGTTGTTAGAGTCCAGAACTGATGTATTATATGGTGAAAACACATGTTCCTCTTCTTAGCGATCTTGTCGTCGAATCTCGGTGTCGATAACATTGAAGATGCCCATGATTATAGGATTCTGAAGCCCAAAAACTGTAGGAACTGCTGATTGCGTGATGTTAACCTGATTGGCGTCAAGGGCAGAGCATGATGTGTGCGTCGAATCATTCCATTATTATATCCTCGACGTCGTTGACTTCTTCTAAAAACTATAGGCATTATGCTTATATCCTTGTTTCTAAAGGCAATGATATTGCTGTTAGGCTCCCCTGTTTGCTCTATGAAGCGGATGTTTATGAACAACAGGTAAAATTTGATTTGATGGTTCCTGTGAAATACGTTATCCAGCCGTAACAGATGGGAAAACTGGTAGATGGAGTGTCCACTTTTACTATAGAGGAAGGAGACTGATGCAATACTGCACTAAATTCGTATGATGCTCAACCTAAATATATTCACTAGGAAATCAGATTCAGACAGCTGATTAGATGGAATAACTTTGTCACTGAAGGGCCACAGAACGTTCCTATAGAACAATCACTGGAAAAAATCAAGAGTGAAAGGAGTGAAATGACATTTTTATTATTATTATTCACTGATCTAATAAAGAAGACATTCGCATCCTAATATGAGGAATCTTTCTAACTCTTTCATGGTTTTGCAAATGCTAATCACGCTATAAAACCACCCAGCTTTAAATCCTGAATAATATCGTTAATCGCATCGGAAAAGTCATTTTTATCAGGTGTATGAAGCGTCATGAGTACCCTTAGCATGTTTACCAAATCATTAGGATCGGTGTAGCGGCATAGCAACTCCCCTGTATTCGCTTTGGATATATCTTCTAATCTAGGTGAGTTGTCACTAGTATGCTTGCTTTCATTGTTGTGTTTATTCAGAGCTTGCTCATTCAAAGAAACTGCTCTCATTGCTTCATCAGTGGTAGCTCTTGATGTTATTACAGGGTCGCTTGAACTGGCTCCAAGCACGGTACATCTTGAATCCCACTCTTCGGGACTTGAGAAGATTTCAGGATCTCGTTTGGGTGTTGTAGTCAATGCACAGCTGGTCATTGCTTTACAGCATCTTCTCCTATGTTGCTTAAGCCTTGAAATTGTCCTGTTTTTTAAAGTTCTATTACATATGCAGCACTTAACAAAGCGATTACTCCCCCCTTGGGAAACATACGAAAAATCAAGATTCTCGTAAATTGACTGTAATTGTCCGTCTTTGTGAGTGTTCATGTTCAAGCTGTATATATAAACTAGTCAATGTATAATGTAGATGTTAAATTCGTATACGATAACACGAGACTGAGTTATTTTTTAACATTTATGTATTTATATATGTACTCAGGTTTTGATGCATATAAACAGCCATGTCCGAATTAGACTAAGCAAAATATTGTAGTATTTCCGCGTAATAGTTGTAATTCCGTTAAATATAACCTCATTAAGCACAAGCAGATCCAAGTAGCTAGAAATGGATTCATAGAGGTAAGAGTACAAGTTTTCTTGATAGTTAGCACAGAGAATGCGAGAGTTAAGGGAGATACTGGTCATTTTCCCTTTGCAGGTCACCTTTTTTTCCCTTTGCTGGCCACCTTTTCCCTTTGCTGGTCACATTTTTCCCTTTGCTGGTCACCTTTTTCCCTTTGCAGGTCACGTTTTTCCCTCTTCAGGTCCCATTTTTCCCTTTACTGGTCACCTTTTTCCCTTTGCTGTCACATTTTTTCCCTTTACTGGTCACATTTTTCCCTTTGCTGGTCACTTTTTTTCCCTTTGCTGGTCACTTTTTCCCTTTGCAGTTCGCATTTTTCCCTTTGCTGGTCACCTTTTTCCCTTTGCTGGTCACCTTTTTCCCTTTCCTGGTCACCTTTTTCCCTTTGCTGGTCACCTTTTTCCCTTTTGCTGGTCACCTTTTTCCCTTTGCTGGTCACGTTTTTCCCTTTACTGGTCACCTTTTTCCCTTTGCTGGGCACCTTTTTCCCTTTGCTGGTCACCTTTTTCCCTTTGCTGGTCACCTTTTTCCCTTTCCTGGTCACCTTTTTCCCTTTGCTGGTCACCTTTTTCCCTTTGCTGGTCACCTTTTTCCCTTTCCTGGTCACCTTTTCCCCTTTCCTGGTCACCTTTTTCCCTTTGCTGGACACCTTTTTCCCTTTCCTGGTCACCTTTTTCCCTTTGCTGTCACCTTTTTCCCTTTGCTGGAAAGGGAAAAAGGTGACCAGCAAAGGGAAAAAGGTGACCAGGAAAGGGAAAAAGGTGACCAGCAAAGGGAAAAAGGTGACCAGCAAAGGGAAAAAGGTGACCAGCAAAGGGAAAAAGGTGACCAGCAAAGGGAAAAACGTGACCAGGAAAGGGAAAAAGGTGACCAGCAAAGGGAAAAAGGTGACCAGGAAAGGGAAAAACGTGACCAGCAAAGGGAAAAAGGTGACCAGCAAAGGGAAAAAGGTGACCAGCAAAAGGGAAAAAGGTGACCAGCATAGGGAAAAAGGTGACCAGGAAAGGGAAAAAGGTGACCAGCAAAGGGAAAAAGGTGACCAGCAAAGGGAAAAAGGTGACCAGGAAAGGGAAAAAGGTGACCAGCAAAGGGAAAAAGGTGACCAGGAATGGGAAAATGGTGACCAGCAAAGGGAAAAAGGTAACCAGTAAAGGGAAAAAGGTGACCAGCAAAGCGAAAAAGTTGACCAGGAAAGGGAAAAAGGTGACCAGCAAAGGGAAAAAGGTGACCAGGAAAGGGAAAAAGGTGACCAGGAAAGGGAAAAAGGTGACCAGCAAAGGGAAAAAGGTGACCAGCAAAGGGAAAAAGGTGACCAGCAAAGGGAAAAAGGTGACCAGGATAGGGAAAAAGGTGACCAGCAAAGGGAAAAACGTGACCAGGAAAGGGAAAAAGGTGACCAGCAAAGGGAAAAAGGTGACCAGGAAAGGGAAAAAGGTGACCAGCAAAGGGAAAATGGTGACCAGGAAAGGGAAAAAGGTGACCAGCAAAGGGAAAAAGGTGACCACGAAAGGGAAAAAGGTGACCAGCAAAGGGAAAAAGGTGACCAGCAAAGGGAAAAAGGTGACCAGCAAAAGGAAAAGGTGACCAGGAAAGGGAAAAAGGTGACCAGCAAACGGAAAAAGGTGACCAGCAAAGGGAAAAAGGTGACCAGCAAAGGGAAAAAGGTGACCAGGAAAGGGAAAAAGGTGACCAGCAAAGGGAAAAAGGTGACCAGGAAAGGGAAAAAGGTGACCAGCAAAGGGAAAAAGGTGACCAGGAAACGGAAAAAGGTGACCAGGAAAGGGGAAAAGGTGACCAGCAAAGGGAAAAAGGTGACCAGCAAAGGGAAAAAGGTGACCAGCAAAGGGAAAAAGGTGACAGCAAAGGGAAAAAGGTGACCAGGAAAGGGAAAAAGGTGTCCAGCAAAGGGAAAAAGGTGACCAGGAAAGGGGAAAAGGTGACCAGGAAAGGGAAAAAGGTGACCAGCAAAGGGAAGAAGGTGACCAGCAAAGGGAAAAAGGTGACCAGGAAAGGGAAAAAGGTGACCAGCAAAGGGAAAAAGGTGACCAGCAAAGGGAAAAAGGTGACCAGCAAAGGGACAAAGGTGACCAGCAAAGGGAAAAACGTGACCAGCAAAGGGAAAAACGTGACCAGCAAAGGGAAAAAGGTGACCAACAAAAGGGAAAAAGGTGACCAGCAAAGGGAAAAAGGTGACCAGGAAAGGGAAAAAGGTGACCAGCAAAGGGAAAAAGGTGACCAGCAAAGGGAAAAATGTGGCCAGGAAAGGGAAAAGGTGACCAGTAAAGGGAAAAATGGACCAGAAGAGGGAAAAACGTAAACTGCAAAGGGAAAAAGGTGACCAGCAAAGGGAAAAATGTGACCAGCAAAGGGAAAAATGCGATCTGCAAAGGGAAAAAGTGACCAGCAAAGGGAAAAAAAGTGACCAGCAAAGGGAAAAATGTGACCAGTAAAGGGAAAAAATGTGACAGCAAAGGGAAAAAGGTGACCAGTAAAGGGAAAAATTGGACCTGAAGAGGGAAAAACGTGACCTGCAAAGGGAAAAAGGTGACCAGCAAAGGGAAAAATGTGACCAGCAAAGGGAAAAGGTGGCCAGCAAAGGGAAAAAAAGGTGACCTGCAAAGGGAAAATGACCAGTATCTCCCTTAACTCTCGCATTCTCTGTGCTAACTATCAAGAAAACTTGTACTCTTACCTCTATGAATCCATTTCTAGCTACTTGGATCTGCTTGCGCTTAATGAGGTTATATTTAACGGAATTACAACTATTACGCGGAAATACTACAATATTTTGCTTAGTCTAATTCGGACATGGCTGTTTATATGCATCAAAACCTGAGTACATATATAAATACATAAATGTTAAAAAATAACTCAGTCTCGTGTTATCGTATACGAATTTAACATCTACATTATACATTGACTAGTTTATATATACAGCTTGAACATGAACACTCACAAAGACGGACAATTACAGTCAATTTACGAGAATCTTGATTTTTCGTATGTTTCCCAAGGGGGGAGTAATCGCTTTGTTAAGTGCTGCATATGTAATAGAACTTTAAAAAACAGGACAATTTCAAGGCTTAAGCAACATAGGAGAAGATGCTGTAAAGCAATGACCAGCTGTGCATTGACTACAACACCCAAACGAGATCCTGAAATCTTCTCAAGTCCCGAAGAGTGGGATTCAAGATGTACCGTGCTTGGAGCCAGTTCAAGCGACCCTGTAATAACATCAAGAGCTACCACTGATGAAGCAATGAGAGCAGTTTCTTTGAATGAGCAAGCTCTGAATAAACACAACAATGAAAGCAAGCATACTAGTGACAACTCACCTAGATTAGAAGATATATCCAAAGCGAATACAGGGGAGTTGCTATGCCGCTACACCGATCCTAATGATTTGGTAAACATGCTAAGGGTACTCATGACGCTTCATACACCTGATAAAAATGACTTTTCCGATGCGATTAATGATATTATTCAGGATTTAAAGCTGGGTGGTTTTATAGCGTGATTAGCATTTGCAAAACCATGAAAGAGTTAGAAAGATTCCTCATATTAGGATGCGAATGTCTTCTTTATTAGATCAGTGAATAATAATAATAAAAATGTCATTTCACTCCTTTCACTCTTGATTTTTTCCAGTGATTGTTCTATAGGAACGTTCTGTGGCCCTTCAGTGACAAAGTTATTCCATCTAATCAGCTGTCTGAATCTGATTTCCTAGTGAATATATTTAGGTTGAGCATCATACGAATTTAGTGCAGTATTGCATCAGTCTCCTTCCTCTATAGTAAAAGTGGACACTCCATCTACCAGTTTTCCCATCTGTTACGGCTGGATAACGTATTTCACAGGAACCATCAAATCAAATTTTACCTGTTGTTCATAAACATCCGCTTCATAGAGCAAACAGGGGAGCCTAACAGCAATATCATTGCCTTTAGAAACAAGGATATAAGCATAATGCCTATAGTTTTTAGAAGAAGTCAACGACGTCGAGGATATAATAATGGAATGATTCGACGCACACATCATGCTCTGCCCTTGACGCCCATCAGGTTAACATCACGCAATCAGCAGTTCCTACAGTTTTTGGGCTTCAGAATCCTATAATCATGGGCATCTTCAATGTTATCGACACCGAGATTCGACGACAAGATCGCTAAGAAGAGGAACATGTGTTTTCACCATATAATACATCAGTTCTGGACTCTAACAACCAGTTTAGAATCCCTTGTCAAGTTGAACATTTATATACTTTACATCGTCTCAGGGTGAAGAGAATGCTGTTGTTAAACCTGTGCTCAGCGAGTGGAGAAGGTTTGTGATTCGACTTTGTGATGGTGAGATCTCAAGACTGTTAAGCTGGATAAGACTCTGTTTCACCCATTTAGGACCACAGATCTGCATACTCAACCTGTTGTGTTACATGAATTTACCTGAATGGTGTCACCGCATCTAAAATGGAGAAGCCGTGATTTGTCATTTTTTGGTGCTCTGACTTAAGATCGAGTAATGTATCTAAAGACGGTTCTCTTTTTGATCATTGTGATATAACTTAAACTAATCATTGTAATGATTTATTTTTCATTAGGAATACAAGGATTTTTAATGAATAAAAACACTATGTAAAAGCATACCTTAATTCTTTTATTGTTATTATTTATCTTACATTTCCATCACTTTCTCGTCCGACTCATTGTTTCTGTATATGTCATTACACTTGTAACAGCAAATTTCCTTATTATTTAAATGAAAGTCTTTTTATTTTCATAATTTGTATTCCAGCGTGGCAAACAGCCTTAATGCTGTTAATGTATACAGGGCTCAAGTCTTTTAGGATACAAATTACTTAAAGTATTTTCACAGTCACTTAAATTATTGCTCACAATGCTTAATTTCAGTGAATATAGGGAGACTAGTTCGAGCTAACTCTCAGCCATGCATTGAGTTGTATACAAAATTGACCGTATTTTTTCATTGTATACCCTGTAATGTTATATAAGGATCCTGTCTTAATGTTTTTCGGTGATGTAGATGTCTCAGCACCCGTTTCTTTCCAAAATGTTTCTTGTAGGTATTCTACCCTCCAATAGCGTCAGCATCCTTTGCATGGCAGCAGGCTATTCCTCTTCTTCTTCTTCCTCTTATTGCACACCCTGAAACATTGCACAATGAAAGTCTTAGAAAACTATCTTGGTCAAGTAAAGGCAACCTGGAAAGAATTACATTTTTTGTTATGATACATGTAAAATGAAGCATATGGCACATGTAAAAGAAGCACAATGATTTGTATAAACATTCGGATATTTAGAGTTATTTCAATGCGCTAGATATAATTAAACTCAAAGCATGTGATATTGTAATTTCGTTAATTTTTTATAAACTTCTATAATATGAATCTTTTGTATCTTTATATGTAATATCAATGAGTCAGTTGTTTTATTTATGAATTTTTCATTGTGAAATGGGAGAACATTCAATACTTAAGTTTGACACTTCTACGCACCTTCTTTGCATGTAAAAAAGACAATTTACATGTCTTAAATTTCCCCGCCTCTGCCATGCCATTATACTGTAGGTATACGCTCCCAGGTATTTCTGCAATCTCTTGATCGGTTAACGAATTATAGCGCTCTGGCAAGAACACTTGACAATCCTCCAGCGAAGATACGATCCTGGTACCATATCTTGTTTGAACTCTCTTTAAGGACTTTATCTCATAGTTAAGACCTATTTCGAGATCTTGAACTCGACGAGTCGGTAGGAAACTACGCTCTTCCACCATCTTGTTAAGTCTATCAGCTAAACAATCTGTAACAGACATTGTCATGAATTATTATTTTCACTACATTATTCAAGTTGAAGAACTAGGGTGTGTATGTTTTGTAAGTAAGCCTATGAGGGTGTAGAGAAATAAAGAATAAGTACAGAAATCATGTGAATGTTCATTGAAGATGAGCCAGCAGAGAACCAAAGAATGAGTAGAGGAAATCGTGTGCGAATGTATAGTGAAACAAAGAATGAGGGGGAAAATCGTATGAATGTTTAAGTAAGAAGAATGTGTTGAGAAGATCATGTGAATGTCAATAGAGAAATGAGCTGAGAACGTCGTGTGAATGTTAACAAAGCATGAACCTGCAGGGGGACAAAGAATGAGTAGAGGAAATCATGTGAGTGTATAGTGAAACAAAGAATGAGGGTAAAGTCGTATGAATGTTTATGTAAGAAGAAGGTGTGGCGAAAATCATGTGAATGTTAATGGAAGCAAAGAATGTGAAGAGAAAGTCATGTGAATGTTAACAAAGCATGAACCTGTAGGTGGAATAAAGAATGAGTAGAGGAAATCATGTGAGTGTATAGTGAAACAAAGAATGAGGGAAAATCGTATGAATGTTTACAAAGAAGATGTAGAGAAAATCATATAAATGTTTCAGAAGAATGTGTGTTGAGAATATCATGTGAATGTAAAGCACAGATTAGAAAATATGATGCTCTTTGTAACGAATCGTCTTTCATGTACTGTAACGTTTAAATAAAATTAAATGTATTGTAAAAGCCAACAGTGATTTTGTATAGTTATTTAAAACTCACCTTGCATTGCCCCGTTTTGATATGTGCTGAATGTGTAGACGGCCTGTAGCTCACGTTGCTTTTAAAGCTCTTTAAAACTTGAATGTAAAGTTAATAAGTACACAACAGTTCTAACATGGGACAGATGTCTGTTTATATAGGGATCTAAACCCCCTCCAGGCGATGCCTGCACGTCATCATGGCTGTGATGCTTACACGTCACGTGATTATTGCAGCCAATGGCATCATCTCTTGCTACGCATGCGCAGAGGCCCTCAGCACTTCTATCCCTGCTTGTTTCACTTCCTCTCCCTCTCTCGCTCTCTCTCTCCCTCTCTCGCTCTCTCTCACACAGCTACATGCAGTTAAAGCATCAATCTAAGTGATGTATTCTAGAGTACAGAGGAAAATCAGTGAAGTCATTGAAAGATCGGGGTTCGAACTATGGGCAACTGATTGAAAATTATATACAGCATTAATTGTTCATTGTATGAGCTATCAAACATGCTTTCGTCTACAGCTCTATCTCTGCTAGTTTCTGTGATAATTGAGATTTAAACTTAAGGATCGAACCCTGGACGTCAGGTACCCTAATATACACCCGCAAGATATTATCTGATGACATAAACGTAATAGGTTTATTTGGTACCTTTGCCTTAATTATTTACTGTTATTAAATTTATAAGTAAACTTCATTGAATCGGTATTCGAACTCAGAACGCCAGAAACAAAATTATTTATAATATTAGTTTGATGTCTTTAAAAGACCTGTATGCAGTTGCAACATTGATCTAAGTGATATATTCTAGAACACAGTGGAAAATTAAGGAAGTCACTGAAAGATCGGGATTCGAGCTAGGGACACTGATTGGAAATTATATAAAGCATTAATTGTTCATCGTAGGAACTAAAAATCGTGCTTTGGTCCGCACCTTAATCCCTGCTAGTTTCTGAGATAATTGAGATTTAAAGTTAAGGATCGAACCCATGACACCTGGACTCTAATATACATGCACAAGAAACGAGCTAATGGCATAAAAGTAATAAAGTTTATTTACTGTCTTTATTTTAATTAGTTTTGGAGTTATTAGAAGACCGGTTTCGAGCAATCGTAAATGGAGCCTTGCATCCCGAGCTATAATTAGTTTTTATTGCATCATTTTGTCTCTTTTCATTCAGGACATGCGCGTGAGTTGGTGTGTGCGTGTGTGGGTTGCTGCTGTTGGGTGTAAGTGAACAGGCATATGTGCTTGCACGTGTGTGTGTGTGTCCATGTATATGTATGCGTGAGTGTAAGAGCACTGGTGTATGTATGTATGTATGTATGTATACGCATGAGGTGCGTGAATGCGTGAGTGTAAGAGCACTGGTGTATGTATATATACGCATGAGGTGCGTGAATGCGTGTGTGTACTGGTGTATGTGTGTGTGTGTGTACTGTTGTATGTATGTGCATGTGTGTGTATGTGCTGGTGTATGTATATGCGTGTGTGTATGTGCTGGTGTATGTATGTATACGCATGAGTTGTGTGAATGCGTGTATGTGTGTGTACTATTGTATGTATGTGAGTGTGTGTGTGTGTGCATGCGTGCACCAGTGTATGTTTGCTGATGTGTGTACAAGCGCTCGTGTATATGCGAACGCCTGAATGTGTACAAGTCGTGGAGAAAGAAAGAGATAGATAGAAAGAAAAAGAGAGGAGAAGAAGAAAGAATGCTGTCTAGGCTTCGGGATATCTAAGTATGCATCAGGGTTTAATATAAATAATTATAGTTGTTAAATGCAATTTTAATCCGACCGCCCGCTGCTTCAATAACTTAATAGTTATTATAGCATTTCACAGGGTTGGATTCGAACTAGGGGGCCTCTGGTTCCTAACAATACAGCTCGTTAAACATTGTAATGTTGTATAAATTAAATTATATTTGTTAAACACGTTTTAATCTGACCGCCCAATACTCACATAGTTTAATATTTATTAAGCATTAGAGTTTCGCAGATTCGATCTAGAACCCTCTGAACACCGTTTCATTAATTAAATTATATTTGTTAAATACATTTTAATCTAGCCGTGCATAGTTTAATAGTTATTGGGCATTAGAGTTTCGCAGATTCGATCTAGGACCCTCTGAACACCCTTTTTATTAATTATTGTAATGATATATAAAAATTAAATTATATTTGTTAAATACATTTTAATCTGACCTTACATAGTTTAATATTTATTACGCGTTAGAGTTTCACTTGGTAAGACTCGAGCTAGAATTCTCTGAACGCCTTTTTATTAATTAGGGTAATGATATAATAATATCAATCATTAATTTCTCATTAGCAATAAACTTTTGATTACAGTAAGAATCGAACACCGATCTATGGATATCACTCAGAGGTTTAATGCACGTAATGAAATGTATATTAGACGCTTTTTCGGAGTCGTTGGCTGAAACAGAATGCTTGTTAACTATGCTCGGGTATATTCGTAGGAGGTCGTAAAACATCGGAGAGAACTCCCTCAGGCAAAATCATGATGGCCGACTATGACGTCACGCAGAGCTGGTAAACAAGTTTCTCTCTCTTTCACACAAACAAGGACAGAACGAGTATAAAGCAACCCTCGAATTCTTTTGTTAAACTAGCAGGTGGCCAAACAATGGGAACGCTGCAGGTGTCTTTCTAAACTAGCCTTGCCAAGAACAATAGAAAGGCACACACAATAGAATCTCTTACACAATGGAAAGGGTCAGGCTTTGTTATGGAGGAGGTGTCTTTCTAAAGTATGACGTCACGCAGAGTTGGTAAACAAGTTTCTCTCTCTTTCACACAAACAAGGACAGAACGAGTATAAAGCAACCCTCGAATTCTTTTGTTAAACTAGCAGGTGGCCAAACAATGGGAACGCTGCAGGTGTGTTTCTAAACTAGCCTTGCCAAGGACAATAGAATCTCTTACACAATGGAAAGGGTCAGGCTTTGTTATTGGGTTGCCAGGTGGTCTTTCTAAAGAATGCTTGCATCGGACAATAGAAAGGCACACACAATAGAATCTCTTACACAATGGAAAGGGTCAGGCTTTGTTACAACCCTAATTCATCATGGGCTTTGTTCATTTTGACAGCTGAAGGGCAAGCATTGTTCTTTTGTTAAAAGCTAGTGGAACGAGTATGCCACGTGTTCGACACACACAATGGAAGTGGGGGCGGGTAACTGACCAGGTGCAGAAGTGGCCGGATGTGGAATGGGTAGGAAAAACATCTCGCCTTTGTTACAGAACCTTAAATTTATGACCCCTTTGTTCGTTTTGACAGTTGATTGACAGCCTTAATTACCTAACTGTCAAGCCTCCATTGTACTCAACATGATTTACGACCGCAGGTGCAGCTAAAACTACCAAGGCACAGCGGGGGGGGTGGGGTTGGGGGAGGGAGGGGGCGGGGCTAATGTTTTAGAACCATCATTTCCCTACTACTGCAATGCCTTCATATGATAACGTTCAACCACAAAAAAATATACGTACTAGTGTCTTTCAGTACAGAGCAAAACAATTTAACATGCCAAGGATTTTGTTAGTTAAAATTATATTACTCTATTTTCTCAGGATATGCAACTACATGATATGCCTGCACGGCGCCTATTCAGATAATAAACAGAGAGTAGTACAATTAATCCGAACGAACTTTTACGAATGTGTTATATCCCCTCACTTAAGCCATTACGTAACTTTCTACTGGGACTACTAAAATCAGTTTCCCTTGTTACCAACGTTTTCTTAATTAGTTTTGCAACAGGAAATCGTTGCATCGCGATGACAGAAGCATAACGCTCTGAGATAGGCTCCTTCGCAATTATTTTGTACTGCACTAAACTTAATCTCTATGAGAGCCCCCTTGTTTATCAAACTGTAGCGGTGCAGCTATTAACTGCATTAAGAGTTATCGTATTATACCTTTAGAATCGGAAGTATCTATCCATTTTAAAGCTTCCAATCAACTTAGGATGAACCATCCATGGAAGCAGTTGATCAAACGGTATTTAAGGGAATATGTGAATAGGGGCTGGAAGACTCATTTTGATAACTGAAACAGGTATTAGTCCATTCGTTAAGGCGACATGTTGAAGCGGGATTATATAGTCACACGATGTGGTCCAGGTTGAAGCTGCTGTGTGAGCTGGTCCTGAGTTCAGCTCTCTGCTCCGGCTCTGGATCTGGTCGCCCCGTACTTTGTAACTCGTGGCTGTCTTATTTGAAATTCTCGCTCCAGTAAATATGTTGGTAACACTGTGCCCGTCTGGTGTGACAGATATGCATGTTGGTTCTTTATTCAGTGGTTGTTGTTTATGGAAGTTTTACTTTAATTTTTTGTGTTTGTTCGGCTTATTTTCATGATTTTTAAATACACTTAGCTCAGTAATTAGTATGACACTTCTTCAATCTACATGGATTTTATAACGTGTTTGAGAAAAAGTAAGACAATTAAATCATAATATCAGTAAGAGTTAAGTTAACATAAAACTATTTTATTTGCTTTCAGGCAATGTGAATACTATAATAATTACCTTCTTCTGGTTCCAATTTGCCTACTCCGTTTCATGTCTTTAATTCAGTAATTTACTGAATATCACCAATGTTCGTTGACTATTCTTTTTAGAGAACATACAACAATATAATATGTTTTACAATTGAAAATAGTTAACTTGAGCCATGCTCAAGATATCATCGTCCTGAAATTTTTCTTGGGCGTACATAAAATATTGAATGTTGTTTACTTTTTATGCTGTTGCTAAGCGTAACGAAATAAATTTTAACATATATCATTTGCACTTAAAATTATTTGAACTAAACAATTTACATCTGAATACAAATAACATACTAACAATATTAATTCCCTATTTCAATATTTCTGGTTTATTTTTCTCTTTTTATTGCATATTTGCATTCTTGTTGTGTATTTATTTTGCAAATGCACTGTTTTCGTTCTTTCAGATTAACGTGTTTTCCTTAATAGAGTTAGTCACTATTCTTCTACTTCTTTCTTTTTATAAGAAACAAAATTCAGAAAATAAACCCTATTTGCAAATATTTTACATAGTATTTTCTAACAGTTCTTAATCTAAACTTTTTAACAGAATAATACATAGCATGATAAATCTATCACAAATTGCTCCTTTCTTTGGAATTACAGTTCTACTTGCTTTTAAATCATTTTAAATTCCCAGGTCTCTTTCAATTCATTTAAATTCTGCATCATAACCTTTACTCAAGGTAAAGCATCGTTGAAATTTGATTTCTGTTTTTTTTTATATCAACAGTTTTAAGGCTACAAATGACAGTTTAATTGGTTGTTTACCATTTAGGTAAACACTATATCCAATTTTAAATTCCAAATTCCTCAATTCTTTCTTTTCAGTATTATTCATCATTCAAAACGCTCCTTGGACCAAGGTTTGTAACTTATGAGCTTAACATTTTCAGGATACTTTTGGAGTTACATATTTAAAATTGTTGTGCATTAGTTAAAATATTAAACTGTTGAGTTGAAATTATTTTTCAAAACTCGCGTTATAAAACTAAAAAGTCCAATAAAGTATATAAAATGTATTCTCTTGCGCTAATTAATATTAAGATATACAAGCACAAAAATTTCTTTATATTTGTGTACTAAGCTCAAATTAAACATTTGGGAGCGATGTGATAAGGACCCAAGGAGTATTTCATATTGCCAGATCAAAAGTGATTAATTATGAATAAAGAATAATATCTTAAGAATATCTAACACGGCTCATTACACTTTTGTGTGCTGTATATGTTTTATGTTATGATTACGTGGTAATAATTCGGAGCAATCAGAATAAAACTGTGGAGTTTTGAATTTTCCCAAATTTTTGCCTACGCGATTGCCAGCAATCTGACATTTGGAAATCCCCCATTTCCAAATATAAAGCGTTTTACAGAAAGGATAGGAAACAGTCGTTCTTTTGAAACATATCTTCAGAGGATATTACAAATTTATATGTAAATGTAATGGTTGTATGACGAATGCTTATGTGACTGTGCTAGATATCTAAATACGAGGTGTGATCAAAAAGTTTCCAGAATGGCTTCACAATAATGCTGACGCTGAGATTTCTTTAATTCTTACCCAGACTGTACATGCAGCGTTCCTTCCCGATAAAAATGAGAGGTCACGTGACTTCCTGTGACTATGCAGTGACGAGGTAGACGCTCTGAAGTGAACACGTGTTTTGCATGCGCTGTGATTTTTCCGCGCAGCAAAAATGTCAGATTACGAAGAACAAGGAACGAACATCAAATTTTGCTTTAAACTCGGTAAAAGTGCAACGGAAGCCTATGAAATGTTAAGAAAAGCTTATGGGGAGTAAGTTATGGGTAAAAAGCAGGCATTTGAGTGGTTTTCGAAATTTAAAAGTGGTGTGTCATCAGTTAAAGATACAGATCGTTCGGGGCGACCCTGTTCCAGCACAACTGATGAAAATATCAATCAGGCGAGGGAAATGGTCTTAAATGATGGGCGCATTACAATAAGATAACTTTATGACTCATTAGAACTCTCCTTTGGAAGTGTTCAAAGCATTTTGAAAGACAATTTGGACATCAGAAGAATTGCCGCCAAGTTCGTGCCGCGCCTGCTTTCAAATGACCAAAAGGAAAGCCGTGTGATTGCCTGCACAGATCTTAAAGAACAGCTACAAAATGACCCATAGCTTATGGAGAAAATTATTACTGGTGATGAAACATGGATTTATGGGTACGATCCAGAAACGAAGCAACGATCTTCACAATGGAAGAGTCCTTCATCTCCACGCCCGAAAAAGGCCAGACAAGTTCGACCCAAAGTGAAGTCAATGATGATTGTGTTTTTTGACATTAAAGACATTGTACATAAGAAATTTGTGCCACAGGGTCAAACAGTGAATCAAGTGTTCTACAAAAAAGTGCTGCAAAGATGAAGGGAGAATGTGCGACGCAAACGGCCGGAGAAATGGAGGAGTGCTGACTGGTTCCTGCATCATGACAATGTACCCGCGCACAAAGCCCTTTCTGTTCGCCAATTTTTGGATAAAAATAGGATGAATACTGTTCCCCATCCCGCCTATTCTCCAGATTTGGCACCAGCGGACTCTTTTCTTTTCCCGCGACTTACAATGCGGCTCCGTTTTGAGGACATTGACGTCATCCATCGCGAATCGCAGAAGGCTCTGAACATGTTAAAAGCAGAGGACTTCCAGAGGTGCTTCCAGCAGTGGCAAAAGCGCTGGAACAAGTGTATCAACTCCCAAGGAGACTACTTCAAGAGTGACAGTGCAGATTAGACAAAATCAACTGTTATGTAGTACTTATGACGCCATTCCGGACATTTTTGATCTCATCTCGTATAATGCACACTGCGCGCAAAATTATACGAGCTCATGCTACAGAAAATTAACAGGCAATCTAACTTTTTATGAGTTATTATTATGGAATTTAAAACGTCAGCCCCTGCATTTGGGACATGACTTATGGAACAAAAACCATAGAAATTCTTGCTCAAACACCGCCTAATTTACTCTTATAAAAGCCAGATTTGTTTCAAAACATTTTAGAATATAAAATACGAAGCAATAGTAGAGACAGACACTTGGTATTCACCGTCAAACTTAGCGAATCTCACAGAGTAAGGAAATAAACGTGAAAGCATGAGAACACTTTTATTGATTACAATGTGAACAGGCATTCCATAGAAAGAGGCAACTGACGTAACGAAAAACAGTCGCAATATTTAGAAGCTACCTAGTAAGTCAACAGTAACAGTGATAATGGTGGGATGCCGTCCTCCGTGGTGCAGTGGTTACGATGTTAGCCTTAAGTTCCCGAGGTAGCGGGTTCAAACCCGGCGGGGGGCGATGGATTTTTTCGGACATAAAAATCCTTAACATGGCTTCCTTTGGAGGGGAAGTAAAGCTGGTTGTCCCGTGTCGTAGATTTACAGCACGTAAACGAACCTCAAGCCTGATATAGGGGTCTCTAAGCTAAATTATCGGTCTTTTACATTCAATATAGAATGGGACGCTAAGGACCACAGCAGATAAAGAGCCTCCATAAATATAACTAAATTTTAATGCACTTTCAGGCTATTTGGAATATATTGGTGGAAGAGGTACTGAATTGTGTTGCCAAAGGGAAAGAGAGGGAATATCAACAACAATAAGGTAAGCGATACCAAATGCACTATGGTTGAAAAAAAAGGGAACATTGAATTACAAAGCAAAATAAAACATATGGAACGAAAGCAACTGGGGAAATTACCGGTACTGTGTTTATAAGCAAGCACTTTTTAATTGCGAGGTAGAAGTCAACGCTCTGCCTTATTGACCAGAAAGTCATTAGAAAGTTGTCATATACAGCCACTGTGGCAGGTTTCCGTGTTCAGAGGGAAAGACATTTTAGGTTAGAAACCATATTTAAGTTCCATCTCCATAGCTCCACATGACCTTCACCTTGTTCTTACTCCGTTGAAGAACACAGACCTGAAATTGACGGAATTTCAAATAGGTCAAACATTAAATACACCGGATTCTTTCACGATTCGGATATTATCACAATTTTCAACATATCAGACCGTTTATTTGTTCTAAAACGTCAACACGCCTTTCTATGTCACTCTAAAACTTTAGAGAGTTGAGTTCACCATTCTTACTCTAATTACGCATTAACTCACCTCACATTATTTTCCAACATGTCCGATATCTATTAAAAGCACTTTACTATTAAATTAGGTTAAGGATACAGCTTATAATTAGTATAACTTACCTGTGTGAAGGATTTAACTATGAGGTTACAGGAGTAAAGTGTTTTATGAAATAGTGCGATTCTTACCAGTAAGAAAACTCATAAGGTTTTTATTTCAGTAGACATAGCCAGTCTAAAAGACACGAACTCATGAACTGCAGGTCTGCGGTTCAATTCCAAACAGGACCGTCCTTCCTGACTGACATTGTTTGCAGGTTTTCCTCAGTCCGCACAACTAGTAAATGCCGGGGAGGTATGCTGCCCCTGGAAAGTTTACTTCTTCAATTTTCTTTTACAATTATCATTTTATATATCAGCAGTGTCCACCACCTGTGGTGCCATAAACGAGTACAGTAAGAACAGGTGTTAAGCACTACTAACAGAAATTTGGTAGACATGGATCTTTTGCTTAGAGATGCACTCTGACAGCTATCAAGTCTGCACTCTCTCGGAAATGGGAGTTTGTTTGGGTTGCAAGGTTATTTGACAAGTAGGTGTTTCATTTAAATTGGAACAATTTTGGCCTAAAGCGATATGTAATGCGTTTTTTGAGTGTTGAAATTTTAAGCGGTCGGCTGTTTGCTCGCCGCGTTGAATCGCTCTTCAGAACACAGGACTTTTGGTCTCTTTGAACTCTCCGGATTCCTGTTACTTTATCCTCTTACTGTCATTTACTCTTATGTTATTTCCACCTTCTAAGCACAAGGCTTAGCCCTCTGCTTAGCAGCCCAAGTTTTTATGCTCAAACCATCCTTAAATGTGACTTTGGCCCCAATTCGATACCATTTATGGGAAGTATGTTGTCTCGGTGGGTAATGTTTTAACCGAACGAAATCACACTTTCAAAGAAGTGGAGTATTCCTTTTAAGATGGACCTCTACTGGGCTTTTCACTCACTGTTCTCCTTGTTTTGCTATTTGCATTCATTTTTATATGTAAGATACCATAAGGTGTTCTAAAATCACTGCAAATAAATAACTTTCAGCCACTCAATTCACTTCCTTCCTAACCAAATTTACACGTAATGTTTATTAATGTTAAAAACTTCCTTAATATCTATAAAGCTGGGATTTCCAGCTTTATAGTGCCTCATAGAGTGCCACATGGAACTTGTTACATAATACATCAAATATATGGCATACCTCATGTACATCAGACATCGAACTCCATGCATATATCATTATCAATATAGTCATATATACACTCATAACTGGTACCCTACCCATGTGAAACCTAAATTACTTAATTATTGGTCCAACCTTGCACACCTTAGGCCTCCCTCTCTCGCCTCCTCTCCTTGTAATTCTATTTCTGCCATGTAAACGTATTTTCATCCTGCTTTTGTTCTGTTTCTTTCTTCCTACCTACTACAATAGTTTCCATTTAGTTACGACATGTGCTTAAATTAAATAATTCACGCTAATGAGATATCGCCTGCTGCTTATTACAGGTTCTTGTTTTATTAATGGAAGCTGAAATGTTGCTTTTACACTCATCTGCAATAAAAAACTTAGGTACATTTTTCTGAATGGGATTCAATATAATGTCGATTCTCGGCAACATAATTCACAGATTGAGCTAAAGCAGAATTCAAATCAACAATGCAAGGGAATGCAGCTGTATTGGTTTAGTAATATCACCAGTGATATTTCTAAAATTTACATTATTAATATTTTCTATAAAATGTTGCATTAAATTTACACAATTGTTACTTTCAATGGTGGCTATAGGTGACATATTGCTACGATAGCCTCTGGTGCAGATCTTATCTTCAATGTCAATTTCAGATGTATTCAATTAAATTATTTAAGTATTCCCCATGTTTGTTAAAATGCTTTCAGCTTGCCCACTTTGATTGAACAGAACTGCAAAAAGAAACTTTCTCGGATCTTCTGACAAGCTTTCAGTTTTTCCTGTTTTGACAAATCTACAGCTTCAGACACTTAGCGTCGTACTGCCTGTGTTAACTACATACATATACTGTAGGCTTACTATAATAAGAGGACAAGCACATTGCAGCTTTAGGTTGCTGGTTTTTTACATCAGCCGTACTCCACGTTGCCTCAGTCATTTTGAAAGAAATGTTTAAGTGGATGGAAAGAAAATTATGCAATTATATTCTACGTTTAGCCAGCATAAAAGAGGCCAATTCGTGACAAAGATGAACATTTGTATTTCGTGGATGATTTTGAAGAAAATTCTACGAAGATATGTAGGTAACACATTATTATTGTTATTGTTATTATTATTATTATTATTATTATTACTATTATTATAATCGACGTCATTGGTGGTGGTGTGGTGGTCGTGGTGGTTTCGAGTTCTGTGCCTGAAATCGTATGCTATTTTAACACCCCGCAGATCAAAGAAACATATCGATTGCTAGATGTTCGAAGAATACCGTCACAGTGGATTAGGTCAGAAAATGCATTTCATCCAATAAAACTGACTTGCATATACAACGCTGGGGTATTTTTTGGGGGGAAAAACCTATAATTTTATTAAAGTGACAGAGATGCTGATCGATAGCTCTAACTTCATTGAACATGTTCTGTTAACCAATGAGTGTTATTTTGTTAATAATATGATGGTCAGTACGTACCACCCTCTTTACTGATATTCTCAAACCCCTTACTAGGCTCCAAATGAACATAATCAATGCCATGATATGTAATGTTCTTGGAGACAGGTTAGTTGTAACTGTCCCTTTGTAAACCGCACTTCGAGAATAATATTCCTAGACAATCACCTATAGTTATATAAGTTGTTGGAGAAGAAACTTTTTTACTCTTGTTAATTCAAAGTAATTTCATGACGATAGAATATCATTCCCACAAAGAGCGTTTTCATCTTTAAAAGAGAATTACTGAGCTTTCCTTAACTTTACGGCTTTACAAATTGAACTTATAGTAATCTTTCGGATACATATATGTTGAAAAATAGTATGCTTGACTTACATCAGTGCATGCAAAAATTAAAGCCGACACCTTTTATCCCACAAAATTAAAACTTTGTGAACTAATGTTAACTGCTCAGCACTGTAAAACACTTTTGCCGAACAGGCTATCGCTGACCATTGAATGAAGACAACAAGATAATGAGCCCTTCTCAAATACTCACTCCAACACTTAGAGAAAAATTTATTCCCCCTAAGCTTTCTAAGATTAACCCAAGAAGCAGAGTTCTCTTTACATAATTTGATGTAGTATGCGCAGAAAAGAAACTACTTCCATCTCTATCTTTCCTACAAACCCATAGTGAGTAATAGGAAGGTTGGAAGCTTACCTCTCAGACAGTGCACGCATTCAAGCTCTGTGTGAAGACGTTGTACATACAACACTTAATGTGAAATATGAAAAATACGTTTATGTACTGGCACTCATTTGCCGCTTAATAAACATGCCATATAATAAAAGGTTTTACTAAGAATTAAAAGGGGAAGCAATGTTTCCACCACATCCATTGACGCTACGCCCCTTTTAAAACTCACGATTTATTTCAAATAATATTTTTGTGGGATCCGCCATTTCCGGAATTGTTATTGGTTTGAATTTTTCAATAATATTCTCATGTTTGAAGTGGTATCAACATTCAGTTGTTTCTCGCGATGTCATGAAAGGAGTATTGAACTTCAGGGCAGGCATATGCGAATCGCTTTTAAACAATTGCATATCGCATCAGTTTCACGAATGCCCATTGTACCTACAAGGAAATGTGTAACAAAATCATTTTATCCCATATCTAGATTAACACGAAGTATATGAAACACGTGATGTTATGTTTACATGACTTTCTCTACCCACTCTCGTGTAGTTTCATATAGCTTCTACAAAACATTCTTGCAAAGCCTGATTTTTCCATCTACTTCATGTTAATTGAGATAAAGGTTTGCAAAATAGTTCCTTTACTTATTTCGTTGTAGGCACATAGGGGATCCCGGAGACATTGGCGATAAATCGAAACTTTAAAGGTGGGTCGCTGTATGGTTGCCTTGAAATTCCATACGCTCTCCATGGCATTGCCAGAAACAACTGAATGGTGTCAACTCTTTTTAAAAGTAATAGAGAAATGAAGCCAATAACAACGGATATCTCGGAAATGCCTGAATCCATATAACGTTATACGAAATAAAAGCCTGTTGCTTAAAGATATCTACATTTTAGTGAGGTAAGGAATTGTCTATATCTTATAGTTTACCAGTGGTACAAAATTATACAAAATTCTTTCGCAATGAAGAATACTTCAAGGGCTACACCCAGACTACTCAAGATACACATGTTTTTCATGTACAAATCCTAAAATTACTTTTTTTAAAAAAATCTGTGTAAGGACTATTTTTGACAAAGGGGCCTTTTTTTACCAAGAACACATCTTCGATTTGTAATGAGAGGTAACTAGAGACAATTGTATTTTTTAAAGAAAAGGTAAGCATGAGTAAATTTTTGGATAGTGGAGCTGAATCACAGTTACATAATCACAGTAATGCTCTACCCGCACATCCAGCATGCTCCAATTATATCTTCCAGTGAAGTACAGATCATCAGCTCTGTTTCTGGAAGCATTCGTAATGGATTGCGCTGCAATAAAATTAAGCCACAAAAACATGTAGTTGGGCGGAATCCTTTGGTCGTTAAAGCTTAAAGAGATGCAGCCGAGACATGTGCACAAATTTTTAGGGGTCTGCATTGCTCTTAGGTGTTAACATTAATGGTAAATTGCTGTATTCGCTTAGGATATTAATATGTCGATTCGTGTTGAAATTAGTAAAATGGAAGTGAATTTTAGGAAATACTGGGTGATGACCCAGAAGCAATGTTTGTTGAGTGCGCGAGCTAGGCATTCGCATACCAGTTATTTACGTGAACACTCTAATTGCGTAGTTCTGAGGGGCCTTTATCGTTTCAGAATAATGTGTCCACGTTGAAGAAACATTTTCAACAGAAAGTAATAGCTCTATAGCAATACCTCCTGTAAGTTAGTGTGATGATGAAACTTAAGCTAAAATGGTTGGTTCCATTAAATTTTTTAAATAGGTATAATCTAACGTCTCGTCAGCTTACGTGACTTTAAATTTTAAACGCGTCTTTAAGCTCGTTCAATTCAGCAAGACATGTTTATTTAGGTACTTAGAAGTTCCTTAATTTAATATTCGATATATTCAGCCTGTTTTACAATAATATAAATGACATTGTCACACTGAGAAAAGATTAAAGTTCATGTTAACTGAAGTACTCACTCAAACTATAAGAAGTTCATGATCTACATGCAAACAATAGTTTACCTCAATTTTAAAGAAATTGATATTCAATAATTTAACATCATCAGGTAACTTATTGTATGCAGTAAAGACACTTATACCATAGTTATGCTTGATTAAATTCAACCTTGAGGTAGATACAAGTTCTTTATACTTCTGGTGTTGTAATCAGGCGTATCTTCTATTAATTAATATACGTTAAAATTTCCTTTTATACATAGTATTAGTTCATATAAATACCAAATATATGTCGATAATATACGTTGTTTAATAAAAAATACACTTGCAAGGAGTATATGCAGGAGACTTAGCAATTTAACCACTTTTTTGTGTAATACGGTAGTATTATTAAAATGCGTACATCTAGTATAAGGTATAAGTCCATAAGCAGAAGCACTCTAAAATAAGGCAAAATATACTTCCCTGATTAGCAACATCATTTACAGCTCATCTAAATAGATATATTACTCTGGACAATCTTTTACCAGTGAAATCAATATTATTTTTAGTATTTCTAATAATAATAATAATAATAATAATAATAATAGTTTGTTGACTTTTCCCCTTTAATTTGAAAACCATGAACAGCAAACTACTTCTTTATGGCACTGAAACAACTGTTAGATAAATATTCAATTTAAATAGGATTGTTACATGGAATTATAAAAATTGAATCATCAGCAAACTGTAGAGTTGTAGGAGACAGCTTAGAAATTAAATTGAGTTTTATTGATGGACGGATTTTAACTTCTATGGTCCTAAGCGTCCCATTCTAAATTGGGGTGAAAGACCGGAAATTTTATCAGAAGCCTCTTTATCGGGTTGGAGGTTCTTTTACGTGCCGTAAACCTACGACACGGAACCATGGACTTTTCTTCCCTTCCGAAGGAAGCCATGTTGAGAATTTTTACGCCCGCAAATATTCATCGTCCGCCGGGTTAGAACCCGCGACCTTGGAAACTAGAGGCTAACATAGTACTCCTCGACCACGGAGACGACAGACACCTTAGAGGCCAGATCGTTAAGTATTATGAAAAATAAAAGCGATCCCAGAATATATACCTCAGGATCATCGGAAATGATAAGGCAACCTGTACATCTTTCTCCATTTTTTTAAAAACTGTAGGTTCGGTCTCTCAAATATGATTTTAAGACGCCCTTTTCGGCGCTAATCATTCCATAGTAAGTTAGTTTTACTATAAGCAAAACATGCGGGATGCAGTCAAGGGCTTCACTTAGATCCCTCAGCATGACACAAGGATTATCTCCACTTCCAAGATCTGTATGCACAATGTTTGGAAGGCTATCATTAGCATCACAGATGTTTTTCGCAGAGCTGAAACCAAATGGAGCTGGACTGATAAGGCTTTGATTTTAACTCACGACTAAAGGTGATGGTGACGGGGTAGGTAGAAGCACCCAGTGTGATGCCCATTTTGCAACTTTTCTAAACAATTTACTGTACTCAGATTTTTTAACTAATATTGAATTAAAACGTTAAAAAATTATGGTTCTGGATAACTTAAACAGGTCAGAGATGCAGATGTTCGGTGTGCAAGTAACTAAAACTTTGCTAAATCAATAATTGATCTCGCTAGAAGCAACTGAAGTTGCTAGACGTAGCTGTGCTGTGGAACTGTATTTAAGT
The DNA here is from genome assembly GCA_030765065.1 of Deroplatys truncata. Classification (NCBI taxonomy): domain Eukaryota; kingdom Metazoa; phylum Arthropoda; class Insecta; order Mantodea; family Mantidae; genus Deroplatys; species Deroplatys truncata. Next base: position 517,473,623 of record CM060990.1, read on the forward strand.
TTTAAAAGCCACTTAGGTACTTCAGAAAAGCAAAATATTGTAATCGACTATGCACAAGAGTATGAACACTTTATTTAAGCAATATTTTTTTTTAATTTCTTTTGGACAATTTTGTGTCTGTCTCCCCTTAACTCAAAACCAGAGCTGATGATAACTGGGCGTGTAGAATCACCCAGTGTGAGACGCATTTTGCAAGTTTTCTAAATATATTACCACACTCACATTGTTTAACTAATATTGAATTAAGCATTAACAATTTGTGGTTCTGGAGAACTTTAACAGGTCAGAGATGAAAGTTTTCGGTGCACAGGTAGCTAAAGCTTTGCTAAATCAATCATTGATTTTGCAAGAAGTAGCTAAACCAATAGAGAATCATAGCACTTCTGCGCTTTGGAATTGTATTTAAATTTAAAAGACCACTTTGGTACCTCAGAAAAGCAAAATGTTGCACAAGACTATGTACAGTTTATTTAAGCATTAATACTTTTGTTCAACATTTTGGATAATTTTGCGTTTGAGTCCCCTTGAAAGTATTCCTTAATTTGTAGGAATATGAGAGACTAAAGTATTTTTTTCTCAAAAATAGGAGATAGATCTATAATTCTCAGGATTCTTTCTGTACCCTTTCTTATATACTGGGACTGTTTTTCCACCTTAAGCATTTTCGGAAGTATGTCACACTTTAAACAAAGCTTAGTGCATAGGGTAAGCGGAAGCATATAGAATATATTAAGCTCTTTATCAGAGTTTCTTAAACCATATACATATCTCCATAGTATTGGAACTTTTGTGTTTACTAACAACATGCAACATCTAATTTTTAGGAACTAGCCGCCACTGAAATTTAATACTACGCGCCATGTGGTTGCTATTTGTATTGCTTTGTTTGTTATCAGTACAATCATTATCATTGAGATTTAGTTGGCACAGACTTTTTCTTTTAAAATATGACTGCAAAGCTGAATCCTTATTGGTTACTGATGATACATGGTACATTCCGGGAGAAACCTACTCCCTCAAGACAAAATAACGCTCGGAAATAATTTCTTCAAGCATATTAACGAAAGGTAAGTAAGATGACCTGGTGTAAATGTAATTTAACGTGCTGATAGCACCAGATAAATTAACTAATATTGTCATATAAACCGTGAAATAAAAGAATTTTATGTATTACTAGAAAGCCTTATGTACATGTTCCAGGCGCGCCTACAAGCTGAAAACCTTTACGTTAACTTTCCGACACATATTACAATACAATCCCATTCATTACGATTGGATAAAAGAGGCCAAGAAAGATATGTTCTAGCATGTGTCTTATAGAAGTTCTAAGTAACAGTGGTTGTTTAGGAGATTCCACCGTTGAAAATCCTCTTTCTAATAGTTTCAAGTAGAGTTAGATGAAATTTTATAATACGTTTGGGTGAAAAATATCTAACGCTATAGGTTTTATTTGGAAATATTTTCAAATGTACAAACTATTTTTTCAATAACAAATTTGCGGTCCTATACCAAATTTTGCATGCGACAAAATGTTCGAAATAATCTGCATTGTTACACAATGCCGTTTATCTGAATACAGTAAAGAAATCGTTACAGCTTTGTGTGAATTTTAATTCAAGTTAAAATAATAAAAACATGTTATTAAAATTTGAATACCTTTTTGAATATTTCTGTTGCTTTAAATGTAAATATCTAAAAAGCGGCTGCGGTATAAAGATTTATCTGGTAATGTTATTTATTTGGGCTTTATGGAACATACATAAACTTTTCAGAAGAAGTGGCAGGAAACATCATAACATGTAAAATTGTGAATAAGCTAATGTGCCAGCGAGCGAGATGGCTCCGCGACAACAGTGAGGCTCACATTTGGGAGGTCTCGAGTTCGATTACCGTCGACTGTCCACTCTGACCTTGGATTTGTCGTGAATTTCTCTGGCGGTTGTCGAATGCTGGGGATGGTTTCTCTGCTACTATGATTTTCTTTTCCTTATAAATCATAAAATCAACCGACTCAACTTATTTTATAATGAATCTAACATCACAGTTTAAAACTCTTCTTTTAATTATAAACTATTTCTTTTCCATATTTTCCTTTCATTCCGTTTCCTTATCATGTTTCAGGTGTGCTTCCAGGTTATGTGCGTGAGGTGGTGCCGGACAAATGGCGCGGATGCTCGCTCCAAGGTAATAGTATCCCCAGTGGACACTAGGGGAGTAACTGGTTTCAATGGTCATTTATCACCCTCTCCTCGCAGTTCCAGTAGTGGGACGGGAATTTTAGACAGGAAATATTCCTGTTTTTGCGCGTGTCTGTGGCCTTTCTGCTTGTGGCCTGTAGCCTCCTGTGGTTCCTTCTCTTCATACATTCCTCCTGGAGGGGGTGATAGCTACACCAGATCTACGTAGGTCGCAGTGCGTGAGGTATCTCCCTCCGTTGTGCAACCTAAACTAACCTAACCTAAGCCATAGTGCCGAGAAAACGATTTGCCAATGAATGACATTTAAAAATTACAGAAGTTGTGTTTGCAAAACCTTACCTTATTACTTACAGAGTAAACGTCCACAATAGTCAAAAGGAAAGTGTATTTTGAAAATACTTGTTTTAAGATTTTTGGCTAGAAATCCATATGACCGTCTGCGGTCACTATTTTTCAAATTAATTTTAACCGTTTTATTCCCTTAATTTAATAATTGAAACGCAGATGTTTGCACTAAAACTTAAAATTAAACATTTTTACTGTGAAGTTTCTAATGTTGCTTCTGAAGAAAAATAGTTTATACAGTGTTTCAAAGAATACATGCTTCTGAATTTATACAAACCTGTATGGTTGTGACATTACAGAAAATGGCGCCTTACGAAGGTATATATTGCTCCAATTACTTGTGTACCATCTAGCACGGACGTATGTACACACGGCACCACATCAGTGGCAATATAGTTTAGGAAAATGGTTGATATAAAGCATGCAAAATTCTGTAGCTGCTGCTGTAATTATTCTTTCTGTAATTTCTAGGTATCGCAAAAGAAGGAAATTGAGATAGTACAATCAAATATGGTGGAGCCGACTATGGGTTCTAAGACATGACGAAGGTGATCGATAACTCCATAGTGCATTGAATAATGGCTGTAAATTGGAGACTCCGATTCGTATAAAAATTCCCTGGTAATAGATTAAGCAACCTTAATAAAACGTCTGCGCCTGGTGAAACTTCTAATAAGTAAAATATATACTAATATGCGAGTAAGTATCTCCTCTTATAGAAGGTAAACATCATAGTTTTAACTGCCAAGCTGTGTCTACACAACCTAAATAATGATAATCTGAAGAGTATCGTTTTAATTTTCAATAGTTTAGTGCTGACTTCGAGATTCCTAGCAACTGGAGAAAGCTACAATGGCCTAATGTACCTATTCAGGATATTTGCAGGCAGAATCTCAACAACAATCCCAGAATCATGCAAAGCAACGAAAGCTCAAAGGAAGAGCACTTGAAGCTATAGGTTGTCTTCAATACATCCTATCATATAAATTATTCGTGTTGAGGCTTTAATATACTAATAACTACTAGTGCATATCATTCTTCCTGCGTCACATTTCTCTATATAGGTATTAGCTTTAGACTAGCATTGGCGTAGCCTGACTTTCCGCTTGAGGGAAGCAATTAATAAACGTTCCCAAAGTTAAATAAAGATGAGGGAACGTTTTACATCAAAAATAAACTTCAGTAATGTTTCATTAAGTTAAAAGTTTGCTATGTTGAAGATCTTAGTTCATTTTTTGTAATGCAGTTCAATTCAATTTCTCTTTGCAAATAGTTCGATAACATCATCATCCTGAAAGCTCAGTGTGAACTGTAATTTGGCTAGCACGGATTTCTAAATATTCATCAGTGAAAAAAACAACAAAAAGAAAACAGAGGGCTACGGTCCGTCAACTCGACTGCCGGCCTCACGCCTACATATTCATGGCAGATGTGAGCGATCATCCAAACGATACGGTGAGGAGATGGGCCAGCATCACGCATCCCCCAGTCGGAATGTTGGCTCTTGAGGCCGGGGTCGCTACCTGTCGCAGTTCCTTACTTTCCCAGGATGCTAAGTGGGCACCAATACCCGGGACTTAAAATCCGCACCCCCCCAAATGGGATCGAACTCAGGCGCATTCCGTGGCCAGGAATCGGAACTCCAGTCCACCACGCCACGACAAAGAACTGTTCATCAGTACAAGAGGTGATAATCTAGCCCGGCTCTGGCGTTTCTCAAATAGTTTTTTATTCTTCTAAAGCGGAAAATGACTGTACATTTGCCGCCCTGGTTGCTGTTATAATTAATATTAACTCATAAAATGTTGAGGTTTTTGGGAAAAGCAAATATCAGCTCTAGTCTTTGCGAGCACTATATGTCATAAACAGTTTTCAACATATCTGGATCCGTATAGATTAGCATAAGTCCATTTTTCAATGTTACAAAGTCAAAGAAAGTTCCATAATTCTCTTTTAGACATGAAAACGCTCTTTTTGGGAACAATATTTTGTGATACTGCAAATACTTCGAATCAATAGGATTAAAAAAACAACGTTTTGGGTGCTCCGAAAATCATTCAGAAACGTGCGGTGCACTGTATCAATGATCTCATTAGATAGCCGTCTATAGAAACATTATCTTTCTTCCCCTTTCATTACGTCAATACGAATTCTTTTGGCACGTGATGGACAATCAGAATAAGTGGTGTCTCTCATTTTTTGTCCAGAGCTGATCAAAATTGTTTCCCAAACGTCGGAGTGGCCTTTATATTTCTCAATCTTTTTACTGCAAAATGCTTCGTCAATATTTTTTGATTTGGAGTATTTTAAAAACAGCATCAGAATGAGAAAGAATTGTGAAAAAATCTCGAATATGAAACTGAAATCTAAATCACCTTAAAGCGAAAGAAGACGACGGATAGAAGAAATTGTTTCCATATTCCATTTATTATTATTCTGAATAGCAGAAACAACGTTTTCAATCCCATCTTTATATTCGTGGATAGTTTTTTTTCTAACGGCTTCGATATTGCCAAGGAAATGATGTCATGGATGGAAACGTTTTCCTAAGATGCCCGTCCAAAGCCTATGTTCTCTTATTAGACTTTGAAAAGAATACCGAAGTTAGGAATAGCGGCAAAGAACACCTTTACTTTCTTAATGAAATTGGTAGACTGAGAAAATACTAGGTTTAATTTATGTGCGTAACAGTGAAAAAATATGGAATTTTTATAATGCTCCCGAATTTTTCCTTGAAAACCACCATATTGCCCACTCATTACAGCAGCACCATCATAAGTCTGCGCCAAAAGTTTACAACCACATTCATATTCGCTTAACGTTCCAACAGCGTGATTAAAAAGAGAAGTCAAAATGGTGATACATGGTGAGGATTAGGAAGTACTAGGGGAGGTGCTAAGGAGGATAGGGATTGGCGGTGTTTGAGGTGGTTCTGAAAATAATTTAGGGTTCATTGGAGATGGGGAGGTAGGGTAATGCACGTTCGTTGTTAGGTATGTTGTTCAATGTATCTGTTGTACGACGTATGTACGATGTGTGTATAACGTACAAACTTTGAATTATATCTCACCTAACCTGATAGCAACCATTCTAACAAGTTTAACTCAACCCATCCTCTCATCGTCTAACCTAAGCTAGCCTTGACTATCCTCTCAACATTTATTCTATCCCACCATCGCATGCCTTAATCTCGTACTGAATATTCTAACCTAACCTAAGCTATGCAACACTAACATAATCCAATCGATCCTAACAAAGCTAACATAAGCTAGAAGAAGCCATCTTAAGGTCTAAATGGAGAGCTTCTAATTGCCCTAAACGGATCCATACATCAGCTAAACGCTTCTTTAAATTAGTAACTTTGGGGTACTTTTTAGACATTCGGGATACTTTGATAGGGTTTTGAACACTTTTATGGGGCGTTTTGAGCGATTGCGCAGTTATTTCATACATCTTTTTTTCAGTTTTACGAGCGCTTATACAGGCATTTCAGACACCCAACTAGCCATTTTGGAAGCATTTTATGAGGATTTCAGGCCCTGCTACGAGTTATTTTCGCTTATTTTGCTACATTTCAGAGGCCTTTGAGGATATTGCAGCCACGTTGACAGACTTTCTAGACACTAGGGCATATTTGGAACGTCTTGAAGGCATTTTAGCCCTTTTTATGAACGTTTTATACACTGGGGTGAGGTATTATCAGGCATTTTTGAGTATTTTGAAGGCTTTTTAGCCACTGGCGCAGTCACTTTTGAGGATTAACATAAGCCCCCAGCGCATTTTGATGACAGAAGCAACGGTATTTCAGGCATTTAAAGATATTTAGAAGGGATTTCAGACAGTGAAGCAAATATTTTCAGGACATTGGTAGAGATTTTTAGGACATTTCAAACATAGCTTATGCGGTTTTAAAGTACTTTGTGCAGTTTTCCATGCATTTGAACATTTTCGAAGGTATTTTAGACACTGAAGCAGGCATTGTCGGGCATTTTGGAGCATTTAGAGGGTATTTTACGGCTGTGGCAGCTATTTTCGAGCACTGGCATAAGCTTTTAGGATATCTTGGAACACCGGTACGAACATTTAGGGGTATTTTTATGGTAATTTTAAGAGATGGATGGGATATTTTTAGGATATTTCTCCAAGGTTTTAGGGCATTTCGAGTCATTATGAAGGTATTTCATGCCGTTTAAGGCATCGTTACACAGATTTACGATCATTTTGAAGGGATTTTAGGCACTGAAGTAGATATTTTCGGCAGGAGAGGTACTTTTAGAATATTTTGGAGCATCTTGATGGTATTTCGTAGCACGTTACACCCATTTTACACACTTTGAAGACATTTTTAGCGTAGGAATGGGTATTTAGAACACGGGTAGAGGTATTCGGAGCACTACGTCTAAGCTCTGGGCCGTTTTATGAAACTTTTGACCGCTTGGAAGCCTTTCTAATACACTTTAACAGAAATATTATACGTTTCATAGTAGCTTATTTCTGTTTTAATGCTCATTTACCGTGTTTTACAAGAATTGGATTTTTTTAATTTAACGGATTTTTTCGGCATTTACGGCATTTTTCACTAATTTCTGGATGCATTGTAAGCATTTCGTGTACTGCCACAGCAGTTTTATATACATTTAAAGCTCGTTTTTATACCGCTTATAAACATATGAATGACGAACTGCTAGCATGTGAGGGGGAGGAAGAATGAACTGTGTATGGTTTACAACATTAATGAAGCATTGTTCAACTATCCTAACTTAACTTGGCCTAGACAATTTTCTCATCATTTATTCAATCCCTCCATCATCTAACCTAACCTCACACAGAACGTCCTAACCAAATCTATTCCAGCCTTACTTGTTCTGGAACATCATCTCATTATCCATTCTATCCTTCTACCCTCTAACCTAACCAAAACATAACAAAACGTAACGAAAAAACGTAACCAAATGTAACAAGTGGTAACCAAACGTTAGCCACAAAACGTAACCAAACGTAAATAAGCGTAACTAAACGTAACAAGAATCAAGCACTAAACGTAAACAAACGTGACCAACACCTTGCTAAGACAACCTAAGCTAACCCTTCCTTTATAACTTAAACAATCAGCATGCGAGACTAACTCAACCTACCCCAGACCATCCTTTTATCGCGCATTTTATCGATTCATCGTTTAACCTATTCTGATACCATCCTAAACCAATACCAAGCATTCTAACTTATCCTGCAATCGTCTACCCTAACCTAGCACCAAACATCCTAACCGCGCCTAATCAGAGTTATCCAATACTAACCAAAGCTGACCTTGAGGTTGCAGCGTTTTATTCAGGATTTATTATTCGAGGGTCTTAATTATAAAGTTTTACGTCAACGTAGCTTCATTTTAGTTTAGTTTTAGCGTCTCTACTCTCTTATCTGGGCTTGAGACCAGCACTAGAATTTATTCCTAGTGGCAGAGATACCGCCTTCTGCTTCCATTCTTCTTCTCGCTTCATGTTTATGCAGGGTATATGTGACTGATAGTTGGGTAAACATCGATCTTACGCCTCACGGCAAGCTCACGGAGAAAACCAACACAGTGTGCGGAACATGTTTTATTATGTATTACTCACAATGCTGTATTGGCCATAAGCGTATGTAGATATTCCATCATCTGCAATCACTCTTTTATCTGCATGAGATGATAGAGCGATTTTGTTAGCTTTAACTGTTGAAACAATGTGGTGATAAGACTCAATTAAATTCATCGGAGTTCTTATGATTTCGTTGCATTTTGGACAGTCCATATAGCTATTGAATGTAATATAGTGGTTAATAACGCTCCGTTTAATACACTTGATCTTTTTAATTACACTTCCATTGATAACGAACGCATACATTTTAGGTCTAAGACCTTCAAAGCTTTGAATAAATTTTCCGTTGGCTTCATCTTTAAATTTTCCCAACAGCTTTTTGTTTTGAGTTGAATAGAATATATGCTCTGTCGGGGTAATCAGAGGTATTTAGGTGCTTGAGCATGTGTAGTTTATTCCGGTATACATCTCTTGTAGTGGCTCCATGGATGAAGGAGCCAGTATCCATATAGTAGTGTTTCAAGTTTTCAGCTCCATAATACGAAAGTAAAACATATTGATACGGGTACATGGGTTTCATTGACATGTTTAGCTCACTAATGGGTTCGTTAAACCCAATCTGTCGTGAAGTCATATGTACAGCAGTCAAGTTATCTCCATATTTAGTTTCATCAACGAATGTAGGTTTTGCTAAACATTTATCCAAACTTTTACGATTTGTAACAAGTCGTATATCCATTCGATTCCCAATATTCTCCATTGTTTTCCCGAACATAGGATTGTTAAACTGCTTGAAAAGATCCTTCTCAAAATCGTTTCTAGCGCCTTGTAGTAGTTTGTCATTAATATCGACGTAAGGTCTTAACCATCGTGATTGTGGAAATCGTAGTGCGTTATGCGTTTTCATCAGCTGTAGTCCATAAGAGAGAGAGCTTGTTTCAAGGTGCTATAATAGGTAACATACCTTCTTCGAGGTCCACTAGGAGTAGTAAATCATTATATAGGCAATGGAGCTCAGCAGGATATTTGATATCCACTTCTAAAATATATCTCTGGGGGTCATCTTCTTTCAAACCGTTTAGAGCGATATATTTAGGGAAACCCGCTTAAATCCGCCATAAGGAAGGGCGTGTCACATTGCCCAACCATAGCGATCATTAGCGTCCCTGCATGTAATACATTGTGATAGTTACACTGAATCAAACTTCTCCATGTTGGAGTTGTTAGCCTCTGCATACCGGTGGGAAACTTGGAATAAACCTCCCCTCATACTAGATTTCACCATAAGAAACTGGTAGTAATCCTGTAGCAATTCCAGCTAAATTCCAAAATATAGAACCATAGCATCCTATGTAAGTCCTGGAGAGGTAAATTAATGAGCAGGACCAACTTTATCTGTTTTGAGGTTCTGGTCTCTGAATGTCTCAAAGACATCAGTTAAGAGAAGGACATCGGCGGCTTAGTAGAGGTCACTGTACTACGCTAAATGTCTTATGCTAAACTGCTCCCAAACGTTTTTAGCATGATCGTACTCATCGACGCTAATTTGTGTTTCCCTGTTTCGGAATATGCTTTTAGGGGTTTTACCAGGTTATCTAATTTCGTATTCAGGAAACGGTAGGTATCCACAAATCGGAGCTTTATATCCCCAACACATTTAAGGAATAAGATGTAGCTCTGTTCAGAGTTAGAAATCACCTCTACTCACTCACTTATACTTTCCAGCTCCTTGACGATGGAATGTAAGTCATAGCCGCTGAGGATATGAAGGAAGACAGAAATATATTTAGGCGTTTTTCAGGTTAAATTGCACTTTTTATGCAGAATTCAGCGGTATCCGTCGCTGATACAGCCTTGGCCGCACACTTTCTAGATCTCTTCTGTAAATTCCTTCTCACATAAGTAGCACTCTGTAGAGGACTCAAAATCATTTTCCTGTTCATTTGCAAGCTTCAGAGGCTTGGTGGAATTGTATGTGGCATCGATCCTCTTCGCTAGAAATGTTAGCTATTTCATTACCTTCTCAGGAACATCACAACCACGATATAAATTGGGTTGAGTAGGAAGACCAGTTTCTAGATGTTCAACGCTGGATGACGGCTTGACGTAAACTAAAAACTCAGTAGAGAATGCTTCTGATGTGGCGTTGTATGCAAGTTTCAGGATTAGCAGAGCATGTATAATATGGCATGAGAATGCTGTCAAAATATGCATACTTGACATAGGGTAGTTTTAGCATCCTCTGCACGATAATATCCGTTGTAAGCCTAGCTATCCTAACGATATAATGTTTTCTACAAATAGTGGAATGTTCTTGTACTTCTTCAGGCCCACTTTGTCCATATTGATTATCAAACACATGAACCACCGCTTACATGTATATATCACACCATAATGTTTTTTTCTGACGTCGAACTAGCTTCCCGAAATTCTTTATATAGACATAGTGTTGTAGCTCAGTGGCATCACTCAACAGAAGAAGGTCACAATGGTCAGTCAGTTATTCATCAACGACCTTTATATGAAACACTTTTTGTTTCTCATTTAGTCCAAAAGAATTCATAAATATGTTCTTGTTTTTCTCAAACTTTGGCATTTGAACCAACGTTGTAGGAAACGAAACATGTGATAAGTCATACTTATATTCAAGTTGGCGGTGTTTGCTCACACGTTGTGGATCCTTTTTTATGATCTTTGCGAGGATAGCATATATAAAGCATTTTTATCACGGTAGTTCTGCGGGTTTGTACACGCTTTTCTTGCTTCAAGAGATTCTGACAGAGGAATATTGATGCTTCCTCGAAGGGGTTGTGTTTGTTAATATGAAGCCGAGCACCTACCAGAGCAAGTGAAACCAAGCTGCTGCCTTTAAGCTGTGACTCCTCAATTTCAGTAGTTAGTTTCTCGAATTTCTCATCTTGCATGGAGTTCAGACCCGTTTCTAGCTACACGGCCTGATTACGTGCTTTAAAGGCTTTATCAGTTGTATCTCCAACAGCGTTTACAAATCGGTATTCAACAAGTTGATTAATTTTCACATATTTATGAACTCAAAGCTCTTTCTGAACTGCTTCAGTTATACGCTGCTTTGCCTCTTGTAGTAAAAAATTCATATCCTTGGATGAATCACAGTGAATGAAGCATAATTTCAGATGCCCTTCAAATAGTGTTTCGTACTCTCTCATATCGCAAGCTTCATCCATTATTCATAATAGATGGACTTTCGTGGACTCCGTCTTCATTTTTTTACTAGGGGTAAGGAATCTACACACCTCTTCATGACGTTCTCCCTGATAGCTATCGTTGAAGAATCTTTTACAATGCTGACACTTGAACAGTTGCTTACAGCCCATTTCATGCAGCCTCTTATGATAGGTTATAGAAAGCTCTATGCAGATTTACCACACTTGTTAGCGGACATTTTTGGAGATACTTCCTGGAATGTAGCGCTCTCTATCTGTACAATGCGCTAAGTGCTAAAAAACTCCTTTCGAATACTCATCAACATATCCTTAACCGACATATTCTTCACCTTGACAACTTCTGGACACACTCGAGAGCTGATTTTACTTAGAGGAGATGATGTTCTTGACTCTAAGCAAACTAGCACAATGAATATCTAAGTCTTTGCCCCCTTAAGGAGGTAAAGGAATGGCCCCACACCCTCCGTCCCGGTGGGGTTCATGCGGCTTCATTGCCATACAAACTGCATCGCCTCCCTCGTGCTGTTAGTATGTCTAACATGCAGTGAGTGTGTTATGGGTTAGTGCGTAGGTTAGTCGGGTCCCACATAAGCACCCCGGTTGGTCACGTACTCTGTGTTGCTGACATGCAATGTATGCGTCGTGTCAAAGTATGAGTTTCCAGGCTGCAGCCATGAACGAGTCCTGAGTACAGCCTGAGCGGTTGGTGGTGCAAGTGAAACAGGATTTGAGGCTTTGTGTGTGCTACATTTGTTTATTTCCACCTAGCCCATAAACAAATTCTAAATATACGTAAAAATGTAAAGGAAGCTCTGAATAAGGGATTCCCCTACTTGGTATAGGTAGGAATAAGCTGTAACTAAAACACGAAAATATCGGTTTTGCTGTTTTATTTCTCCACGGATTTTGTTATAACATAAATGTTTGTGTTACCTAGTAATTACTACATAATTAGTGATATATAATGTATATTGACTCCTATTTCAATTCTTAAAATTATTGTAACATTATAGATTATGACGTATTGTCAGCGTTTAAATCTTGCTTTCCCCCACGTAAGAAAATTTCTTTATATTATACAAAAAACGTTATAGTCATTTATCCTTGTCAGCTTTCCCTGTCCAATTGGCACTTCAAATTAAATAATTTTGAAAAGTTACTCATCGAAGCTGTTGTTATATAAATTTTGACGAGGCCGAAAAATAATACACCTTGACTCACATTCCGTGTTGGCGTGCTACCGGATGGCGTGCCTCTGAAAGTTCTCGTCTTCCCTTTGTGCCAAGACGCTCAAGCCCGGCCAAGCTGAATAATTCTCCATTCCTCCGTTGCAGTGCTGCCGCCTCACTATTGGCGACTTCATTCGCCAATGACATACTCCGACGCCCAAGCCGCGTCGTCTTGAATATGTCATTCTGCTACTATAGACATAATTATACTTGTGGAAGGGGAGATAATGGCACAAGTGATATGCGGTATCTTGGTTAATACTAACTTGTACGTGCATTGTTAGTGACTACGTGAAGTTAGCATGCATTTGCGTAGTGAAATGGTAGGAGCGATGGTGAATTTTGGTGTGCGTGGTCTCCTTAATGAGAGCCGTGTCAGTATTTACGTGTACCGCCGAAGAACGTGATTGATGTGTTTCCAACCTCAAATCCAGTGTCCTGCAGGGTCATCTGAAGTGCCCACATGGCTGGCTGCCTGCCTGTTGGTGCAGCTGCGGACCAGTACCACTCGCAGGGAGGCCTTCTTCTCCCGGGGTCACTTTGACTGGGTAGCACAACGACTTCCATGGCAGCTGTAGACTACATGGCTGTCTGGTGCTGTGTCTGTGGAAAGTATAGGGAAAAAAATGGAGTTCAGATTATTGTATTAAGTTGTCGAGAAATTCCTTTATTTCGTCACAGTATGGGTTTTATAGATTTCTGTCAAATAGTGATTGACATCGTTTGTGTGTGTGTCTATCGGCGTTTCGTATTAAGGAAGTGCAGATATTTGTGTGTTATGTTTCGCAGAGAGTTTACTATACATATCGAAGGTTAATTGCTTAATGAGTACTTCTATTTTATACATGTGCAAATCATCGTGCACTTATTTTGATGGTGCTAGTAACGGGGCATTTTAAACTATTCTGAGCATCTTGTTTTGAAGGGTTGGATATGGTGAATATGCGTTTTGCCGCATAGCCCCAGACCGGCGCTGCGTAATGCTAACACATGGCGAATCAGAGATTTGTAGAGTGTTAGACCCATTTTAATTTCATTGCGTTGTTGAAGTTCATTAGTATAATTTACGTATTTGTACGTAGGCTCTTCTGCATACTTCATTAAAGTGTAGGCGCCAGATGAGACTATAATCCATAACTAGCCCTAGGTGTGTGACTTTGTTGGTGATATAAAACAGTTTTAGTGGCAGTAAGTTATGTCTCGGTTAGTAGTGCTTTTTGCGTTTAGTGAAGATTTTTGCATAGGTTTTGGCCGCATTTACCCTAATTATCCATTTGGTATGCCAAGGTTCTAGGTGGGTATCGATGTTTGAAGGTTTCTGTGTGTAATTGAAACTTTAGCGGATTGTGCCATGATGGTCGTGTTATCAGCGTACAGAAGATGCATGCAGGTTGGGTTTTTGGGTAAATCCTTTATGTATAAGTTAAAAGCATAGGTTCCAATATGCTACCTTGAGGGACACCCGCTAATATTGGACGACGTGTTGATTTCACCTCCTTGATTACCGAGGAGAAGGTTCGGTCGCGCAAGTAGTTTGCTATCAGTTTGGTCATGGTGTCCTGGAATTTGTAGTTGATTATTTTCCGTAATAGTCCCGCGTGTCACACGCGGAGAAACGTGCATCATATGTCAAGGAGAACGGCTCCCGTTGACCTTCGGATGTTGGAGGTTTACGTAATGTGTACAGTGGCGCGAAGGAGTCGTAGTGTAGTCGAGGGCTTAGCCTTGAATCCGAACTGTTCGGTTATAAGTGTGTTCTGGTTTATCACGAATGCGTTGGAACGCCTGAGTATGATTTTTTGCTAGCAGTTTACTCATTGAATTAAGCAGGGTAATTGGTCTATAGATGTGTGGATTCGTAAAGTTCGTAAAATTCGTAAAACGGACCCTTCCGAAATAAAATGGCTCATAAAACACCTTCCGAAAAGAAAGACTTCTGGACAAAACCAAATTCAAAAATTACATTAAAGAACCTACCCCTCAGCGCCTTACAAACACTAGCTAATCTTTTTAATCTATGCCTATCCCACTGTTGCTTCCCCAAAAGGTGTAAAACACCAAACGTGCTTCACTTCCCGTAGAAGGGCAAAAGCCATGAGGACAGTTGTCCTTATTTCGAATCCCGATCTTTCAATGATTACCTGAATTTCCCTCTATACTCTATAATGTAAGTGCATATAGCTATCTTTAATAAGCCAAATTAATAATATAAATAATTTTGTTCCTAGCGTTCTGGGTTCAAATACTGATTCAAAGGAATTTAATTATAAATGTAATATCCCATGAACTAATTTTTATAAAGAAGCCAAACGAAAAGTAAACAGATAGTCTAGTCTAGAAATATGGTTATCATGAAATAATAATCTTAAAGTACTCCGATCCACACCAAAAGGGGTGATTCCATATATCTTCAAAACTATGGATGTTAGCTGGTTCAAATAAAGCTTAAATGGTAGATGGTGATGAGAACTAAATTACTAAATGCATTTATTAAACGCATTACCAGGTTCTCTAGAAGCTCAAAATCGGTGTAACTCGGGAAAAATTATTTGTTAATTATTGGGGTGAACTGTAAGGGTTTTCTGATAACTATCAACCGTATAGCAATCCCATATTGTGTACTGATTCTGTAGAGAATAAAGGGAAGACGGAAACAAAAAATGAAACTAAGCATATATAAGGATTTAATTAAATAAAGAGAGAAAATCATCTACGTTACCTTTTAAGCTTCTATCTCTAAAGTATTGTGGTATTAGACATTGTGTTAACCTAAGTGCAATGGGTGGTGGTAGTTGTTTTGGTGGTGGTGTTATTGGAGATATCTGTCGGAATGGGCTGTGGGAATATTTGTCTCTATTTGGTGGTGAGATGGTGCTTAAGGGCGCTCAACTGCTAAGGTTATTAGCGTCTCTATTTAGTGTGACACCATATACAGCTAGTTGTGAGACGAGTTTAAACGTGCCCGATAGAGCCAGACGTCCTGTCTCTGTTTGAGTGTAACGTCAAATGTCGGAGGTTAATACGTGCAGAGCCCTAATATGAGTGATATACAACAAACAAATTTTTCTGGAACGGTTTTATAGCTGAATTAAATGTCTTGTAAGCGATCACTTTATATCCTTAATAGGTATTGCTACGTTATTGAAATAGTTTTGGTTACTTAATCAGCATTTAATTGCTGAAATCACTGCACGATTGATTCGAAAGTATATAAAACGAGAAAACGTATAGATAATACGAAATTAATTCTGTTTAATATATAAATTATATTTTCAAGCCTATAAACACATAAAATTTGGATGTTGACATCGAACAAGTAAAAAACGCTACGGCGTAGGGTCCAAAATGAAATGTTTTCTGGGGGGTCCCTTCCTTCTCCATAATTAGCGGTCTCTAAGAGCTTAGATCACACACACACACACACGCACACACACACACACTTGTGAGGGATGAATCCCGGTATGGCAAAAGTTGAAGGACCCTCCCCAATTAGGAAAGGCTTAACCTTCAGTGACTCCACTCTGCCGTTCTCTAGATCACACATTCGCCGAAGAACTTCCAGTGTGACTACAAGACAGCAGGCGGGCACCATAAGAGCCCGACTAGCCTAGCAGGCGAGAAGAAGGGATCGGAGCCAGCGCAGTAGCCGGGAGTAGAACAGCGCTTGCCGCTACCCTCTCCCCCGCACTTGCGGCCACCGGGAAGGCTTCCGCCGGCCCCTTCCGAAGAGGCAACTACCGTTTCGTCATTGCCGAGGCTTAGGCCAAAGACAAACAGGTCTTCCTGTGACTTCAACAGGCTAATAGGGTAGAGGAGCACGTCCGAAGCTAAGAGTCTCTGACTGGAACCATAAAGCACCCTCATGGATACGACTTCTGCTCTTCGGGCTTTTTAGCGCCCTCTAGCTGTTCTTTTTCTTCGACTTTACTATCTTTTCCTCTTTTCATAGTTTTAAGCCCCCAGTTAGGTACCTTAAGCTTTCTCTACTCTTCCAATTTCCTAGGTTCATTTATATACTTGTTCTCTTGTAACCCTTCCTTACCATGACCAAGCAGCGCAAGACCATGAAGGGCTCCCCGTCGGGGATGCGGGTCACCAGGCAAACGGTTGTCAAGACCCAGCTCCAGTTTGGTTCTTCTGCTGTTCCTTCTGCTCCTACTCCTCGTTCCTCTGCACCTACTCATCGCTCCTCTGCACACACTACTCGTTCCTCTGCACCCACTCCTCGCTGCTCTGCACCCACTCCTCGCTCTACCCCAAACCCCGCTGGTATGGATAGCAGCCCCGCTGTGATTCCATGCCTGTCCGCCACACCGGCTGCTCTTGATACCCCACTCCCTGTTTCCCGTTCATCCTCGTCCTCTTCCGTCCGCTCCTGTGTCCCTCAGCCTACCCCACCCCCTCGTCCTGTCTCCCCTATCCCCGGCCCGTCCACTCCTATTCCTGCCCTTCTTACCCATTCCATCGAACCTCCTCCTAGTTTCCTTCCTATTCTTCCCCTTCTTCCCATCCCACTCCAACCCCTAACCCAGCCCCCACCCGCCCTCCATCCTCTTCCGCACAAGGCCTAACCTCCCGACTTCAGGGTCCCATCTAGGTATCCAAGCACCATGTGACTTTGTTTCAGACGCTCCGAGATTTCGATGCCCTGCATCCCAACGAAGGCTATGTCGTGTCCAGGGTCCCGCTATCGCTGGACTTCCTGGTGCGCACTAGGTCCGCTGGGGACTACGCACTCCTGACTGGCTTTCTGCGGGATCGCAGGGTGCAGTTCCAACTCACGAGGACCAACCAGACCCAGACCTTCCGTGCCGTGGTGAAACACGTGTATTATGACCGCGCGGAGGAGGCAATTAATGCTGAGCTGCAGGCCGCGCACTTTTCAGTGCTGCGTTTTTCGCAGCTCCGGCGTTACGACCAGGCCCGAACACCTCTACCGTTTCACCTGGTGGACCTGGCAACGGCGAATGACCTGGATCGGCTACGGCTGATCGAGTATGTGCTCCATTTCGCGTGAAGGTGGAACTGTACCGACGGCCGCTCATCCTGGTACAGTGTAGCAAATTTCAGCAGCTCAGACACACCCAGAACAGGTGTACAGCGATCGCAGTAGTATGTTCTAAGTACACAGGCTCGCACGACTCACGAACCTGCAATGTTCCCCCACCCCAGAGGAAGAGCGCCCTTTGACTCTGTGTCGGCCATTGGGCCAGGTGCCGGGCTTGTCCCGAGTACAAGAGGCTAGTTGCTGCGGCGCTCAACCGCATGGGGACCGGTGGACGTGCGGGGAAGCGGGCGAGTGGACGCCGTGCCCAAGGAGATGCTCCGGCGCGCGTACAGCCTGCCTCTGGTGTGGCTGGGACGCCAGCAGAGGCGCCATTACGGGAGGGTGAGACCCGGGATGAGAGGTCTAGCCAACCACCAGGTAGGCAACGTTAACAAGCGAGGGGACGCCCATCACAACCTTCAAGACCTAAACCCATCGACGACCCTCGGCTGGAACAACAACGACAGATTTACCGCAGTTCCGTGGCTACCAGATGGTCCGACGCGCACATCAGGGACACCTGCGCACACATCGTCGAGCTGCTCGCCTTTTCGAAGGAGTCGGAGACCCGAAGTATCCTGGCCACATACCGCGACTTTTTCCAACTCCTTACCACTCAGGCTTCCTATGAAAGTTACACCATCAATCCTAAACCTCATAACCTGGAACGCACGCGTCCTGCAAAGACGCAAGACTGAACTTGAAGACTTTCTTGTTCAAAATAACACTCATATAGCCGTAATAACCGAAACCCATTTAAGCGACAAAAATAGATTTAACATTTAGGGTTACACTACACACCGCAACGATAGAAACAGACGCGGAAACGGAAGCGCTATCATAATAAATCAAGGCATAACTCATGGCCTAGCTTCACAACCTCAACTTTGAACATTAGAAGCAACTAGTATCTACATCACATTAGATAATAATCGCGTACTAGTTACGGCGGCATATACCCTCCCCCCACAGGTGTACTAAATACAGCGGACCTAAACGCACTCATGCAAATAAACCAGAGAGCAATAATAATTGACGATCTAAATGCAAAACACCAAAATAGGGACTGCAATGAAACCAATCCCGAAGGTAGGGCCCTGCTAAACCTTGAAAACAAACCAGATTACATAATTCACGCTCCAAGGGATCACACATGTATCCCTTTCAGCAAAAATCAACGACCAGAAATACTGGACATATCAATTACTCGCAACCTGACTCGCAGAATTAACCTACAGGTTAAAAATGAGCTGCTCTCTAATCGTGTAGCTGTATTAATAACCCTCGAAGGTTCAAGGCACCAGACTCACCAGTTCAGCGCCGCAACTACAACAAAGCGGACTGGGAAAAACTTGCGACGACAGTAAACCTAAACTACCCACAATCCAACTAAACACGACCGAAAACGTAAATGCGGCTGTAATTGAATTCGAACAAGCGATCAAGACCGCAACTACCGCGGCGGTACCGTTAAGTAAACCGCCAGCAACCCAACCACCACTGCCACAAGACATGCTAGCAGAAGAAGCAAACAGAGCTAGGCGAAATTGGCAGAAATCACGACACATCGCGGACTAAGAATACTTTAGACATTTAAACGCTTTAGTAGGAGAAAGAACAACAAATTTCATCTCCCAACAATGGCAACACACACTAGAGAACCTCAACTACGAACGAGGCTCTATGTGGAGAATAGCTCGTTGCCTAATACGCGACAAAACTCAAATTCCACCTCTACACTACAAACGATTGCGCAACCGACCAGCAAAAAGCGGACACACTAGCCGATGCGCTACAGCAAACGTTAACACCGAATCCCACCCCATCGTGCTGACACTTCACAGCAGAAACGGAAACCGAAACCGTTAGCTACAAAGAACAGGTTACTCACAAACAACTGCAAAACACATGTCCAAGCGAAATCAAATGGCTAATTAGTCACCTCCCAAGACGAAAGGCCCCTGGACCGGACAGCATCCCAACAGCAGTTCTCATGCATCTGCCGGAAGATGCCATAAAGCTACTCTAAAATATTTAATCAAGTGCTAACAAGCGGGCACTTCCCAGACAGGTGGAAACTGGCCACAGTGGCCCACTTCCCCAAAAAGGTGAAAAATCTGTCCAACCCGCACAACTACAAAACAGTTAGTCTACTGAGCACATTAGGTAAACGCCTCGAAAAAGTAATTCTCAAACGACTCAACACACAGCTAATTAAGCAAAATATCCTCATTCCGGAACAGTTTGGGTTCAGAGCCAAACATTCGACAACCCTACACTTAATCAGAGCAGCCGAAAGCATCAACTATAGTTTTAACATAAACAAATCAACAGGTGCACTAATGCTTGACGTTGAAAGAGCATATGACCAAGTATGGTACGCGGGCTACTAAAGAATTTAAAAACTGTAAACATACACGACTCGCTAATCAAACTTATAGCGAACTACTTAAACAGCAGAAAATTCCAATCCAGAGTAAACAATCACCTCTCAACGGAGCGGCCAATCAAAGCAGGAGTCCCACAAGGAAGTTTTCTTGGGCTGACGCTATTTAATATATACATAAACGACATACCAATAGCCGCGAACACAAACTTATGTATTTACGCTGACAACACAGCAATAATGACACAATCCGGCAAAACCGAATTCTTACACCGAAGACAACAAAGCGCGCCCTCAATAATCTTGAGGATTGGCTTACAAAATGGCACATTAGGGTAAATGCACCAAAAACACAAGTCATTATATTCACAAAACGCATTAACCACAGATTTGTCAAACACCAGCTACCGCCGCTCACCATATTTGGAGACAACATTGAGTGGAAAGACACGGTAATTGGTTAGGACTAAAAATGGACCAAGGATTAACTTTGAAAAACCACATACAGCAGATTTGGGGAAAAGCCAACGCCCAACTGGGCAGGCTCTACCCACTCATCAACATTGATTCCCAATTAAATCTAAACATTGGACTCACGCTGTACAAAACATTGTTACGTCCAATATTCACTTATGCTGCACCAGTATGGGGATATGCCGCCATAATCTACAACAAAGGATTACAAAGATTTCAAAACAAGATCCTGCGCATGATAGCCAAAGTACCTTACACAGCAGCATCCGATCTACTTCATGAAGAGCTTGAAATCACACAGTTGAAGAGTTCATTAAGAAACTAACATGCGAAATGTTTGATAAATTACACCAGCATCATAATCCACTAATAACAACATTAGAAACCTACGATACAGAAAATAACAAACACAACAGACCCTTATCACTATTTGATAGAACATTATCCATTGATTACACTGATGAAATACAACACATCCTCGACAATCTCATTCAAACATGACAAAGACACTGACAAAGGACTACTCCTCACTAAATACCCAACATTAATTTTCTTCTTCTTCTTCATCCTTGTTTCAGAACAGCCCGTTGCAGTTCCCTCAATTCCTCAGCATCTGCTGAGACGGACCGGGAGAAAGGGCTTCCCACCTTGAACGACGTGGGCAGTGAAAGAAGGGCCACTGCATTATGGAGTCCTTCACACAGACGACAATGGCGACCATCAGGACGAGTACAACGAAACACCTAGAAGGCCGGATGCTACGACAGACGCCTGTGCCCTCTTGAAGAACAGGAACCCCTGGGAAGAACAGCACAGGACGCAACCTCACAAAATTTTCAATTATGCATAGAATTAGTTCTACAATACATATCTAACTTAGCAGTAAGTTAACGTTAAGTCATATGACACGCAGGTACTCCCTGCAAACAACACACAAATTAGACCTTAAGCATTAAATTAAGCATATATTAACAACTTAAGAAAATTGCGCATATAACCCACTGGTATTGTCCAGGTTTCATGGGCAGTACCAGCAAGTAACATTTGACGCGCTCGCATGCAATGCATGCCAGCCAAGTAGCCATTCACATACTAACCGGGATGGTATGCGGGACCCGACTAAAGCATTCAAGCATGAATGCACGTTATAACACAGCAATATACAATTAACATATGGAGGGGTTTTCTTAGTGGGTATTCCGCGACTGAGCGGCGAGCCCCACATATCCCTCCAGCAATTGCACATCGGCTGGAGGTTGAATGCAGTAATGCATTTTTCCGCTCCACGGAAAAAAAGAAAAAAAGCTTAGATCAGCTCAGAGATGGCGAAGAAGAAGCTTCGCTCAGTCGCCGCTCCTTCTAAGGCAGGAAACTCTTCGTCTCCTCCGGCATCCGCCGAGGAGAAGTCGCCGCAGCCGTCGCAGCCCAGGGCAAATTATGCCTCGACCGCCGCTTCGCCGCCAGCCTTCGCAGCTTCGCCGCGACTGCCTCCGCAGTTGCCGCCAACTTCACTGGTACCAACACCGCTGATCCTGGGAGCTTCCCAGCCTGCGCAGATTCAGCCTGTGCCTTATGGGAGGTACAGCGCTGTCATCCGAGGGGTCCCGAGGGACCTGCCAGTCAGGTTCCTCATCAGCGCAGCTCACCAGCAGCCGGATCTTCGGAGCTCAAGGGACCTACTTTGCTCTTGAGGATGGAGTACGCAGACCCTGGCGACTACGAAGCTGCCTTGAGGGCAGGTCTGCGCTTGTTAGGACGGTGCTTACGCTTCGAGGCTAGCCGACTAGAATGCCAGGTCCCCTGCAGGCGCTGCTACGCCTACGGGCACGAGGAGACGACCTGCTCAGCACAACCCAGGTGCCACTACTGTAGTTCCGCCTGCACCACTTCATCGTGTACCCAGCACAACCTGCGCCGCCGTCGCTGCTACTGTGGAACCTGTGGAGGGTCCTCACACTTCACCGGCCAAGCGCTCTGCCGCCTGCATCTTCGCAGGAAGGCACCGCTGAAGACACCAGCACCTACGCCGCAGCCAGTGACAGCTCCACAGCCGCCGACTCCAGCGCCGACACCAGCACCATCACTCACGGCGATCATCGAGGAAGTTCAGGGCCTACGTGACGCCGTTCAGGATTTCCACGCGGAGTTCCTGAGCATGTCGACGAAGCTGAAAGCCCTGGAGGAACTCATCAGGGATCTTCAAATTTCATCAGCTTCTCAACAGGTTTTCCTGGCTGGGCAGTTCGACAGCACATCATCCAGATTAACAGCCATCACCGAAGCCATCCGGGACTCATCTCTTAGTCCCAGGCTGAAGAGCAACCCGGAGAGAGTCGCAAACTTCTTGCAGCAATGTAAGGAGTTCAACCAGGAACAGCAGCATCATCGTCAGTACCATCCTCAAACCTAAATTCCATTCTCTTCCTAACCCTCGCCATTCCCACTAGTGTTGCAGACAGGTTTCATGACTACAACCTAGTAACTACCTTTACTCGCTTCCGCCCATAGGAGGGCAGCCATCACCCTTCACGTACTAACGCGGGTGCTATGCGGCACCGCAAAAAGACACGCTTTATTCCACTTTTCCTTCTTCCTTTTTTCCTTACGGTGGAGGAGTTTTTAGTGGGTGTGCCGACTATTGGTGAGTGCCACACTCTCAGTCCCGACTCCCATCGGGGCTGAGGTCAGTAAAAAAACTAAAATAAAACTTAGATCACCAGCTCCGAGATGGCGAAGAAGAAGCAATGTAGAGTCGCCGAGCCTGCTAAGGCACGACCGTCTTCTCCTCCGGCACCCGCCGGAAAGAATCCGTCGCAGACCAGGGAAACTTATGCCTTGACCGCCGCTTCGCCGCCATCCAGCGCAGCTTCTCCGCGACTGTCAACGCAGTTGCCGCCACCTTCACCGGCACCCACGCCGCCAATCCTGGGAAGTACCCAGCCTGCGCAGATCCAGTCTGTAATACATAGGAGGTACAGCGCTGTTATTCGAGGAGTCCCGAGGTACCTGCCAATCAGGTTCCTCATCAGAGCAGTTCACCAGAAGTGGCCTTCAGCCTTGAATGCCAACCGTATCTTCGTAGCACAGGGACCCACATCGCTCGTGAGGATGGAGCACGCAGACCCCGGAGACTTTGAAGCTGCCTTGAGGGCGGACCTGCCCTTGTTAGAGCGGTGCTTACGCATCAAGGTCAGCCGAGTAGAACGCCAGGTACCCTGCAGGCGCTGCTGTTTCTACCGGCACGAGGAGACGAATTGTTCAGCACAACCAAGGTGCCACTACTGTGGTTCCGCCTTTAACACCTCATCGTGTACTCAGCACGACCTGCGCCACCGCCGCCGCTACTGTGGAACCTGTGGAGGTTCAACGCACTTCACTGGCCAAGCGCTCTGCCGCCTGCATACTCGCAGGAAGGCGCCGCTGAAGACACCAGCATCAACACCGCAGCCAGTGACAGCTTCATAGCCGCCGAAATCAGCGCAGCCAGTGACAGCTTCATAGCCGCCGAAATCAGCATCATCACCAGCGCCGACACCAGCACCATCACCAACGCCGTTCATTGAGGAAGTCCAGGGCCTATGTGACGCCGTTCAGGATCTCTTCGCGGAGTTCCTGAACATGACGAAGAAGCCAATAACCCTGGAGGAGCTCATCAGGGATCTTCAAACCACGTCAGCTGCTCAACAGGTTTTACTGGCTGGGCAGTTCGACAGAACTTCATCCAGACTCAATGTCATCACCAAAGCCATCCGGGTCTTATCTGCTGGTCCCAGGCTGAAGAGTAACCTGGAGAGAGTCGCGAACTTCTTGCAGCAATGCAAGGAGTTTAACCAGCAACGGCAGTACCATCATCAGTACCATTCTCAATCCTAACATCCATTCTCATCCAAACCCTCGCCATTCCCACTAGTGTTGCAGTCGGGTTTCATGGCTGCAACGTAATAACTACTTTTACCCGCTTCCGCCCATAAGGCGGGAGCCAACAGCCCTCAATTACTAACGCGGGTGCTATGCGGGACCGCACAAAACCACGCTTTAAGCCACCTTTCCTTCTTCCTTCCAGTGGAGGAATTTTTAGTGGGTATGCCGACTATTGGTGAGTCCCGCACTCTCTGTCCCGACATCATCGTTTTCTGCTCCACTCGAGGAAAAGCTTAGACCTCATTGGCGAGATGGCAAGCAAGAAGCAACGTAGAGTCGCCGAGCCTGTTAGACAGGCACTTCTTCTCCTCCGGGACCCGCCGAAGAGAAACCGACGCAGCCGCCGGAGCCCGGTGCTACTTAAGCCACGACCGCCGCTTCGCCGCCAACCACCGCAGCTTCGCCGCGACTGCCTCCGCAGTTGCCGCCACCATCACCGTCGCCAATCCTGGGAGCTTCCCAGCCAGCGCAGATAATCCTGTTCTTCATGGGAAGTTCAATGCTGCCATCAGAGGGGTTCCAAGGATGACCCCTCAGTACAGCTTACCAACAGTGGCCTTCAGCCTGAAGGCCGCTAGGACCTTCGGATACTAGGGACCCACGTCGCTCGTCAGGATCGATTTTGCAGACCCTGGCGAATGTGAGGCTGCTTGAGGGCGGGCCTGCCCTTGTTAGAGCGGTGCTTATGCATCGAGGCCAGCCGAATGGAACGCCAGGTGCCCTACAGGCGCTGCTGTGCCTACGTGTATGAAGAGACATTCTGCACGGAGAAACCAAGGCGCCACTACTGTGGCGCTTCCAACACCACTGCTACGTGCAAGCAACACGATCTACGCCGCCGCCGCTACTGCACAACCTGTGGAGGGTCGAATCACTTCACTGGCCAAGCGTTCTGACCCCTGCATCCTCGCAAGAAGGCACCGCCGAAGCCGCCAGCACCTATTTGCAACCTTCGACGGTTCCACTTTCGTCGACACCAGCACCATCACCACCGCCGATCTTCGAGGAAGTCCACGGTCTACGCAACGCTTTTCAGGATCTCCACGCGGAGTTCCCGAACTTGACGACGAAGCTGACAGCCCTGGAGGAACTTATCAGGGACCTTCAAGACACATCAGTGTGACATCATCACATCCAGAATCAGCACCATCGACAACTCCACCCAAAACTCACCTTCAGCCTCAGACACGATAACTCAAAACCTCGACTCCATAGACATGACACTCAGATCTCTGGAAGTACAGCAGCATCAACTTAGAGCAAACTTCCAGCAGCCAGGCAAACCGGAGGTTCTCAGTAATCGCAGAAGGCCTCCAACCAGTACAACTTACGGCGAAGAATACCACAGTCGAGCACTTTAGTATCAACATAAGTTAGTTCAACTTCAACCTAACTCTCCTACACAATTACCACTCCCATTCTTTCCTAAATCCTCTCTATTTCCACTAGTGTTGCAGTCAGATTTCATGGCTGCACCCTAGTTACTACCTTTACCCGCTACCACCCATAGGGCGGCTGCCAACAGCTTTCACTTACTAACGCGGGTGCTATGCTGGACCGCAAAACGACACGTTTATTCCACTTTTTCTCCTACTATCCTTTTTCCATCCGGTGGAGGAGTTCTTAGTGGGTATGGCGACGCTTGGTGACTCCCACACTCTCTGCCCTGACTCCCATCGTGGCTGGTGTTAGTGATTAAATCATTTTCTTCTTGCACTTGAAAAAAGCTTAGAACTCCCAGCGGACCTTATAGCACTGGCGGCGGAACGAAATCGAGCAAGACGAAAATGGCAGCAAAATCGCCACATTTATGATCTCGAAGCGTTCCAAAACCTCACCAACTTGCTTTGTCAGAGAACCTCAAATTACACCGCGCAACAATGGCAGAACACTTTAGGCAGCGTGGATCACGATATTAACTCAGTATGGCGCATTGTGAGATGCTTGACCCGAGATACAGTACGCATACCCCACTACACCACAACCAAAAATAAGCATCTATAGACAAAGAAGAAGCCGACACGCTGGCTGATGCCCTCCAAGACACTCTAACCCCAAATAAAGCTCCATCTTGTCCACAATTCACAGCACACACAGAGATAGAAACCCGCGACTTTCATAATGACAACCGCACAACCTAGTTCGTAAAACCTACCCATCCGAAATCAAATTACTAGTCAAACATCTACCATAAGACCCGGAAACAGACAAAATACCCAATGTAGCTCTTAACCACATACCGGTGATACGGTTCATCTATTAGTAAAAGCTTTCCAACTTCGTATTAGCACAACGGATATTCCCCGAAGGATGGAAAATTGCCCACGTAAAAAAAACAGAAGAATCTCTCCAATCCCAACAGCTATCGCCCTATTAGCCTACTGAACACATTAGGTAAGCTATTAGAAAAGTGATACTAAAAAGACTCAACGCAGCAGTCATTAAACCTCGACATCCTCATCCCGGAACAGTTCGGCTTCCGATCCAAACACTCAAAGTCCTTGCAGTTCTTGAGGACCACAGAGAGCATCACACACGGTTTCAACACAAAAAAGTCCACAGGAGCATTACTTCATTACGTCGAACGGGCTTTCGACAAAGTTTGGCATGTGGAATACTGAAAAAATTAGCCTCATTAAGCATTCCGGACTCGCTAATAAAACTAATGACTAACTACTTGAAGGGCAGAAAGTTCCAATCCTCAGTGAACGATAGTCGAATCTCCATTAGACCCATTAAGGCGGGCGTTTCTCAAGGAAGTGTACTTGGACCTACACTATTCAGCTATACAGAAACTACAAACATTACCATCTACATTTACGCGGATGATACAACAATAATAGCGCAATCGTTCAAACTACACGTAATACACACCCGCTTCCAGAATGCCCTTCGAGCGCTGGAGAGTTACCTCACAAACTGGCGAACCAAAGTAAATACCCAAAAGAGCCAAACAATAATCTTCATAAAACGAATAAATCACAGACTTCCAAGACAGTTTACAACCGCTCACCCTCTTCGGCGAGAAAACAAACTGGACCGCGAAAGTAACGTGGCTAGGTCTGACTTATAAATACCATATAAACCAAGCAAGGGGAAAAGTAGATGCCCAGTTGGAAAAAATATAACCTCTAATAAACCTAAATAATCAACTAAATCTCACTAATTCCCCCATTCTAACCTAGGAGCGCTTATGTGGGGATATGGCGCAAAAACATATATCAAAAGACTACAAACTTTCCAAAACAAAATCTTACGGTTAGTATCAAAAGTGGCAGTGATAGCTCCCACTGACATACTACATAATAAACCAAAGCTCATTCCATTAAGGAATTTATTAAAAAGCTTAGTTTGAGACGTACAATAAGCTTCCTGCACATCACAACCCGCTAAAACATGACTTAGGCAACTACACCACCGCAGCAAACAAACATAAGTGTCCCCTCTCAATATTCGACGCAACACTATTCTATAACACGACAGAGCCTAACATCCTAGAATTCCTAGACAATCTCCTAAGATGCTCCTAAATGACCAAGAACAAGACTAATCTCACTACACGACCTTCTCACTGTTACAGATTTCCAGTCCATGCCGCAGCCTTTGAAGACCTTGTGCTACCTAACCAAGGCGACCCCAGGAGAAGAACTCCTCCCCATGTGACACACTCATGCAGCTACGCCGAGATGGGTTGACTGCTTATCTGTGTGGGCACAACGACGAATGGCATTCAACTAAGGACCACGAGAAGATGATCAAGGCAATCTTAAATCAGCAATTCGGACGTCACAGGAGATCCTCCTGGCTGAATTTCATGACGCTTTTCCCAAGGGAAGGAATACCAGAAGATCTTTAAGACGACTGGCTAGTTATAGCCTAAGAATATTTACATTAACCTTAGATTATAACCCAGGTTAGATACCCGACAATAACGTTTGCACTAACTGCAGGTACGTAAATCATTGTAATTCCATTATATGTAACTGATTAGCACTGTTATCATATTTATCTAGCAATTACTCATGCTGTAATGCACGATTAATCACCCGGGGTTACTCAGGGCGATAGTCATGTGTAATTCCGGGTAACTAACTGTTGACGCGCTTGCATGCAATGCATGCCAGCTTCACATCTTTCATTGACTAACCGGGGTGCTATGCGGGACCCGACTAGCTTGCAGGAACACACTAATAATTAACGCACACTATTACGTGGAGGGTTTTTATTGGGTATTCCGCAATGGAGCAGCGAGCCCCACATATCCCCCAGCCATTGCACACAGGCTGGAGATTGAATGCAGTAATGCATTTTCCCCCACGGAGAAAGAAACTTAGATCTTCATTATACTAGCTTCTTCGAGTCGAGAACATCATCTTCTGGAAGCAAAATCAGCTCTCGCGTGTGTCTAGAAGTTCTCAAGGTGAAGAAATTTGCTCCTTTGAAAAGGTATGTCAAGGAAATATTGATAGTATTGGTAAGACATTTTGTAGCATTTAGCAGATTGTAGAGATGAAGAGCGCTATATTCCAGGAAGTATATTCAAATACGGAGTCAGATAATAAGTGTGGTAAATGTGGAAGTAGTTTTCTACAAATCTATCTCAAGAGACGGTATGAAATGGGCTGTAGGTAACTGTATAAGTGCAAGAATTATAAAATATTCTTTAACAATAGCTATAAGGAGAAGGTCATGAAGAGGTGCATAGATTCATTACCCCTTGCAAGAGAATGAAGACGGAGCCCACAAAACTCCATGTATTATGATTAATGGATGAAGGTTGCGATATGAGAGGGTACGAAATAGCATTTGAAGGGCGTCTGAAATCTTATTTCATTCGCTGTGTTTCATCCAAAGTTATGAATGTTTGTCTACAGGAGGCAAAGTAGCATATAATTCAAGCAGTTCAGAAAGAACTTAGAGTTCCTAAATCTGGGAAAGATAATCTACTGGTGGAATGTCGATTTGTAAACGCTGTTGGAGAAACATCTGATAAAACGTTTAAAACAAGTAATCAGGCCGTGCTTCTAGAAATGGATCTGAATTCCATCTTGGATGTGAAATTGGATAAACTAGCTATTGAAATGGCGGAGTCACAACTTAAAGGCATAAACCTAGTTTTACTTGCTGTGGAATGCGTTCGGCTTTGTATTAACAAACACAACACCCTTCGAGGAAGCAGCTATATTCTTCTGCTAGCATCTGTTAAAGCAGGAAAGTCGCAGAACTATCGTGATGAAAAATGCTTTAGGTATGCCATCCTCGCAATTTTCAAACAAAAGGATGCACAACGTTTGAGCAAATACCGGCAACTTGAATATAGGTATGGTATACCATGTGCTTCGTTTCCTACAACATTGGTTCAAATTCCAAAGCTTGAGAAAAAGAATAACATATCTATGAATGTGTGTGGACTAAATTAGGAGGAAGGAGTGTTTCCTATAACGGTAGTTAATGAAAAGCTGGCCGACCATCGTGATCTTCTTCTGTTGAGTGATGCTACTGGGCTAAAACACTATGTTTATATAAAGAATTTCGAGAAGCTTGCTCGATGTCAGAAATGTAAACAAGCTGGTGTGATATATACCAGCTGACTCAGCTGCCCCTATTTATTTTTTAATTTATGCAACGTGCTATGTTGCAACGTGCTATGTTGCAACATATGCGACATATGTGACTTTCACCTTTCTTGAATGCCTTGTAATGGCTAATTTTCATAACACTTTATGGAGGAGAGATAGATAAATCAGCGCATAGGTTTCTACGGGACAGAATGCAATTGCCATGTATGTCACTGCCAAAAACGTCCCACGCTGACACTGGGAGCTGCAGTAGCACCTTTTCCTGATTTTATAAACTTTTATTCTTTGGCATACATTCATTCACACCTTTGAAAACGCCCCTGAAGTAAACACTTATCACATGCATTGATTGACAAAGCAATTTGAAAACAAAATGGCAGATCCACCCATTGTGACCAAATGGATTTAAGCCGTCAGTCAACAAAGGTTTGTTGTATAGGTAGATAATTTCGCTTCTGTCACAAACTATGGCACATTTCAGTTCATACAGTAATTCAAATGGCGGATGCAGTTTATTTCTTTGAGTTAAAACTACAAAAACAAGCTCCAAAGATTGTATGAAACTGCAAAAAGCGTGTAAAGATTCGATAAAACTTTAGTCATACATAGACGGAACTGCTACGGTATGCTACAGTAGGCAGCTAAACGAAATATGCAATTAGACGAACAGAAATGCCACTTTTATTCATAGACCATAAGCTACACTAAAGTCAATACAACATATGATGACTCTCTAGATTTACAGAAAGAGATACATGGTGCTTAAAAGGGTATATAATCACCACGGACAGCAATGCATGCTCTGCATCGTGTTCCTGTGCTGGCCACAACGTTGGTAAGCAGTTCTTGTGGTAGGGTGTTCCATTCCTCCACCAGCGCTGTTGACAACTGTTGGATGTTCGTTGGTGCATGTGGATGTGCTGCAATGCGTCTGCCCAAAGCATTCCACACGTGTTCGATGGGATTTAAATCGGGGGAACGGGCAGGCCAGTCCATTCGTCGAATATCCTCTCGTTCCAAGGGATCCTCCAGCTGCGCTGTTCGATACGGTCGAACATTGTCATCCATAAAAATGAAGTCATAGCCGACTGCACCCCTGTAAAGACGCACATGGCGAAGAAGTACAGTATCACTGAAACTTTGACCAGTGAGCGTACCGTGTTCAAAGATTTGGAGTCGGTGCGCCCATGCAAAATTATGCCCCCCAAATTATAACACCCGGACAACCTAAAAAACGATCATGTTCAAGGATGTTCCTGGTATCATTACGTGTTCCCACCTCTCGCCATATGAGGGTACATCGAGAATGAATCTGCTCTCATCCGAGAAGAGCACAGGACCTCATTCCTAGTTGGTCTAATTTTGATGCTCTTGGGACCATCGCAAACGGTGCCGCCGATGTGCGGATGTCAATGGAATACAACGTACTGGCCATCGGACAAAGAGACCACCTCTCTGTAGTCGCCGTGCCAGTGTCTATCGTGGGATTGCGTGCCTAGCTGTCCTGTTAAATGTGGTTGCAAGTGCATCCGCTGTTTGACGTGGATCCCTTCTTACCTGTTGCACAATGTAGCGGTCATCTACTGCTGTAGTTGAGCGTGGTCGACCACCACCTCTCCTTGGGACAGCAATGCCTGTGGTTTGGAAGGTTCCCCATGCACGTGAAACAATGTGTTGTGGTACTAGACACATTTGGCACTATAGGCTCGCTACACTCACGCCATGTGACGTCCAGCTTTCTATGTACGTGTGAGAGACCTCTGGCAACATGCTCCTGCACCTTTATCTACTTCCATCAAGTATTCCATTTGTTATGTTACTTTAACCTTCTCGTCCTTAGGTTTTGCACACCAGTGTGTTTATTGGTATAGGAACTCCACCTCGCAAGAAGGCAGGGACCGAGTGGTGTTATCATGGTTGCGTTACCACTGTGACACTTCAATCCTGGTTCTAATCCTACGTGTAAGTTTTTATTACGTTTTGTTTTATGTCTTTGGGCCTATAATTTGATATTATGATACAAAGAACACTTTTATAACATTATAAGTGTGTACAAAAT
This sequence comes from Deroplatys truncata, assembly GCA_030765065.1. Lineage (NCBI taxonomy): Eukaryota > Metazoa > Arthropoda > Insecta > Mantodea > Mantidae > Deroplatys > Deroplatys truncata. The sequence goes on from CM060990.1 coordinate 517,505,640, forward strand.
AAAATAATCGTTATCTTTTCCACTGACAGGTGGTTGATTCACACTTCGTAGTAGGTATTGTGTTGTGTTCGGTATTAAGCTTGACCAATTCAACAAGTTTAAACACTTCACACATGCAAAGTGGCTTTACCTATTTGCGCCTGCGTCAATGCTTGGCGTGAATAAACCCACCATTATATACTGAGTATTTGAAAGCATTCTATGAGGCACGGCTGCTGTCATAATGTACAGAAATGACATGTATGCTGACATGTTTATCTAAGGAGAAACAAGGTGTAATGCACTGTCAGCAAAGCGCCTGTATGAACAACGGTTTCCAGGACGGAGGGCACTTCTGCAGACACTTTTCGAACGTGAGCAGTTTAGCATAAAAAATTTAGCGTAGTACAGCGACCTCTACTAAACCGCCGATGTCCTTGTCTTAGCTGATGTCTTTGAGACATTCAGAGACCAGAACCTCAAAACACATAAAGTTGGTTCTGCTTATTATTTTACCTCTTCAGGACTTACATAGGATGCTATGGTTCTATATTTTGGAATTTTGCTGGAATTGCTATAGGATTACTACCATTTTCTTTTGGTGAAATCTGGTATAAGGGGAAGTTTATTCCAAGTTTCCAACCGATATGCAGAGGCTAACAACTCCTGCATGGAGAAGTTTGATTCAGTGTAACTATCTCAATATATTACATACGAGGACGGTAATAACCAATATGTTTGGGCAAATCCCCACGAACTTCCTTATGGTGGATTTGAGTGAGTTTCTTATGAAGATATCGCTCTAAACGGTTTGAAAGAAGATGACCCCCACGGATATATTTTAGAAGTGGATATCGAATATCCTGCTGAGCATTTAGCATTCTTGCCAATGTTTTTGAGACCAAAGGATTCTTCCACAAAGAAGCTAACTGTTGGTTTTCTCCGTAAGCATACCGTGAGCCGTAAAATGAATGTTTACTCAGCTATTAATTCTTTATACCCTGCATAAACGAGGATAAATAAGAAGAATTGAAGTAGAAGGCGATAACTCTGCCACTAGGAGTAACCTTTAGTACTGGTCTCAAGCTCAGATAAAAGAGGAGAGGTGCTAACAGCAAAGCTAAAATAAAGCTACGTTGTGGTAAAACTTTCTAATTAAGACCCTCGATTAATAATACCTGTACAAAACGCTACAATTTTGCTAAAAAGAAGCTCAAGGTCAGCTTTGGTTAGTATTTGATAGTTATGAACAAGCGGGATTAGGATGTTTGATGCTAGGTTGTGGTAGACGATTGCAGGATAGATGATAAATTATGTCTAGTTTAGGTTAGAATGTTGGGTATTAGGTTAGGAGGGTATCAGAATAGGTTAGAAGATGAATGGATAAAATACATGATGAAAGGATAGCCTTGGATAGGTTGAGTTAATCTCGCATGCTGATTGTCGAAATTACGAGGGCTGATCAATAAAGACTGAGACTGATTTTTTTCTGTAGTTTCCTTGATAGTTTTATGTCTTTGCCACGAATACTTGAAAAGAGCAGGGTTTCGTATATAATGTCCATAAGCGACAGCACTCTCGTAAAGGTAGGTTGGTAGTATTGCTGTATGTTGTTGACCCTACTTGAATTTCGCATACCACAAAATGGAGGTGACACGAGAGGAGCAATAATGCGCAATAAAGCTTTATTTTCGTTTAAATCATACAGCCTTGAAACTTTCGAAAAGCTGAAGCAACCTACGGTGAAGATGCACTACCTCGTGCAATGGTTCAAGGACTTCAAAGAAGGGCGAGTCCTCTGTGCTAAGCAAGGTGGGCCTGGTGTTTCGGAATGGAATGATTTACCAGCATGCAGTTCCCCCCTCACACTACTGTTACAGCAGCTACTACACGTCAGTATTGGCTACACTGAGGAAGCACATTACAAGGAAACGTACAGAACATCATCGGAATGGGTGGCGACTTCATCACGACAACGCGCGGCCTCACGTCGCAAATCAAGTCCAGGAATTTTTGGCTGAATTCAACATTACCTGTGTGCCGCATCCGCCTTAAAGCCCCGGTCTTACCACCTGTGATTTCTTTTTATTCCCATTACTAAAGGCAAAGCTCCGGGGCATTCGATTTGAGAGCACTGAAGCAGTGCTAAGGAAAAGTGAGGCGATTCTCAAAGACCTGACAAAGAATGGCCTGCATCATGTGTTCGAGGACTGACAGAGACGCTATAAAAAGTGCATTCAGTTAGGAGGGGACTATTTTGCAAAATATGTCAACATTGAAGTGGAGTAATAAATATCTGTGAAAAAAAATCAGTCTCAGTCTTTATTGATCAGCCCTCGTATGAAGGATGGGTTAGCTTAGGTTGCCTTAGCAAAGGGTTAGCCATGTTGGTTTACGTTTTTTGCTTGCAACTGGTTACGTTTGGTTTGGCTTTGTTACGTTCGGTTACGTTTTGTGGTTAGGTTTGGTTACGTCGTGTTATGTTTCGTTACTTTTTGTGGAAACGTTTGATTAAACGTGTTACTTTTGTTTGTTACATTGTGTTACTTTTTGGTTAAGTTGGACGATGGAAGGATAGAGTAGATAATGAGGCAGTTTTCCAGAGAGGGTAAGACTGGGATAGATTAGGTTAGGATGTTCGGTGTGAGGTTGCATTAGACGATGGCGGGATAGAATACATGATATGAAGATTGCCTAGGCCAAGTTAGGTTAGTTGAACATGCTTTAATAAGACTGTAAACCACTCACAGTTCATCCCTCCTTAACCTCACATGCTAGTGGTTCATAAGTTTGTTTTAGTGTTCCGAATACCTCTACCAGTGCCCCAAATACTTCTTCCTACTTTTGAAATGTCTTCAAAGTGTGTAAAATTGGTGACAAGTGGTGAAATACCTTCAAAATGTTCCAAAATGTTTTAAAGGTACCTATTCTACCGCAAATATACGCTCCAGTGCCTACAATACCTTCGAAGTGTTTAAAATTGTGTAAAAGTATCTTAAACAGCATGAAATAAATTCAAAATGTCTCAAAATGTCCTAAATCCTTGAACCAATAACCTCAAAATATCCACTCCGTCGCCTAAAGATACCATGCAAGTACACTTTAATGTTCATTCCTGTGTTCCAAAATATGTCAAAACCTTATGTGAGTACTCGAAAATAGCTCCACCAGTGATAAAATTCCCTCTAAATGCTCTAAAATGCACGACAATACCCGCTCCAGTGTTTAAAATACCTGCAAATTTGTTCAAAGTCTTGGAAAACCGTATAAAATGCGTGAATACAGCATAAAACACATTCAAAATATTTGAAATGACCTAAAAATTCTACCAATATCCTGAAAATACCTGTTCCAATTTCTAAAATCCCTTCGAAATGTTTTGAAATGCCTGAAATAACACTTCTTCTGCTACAAATATGAGCTAAAAGCTTATGTCAATCCTGAAAAATAACTGCGCCAGTGGCTAGAATACCTTCGAAGTACTCTAAAATGACTGTCAATACCTCAAACGGAAATTAAGTTTTCATTTATGGACGCTCTTTAACTGCCTTTGTCCTTAGCGTCCAATTCTATATTGGATATGAAATACCGGTAATTTTACTCAGAGACCTCTTTATTAGGCTTGATGTTCCTTTTACGTGCAATAAATCTACGACATGGGCCCATCAGTTTTACTTCCCTTTTGACGAAGCCATGCTAAGGATTTTACGCCCAAAAAATTCATCTCTCCCCGCCAGGCTTAAACCCGCGAGCTCGGGAACTAGAAGCTAGCATGGAACCACTACACCACGGATGACGAAACACAATACCTCGCCCTAGTGTACAAAATGTTCGTAGAGGAGCTAAAATGTCTTGAAGGGATTCACAATACGCTTTAAAATACCTGTTTCAGTGTCTAGAAAGTCTGTAAATGTGGCTGCAATATCTTCAAAGACCTCTGAAATGTAGCCAGATAACTGAAAATAACCTGCACCAGAGCCTGAAATTCTCGTTAAAGTTCTTCCGAAATTGCTGTTTCAGTGTCTGAAATGCCTGTAAAAGCGCTCGTAAAACTGAAAAAATCTCGAGACCCCTTTGTCGACGCTCTAAGCGCTCCATAATAGTGTTCAAAATACTATCAAAGTATCCCAAAATATCTATAAAAGTACCACAAAGTTACTGATTTAAGGAAGCGTTTACTGATGTGTACATACATTCAAGGCAATTAGAAACTCTCCAATTAGAACATAAGATGGCTCCTTCTAGCTTATGTTAGCTTTGTTAGGATCGACTGGGTTATGTTAATGTTGGATAGATCAGGATAGAATATTCAGTGCGAGATTAAGGCATGCGATGGTGGGATAGTATAGATGTGGAGAGGATGGTCAAGGCTAGCTTATGTTAGACGATGAGAGGCTGGGTTGAGTCAGATTTCTTAGAATGGTTGGTATCAGGTTAGGTTAGATATAATTATCATTGAAGATTTGTACGTTACACACACATCGTAGGTACGTCGTGCAGCAGATACAACATTGAGCAACTTTACCAGCAACGAACGTGCATAACCCTACCTTGCCACCTCTAATAAATCCTAAATTATAATCAGAACCACCTCGAACACCGTCAATCTCTATCCTCCTTAGCACCTCCCCCGAATTCCCTAGCTCTCACCATGTACCACCAGTTTTATGTCCCTTAACCCTTCCTAGCCAAGCATTTCTCCTTATTTCCCCTATCTCTCTCATGTATCACCATTTTATGGCGCCAGAATTGTCCTTCTCTAACTACTTTGTGTATTTGCTGGGTTTCTTTCTTTAAAAGCTACACATGTTGTACCTTGCAAAGACACAATGCATACATATGTTAGTTTAATATTGATCTGCAATGAGAATTTGGCAGAAATATGTTTTAAAGAGTATGATACCACATCTTCAGTCCTTGGGAATATGGGAATAAGTTTTATCTTCAGTAAACAAGTTTATAAATGACAAATCCTAGGAAAGTGGTTAATGAGAGTCAACAGGCACACTTAAGTACTATTTCTTAATATTGAGGTCACATCTAAAAATTAAATTGGAGATATTAGTTCCACATATGATTTATGCATGTCTTTTTTAGACTATGGACAGGAAAATAGATGTTACCAACAAAAATTGCCGCTGTAAAAGTATTAGTGGTGAAAGCAATACAAAATATGGCTGATATGCATGCATGGAAAGTATTGCTTTGTTAATAAAATTATTTTAGAATACCAAATGTGCAACGCTTTTATAACAAGCTTAACCTGATTAGAAACTGTTAATGTTTCCGTCCAAATAAATGTAGAAGTTGGTTTCATTTACAAGGAAATGCTATTACCATTGACTGCATTGCATTTGACCTACGGCAAAACGTCTTTAAAGTCATTATTTATTACCATTAATAAATTAAACAGGTTAATGTATTTGTTTTCTCAGAATCCATCAGGAGCAAGTGAGTTGGAAGAAATATCTAAACATTACGAGGAAATGAGGAAGTTTTCCAATTGCCTTGGTGCTCTTGATGGCAAACATATAGAATTTCGACCACCAAGATGCATGAGTTCATACTGCTTCAACTACAAAGGAGGAAATAGCATCGTGTTAGCTGCTCTAGTTGATGGACAATATAAATTGTTGTATGTCGATCTAGAATGCAATGGACTCACATGTAATGGGGGTGTATTTAGAAACAGCACTCTACAAAAAATTATGCGGAATCATGTTCTAGTAAAGCTTCCTTTTTTAAAGGGAATTCCATCCAAAAATACAGTAGTTTTCCTTATGTAGTGGTTGCAGATGACATTTTTCCTTTGCAAGAAAACAGAATGAAGCCTTACAAAGGGAATTTCATTCAGAAGCAGAAAATATTGTAATATCAGTTGAGGAGAACTAGAAGAACATCATAAAATGCTTTTTTATGAGTGACAGATTTAGAATTTTACTAAAAAGAGTTTTAGGGCTTCTTGTGGAGACAGTTTAAATTATAACACTGTCCGTTCGTGTACTGCATAACTTTTTGTAACCAGAAGGCAGCAAAAGAGACATAGGAGAGCTATACGAGACGGAAAACACGCATAATTATTCCTGAGAAATGGAGAAAACAGACTCTGGCGGCAATACAGAAGATGGAGAGTCACAGATCTACAGAGGATGCCGGGAAGGTGAGAGATAGTTACCAGGAATATTTTAATACTGCTGGGTTTGTCCCATGGCAGTGGGAGCCAATAACGTATTATTGGTACGCTTCAGCGCTGAATTTCACTACTTGTTTATATACATTAAAGTGAAAGATATGTTTGTGATCTTAGAACTTTATCTAGTATTTCATGAGTTATAATTATCTTCATTACTTTAAATAGTTATGTTAGCCAAGCTAAACATTGAGGAAAATCGCAATTTCTGCTTCTGAATATACCAGGCGAGTCAGCTGCCCCTAGGTATTCGTATCTATGCAACCAGCAGTTTATAGTCTAATGTGAAAACGTTGACCCTTTTAGCAAACAAAGTGTTATTGTAGCTCTGCCCTTCTATTCCATACTATACGCAACCACCATTAATGATTAAAGACCTGAATGGGAAACAAGGAGCTGCGAAAGGCTTAAAAAAGACGGCGCTTCATGGATATAATGCTTGCAAGCAGATAGAGGAACGTTTTCCCGAAGAGCCTGATAGACTACGTGTGTTCTGGCCGAGTGGTTTAGCTGCCGGAATGGGATAAAGAAAAGGTTAGCTTCGGAGGTTCGAATCTGATACAAACATAAAATTGTTTTGGTTTTTTCACCTCCTAGTGTTTATTTTATGTATTTTAGTGTACTAATTTATTTTTTTATTGGCTCTCCAGTGAGCCAAAGACAGAAGAATTACAATAAAATATTTTGTATCCTGTTTACCCTAATAATCTGTACCGTATTTGGTGTTGTAAACCGTGCCACGTAGTTAGCTTTCATTCTTTTGGACGCATGTCGACAATATTAAATCTAACAGTTTTTGTTTCATGTTTAAACCCTATGTTTCACTTCTTCTATTCACAAATGAATTGTAAATGTGCTAAGTACACGGGTAAACAGAGTAATAACTTGTTAAAGAGAGTGGATTTCATCAAAGAAGTATATGTTCAAAATGACCACCCCTTCATCAATGCATATTTCTGTACGTTGCCGGAGAGACCTTCTTGCATGCTGTAACATACGCGGTGTAATCTGCCTGCATTATTCACGTATGACTTGCCGTAGATGATTTGGGCTTTGTGGCTCTTGAGCATAGACCTGTTCCTTTAAATGACCTCACAGAAAGAAATCCAGTGGGGTGAGATCAGGTGATCTAGGTGGCCATGGGATTGGGCCACCTCGGCCAATCCATTTTTGCGGATATGTTCTATTTAAGTGATTCCTTACAGTGACCAGTGTGGTGGAGTCCCATCCTGCTGGAACTACATTCCTGTCCGTTTCACTAGTGGCACATCTTCTAGGAGATATAGCAATTCTTCTTGCAGAAATGCAAGGTACCGTGGTCCTGTGAGGTTGCCTTCACAAAATTACGGTCCAATTAGCTTGTCTCCTAATATTCTGCACCAGAAATTGATGCTCCACTGTACCTAGAATGCAGCTTCTCTCATCCAGTGAGGACTGCCTATACTCCAGCAGTGCATATTATGGTGGTTAACAGTTCCGTTATTGTGGAATGTGGCTTCATCACTGAAGAGAACACTTCCTAAAAACTCTGCCTCCATTTGCGCTCGCTGATGTAGCCATTGTGCATATATCACTCGCGCTTGAAAGTCACGTCCGTGGAGAGCCTGGTGTAGTTGTAGATGGTATGGACGATATTTATTACGGTGCAATATGCGCATCACTGAGGACTGACTTACGTACAGCTCTTCTGCTATGGCTCTTGAACTGGTATTTGGATTGTTTTATACTGCGTTTCGCATAACTTCTTCATTGCCTCCAGAGCTTACTGGAGCATCGCGAGCAGGTGGTGCTGTTCCAAATGATCCTGTTTCACGAAAGCATATTTCAACCCTTCGAAAAGTGTCTGCAGTAGGTGCCCTCCTTCCTGGAAACCGTTCTTCATACAGGCGCTTTGCTGACAGTGCATATCACCTTGTTTCTCCATAGACCAACAGCATGTCAATATACTCGTTTGTATACATTATGACAGCAGCCGTGCCTCATAGAAAGATTTCAGATACTGAGTAGATAATGGAGAGAGACTTATTTATTCACGCCAAGCATTGACGCAGGAGCAAATAGCTAAAGCCACTTTGCATGTGTGAAGTGTTATAATCTTGGTTGAATGGGCCAATTAATACTGACCACAATAAAATATCTACTACTGAGTACAAATTATCCACCTGCCACCAATGGAAAACATGGCGATTATTCTATTTTGTACACACTTATAATTTTATAAAAAAATGTTATTTATATCTTAATATCAAATTATAGGCCCAAGGAGATAAAACAGAAGGCAATAAAAATTTGAACTTAACGCGAAGGACTTGAACCCGAATTAAAGGGGCACAGTGCCAAAGCAACTGATAATACCATTCGGCCAATGCTACCTTGCCAGTTGAGGTTCCTATACAAATTAGTAATCGCAGAGCTAGACCCAATTCGAATCTTTGCACGCTTTTTGCAGCGTCATACAGTATTTTGAGCTCGGTTTGGTAGTTTTAATTCAAACAAATAAACTGCATCAGTCATTACAATTACTGTATGATCTGAAATATGCCATAGCTTTTAAAATAAGATAAATTATCTACCTAATACTTAGCATTTATGACCATGCTGTACATTCACTAACAGGTTAAATCCAATTGGTCGCACTGCGAGGATCTGCCATTTTGTTTTCAAATGGTTTTTTCAACCGATGCATGTGATAGGTTGTTCCTTCTGGGGCGTTTTCAAAGGGGTGCATGGATGTATGCTAAAAAATAAAGGTTGTAAAATTTGCTAAAAGTGCTACTCTAGCTCCCAGTGTCAGGGTGGGATGTTTTTTTGCATCGACATACATAGCGATTGCATTCTGTCCCGTAAAACACTTATGCACTGAGTTATGCATCCCTCCTCTATAAAGTGTTATGCAAATCAGCCATTAGAAGGCATTCAAGAAAGGCGTAAGGCACATGTGTCGCTTAGCACGTTGCATAAATTAAAAAATAAATAGGCGCAGCTGACTCACCTGGTATATATGATATTTGAAGACGACACAGTGGTAAAGTAATCTGATAAACTGGTGATCCTCTAAAAATTAATAGTAATCAACAGTGAGACCTTCATACATTCCATCCTCCAGGGCTAACTGTCTGCCATCTCAATGCTGAACTTGTAATACGTGCCCGATGCCATTTTTCTAGTCACAGCATTTCCTTGTGTTTATGCAAATATTGGTGTCCGTATCCCTTTTTGTAAATTGTATTACTAAATATATTAAATGGAAAATAATAATGAACTATTTGTTGTCTTGTGATCAAGAATTACATGATGCTAATACTAATGAACACATATTACTAATACAACAAAACGCATTTCTATGGACTTATTCTCTAGTCAGCAGCCAGGTTTTACTCCTGGAGATTCAATATAACATCAAATATTAATCGTTTGTCTTTAATGACAAGGGATTAGTATTTTAAGCCCTTCAAACATCTTGCCATAAATTCCCCAGCTACATACATAACGGAATTCTGTCTTTTTGCCACGCATCTTACAATTCCAGACGCTTCCTTTATGAACCAGTGTTCCGCCTCCATCAATCGTTTCCTTTTCTGTCCCCTTGAAATGCTTTCTCCACTTCGTGATGGTTCATTTGTTAGCGTTAGGAAAGGATAAGGCTGTGATGGCGTATTGTCACGTATGACATTCCAGAGATCTTAACTGCATTAACTCTTTTATTTCAATAGTTACATTTATAGGCTCGTCACATTCTTCTAAATTCTCAAGGAACCATATTTTATATTTTATTAACTTGCTTAAGCTTTCCAAGCTGTGTACGTGAGGGAATATTGTTGGCATACCACTTCCTAGGATAGTCCCAGAGGACCTTACCGTGACATCACTTTCAGGATAGAATAGAAACTTGTACAACAATGTTGCATCATGTGACATCATGCAACACAAGAGATGTCACGCGTCTCTAGGTGGTAGCCCACGCAAAACCAGGGCGGCGGCATACCATAAATGGTAAACGCCGCCATGACAATAGTGAGACCCCATATGGAACCTCATTCTATATAGACGAGCGTTTGGAGCTCGCCGGGGGTGGGGTCTCTTCTTTCTCTGGTTGCACGTCGGGCCAAGGATGCCACGACGGTCGACTCGGCCGAGCAGTAGATCTCGATAATGTATCACCTGCGGCATATCCTAAAAGGTAAGCCCCTTATGGGGAAGCATAAGTAGACTCTTTTGTTTTTGCTAGTTCATGGACATACTACTTCCCCCTAGAAATTGTAAGTCAAATACCTCCCTTTTTCTGACTTAAATATACCATGATCATTGAAGCCAAGTTTGGGTTCTGCTTTATCATGTTTGCCTTAGCTATGTTCCCCAGTCCCAAGTTTAGTTGTGACATATGTTGGAGGCGTTGGCTTCCCTAAATAATTTTTAAGAATTTTGGTTCTATCCCAGTACTCCCAACTTTTTTCTTTACTCATCTTCTGCTAAAGTGCGTTTATGGTGGACACGCCGGCTTTTCATAGTTTTTTTCTTGAACAGTATGGTTAAATCCTCTACCTCTCTTCACATGTCACTTTTTGCCGACTGAGCAACTCGATGTTTCCCCCTTCTCTTCTAATGGTGTGATCCCGCTCACCCACCCCCGCTTTGAGTTTTTGTTTTAAGTAATTTCGCTTTTGCTTAAAGTATTGCATTGTTGAGGCCTTGTTTTTTTGCACTCTGTATTCTTGATTTTTAGCGGCACTATCTACTGTCATTTGTTCTTGATGAACTTATTTTACCATGCTCTTTATTTTTGTATTTGGTTCTCTCCTTTTTTTCTTGCCCCCATGTGCTGTTCCCCTTTTCGTGTTTATTATTATCACGGAGATCAAAAAGTTCCCGTCTCTTTCACTAGCGACCTACTCACGCGTTTTAATAATTTTATTTGGTTTTCGACCATCATGATAGAAATTATGTTGTGGATTTGCATTTGAATCTCGGTTTGGTGCATTTCGGTACAACATTGTCACAATGGTACGTTTCTCACGGTAGCCGAGACTAAACTTTGTCAGTATCTAGGAACAGTACGCGGCATAGGCAGCTCATGGACGGCTGTGTTCACTTGTAATGGTGTAAAAGGCATTATTTATGATGGTACGCGGATATTACATTTCAGAATGCAAAATGTTTTTGATAATGTTGAGGACGAACATTTTAATCTCTTACCTACTCACGTTCGCTATGGGAACTTGCCCACTAAAAATGATAAAACATGTGCCACTTCCGAAATTACAGCAAACAATCATTCTAAGTTACACTGGAACAGTAGGTTGGCTCAAAATTTGAAACGTGGTGTGCATGACCTTATGGTTCTTATTGGATTTAACAAAGATCCACGGTGTTTAGAATTGCTGTTTGTCGTAGAAATTGATGTTAAATGGAAAACATGTCAGTCACCGTTGCTTGCACTTGACTAACATTGTTCATGCTTTGTATGCCCCATTGAATATTTCAATTTCACTAATATGTGTCATTATTTGGTCAAATTCTAATCAGATATATGTTAGTGATAATAGTTCTCAAGTATTAATTCACTTTTTGCGCTATCGTTGGGAATATTTGATTCCGGCGTCCCCTAATGACCATGCGCAATTACTTGCTTCTATAAAATTCCAACGTGGAGTTGTAGGTGAGGCGTACCCATACTCAGTGTGTACTTATGAGCATTCTGGTGCAATAATAAGTGATGATATAGACAACGAGGAACTAGTCAGCATAACAATTGCCCATGAAATTGGCCATTCTCTTGGAATGTATCATGACAATGGATGTTGTGGATGTGACCAATGTTGTATTATGAGGGCGTCATTTAGCTCCACATTACCTACTCAGCGGAGTCCCTGTAATTTGAAAGAATTCCATTATTCCTTATGCCATCACATTTATTTTTGCCTTCGAAATACACTACGTGATCAAGAGTATCCGGACACTGGCTGAAAATGACGTACAAGTTCGTGGCGCCCTCCATCGGTAATGCTAGAAGTCAATATAGTGTTGGCCCACCCTTAGTCTTGATGACAGCGTTCACTCTCGCAGGCATACTTTCAATCAGGTACTGGAAGGTTTCTTGGGGAATGGCAGCCCATTCTTCACGGAGTGCGGAACTGAGGAGAGGTATCGATGTAGGTCGGTGAGGCCTGGTACGAAGTCGGCGTTCCAAAACATCCCAAAAGTGTTCTATAGGATTCAAGTCAGGATTCTGTGCAGGCCAATCCATTACAGGGATGTTATTGCCGTGTAACCACTGCGCGTGCAGTATGAACAGGTGCTCGATCGTGTTGAAAGATGCAATCCCCAACCCCGAATTGCTCTTCAACAGTGGGAAGCAAGAAGGTGCTTAAAATATCAATTTAGGTCTGCGCTCTGATCGTGCCACGCAAAACAACAGGGGGTGCAAGCCCTCTCCAGGAAAAACACGACCACACCATAACACCACCACCTCCGAATTTCACTTTTGGCACTACACACGCTGGCAGATGACGTTCACCGGGCATTCGCCATGCCCACACCCTGCCATCAGATCGCCACATTGTGTACCGTGATTCGTCACTCCACACAACGTTTTGCCACTGTTCAATCGTGTAATGTTGACGCTCCTTACACCAAGCGAGGCGTCGTTTGGCATTTTTCTGCGTGATGTGTGGCTTATGAGCAGCCGTTCGACCATGGAATCACCTCACGTCTAACTGTCATAGTACTTGGAGTAGATCCTGATGCAGTTTGGAATTCCTGTGTGATGTGCTGGATAGATGTCTGCCTATTACTCTTTATGACCCTCTTCAAATGTCGGTTGTCTCTGTCAGTCAACAGACGAGGTCGGCCTGTATGCGTTTGTGCTGTACATGTCCCTTCACGTTTCCACTTCACTATCACATCAGAAACAGTGGATCTAGGGATGTTTAGGAGTGTGGAAATCTCGCGTACAGACTTCTGACACAAGGGACACCCAATCACCTGACCACGTTCGAAGTCCGTGAGTTCCACGGAGTGTCCCATTCTGCTGTTTCACGATGTCTAAAGACTACTGAGGTCGCGGATAATGAGTAGCAGGCAGTAGGTGGCAGCACAATGCACCTAAGATGAAAAACGTATGTTTGTAGGGTGTCCGGATACTTTTTATCACATAGTGTAGATCCGTAAATTTGTTTTCGACTTCCATTTGTGGAAATCCTGTTGTTGAACAAGGTGAAGAATGTGATGTTAATACTTCATGTTGTGATGCAGCCACATGTTGGATGGATCCAAACGCATGCTGTGCAACAGGTAAGTGTTGTGCTCTCGCAACTTGCAAACTGCAAAATAAAGGCACACTATGTCGTGCTGCTGTTAATGCATGCGATTCTTCAGAATATTGTGATGGCATTTTAGAATTTTGTCCTGCTGATGTTCATAAAATGGATGGTCTGCCCTGTAATAAGGGCAAGGCATTTTGTTATCATGGTTCCTGCCCGACACATACAAATCAATGTAAAAAATTGTGGGATTCATCTGCTAAAATATGGGTCAGGAGTGTTATGCACATAATGATCGTGGTAGTTTAACTGGAAATTGTGGTTATGATTTTCTTTCGGATCGCTACGTTAGCTGCAAACCGATAGATTTATACTGTGGGATCTTACAATGCAATCACAAATTTCATGAAGTTGAGTTCGGAATGGATCGTTATGCTAGGATAGGTAGCATGTTAACACCTAGCACCAATGAAATGTGTACCACTGTTATTGTCGATTTAGGAGTTATTGTAATTCAGCCGGGTTTAGTACCAAATGGGGCTAGATGTGGAAAAATAAATCATGTATAAATCAGGCATGTGTTCCCATTAAAACAATTCAAAGCCAATCTTGCCATTGTTATGGATATGGAGTATGCGATAATATTCAGCAATGCCATTGTAACGTTGGTAACTCTCCCCCGTTTTGCAAAAAAACCGATTCGGATAACCTACCAAGTAAGCTGCCTATTAATCCTAATACTCGTTGGGAACTCAGATTAGCGTTCTACGTAATATCTTTAGGAATATTTCCGTTAATGTTTATTGTATCTATAATTAAACATTGCGTACAAGGGAACCACGTTTAGCAATTCTAGGTTTCCTCTATCTTACTGTAAAACTCAGGTAGTCATTGTCATGTGAACAATACTCCCACCTCCGGAAATGCCCACTGCCAAAGTTCTTCCTAAACCGCCTGGACGTTTGGTTATAGGGAATACCACATCGGTCCCGTATACCAGACAACTATGTTAATTTTTCGAAAAATCTCAGTCATTATATACATGTAACGGTTCTGGAAAATTTATGGTTTAGATTGAGGTGTATTCTTTTCTATATATTTTTAATTATTTATATTGTGAGTTTATTCATGTATTACACCCCTTAAAGACATTACACTCCCGGGTAAAATCACATATAACAACTTGTAAATGTTTTGTTTTAGACCAGCGGAACGGTCAATTTGATACCAGACACGTTAATAATACATCGCCACTACCCCATACCTAGTGGTTCAATATTGCGTTTGGTATACAATGAGGTAGTTGACGCGTATTAGAATTTAACACTTGCTTTACATTTATTTTGATCTAACTAACGCGCACGCTCGTAAGGGCCCAGGACGTCCGCAACGGGAGCACCCACAATCAGAGCGCCCACGACCGCAGCACTTATACCATGTGGACAGACGACGACTCTAACCATCACAAACGGCGAGTGTGGCCGAGCTGCAGAAGGATATCAATGTTTCTTAAATATATCTGGTTTCCTCGATAACAAGTTATATTAAGGTAACTTATGATATAATTTTGGATATGCTTTCCTTATACCTTAATGGTGAGCTAGGAGTTTTTTTTATCTTTCTTTCTTTTTTGTTACTTTATAGTAAATTTACATTGGAATATATTGCTAAGTATCATAGCAATATATATTTAGTCACTTCTCTTGTTACATGCATACTGTTACTCTTATACCATGTCTTATACTATAAGTATACGCATTTAACTTTTCTGCTTATTTAACAACTAAATGTTGGTTAAACATTGGGTCCATTTCATTAAACTTAATTCCTACAACATAATTTTAATAACAAACTTGCTTTGCTGCATATAGATGGTATGTAAGTCTATTTTGTGGACTTTCTGAATTTTGCTTTATGGGTACAGAGGGCATGTACATAACGTGTGCCCTACAAGAGGGAGTCCCATGACATGTCCCTACCTTATACGGCGTCACTCATCAGTCCTCTCCATCTGGCAAAGCTATGTAGGGCAATATCCTCCTACACATGGGAACCCATTAAAAATCTCTATATCTCACCTAAAAAATTTTAAGCGCGCAGCAACTTATAAAACATTGGTATGCCCCAAGGGGTCGCGAGACATACCCTAAGATCTAGCACCACAATAAATTCACAAAATATCTCCGGAGTACTCTTTTAAATAAGCATTAATACGACGTCATAATACATATTCTCCTATAATCACATAGATACGCTCATAGCATGATTCCTGATAGTCCCACATTAAACTAATATTATCCTAAAAAAATTATAACACACAAGCACACAGGATACCTCCTATTTGCATGGGACAATATGCAATGAGTCCGATAATGAACACTATTAGAAATGTGCGTAACACCCGTAAAGCGAATAAAAACAAACAAAAAATAAGGGGTAGAAACTGACACTGTGTCAGAACATTACGTCCTGAACTAAAATTCTCGAAAGTGTATTTTAATGGAACAGGACATTTTGCTATAAACATAACGTAGTCACGTGCGAACGGTGTGTATATCTACGTATTTGATCGCACATAATTATCAAATTATGAAAATTTAACCTGTTTGTGGGTGGACTTAAAAGGCTTACTATTTCGGTTTTTATCCGGTTAGTTGTACAAACTTAGCATGGTCTATAAAGTACCGGAAAGCGAGAAAATATACACTAAGGTTACCAGAATGATACGGTTGTGGTAGGTAAGTGACATATTTGTTACATGTTATGCTGTATATCCCATATATAATACACTACAACACTCGAAAGGACAAGGTCACTGTATACAGAATGCATATAACAAAAGTTATTAATTAAAGAAGAATAAAGAATTTGCTTTCCAATGGTATTTGGTTTTAGCCAATAATTCAAGATTAGAACTCAGCTAATAACAAACTGAACGAATACTATCACAATGTGCAGTGGTAAATGAATATTTGCAATAATGTCAGGCAACAAAAACATGAACGGTAAAACTCACAAATCTGCTCTTACCGTAATTAGAATTAATTCTGGAGCGAATCATCTATTAAAAACCATGAGAAATATTAGGAAATATAAACATACACGGATACTATCAGCTATCGCGGTAAACATGTCCATGAATAGGTGTACAAAGCATCTCATTATCTATATATCTCTACTGATTCATCTATATATCTCAGACTACAGCCTTTAAATTCTCATATAACTCGCCATTACAGGGCATTTCCAGTATTTTATAATATCATAAGTTCTGACGACGTCTCATACATACAGTCGCAAAAAATATAAGTAATCCCAACATCTCTCATGTAAAAAGAAGCGATTAACGTTTCACTAGTAACATAATTATGACGCTTTTATAACCTTGATATTAGAAATTGGTCACCGAGGGAGATAATGTATGTTAACGGTGGACAGAATTACAAATAATATAACAATGAAGTTAGACTTGCCGTGTCCCTTTCTATAGATGCTTGCGTGAGGAGAATATATTGTTGTAAAACATGAAGTTATGTTACTTATGCAGTTATGGAGTATATTATTGATGCACCCTTGATAAGGTGATAAGAAACTGGAAGTAATACACAAATACGAATTCTAGGTAATAGTGTGCACGTGCGTGTATGTTGATGTATGTACTTGTAATTTTGGTGGATTTCCTGATATTAGTTCTTGTCCTAAAGTATGTGCTGACGTTCGCTAATGATCACAATCAGTTTTATCGGTTCTTTTTGTGTTTGTGTTTAACATATTATTGTTGGGTGAGATTGTGTTTTCTCACATTAATTTACACATTACGCATCTGAATGTTGGCGTATTATTTTACCATATCCACATATAATTTTGGATCCTCTAATTTGCTGTTTTTATCTTTGTTTCCTTTCTTAATTGCGTTATACATTGTAACGGCAATGGAATTTATGGATAATTACATTCACGGTTTATCTTACGATTTTATTATTGTAACTACTTCAAGACTTTACACTGCCCCTGTTTCCAGAAACAACTTGACAGCACCACGATAATACTTTCTTTCTGTTTTAATTTTGTTGTAATTCCCAATGATGTACTGTTTTAAGAACATACGGTGCCAGGTCATTGGTTTCCTTTGTTCTTAAGTAAGTTAATCAATTTTCATATATATGCTTTAGTTTTTCTCTTCAAAATACAATTACTTTCTGTGCTTTTCCATATTTTTGCTATTTGGTTAATTAGCCTTCTGGTATAGCATTTAACTTATTGCTGTGTGGCGGCGTTTATATATATATAATATATATATAATATATATATATAAGCTTATTGCTTCTGAACTTACTTTATTTACCTATTTTTTGCGCTTCATTGTTGGTACGTGCGTTCTATGCTCCTGTTGGTTCTATTTCCTAATTTTTTCTGGCTTAATGTTTATTTGTTTTAAGTTTGTTACATATGTGTGGTACTGTTTTGGTTTCTCTCACTATGGACGCATGCTGCATGTTCTGATACCTCTTCGCAGTGTTAATAGCTCGCCGTACGTTGGAACAGTTACAATATGTTTCTCTTCCCTCTCGATATGCTCTTTCTTTCTTTCCTTTTTTTGGTTGTTATTGCATTCCTGCCTTGCTTTTTCAGTTTTTTTACTTATACTTTTCTTGAATTCTGATTTCAGACGTGCATGCTTCGAATTGGATAATTTTGCCTTGACCGATGCTCTACAGGTGTGGTACAATGACAACCCCTTGTGACACCTCTATCTGTTGCTGTGTTCCACCTTATATGTTTCCTGTTCGCCAAACACGAACTTCTACACATTTGTTTGAGTATCTAAATTTTTTGTTTTCTCTTTCTCTGTTATTTAAAACCTTGTATTGTATAACCATTATTTAAAATGAATTGTACAGGTCTGAGGCTCAGATAAGTCAGCTTTTACCAGACGTGGTGCATCTCCACCTCGGATAGCAATAGACTCACGCGTAGTACACCCGCTCGTCACGATGGCATTAATTGGTATTTTCTTTTTTTTTAATCTTCTTTCTGAACTTTCTAATTATTGGGTATCTCAGTTGGTTGGCGCATTCAAACGACCTTTACCCTATTTGTAGGCATAATGTCCGGCCATAGCCGGCAGCATTGGCCTGTACCGATGCTCCATCTTCCACTGCTTCCCACTCTCGGCGGGGATACGATGATGTTACCGTGCCAATTCCAATACCTGTCCCGATGTCTCCTGCCCCAACTAGCCCCCGTATTCACGAGTATGAGACCCTCCAATCCAAGCTCAACGCCTAAAGCCTGCCGCGACCTGCCGCCCTAGCGCACGTTTTGCCGCACCCTACTAATAAAGCTTACGTAAATGCCTCTCAGGTTTAATCTCTTGTACATTTAGTAAGTTTTTGTCAGAATCTGTACACTCAGTGTAACATTTGTGTATGTATTTTATTCCATTGGAGCTGTGTGCCCCATATAGAGGTATGAACAGCATCTGCGTTGCCTTGACATCAGAAAGTGCGCTGTACAACTTTATTGTAAGCCACACTCCATGATTTTATTTCTTTATATTCTCTCGTGCCCGGTATGCTTAACCCACATTTATTGGTGGTGAT